>OW203738.1:19107076-19707076 GCA_934045075.1 Yponomeuta sedellus
AAGGAATTGTGTTTTAAAATAAGCCACTAAATGATGCGGTAAGATTTTATATAAAACTTACACGAAGGAAATACCTACTTAAAGTTAGCTCTCATAATCTTTCGAAAAGAAACGAAACCGATCAAGACCCTTATTTTATGTACCTTACATCCTCTATTATACTCAGAAATCGCCGGTAGAATGAAATTCGCTTTCGGATCCATTTGTATTAAACAAATAAGCGATTTGCACAGTGTGAATACGACTCTACGATTATATTTTGACCTATCTTAATTTATTTTTAACTCGATGTATTATATTTTTTATGACACATACCTCAGGCTAGTTCGACGAGAATGATCTCAGAAATGGTACTAGTCGTTTTACGTAAGTGTGTGTTATTTACGTGTTACGTGAGGATTACTTTGTCAGTTTGGTGCATGTGTAGAAAACTTCTCTCTCGGTGTTTAAATTAAACTAAGTTAAAATGGTTAGATAATTTCTTTCAATACCTACATACATAATTAATACGAAGAGGGGTTCGCAAAGTGTGCATCGCAGCGCCCTGGGGCACATTGGAGAGTAAACGGGAGCACCGCAAGGTTCTCTGTTTTCTTATTTCCGTAAACGAAACTTACATATTTTCTGAGGTGCACATTTCTAAGGAAACGACATCAAAATTGTGTCCTAGTATTTTACACTCATAGCCCTGGCTGCCTGAGTGATCTTTAACGAGCACGAAGGTTAAGCAACACAGAGCGCGTTCAGTGCATTGATGGGCAAACCGTCTATGACTAACGCTAGTGGCATTTTTCTGAGCGGTTCCGTGCTTCGCAAGGCACGTTAAGCAGTTGGTGCCGGCTGCCGTCGACAGATGGCAGTCGTTAAACCAAGTCAGAGGCCTTAGGGCGGCTGGAAAACTTCTGACAGTAAGACCAGCCACTAGTCTTGCAAGCCTTCACCAAACCGGATTTGGCCCCCATGGTGAAGTATGGCCTAATCTTCCTGCGATGCAGGAAGAGACCCAGCAGTGGGGACATACAAGGGTTGATACCTATACCTATACACGAACACGTTAAGCAGTTGGTGCCGGCTGCCGTCGATTGATGGCAGTCGTTAAGCCAAGTCAGATGCCTTAGGTCGGCTTGAAAACTTCTGACAGTAAGACCAGCCACTAGTCTTCCAAAGAGACCCGTGTTGACATAATAGGTTGGGGACATAATAGGTTGAAGATTTTCACAATATACATAATATACAATTTCATGACAATAACATAAACGTTTACTATTGTAGTATCTACGCTGATCCGCGATTCGAGCGCCGCCCGCCCCATCGACATCGTTACCGAAAAGGTGTCCTCCGACATCCTGAAGCTCCTCTCGAAGGTGGAACTGTACGCTCCTAACAAACGTCCGCTAGTGGGACGAAGGTTTGATGACATACCTCGACTTGATCTGAACAAAGATGACGATGACGACAAGGAAGAGCGCCTAGGGTCTGAAGAGCAGTTGATTTACTCCTTCGATAGGAAGTAGCTTCAATAAATGTAATACCAATTCTTAATTCGTAATATTAATAAAATAATGTCAATTCCTATCATAATATAATGATATTGGAATTATCTATAGAAGTTGTTAGAGCTAAAAATACAAATTTGGCAATATGTGTTTGAATGTTTTCAGTCCACCAAATATTAAGAATCATTAGATGAATGAAAATTATTTATTGCACTAAAAACTGATTTGTAAGAAGGCGACCAACTTACTAGATATTATTTTCTACTGGCTAACCTTAGGATGTGAAGAGAAATTAGAAAGAACTTTCTAACTTCAATAAATCAAATCAATTGATTCACTTCATCAAGTTTAGTGTAAAAGTTTAAAACTACGTAAGTACTATCTAAGTAAATAAAAGATTTGACACATAACTTTACAAAACTTTTCTAAATGGTGAAAAAAAGTTTTGTAAAGTTTTACAGAACAGGAAGTAGTATTACACTCGTGTGCTTTCGGCGCAAATCGAAGCCTACTCTAGAGCCCGAGGTATATTCTAAAAGCTAGCAGGCTGTAGAATTCGTCCATATGTACTCCTAGTGGAAAACTTTAATTAATTAAAGCTTATCGCTCTTAGCGATAAGGTTGTAATATTTTTCTGGTTGTGCAATAAAGTGTTCTCTATCTATCTATCTATCTATCTATCTATCTATCTATCTTTCTAAAGTTATACTTTATTCCACACGAATCATTGAACGGAATATCTCTTAGCTTATCTCTGAAAGACATTTAACTACGTTCTACGATACAACCCATGTAAATAAAAGCCAGCAGCCACACAGAAGCCACGTGGGACGGGGACGTGGAAAAGATTCAACGTGTTGTATAGAATTCACGCCTTGGCCCCGTCTCTTCTGTGTGAGCTTCGTCCCGTCCATTAGTACATTTTGTATGAAAAGACCGCGTCTGTTCCGCGACCCTTCCGTGTGGCCGGTTACAAAGAGTGTCCCTACACTCTTTGTAACCCGCCACACGGAAGGGTGGGAGGGGGAGGAAATGTTACTGTATAGCTAAAATATATCTATAGCTCTTTCGCTCGTAGGCCCGGCTGCCTGAGTGACCTTAAACGATCACTGACTGACTGACTGACACGGCTGACCGTGTATGACTAACGCTAGATCCAAGGTTTTTGCAAGGCACGTTAAACAGTCGGTGCCGGCTGAGGCTGATAGATGGCAGTCGTTAAGACGGCCGCCTTAGGGCGGCTTGAAATCTTCTGACAGTAAGACCAGCATCTAGTCACGCAAGCCTCCAGCAATCCGGACTTGACCCCTGGGTAAAGTATGGCCTGACCTTCCTCAGGAAGAGACCCGGCCCCTCGGTGAGGACATAATGGGTTAATGATGATAGCTCTTTCAACCTCATACCCTTATGACCGTGACTAGATGCTGGTCTTACTGTCAGAAGATTTCAAGCCGCCCTAAGGCGGCCGTCTTAACGACTGCCATCTATCAGCCTCAGCCGGCACCGACTGTTTAACGTGCCTTGCAAAAACCTTGGATCTAGCGTTAGTCATACACGGTCAGCCGTGTCAGTCAGTCAGTCAGTCAGTGATCGTTTAAGGTCACTCAGGCAGCCGGGCCTACGAGCGAAGGAGCTATAGATATATTTTAGCTATACGTACAGTAACATTTCCTCCCCCTCCCGACTGCGGTAACACCCCTCGGTGGCCCGGCTGGCGAAAGGGCAGTCACTTTAAATATTTCTGTGACTGAAAATTCTTTACGTATGCAATGAATTTATTCTTCCTTGTTTTGTCTTTCGCTACCCAAATGTGTGAGCTCTATTTGTTTAATTCCTTGTTACCGCCCTAAAACTATTTTTTTAGTAGCTAAGTTTTAAAAGTTATTTTTAGATTCGACACGGTTATCACTCTAATATTACAAAGGCGAAAGTGAGTGTGTATGTTAGTTACTTCTTCGCGTCTAAACGGCTGGAGCGATTTTAATAAAACTTTGTATGGAGTTAGCTGACACCTTGGATTAACACGTAGCCTACGTTTTACCGCGGGAAAATATGTTATTCCCGTGAGAGAATTGATAAGTCGCGGGTAACACCGCAGAGCTTTTCTTCTTCTTCTTGTTCTTCAGGCTATATTAGTCCACTGATGGACATAGCCCTCCCATAATGAGCGCCATAGCGCAAGGTTGTGCCATCATTGGGGGGTAGTGCCCATAATCTCCACACTGGGCATGCGGGTTGGGGATCGCAGTTTGGTGGAATTGTACTGCAGGGGGCGCTGCTGCCCACCCCCCAGTTTGTGTCCCTTTGTCGCCTTTTACGACACCGGCGGCGGGAAGAATTTGGGTTGGTGCTATTCTCTAGGCCGACACCACACAGCATCAGCGCTCAGCTAGTATAAAATATGAGGATTAGAAATTGAAAAAGGCGAAGGAACAACTAATGGCTTCTCTCATGGAATCAAAATTCTTAGGGTATTTCGCGGAACCCTCGGTGCGTGAGTCCGACTCGCACTTGGCCGGTTTTTTTTAATCCGACAGTTCGACGTATAGTTATTATAAACATTATATCTAATGGTAAATACCGTCTAAGCCGTTGGTGCCCGCTGTAATGGCAGTCGTTAAGCCATGTCGGAGGCCTTATGGGCGGCTTGATAACATAAGTTATATGACAGTAAGGCCTGCCACTGTCTTACAATTCTCCGCCTACCCGGACTTGGTCCCCGCGGTGGAGTATGGCCTAACCTTCCTGTGATGCAGGAAGAGACCTGTGCCCCAGCAGTGGGGACATACAAGGGTTAATATCGATATCGAATGGTAAATACCGTAAATACCACCCCTTTTCTTCTGACAGCAGCATTGCTTATTCTATTTCCACCGAATATTCCAACAGTCCGATTGTTAATCTTAGAATTTTGCTTAAGAATGTTTATTTCATTGGTGTAATAAATTAAGTACTAGAACGTCGCGGTTGTAATTGACCCACTTTGGCTGGGAGCTGACTAGGTAGGTTTCAGGTAAATAAGTTTCCCAGTCCAATGACAAAATAACAAGGTATTGTTTAGTGTCATTAGGCCACAGATTTCTATCGACCCAAAATGTAGCATTTTTGCGATACTAATCTGGTAGTAGCCTCAGGTAAATCATGGTCCTACATACTCGTAAAATAAATGTATTTTTCATTGTTTTGATTACTAATAGCTTTAAATTTAAATATATCACAGGTCTGTAAGACTAAAAAGCAGAAAACCCGTAAAACCAAAGAAATAATATAGGTAAAAAAAGATTTTGCTTCCTATCAGACCTATATACCTAATGCGTAGCGGCCGTCTTCACGGGAAATGACGACGCACGTGGCGAACGCATATCTACAAACACACAATTCCTCTATCATGCAGTGTCGTAGGACGATTTGATAAATAGAATTTTCGTAAAATAATCTCGCGGAAACATGGATAATTAGATAAAGGCTTTGACATTTATCTATCTTACAGAAAAAAATAGGGTATTTGCAAAAACACGAGTTTCTTTAGTAACATTACGAAAAAAGTGGTTGGCTATTATGAACTAAGCACACTGATTGGTCGATTGGATCGTATTACACTAACTGATGACATGTTATGTATGAACATAACAGGTCAGTAATTAGAGTAATACGTTGTACATTGCGAGATCGAGTCTTCCTTGTTAATCTATGGGTAGTAAACCATGAATTGTAGTTTTATGAAATCGAGCCTTGGCTACGATCTGCCTTGCGGAAGTTTCTCTTTAAGGTGAAAGAGCACCATTGCCGTACTTCTCTTCTCTATGCTTGGTAAAATGCCTCGCTTATACATTTTAAGTGACTTAGTAACTAATTTCTAAGTTATAAATTAGTTACTAAATCACGGCCTGCGCGGCAGAAAAAAAAATTGTGTATTGGTCATTTTCCAATGCGAAGGCGTGGAAAAGCAACGGACCGCCATCATTGGGAAGCCGGGGTCCCTTCAGGAAGCCTGCAGTGACATCGGAGCACTGCTGGCTTTCTGGAAAGAGATAGGCTGGCTGGAGTAAACTGACAGCTCCACTACGTACAATGGCCCAATCATGAGGCTAAGTGCGGAAATCTCAGGTCTAACTAACTAACTTGGTCATTTTCGTACTATGCAAAGGGTCATATCGCCACATTACTCTCTAGCCAGTCTTGCAACATTGACATATTCTCTGACCACTGTGCAAAGTTTAACAGAGTATCTTTTCTGCCCCCGGAAACTTAGGTTAACAAACTGTTTAACCAGTGTACACTTCATTTATGAATTAAGTCTTTCAACAACTTACTGACTAACTGACGGTGAAGAATTTTATTTCACTTGCCCATTCAATTCTATACTTACAACTTGCTTTTAGTATTTATTAATGATTCGCGATACTCATACATAGTTATATATTAAACGGGTCAAATCCGATAAACGAAACGTCGGAAAATAAGGTAATTACGTTTTACCTAATGAATAATCGCAATTTGACCCGTTTAATATATAACTTGCTTTTAAGCAACTGTTTTCAACTTTAACTTATAATCTAGCGACAATTTTTGGTTTCAATAACTTAGCCGTAAGTAAGGAGGCAGCCAAAGTGACCCGCGAGAGCTATATCACGAAGATGAAAGGCTTTCTCATTAATAAAGAGGAGCCGGCGCGGCGGCCGCTTTCAGTGAGGGTCTTCGTTTTTATCAAGTTGGCTAAAGTTTTCTTCTTAAAAGAACCCTATCCTACGTAGTATTTGGGATGGGAGTCCGAGGACAAGAAACATTAAAATTTGCTGGTGACGGCTGGTGCGGGTGACTGAGGACAAAAATAAGGGGTGTTTCGGCCAAAGGTGATGAAGAGAACATCAACCGAGACTTGATAAAAAAAGACGAATTTAATGCTCTATAAGGAAATTATTTACGAAGAAGAAAACGGCAAGTATCGCCGCTGTTATATATTGAATGATTGAAGATGGATGTACCCTCGATGACGTTTGCGGCCCCCCGCACCTCGCGCCGCTCTCTTGTAACGCATTGCTTATTAGGGTCCTCGGCAGCAGGCAAAGCTTGTAGACCGCTCTTCGTACTACACCTCTCTAGGTAGACAAGGGGCGTGCCTTGGAGTATAGGCCATGGATTAATGTTGGTCGATGGATTACGGGTCCAGTGGTAGAACGCCGGGTCCTCAATCGGGAGGTCGTGGGTTCGAAACCATGTACCAATGACATTGTTTTTCCAAGTTATGTACATTTTACAGAGAATATTGTAAAGAAGTTCGAAATTTCACTAATGCTTGTGAGTCGCCCATTAGCTCAGTTGGAAAGAGCGCTGGTACAGACAGCCAGGGGTCGCAGGTTCGAATCCCGGCATGGGGAGGATTTTTCAGCCTCTAAATAGGTTTTTAAAATTGTCCTTAGCACGGGTTAGTGCATTAAAAAAAGAGTATAATTATGTACACTTGTGAAATTATATAGAAACAATACCATGCTAACGCTGAGTCAGATGCCATTTGTGGCAACATTGACACACCACAGGTCCAGTGGTAAAAAACCGGGTTCTCAATCGGTAGGTCGTGGGTTCGAAACCATGTACCAATGACATTGTTTTTCCAAGTTATGTACATTTCTGAAATTATATAGTAGCAAAACCACTCGCTAACGCTGAGTCAGATGCCCTTTGTGGCAACATTGACACACCTAAGGATGTACGCTCTGAGTTTGCCCTGTCCTATCCTGTAATTATGTGAATTATTCTTGTTTTATATTATAGGTAACTATGAGAGGTGTGCCTTTTCGTTCCTGTGGACAGCGTAACACTGTTCAAATAAATGTCTTTCTTTCTTTTTTTCTAACGGTAAAGGAAAACATCGTGAGGAAAGTCGTGTATCTGAAGTATTAAAATACCGGACATTATCCCAAGTTTAAGGCTAAGTGTGGAAATCTCAGGTCCAACTAAACCTCGGGGCCTGTGACAAGGAACACATGAAACAAAAACCTAGCCTAATTAAAAAGTGGGAATTACGTTTTGCTTTTCAAGGAAATACTGAGTAAGAAAGTTAAGAATCCCGCAATTTTATTCTGCCACAGACCATATCTGTGAATAGAATACTTACAGTCTATTTATTCTTACTTGTCCAATTTAGTAAACAAGATTCTAACCTTAAAATTGAGATTAGATGCCTAAACTAGACATTTTCTCGCAAATTCATGATAGTTCATGAATTTGCGAGAAAATGAACTATGTTTATAAAATTGGCAGCGTGTTATCTAAAAGAGTGTTCCAAGTTACTTCATTTATGGAAATATGGCAGTTTTCGACTAAAAAGTTACAGTTTACGGGTAGAATCTGGTTTACTAAATTGGACAAATAAGAATAAATAGACTGTAAACTTAACAGTTGCGACTTGCGAGCACACGATATGCAAAACGTCCCGTTTCATGAATGTAGGTGTGCTCAAAACGTCCCGTTCGCAAAACGCCCCACGGCTCAAAACGCCCGATCGCTAAACTCGTATGCTCAAAAAGTCACGGTCACAAAACGCCCCGCGTGCCCAAACGTCCTGGCCATAAAGTGTAATACTTTAATGTTTTTCAATAGAATGAAATAAGCACGATAATGGTTGATAATTTCCTCAATTTGGTAGTGTACAAACCAAAAGCAGTACAATGTCATCAAGGGTTATAACCCGCACAAATTAAATAGGCAACTCTCGCGAAGAAGATCGAATTACGAGAGGCACCGAGTTAAGTAGCACGGGTTATACCATTGTAATGCGATTGGTTATAAGACTACCGATAGCGTGATGCATTTTAGAGACTCACCCCCTGTATGCTAAATGTCATGATATTTCAAAACGTCACGTCCGCATAACGCCCCGCACGCTTAAAACGTCCTGTTCGCTAAATGTTTCGTATGTTCAAAACGTTCAGTTTGCTAATTTGTCCCTTCAGGTTTCACAGCAAAACTATAACTTGCTCTCAAACATTTCCCTTCGACCCCGCACGGCTTCAAGAATACCACGCGTCTGCCGAGGAGCATTCACTTCATTTCACTGCAAATAGTTTTAATTTCGAAGTTGCGGGGCCCGCCTTTCAAAGGGGCTGGGTCCGCGGCTCAAAGAAACCTCTCGAAGAAAGAAAACTGTTTAATCAAACTCTATTAATTCGCCGCGTCTCTTTCACGTCATTTGACTTATGGGAAAAGTTGGCTCAAGTTCAATAAGTACTTACGACTTTATTTACAAAAACACGATTCCACTAATACACTCCTAGAAGTGATTTATTTAATATCTGGTTACGTCTTTTTATTTTAGTCTCCACTAACTATTTTAGTCAGCGTTTTTATAGTGTTTTAAGAAATTGTGTTTTTATAAATTAGACCGTATTAATTTTATTATTACGAGTAACATTATTTATTTGCGAAAACTATTAATAAAACTAATCAATAGTAATGAGATGAATTAAATGAACAACCTACAGTGTTGTCTACAGTATACATATAACAATTATTACAATATAAATAGGCAAGGTAATAGATATACGTGCCTATTGTATATCTATTACCCTGCCTATTTATTGTATACATTTTACGTACGTTGTAGTAATCACAAACAATAAACGTTACATTTGGAAAATCAGAAAATCTTAATGAATGACAAAGTAAATGCCAATTTGCACCAGCCCGAGTAAAACGATTCGATGGCACGAGTTACGCGTTTTTGGCACTACAAAATCCGAATTTGACAACGAATGTACTGGAAAGTTACGATTTTTATTTTAAACTGTGACTAGCATCACTACCCGCACTAGGGCCTGTTTCATAGAACAACAACTCCTCCTATCAACTACGAACCTACCCTGACAATTTGATACATTACACAACCTTATCAACCTGATCACCTTCGCTTCATCAACGTTCATAAGTCGTTGCATGCACGCACGCCGGTTCCGGGCACTTTTTATCTTTCCCTTTGCTAATACATCCCCTATTTTGTCAATGTATGTCCGCCTGGGACGTCCCTTACCAGCCCTTCCACTCACATTCTCAGAATATATTTGTTTAGTCAATCTTTCTTCCTTCATCCTTTCCACATGTCCAAACCAACGCAACATTCCTTTCTCTTCTAGTTACTACATCCTCTTTCAGTCCACACCTTTGTCTATTCAGACTATTACGTATCCTGTCATTCAAAGTTGAAGACGATTTCATGTACATTGTAAAGTCGACACACTGCCACGCAATCCACATCGAACCGCCACAACAAACCACGCATTGCAGTTTCTCGATACTCACTGATACTTAATCAATAATCGATTGATAAAATATATCTGTCCTAATTATGATTCGTCTAACTGTCAAATTCCATACTATTTTGACGGATGATTGCAATTCTTCATATACAACATATCGACATTTTTGTCGACTCCATAATAGCAACGGGTGCGGAGTTTTAAAAATATGAAGGAAGCAAATAGGCACTAATAGCTGCCCTATGAGTTATTCAGTGATTCCACGAAAGTTTGGTGATATGCCTAGGTGACCGGTCAACTTGACGTCAGGATGTACGGTCACCCTTAAATGTTGTTTCTCTTCTAAAATATGATGGAAGAAATTCTTTACTTAGAGGAAGCAAATAGAAGCAATAGGGCACTAAATATTCATCACAATTTCCGACGATAATACGAGTAGTGACCGGTCATTCTGACGCTGACCAATAAGGGCGCTTTGGGAAACTGTAAGCTCATACTGTTGTTTTTTAAAAAAAATAATAAATATTTGGAGCGCGTAATATAGGGACAGAACCTAACTACACGTTCTGTAATTTTTTTAGTTAGCGATTCCAACCGTCAAATTACACACTAATTTGAGAGACAGTTGCAATCGTTCAGCATTCGGTGCGGGTAATTATACAGACAAAACCTAATCTAACTGTCAAATTTTGACAGACGATTGGAATCGTGCAGGGTTTGGTGCACGCAACGCGATTACTTCATCCGTGATTTTTTTTAGTTAGCCGCGTATATGTACTAGTATACTTACTTTCCTAGACGGCACTTATAAAAAAGTTTCATATTAAGCTGCGAGGCAATTTAAAGATGCCGTTTCAGCTCTGCAAGTGCCATAAATTGCTATTACTCTGGTGATTTACGATGTTGATGTAAACAAATGTTGCGCTCTCACAAAAATACCACTTTCTCGCGTCCAAATTATGACATTCTAGGACCTTAGGACCTTTTTAGCCTCTAAATAGGTTTTTAAATTCTAGGACATACAGGAGAGGCATAAATCGAGGTAGACATGCATAACAGAATGTGTGTTTGAACTACACTTAGGGACACTTTGTCCCTAAATTTAAATGTAAAAGACGCGACAAATACTTATACAGCAATTAATGAATACAATACACGTTACTACAAATATTTGAAGTCATTATTTGTTATTTCTCCTTTTATGCTTCTTCTTCTATTGTTGGTCGCAATAAATGCATTTTTACTTTTTTTTACTTTTAAATATCTACATTATTATAAATATTATAATATTATACTATTTTTAACGCACTAACCCGTGCTAAGGACAATTTTAGTCTCTAAATAGGTTATTATTATATTGTTAAATATTACAGCAGCCCATCTAAAGTGTGTTTTTTTAATTCGAAGCAAAAAAAGAGGCAGTGTTACCATTATACAATAAATAGCTATACTCGGTAGATTTTGTGTTCACTGTAAAAAAATAACCCATTTGATCAACCTGTTTGCATCAAATACATTAATATTAATATTTAGTTACTCAGTTACTCAAATACAAGTATTTAAACAAATACCAAAGTAGAACACGTACTTTTTGGGAGTTAAATGGCCTTAATAGTGGGTTACGTGTTGGCAACACCCCAAGTGTTGACAACTTTGGGTTTGAGGTTTTGACGCTTTCATGAAAACGACATTTATTTTTAAGCATTCCATTTTTATGGGTTCGATTTTTATTAAAGATAAAGTCTATGTCGTTTTATTTTCATATTAGAGATTTTTATTATCTTAGATTTCATTGGAACCTTAGATTTATGGCCGTCACAGACGCTGGAGTTAATATATGCGATATATTTTTGCATACAATATCCAGCAAGGAATCCGGGGCCACACACGACTGCTGTTGGATTTGGTTTATAACAAGACGATATTTATAGCCATAAAAAATATATATGTTTATATCCACATAGCGTACGTCAACAATAAGCGTGTCGACGATATTAGGGGAGAGTACCTAATAAAAGGTTTTAAAACACCTATTTAGTTTTATGAAAAAAAGGATTACCAATATTTTTTAAAAAAATACTGCTTTTAGCCATTTTAGTCAATTTAGCCAAGTTTAGCCAATTAAACGAAACATAATAACGAAAAAAGGACATTGTTAAAATTCCTTCGTAAATTCGACAGCACATTATGTGCACTCTTCTCACTTACATTACGGGTGAATTTACATTTTAAATACAGACATGCGAAGATTGATCAAAAGTAAAGTTACTTTTTGGTTCGCCCATGAACACTATTACCAAACCCCAATGAACTTGGCAGGCTGTCAATTGAGAATCGACGAACGATCTCACTTTTTGCTCTCATACGTTTATTTTGTCTGGTCCAGACAGTTAAATCTAGACCATCGCCGTAGATTTTGTTTGTATTTTAATACCTGCATATGAAGGCGTTCACTCACTGTTTTTAGAAACTACCACCAGAAATAACATAAAATATTAATTTTTAACGAAGTTTTGTGTTGCGTGCGCTAACTTATGAAAGAAATATTCATGTCTGATTAGCAAAAATGTGAAATCTGTTGACAGTACTGAAATATAAAAAGGAGAAACGTAAGTCATTAAGTTGTATAGTGTTGAGAGTACGACGGAGAGTGAGTGCTGTGTCCGTTCACTTGGGATTTGAACGAAGCGCGCTAGTACCCAATTCTTCCCGCGTGTGTCGTAAAAGGCGACTAAGGGACACAAACCGGGGGGTGGGAAGCAGCGCCCTCTGCAGTCCAATGCCACTGAACTGCGATCCCCAACCCGCATGCCCAGCGTGGGGATTATGGGCATTACCCCATATGATGCACAACGTGGCGCTTTTTAGGGGAGGGCTATGTCCAGCAGTGGAATAGTATAGCATAGTAGCCTGACGACGTGCTAGTACAAAGCTGGTTTATCTGTATACAAATCTCAAAAATGCGCAAATCCTGAGACATCTCTTTGATAGTTGGTGTTTTAAGTGATTGTGTGGAAGTTATTTATTTTATTTTATTATGAGTCTTTTCTCAAATTTTCGTTTTTAAATATCAAAGCTCCGCAGAATCGATGCAGAAAATTATTGTAATACAGTTATATACAGTTACATACAGTCTATTTATTCTTACTTGTCTAATTTAGTACACAAGATTCTACCCTTAAACTGTGACTTTTTAGTCCAAAACTGCCATATTTCCATAAATGAAGTAACTTGGAACACTCTTAGATAACACGCTGCCAATTTTATAAACATAGTTCATGATAGTTTATGAATTTGCGAGAAAATGTCTAGTTTAGGCATCTAATCTCAATTTTAAGGTTAGAATCTTGTTTACTAAATTGGACAAGTAAGAATAGACTGTACATAAACACATACCTATGTCTCGGAAGGTTGAAGTAATAAAATACAGAAGTATTTCTCCACTCTCGAGCGAAGTTTGCTATAATATGTACCATCCTGCGCCGAAGAGGGGGCGGCCAAGGACCATCTGGAAAAGATTGGACCCAGAGGCCAAGTCGATCGACACCAGCTGGCTGAATTGGAAGCTGCCGCGAACCACCGTCGGAAGTGGAAATCTGTGGTTGACGCCCTATGCTGACCTAGGAGTTAAAGGACCGAAGACTAGAAGATCCTGCGCATCGAGGATGCTATCCGATAATGACGATGTGAATAAACGTTACTCAAAACTCATGGAACAATAATGTTATAATCAAATTAAGTGTTTCCAAGAATTGCCCATTTTAGAAGGTACCTCTCTCTACTCACAATAAACTTTCACGTTAGCAATAATGGGATTGCAAATAAATACCTAATCAAAAATGCAAAGTTAGTCTGTTCAATCATAAAAAACCCTTTTTTACTAAAACACTCCTGAAATGCGGTTTAATACTCTTTCGAAAGTGAAATACTGACCTGTCAAAAGAGCATTGAAAGAGTTTTGTAATAAATTGCATTTTCATAAAATATAAGACATCCACAAACATCATCAAACATCTCTTCCAGTAAAACCTTTCTACTCTTTAAATCTTTACTTCAGACCAAGATGTTATGTTCTGTGATGGGAACAACAAAGTAAACTGCTTACACGCTCACCTAAGTACTGCGCGAATAAATAATAAAATATTCTTCAGCAGAAGGCAAGAAACGTGCTCCCGGGATATCGTATCAAAAATACTTGTATGCAAGTTGCATAGACTTGGCTGGAGCCTTATTCTGTGTTCTATGAAACTACCCACTTAAATTATTTCTGTCTAAAACACCCTTGTTTTTGACGCACTATTGACATTACTTCATCAAAGGCACCATAGCGGTGCTGGCGGAGAATGCTTCTCTATTTTGGACCGAACGCCTTACAAACGAGTCTATTCTAGAAGAACTCGAAGACGACCTCTGTGGCGTAGCGGTAGCGCATCTACCTTCCATGCAAGAGGTCCCGGGTTCGAATCCTGGCTGGAAACAAAAAAAACCCCAGGTCTTGGATATTTACATGTTTGTTATGTCGTTGTTTCTGGTTCTCACGACACAGGGTATCCTAGTGTGGGGCCAGAAGCAATGTATGTGCCTGTATGTAAATGTTATGTTACGTTACGTTACGTTACTGTACGTTACTGTACGTTACGTTATGTTATGTTAACTAGGGAAAAAGACGAGACTTTCCACAATTTGTCCCAACGCACCCTGAGGTTCTTCGGTCATACCGTCAGACGCGGGCCAAATAGCCTAGAATATGTTATTAAACACCGGTCACGCGAACAGTAAACGAAGCAGGGGACGAGCATCAATGCCACGGACAGACAATATAACTAAACTTCGGGAGGGACCATACAAGCACATTTGGCGCATAATCGGAACGAATGGAGAGCGTTAGTGGTGGATGCTGTCCCACTGACACATTGCAAAATGTGGATGACGGAGCTGGATGTACTATTAATAATTATTTTTTACGTTTAAAGTTCTTCGTTCAATATACATTATTCTTCTTCATGTTGTTCTTAATGAAAGTAAAATAATGCACACAAGCACGAATAACAATCGAATCAATATCTCGGTTGATATAAAACAAAAACATCGTGAGGAAACCTGAGCATCTGAGGTGTTAAAATACCTCAGCAGTCGACATTGCCAATCTTCTCTCTCTCTCTCTTTGAGAGAAGCTCTGTGCCTGGCCTGCACTGGACGTTCATAGGCTATATAAAAAAATGTGATGTGTCTTGTTGTAATAATAATTGTATTGATTAATAATAATAATAATTGTATTGATTAATAATAATTAATAATAATGTAAGAGAGGAAATGGAGAAAATAAACGCTTCCATTACCACCATAATCGCTGAAAAAATGAAGTCCATCATGGCAGAAGTGACAGCAATTAAAATATCCATGGATTTCATGAATTCGGAGTTTGAAAATATGAAACAGAATTATGAAAGTCATCACGCTGTATCACAGAAACTAGAGAAAGAAAATGTGGCCCTACGATCGGAGATCGCCGAGTTGAGTGTACGTTTGAGCCAAATGGAGCAACATTCGCGAGCAAATAACTTAGAGTTTCAGTGTGTCCCAGAGTTCAAGAATGAGAATTTGATTAAAACAATTACTCAAATTAACAAAGTAATTGAATCGAATGTCACAGAGAGCGATATACACCACTGCACGCGCATTGCCAAGTTAAACAACAACTCCTCAAGACCACGATCGATAGTGGTGCAGTTTTCAAGCCCCCTGGTCCGTGACCGTGTCCTGGCGTCCACTATCAAATACAACAAAGCCCACCCCACTGAAAAACTTAACTCGGGCCACCTTGGCATAGCTGGCGACAAGAAGCCTATATTCGTTGTGGAGCATCTATCGGCCGCTAATAAAGCGCTTCATGCAGCAACCCGTGCCAAAGCAAGAGAGTTGGACTACAAGTTTGTTTGGGTGAAACATGGCAAAATATACGTAAGAAAGGAAGAATCTGCTGATCATGTCCTAATTCGTAATTTGGGTAGTCTTAACCTTTTAAAGTAGTTCTTAGATTAAGTATAAAACTATCGCAAGTTGTATAGAGTATACATAAATATAAAAAGAGGTTCTAAGTACCTTAAAAATATATTACCAAAATGTCAGAGGATTACGCACCAAAACTCACGAAATATATAGAAACATTATTTGCTCTAAATTTGACATTATTGTACTTACCGAAACTTATCTGAACAGCAATGTCTACGACTCAGAAATTGTGAATGACGGATATGTACTTTATAGAAGAGATCGAGAAAGTGTTAACTACAGCAAGCGCAAATGCGATGGTGGTGGCGTTTTAATTGCAGTTTCAAATAAATTTAATTCGCGCAGAATACACAAAAATGAAAGTCAAACCTGTGAAGACCTTTGGATTGAAATTGAAATATCCTCCTCTGACCATAAAAGGCATATATTAAACCTCTGTGGAGTTTATTTGCCACCACCAGTTAAAAAAGATTTACTTGAAGCTTTTATTGATAATTGTAACAGAATATCGGAGAACATGGATGACGTTTGTATTGTAGGAGACTTTAACTTAAGCTGTATTGAGTGGCCCTGTGTAAATCCCTTATTACCTCATCCCAGCAGTAACGGCTCACCGCTAGCTCTAGCCCTAATAGATTTTATATCACTTAATAACTTAACTCAATCAAATACAATTCTCAATAAAAATAACAAAGTTTTGGATCTCATCCTATCTAACTCTCTTCCATTGCAAGTTGTCAGGGCGGATACAGCTCTTGTTCCAATAGATACATATCACCCCCCACTTGTTTGTACTATTTTTATTAAATCAGAGAAAAACCTTAAACACAACAATGGCGTGCACTTAAGACCCAATTATTTTAGAGCTGATTACGAACTCATCAGGGGAGCCTTGAATAGTGTTGACTGGAGTTCGCTATTTTCCCAATGCGAAGGCGTTGATGAAATGCTAGATACCTTTTATGAAAAACTAAATGAACTGATCCTTATTTACATTCCATTAAAAAAAACAACTACCAAGGGACACTATCCAAAATGGTTTAATGGAGCCCTTATAAGAATTATAAAAGAGAAGAAAAAACTAAGGAAGAAGTACAAAATATTCAGTAATCCTCTGGATAAAATATCGCTTAGCGTTTTGGATAAGCGAATTGATGTACTCTCCAAGGAGTGTTATAAAATGTACATTTCAGATATAGAGAGCAAGATATGTGTTAACCCTAAATATTTCTGGTCTTATGTCAACGGCAAACGTAAAGCTTCTAGCACCTACCCAGCAGTTATGCACGATGCGACTATTACAGCCATGACTGGATTAGGCATATGCAATTTATTCGCAAACTACTTCTCTTCGTCCTACTCAACATATATAGATAGTGCATCTCAAGAAAACATAATTAGAAGTACTAACACATTCTCCGCGCTGCACATTCCACCAAATAATATATTGAAACAGCTTAAAAGCCTCGATGCTTCGAAAGGCGCTGGCCCGGACGGCATTCCAGCCTTATTTGTGCGAGAGTGTGCAAATGAACTTTATGTCCCGTTGCATTTAATATTCAACCGTTCCTTAGAGTCTGGTATATTTCCGATACTCTGGAAATCAGCTAAGGTTGTGCCCGTGCATAAGGATGGCGATCTGGACAACATTTCAAATTACCGACCAATATCAATATTGAGTGTTTTTGCCAAGATCTTCGAATCTTTGGTTTGTCCATTTGTAAACTTTCATACCAAAACCTTATTTACACCCCGCCAACATGGCTTTACAAAGGGTCGCTCTACTGATACTAATCTAGTGTCCTTTTGTGATGATCTGACAACCTCTGTCGACTCCAGAATACAAGTCGATGCAATTTACACCGACTTTACAAAGGCATTCGACAGAGTTCCTCACTCAATACTCTTAAATAAGTTGGGAAGTTACGGATTTTCGGGATCGATGCTTGGTTGGTTTGAAAGCTATTTATCTAAACGTTCTCAATATGTGGTGGTGAATGGATACCAGTCAGATTCATTCTTGGCTGAGTCAGGAGTTCCACAAGGATCTCATATTGGACCCTGGCTTTTCAATTTGTTTGTTGATGATGTGACAGAGCATATTTGGCATTCAGAGCTGTACCTATTTGCCGACGACCTCAAATTAACTAGGAAAATTTTATGTTTGCAAGATGCCGAACTTTTGCAAGACGACATAAATAGATTAGCCAAATGGTGTGAGGACAATGGAATGATGCTTAATCCAAAAAAGTGCTATCACATAAAATTTACTAGGAATTTTAAGATATTTCTGACAACATACAGCGTCAGTGGTGTTGCCTTGCAGGAAGTAGAACAGATACGGGACTTGGGGGTTATTCTGGATGCAAAACTAACATTCTTGCCGCATATTGACATGATTATATCTAAGGCCTCGAGGATGCTAGGCTTCACAATTAGAAATTGCAAGGTGTTCAAGAGGGCTTCAACCAAAATAGCCATTTATTGTTCTCTGGTTCGGAGCATTCTTGAATACTGTAGCGTAGTTTGGTCACCATTTTATAATGTTCACATCATGCGAATAGAACGGATACAAAAAAGGTTCATGTGGCATGTAGCTTACGGCTGTGGAATTGCCAGAGATGTAAAAAGTTACAAGGACAGACTATTGCATTTCAAAATGGATGAGTTGCACTCTAGACGATTATTACTCGACGCAACCTTCCTTTTCAAAATATTGAGAAATAAAATAGACTGTTTGCAAATACTATCCCAAATTAATTTAAAAGTACCCACTAAATATCCTAGGTATAGAATTAATAAATTGTTTAACGCTCCTTGTTCCAAAACCAACCTTAAACACAATGCCACAATGCCTCGTCTCTTGAGACTGTATAACAAATTGTCATCTTGCTCTGTCGACATTTTCTCTGATAATGTTTATATATTTAAGGAAAAAATCAAACAGATTCTCAAATCAGGAGTGCCTAGGTAAAGTAATCATATATATTATATGTCTTTAATTTTTAATTTAAATTTGTTTGCAGATTAATTGTAGATTTATTAAACAACAAAAATGTTAACTTAAACACTAGCAAAGGTGCATGCTGTGGCAACCTTAATAGGCTAGGCACTTACCTTAAAACCCTTTATGTTCTATAATTAAGATGTATTAGTGTACTAGCTACTGGTTGTCCTAAGTAAACAAAATAAAAAAAAAATAAAAAAAAATAAAATAAAAAATTGTATTTTCTTTCTCTAATCCAAAAGATGTAGAACAGAATCGCCCTCCCAAGGCAGCACGTCGCAACTTGTTCAAGGCATCACGTTGCGGAGCATCCCCGTTGGATTGCATTGCTGCTTTCGTTTAAAAGATAAGGCCCCAATGAATAGGAAGAAAAACCTTTCGGATCGCAACCGAATCAAACCAAAGCAGTGAATGACAAAGCTTAACCTTAAGCTTTGTTAAACATCCCTTTGAGGAAGAGATTTGCCGCCGTATTTTAGGAACAGGTAGCAGGAACCGTCTACAGACTAAGAAATACCAAATGATCCATTTGATTGTTCGGTGTGTTAACTTCAAAAATGTACCTTTTTGTTTTATTACTTTTAATTATGCTATTACAAACGAGATGAGTTAAGCAACAACAGGCGCGGTCAGGTGCAGAATGGGCGACCGCTTGAAATGTTCGGAAAAATGCCTTTTTTCCGAACATTTCCGTTGTTCACAAGGCACGTTAAACCGTTGGTACCGGATGTCATCTAATGGCAATCGTCAAGCCATGTTAGAATGGGTGTCTTGATAACTTCTGAACCCGCCACTGTCTTACCTTCACCAAACCGGACTTGGCCCCCGTGGTGGAGTATGGCCTTCAACCTTCCTGCGATGCAGGAGGAGAGGGGTCTACAAGAAAAATAGCGATGAACAGCTATTGTTGGCTTCTGTCAGTCACTGGTTTTTATCGTTTTTGGGTTGAATTCTGTTAAACATTGTTTTCTAAGTTTCGTACAATTGTAAATTTGTAATAGCAATATTTTACCAGTCTAAATGTGGAGAAAAACATCTTGAGAAGACTTGAGTGTCTGATCTGAGTATTCGCACTCGCTGAGAGAATATCTGTGCCCAACAGAGGGAGGTAGGAAGGGAAAGAGGTAGGGAGGAAGGGACGGAGGGAGGTTTCAGAGAGGAAGTAAGGAAGCAAGGAAGGAAAACAAAAAAAAATCACTTAAATCTTTTGTATCTGTTGTCTCTGAACATATTTATCCCTATGCCAATCAATTATCACCTATGCAATTACTTCTTGGGGAGGTTCTCACAAAACATCTTTAAAACAATTAGAGATCGCACAGAGAGCGGTTCTTAAAGTCTGTACATTTAAGGCTTTTCTTTTTCCCACCAAAGAACTCTATAGCTTCTGTGAAGTGCTGAGCGTACGCCAACTATTTTTATTAGATATAATTTTAAAACAACATTCTAAAACATCTTTCGATCCAAACCCTGTTTCAAAACGTAGACATAATAAACTATATGATTTTGAACACCCTTTCCGCACTTCCTTTAGTCAAAAATTTATTGCTTTTTAGGGCCGTTTGTGTACAATAAATTGAACAAAATAATGAATATACATCCAAAAAACAAATCAGATTGCAAACATCTGGTTTCAAAGTGGCTTCAACAACTTACTCGTACGTACGAAGAAACGGAAGATCTTTTAACAGTACTTAAATAGTAACAGATACAAAGAAAACACGGCTATAGGTATTTCCAACTTAGGTACATATCGTCTTGTTTAATGAGTTACACAACATTATACACCCTCTCTTACACACATTTCACACACACACATACACACACTCGCGTACACACACACACACAAAGAGAGGTACAATCACATCACTATTTTTTCTTTTTTCTTTTAATTTTTCATTGGCAGTAAAGTAAAGATCCAAATTGTTTTGATTAGAAAATGTACATTTTTTGGGAGGGCACCGTCTGCTGTAATACAGTTTTCCAACCTAGCACAGCAACAGAAGCTGATTTATTTGAATATTGTCAAATGCTAGTTTTAATATAGTATGTAACTGCACTGTAAAGTTTTTCCTGTAATAAAGATTATTATTATTATTATTATTATTATTATTATTATTATTATTATTATTATTA
This sequence comes from Yponomeuta sedellus, assembly GCA_934045075.1. NCBI lineage: Eukaryota > Metazoa > Arthropoda > Insecta > Lepidoptera > Yponomeutidae > Yponomeuta > Yponomeuta sedellus. The sequence goes on from OW203738.1 coordinate 19,127,980, forward strand.
TTTTTATTATTATTATCTTAAATACAAGATAGGACAAGGCAATATCAGTCACTACTGTCACTATCGGTAGTGACAGTAGTGACTGATATTGGCTTGTCTGACTGATATTGAGTTGCTGAAGGAAATAAGAGACGGGTAGTCGGCTACCCGTCTCTTATTTCCTTCAGTGACTCTCCGTCGTAAGGTTGTCTGGAAGAAATTGCTTTTAGCAATAAGGCCGCCAATTGTACTTTGTATCTTCACATGTTTTATAATATGTGCTCTGGTGTACAATAATGAATATTCTTATCTTACTGTCAAAGATGGTCCTTCTAGTTGGACTCGCACTTGGCCGGTGATCTTACAATAGGAACCGTATTTTGAGACATCATTAGGCGGCCTTTGATAAAAAAATATACACTTTAAGTACTTCTTTATCCACAAGAGTATAATTGTAGGCAGATTGGGAAGGAACAAAGCGATGTTTTGCTTTGCTCTGATATCCGTTTCAATTGAAGAAAGAGAAAAATATGGAAGATTATTATTATTATATATATTTATTCACTAAAAACAATGCGAAATTACAACAACATTAGTTTGCCAAACTGCTAATGCAGTTTATCGGCAAGCTCTTGGTAACAGTTCTTGGTAACTTACTCAACTAACATTACTCTCTACACAACTAACATAATGATAATATTTTATGTCTTCAAACTACTTAACACAAAGCTAAGGTCCTCTATAGGACCCCAAGGAAAAAGACAAACTAGTCAAGCAAAAAATATTTGGAGATATTGCATTTTGAAAGTTTGACTTATGCCACTTTTTCCCTGTACGCGATTTTTTAAACGTTAATAACTCCGAGACTAATTTGTTTATTACCCTGTTCGATTTACTATCGTAGAGTAACGGAAATTCCCCACAAAACTGCATTCACAGATTAGTTTAGAAAAAAAGAGGCAAGTTCGTCTTTTTCCCTGGAGTCTTCATATTCAATATCTCTGTAAATTGGATGTGTCTCAAGAACCATAGTTCTTGAGACACATCCAATTTACAGAGAAATAGAATCCACCACAAGAACTCCTAACACACTCAAGTTTCTTCACGATGTTTTCCTTCACGGTTAGGGAGTGGTTTGATTCAGGGACTTTTGTCCTCGAGTGACAAAAGTCCCTGAATCGTAAAAAATGTCCTCCGAGTACTTGTCGCGGACTCAACGCCTACGGTGTGCGGTCATTTGTTCCCCGGAAATTGCGTGAAGCGTACCTACGCTACGGAAGCAAATATTCTGAGATTACTTTATGTTGTAATTTACATGAAGTTAAAAAAGATAATGCGTTTAAAAAGAAATCACCGAACTTTTGTCCAGTCCGGTCTCTTGATGTCCTCGGTCACTTGAGAGACTTTTTGTACGGGGTACTTTTAGTCCTGCATGTGCGTTATTCGATACAATTTATAAGAGATCGATCGATCGATCGACGGACAAAAACGTACCCGGGGGATAGTCCCTCGTCTGCGCAGGCCTTAATGGCTATTTCAAACGCCAGGATTTTAACAGGATTTGGTGCACACTATTAGACCTCTTGGCGGCAGTCAGTGTAATCAGGTCAGGGAACTTTTTACGTGGACCAAATCCTGAGCTATTCCAATCGTCTCACTGTCAAATTCTATACTAATTTGACTAATTTGATTGGAATCGCTCATGATTTGTTGCGCGTAACATAGGCGCTAAGTCAGAGGTCTTAGGGCGGCTTGAAAACTTCTGACAGTAAGACCAGTCACTAGTCTTGCCTCCACCAATCTGGACTTGGGCCCCGTGGTGGAGTATGGCCTTTACCTTCCTTAGGGAAGAGACCCGTACCCCTCGGTGGGAATATATTGGGTTGATGATGATGAATATAGGCGTAGATCGGATATGGCATGCGGTTGGCATGGCAAGGGATCGTGGGAGATGACATTTGAGGGGGAAATGTTTATACTACCCAGTTGTGGGCAGCGGTGATGATGCTGATGATGAAGATGATGATGATGAAGGGTTGTCAGAAATAAAAAGCCTGAACGCCTTTTAAGAACTTATGGAAGATTAATTAAAGAATTTATTTAATGATAAAAACATTCTAGGCGTTAAAAACTTACACAGGAGCAGGAATTCTCCACGAACTAACTGTAGGGCATCCATTGTGCTATCTTTCACTTCCTTCATCCAATTATCGGGCTATCTTCCCATAGGAATTTTCTGCAGAATGTAGAGTTACTCAGAACGTTCGCTTCGGTGTAGGCGAAACAAAACAAGTTTACAAAGATAATAAACCTCCTTCAAAATAAGCACTACACAGAACTATAGGTACTGCGGTAACTTTAACACTAGGTGGCGATAATAGTATTCTTTGTCGCGCTATGGTTATGTTTATAATGGCATCTTCAAGGATGCCTTAACATAACGCGCTATGGTTATGTTTATAATGGCATCTTCAAGGATGCCTTTACAATTTGAAGAAAATTATTTCTCGTAGATCCTGTCAACAGATCTCTTTAATCAGCTTATATTTTACATTGTACATTGATATTCAGCAAACAGATTGTAAATTCTGTACGTTGAAATAAATTGATTTGATTCATTGATTGATTGAGTAATAAAATCGGCCAATGACGCGATAAACAATTATCCCTTTTTAGGAATGAACTTTCTGTGCCCTCACAAATCATGATATCTCACCGAGCCCGGAGTTGAAAAATAAAACTCATTAAGTGGGAAATAATACTAAAGCCGCGTTCGTTAGCATTTTCCTGCAAAAAGTGTATGCGCTAATGCATTGTGGGGGAATCGGAAGAAATTGAATTGAATTTCAATCACTCCTTGTTTACTCGCTGTTAACATTATCTTATTTTTTTACGTTACATTTAACGTAAGAAAAATAATTTATTACGTATTATATTGTATAGAATCAGGCGTTACTTTGCGGAAATCCATAATAGCATTAAAAAATTTAAAATTACTTTGCTGAATTCCGCCAAAAATCCCACAAGCACCATGCGGTTAGCTAATGCACCGCCCTCCCTCCCACCTTTTCAAGCAGAAGCAAGACACGAACACTCCACCACCAACATCAATACTTGTGTGAGAAAACACGCGACGCTTTTCGCCTCTAACACGAGGCATCCTCAGGCTCCCAAATGCAAGTGAATCTTGCATTGCATGCTTGTGGGATTTATGGCGGAATTCAGCAAAGTAATTTTAACTTTTTTAATGCTATTATTACGTATTCTTTAAATAACTTACATTTATGGAGTTACGGTGGTGTTTGTATAGAAAGAAGGTTTAAGCGTATAATTTCACCAATTCCGAACTGTCCCATTATGTAATATATTTTATGTCACACCTGGCAATAAAGTGGCTTTTTCCGCACGCTGCGCGGACGGAAAAAGCCGCTTTCTGGCCAAGTGTAGACATAAAAAGATGTACACAACACGGGAGGTAATAAAGAAAGCTCTCGATCGCATATTTAGGTCCCTCGCTTGCAGCTCGGGCCGCAAACTTCTGCGATCTCGGCCTTTCTTTGTATTACCACCCTAGTTGTGTAATGTACTATTATCCTATCTAATATTAGTAGAAAGTTTAAAGGTATGGATGGATCTTCGTTACTCTTTCACGTAGACACTTTACAATGATACAGCTTATAAATCAGAATAACACATGGGCTACAAAATTTATAAAGATGTTACTGTGTGATATTTTTCAAATGCGACCTAAAAATTATTTATTAAATAGAAAAAAATAAAAACCTATTTAGAGGATAAAAAATTTCACCCATGCCGGGATTCGAACCCGCAACCTCTGGCTATCCGTGCCAGCGCTCTACCAATTGAGCCAATGGGCGACTCACCGGCATCAGTGAAATTTCGAACCTCTTTACACTATTCTCTGTATTACGTACAGGCAGCGACATCTGGCTTAAGCAAATTGCATCACTTACAGCCCCGACTACCTACTTTGCAGTTAGGTGTTACATCGGAACGATATCACTGTACCCACATGATTATACTATTTTTATTTTTATTTATTTTTACTTAGCACGGGTTAGTGCATTAAAAATAAAAATAGTATAAATAGAAAAAACAGGATAAAAGCAGGTCGGGCCACGCCCAGTGTATGCTTCCGTAGTTATCCTGCTTCACACAACAACTTCATCAAAGCCATTTTCAATGCTTGTTTTCTTTTATAATTTAGTCAAACAAAGTTTTCTTTTATAATTTGGTCTATTAGCTATTTGTTATAAGGTTTTAGTGTTATTTTTAAGCTCGTTATAACATTGCTATTTGCCTGATATTTTTTACGTTTCTACAAACAACCGTCTTATAAAGCTTTACTCTGACAAAAAAATTTGCTTTAAAGTTCATTATTTCATTGGGATAAACTTATAGTCAACGACATCGTATACTAAGACGTTCGTTATCGTTTGTACCTCAGATAATAGAATGATCTGAGGTTTGTACCCTTGTATGTCCCCACTGCTGGGGCACGGGTCTCTTCCTGCATTGCAGAAAGTCCGGGTCGGTGGAGGATTGCAAGACAGTGGCGGGCCTTACTAACAGAAGTTATCAAGCCACCCATAAGGCCTCTAACGTGGCTAAGCGAGTGACATTACATGACAGCCGGTACCAACGGCTTAACGTGCCTTGCGAAGCACGGCAGCCTTCGGAAATATGCCACTAGTCACTGGACGGTCACCCACCCTGACCGCGCCTGTTGTTTCTTAATTCAAGTGACTGATGCCAATCACTCGGTTCGACTAGGCCGTGAGGGCTTCACGAGCGTGCCACGAGCGATCACACTAAGACGTTATACACGGTTTTTTTGTAAGATTTCATTCTACCGTTTTGCCGCCGTGATTAATATGTATATTTATAGCAAATTTTAACTTTCTAGTACCTGAGCTAAAACCGCGGAAAGACAGAAACACTGACATACTGACAGACTGACAGACATGGCGAAGGTTCTGGGTTGATTACGGAATCCTAAAAACAGAATACTCTCGTAGTATCACAAAGCAAATTAGACCACATCTTCATTAGCCTATGAACTAAATTAACACAATTATTTCTCGTTGCAGTCAGAGGTTGTTAGTTCACCTGAATCTGAATTCGGGCTTTTGACAAAGCAGTGACCGCTATTGCCATCCCCTAAGCCAGACAACACAGATCACCAGATTTTTAGTAGAGATATGTTTATGGTACAAACTAGAAAGCTATTGAAGGACGGATTAAAATCAATGTTATAATTTTATTTTGGAAAAAAAATAAGGTTACTTCTGAAATGCGCAATCCCTGAAGCATGTCGGTTAGAGTTGGCAATTTAAAACAACTATTGTTCTACAACTTTGAATTTTTTTGTTCATTGTTCCATTATATCAAAAAACATTTCTTTAAGGTTTTTTTTCTGCTTTGACATAGGGCTATTTGACAGTTCAAAGACAGTATGTAAGGTGCGTTTTTGTACCACGCGACTAGGTTTATTTTTCGACAGGTTATGTATAAGAAACGTATAAATTAATTGTTCACTGGTAAACATTATTATTTAAAAACCTATTTAGAGGCTAAAAATTTCACCCATGGCGGGATTCGAACCCGCAACCTCTGGCTATCCGTGCCAGAGGTTGCGGGCCTAAATAGGTTAGCCTCTAAATAGGTTTTTAAATTTGTCCTTAGCACGGGTTAGTGCATTAAAAATAAAAATAGTATAAACATTATTATTATTAATACTTTTATTGCACTTAAAATTTGCCAATAAAATTAACATTGTGTTTTTATAATGAATAAAATACTTGCATTTTAATTTAACTTTTAGCATAACTAATTAAAATGAAATATTTCTCGTGTGAAATTCTCAATTACATTAATTGAGATTACTTGTGTTCCTTTGTAAGAGAGTTTTGACTGTTTTTTCATATCCAATCACTTACTGCCAATCCGCAGTGAATAGGTCGTGTTGATCGACACATTCTGTCTCCCTGAAAGAAGGCCTATGCCCTCCTATTAATACCTAGTTAAATTGATGCTTATTTAAAGGTCATTCCTAAATGTACGCTGCAGGCTCTCTTGCCGGTACTTACAAGCAATATTGAATGAATGAATTTATTTATTTTGCCACAAACAAATATTCTTTCATCACAAGAATTATAAAACAAAGCGTGATAATGATACAATTTCAGCGTTCATAACAGCGCTGATTTTCAAATAGCACATTCACACTAAATGAGAAATAACGTGTCAGGCAGGTAGGACATGAAAAGAAGCTTAAACCACTGATTAAAATTAATAAATACATACATTTGTTGTTAGAGTCACGTCCGCATATTCCCACGGTGCATGAATCCTCGCATATTGGGAATCCACCGTTATAGACCTTTCAGAGTGCGCTTTCTCCGTTTCGCCAATCTATGACTACTATTTGAGAATGGACTGGACCACATTCACGCGCTCGTCAGCCAGTCGCGCCGGGAATCGCGTCGTGAGCGGACCTGCGTGCGTCATCCACGTTCGACTTAACCCTTTCGACGCCGGCCACCTCAACGACCATCTGGATGGATTTTGCGTTGTGTGAATTTTAAATATCGAAGTATTTTGTGTAAAAACAACTGTTACATTATTTTAATGACGTGAATAGTGGTTTTTAGAGAAGAAAAAGTGTTTTTGTTTGTTTGTTATTGTGGTGATTACGGGATCGGCGGTGGATGAAAGGTATGTCAACTTGACCGGTTTTTGCAACTACATTTCGATTTTTGCTTTTTAATTTGTAGAACGGATATGGACAATTTCCTTTCTGTACAGAAAATAGTTGTACCAGAAGGTTTAACTAAACCTAACTACTTTAAAATAGCGGTGCTGGTTTTACGTATACCAACATGTAGTTGTTAATAATAGAAATAGAGATACATTTGAAAAATATTATTAATAAAAGCAGACCAAAGTATCATAGGTCTTTTAATATTACTTATTGAAGCAAATTTGCCAAAGCCAGCTACTAACGAATTTATTTAGCTTTGGTAGGTAGGTAAGTACTCTTTTTTTATTCCTATCACTTTATAAGATTACTCATTATGAAAAAGATAAGACTACCTTTGAAGTTAGATATTTATATTTGCACAATCTGGCAATTTGTGGACAAAAATAAATATCTTTTCTTAGGTACTGTCAAACTATTTACTATATAGTACTTACTACGTACACATTAATTTATGTCATTTAGGTAGCTATACAATAATAATATTCTTTCTTAATGATTCGCGATACTCATACATAGTTAGGTATATATTAAACTGGTCAAATCGCGATTATTTGTTAGGTAATACGTAATTAATTACCTTATTTCCCGACGTTTCGGCAGCGTTACAGTTGCCGTGGTCTCGGGTAGACATAATAATAATAATTTTTATTGACTGTACACGACTATACTATTTTTAATGCACTAACCCGTGCTAAGGAACAAATTTAAAAACCTATTTAGAGGCTAAAAATTTCACCCATGCCGGGATTCGAACCCGCAACCTCTGGCTATCCGTGCCAGCGCTCTACCAATTGAGCCAATGGGCGACTCACGGCATCAGTGATAATAATAGTACACGACTGATAATAATATATCAATTTATTTTAATTTAATGTTTTGCATGGCTAAAGAGGTGAATTGTGAAGGAACTTAAATATCTTACCAGCTGTGACGCGATGTACCACTTTTCGTGCAAATAAACAATTTCATTTCACGACAGTAGGAAAACAGTTTTATTGTAAAATAACAAACAAATATTCATGGTCATATTACACAGATCTCGTTAACCCTATACTAAGTACAACTAAATGACCTGTGTTATAGGTGCTAATTCGGCGATAGATTTAATACAATAAATACATAGTTAACATCCAAGACCCGAGACAAACTAGAAAAGTTCGTTTCCTAGTTTGACCCGGCCGGGGATCGAACCCGAGACCTTCGGTTTTACAGTATATGATAGCGTATATGACATCGTGAGAAAACAATGCAGATATACTTAGGTATATATATACCTAAGTATGTCTGCATTGGATACTTCTGTTTAATGTGTTATTTTGCACTCTGGCCTGTAAGAAACGGGTTTTGGTCCGGTACCGCGTGGGAACGGTATTGCAATTGATTGCAACGACGATTTATTTAGTGATTCTTTCATTTTTTTGTTGCAAAAACCCATTCATTCATAAAGTGCGTGCTTGTGAAGAAATATGCAGTTGACTCGATTTTAAAATTAGCCAAGCAAAGTTCGGTTTTTTTTTCGGGCCGCGTTTTCACGGTCTTAGTACGCTATCCGACTGAACTAATGCTTCTGATTGGACGATGTTTCGTGATAACACCAAAATAGCCAATCAGAAGCATTACTTTTCTCGGACGGCGAACTCGGACCGAGCGCTCGGAACGTGAAAACCTGGCTTTAGAGTTGTGTATAGGATATTCAGGTTAGGAGCTGAATAGAAACCACTAAGATAGTTTTAAAGGAAACGAATAATTATTTATTCTTTACGACACTGGGAAGCCATATCGACTGATTCTTAGCACTGACAGACTTCGACTGAATGACACAAGATGGCGTTAAAATCACGTGGTTAAACTCGATTATTTAGTAATCGATTTAAGATTATTTTTTGTAAATAAAATTACATAAAATCAACATTGTGTTGGAAATTATTTTTTAATATATATATATGAATTATTATTACTGTTAGAGGTGGTAGCTGAGCGGTGTAACATTGGTTTCTCAATCGCAAGGTCGTGGGTTCGAATCCTGGCGAATAGCAATGACCTTGTTTTCTAAGTTATGTACATTTGTGAAGTAATAGCAATACTTACCGTGAATGAAAACGTGCAGAAACCTGAGTGTCTTAAGTGTTCAAATACCGTCAAATACCTCTGGAAAATGCCAATCCAGGGTGGGCACGCGTGTAAAATATGCCCATACTCTATCTCTGTGAGAATGTCCATGCAGTGGACGTTTATTAGGCTACATAAAAAATATTTCTTTTAAATGAGTAGGTTACGTCGCTATATGATGTGGTTTGCACAACTGTAGCAAGGTAATATTCCGATGATTCACGCCAATGAGACAACAATTTTATTAGTAATACAGGTGTTTTTCTAGAATACACATCTAGAATAGAACAGAATATTATTTTATCTTCGTAGTATTATTACTAAAGGCCAATTACTTCCAGACAACTGTAGACGCCACGGTTACCTATTTACGGTCCTAGTTACAAAACACGATTTCTCTAAAACACATTTCAGACGCAGTTTAAATAATATGTTGTTAGGTTTTTCTTTTTACACAGTCCCTGAGAAGTGTTATAAAATCGTATTTTTATAAATAACACCCTTAATATTTGATTGTATACCTAGATACAATGTATATTTAATGGTTAGGTCATTTACTTACACAGAAATAGTCATAATGTATCCATAATATTAGCTCAGTGAGAGAGCCCCAGGTTCGATCCCCAGTGCGGGAATGTATAACAATGACTTTAATTTTTTTAAAACATATGAGAAAGCTTTTGCCACAGATTATTTTAACGGTATTTGAAGAGTGTTTTACTGTAAAGGTGTTGGTACAGTTAGCATATCCTAAACCACAGAAAAAGAAGAAGGATAAGATAAACAAATATGATAAGATAAGATCCCGAGTGCGGGCGTGTACCAATAAATATACAATAGACATACCTAAATTATTTACATAGACATTAAAAAGTAATCATTACAATCATAATCAACATTCACATAAAGCTTCGTCAAAAAGAATGAAAATAAAAGAATGCCAAGGCAATAACAATGACTGTACCAATGTACCAATGACTTTGTTTAATTTCAAAGTTACGTACATTTGCGAATTTGTAGTCGCAATACCACACGCTCACGGTGAAAGAAAACATCGTGAGGAAAACCTCGGCTTGGTTGGCTCCGCACGTATTGACTAGTCTTTCCTGTGGGCTAGGCCGACTAAGCTGTCAGGATGGTATAGGTGCTGGGCAAGCATACAACATCTATAAAAACCTGTTGAACGGAGCATTACGGAGCATTTTATAGAACTTAGAGCGGCTTCTCAATTGAGAGATCGTGGATTCAGATCCTGGCATGTGCTAATGACTTTCTTGTCTAAATTATGTACATTTGTGAAGTTATAAGTAACAATACCACTCGCTAATCGGCGGAGGAATACATCGTAAGGAAACCCTGGTGTCTGAAGTGTTAACATACCTCAGCGTTTGCTACGTACAAAGGCCTAACTATGACGCAGATAATCTCACGTGTAACAACAAGAAAGACCTATATTTATTTTCTCACATAGATAACTTGATGTCTGTTATGCTTTATTGCACAAAAATTAAGATACAAATCTTAAATAACAGGCAAGTGATATCAACCCTTGTATGTCCCTACTGCTGGGGCACGGGTCTCTTCATGCATCGCAGGAAAGTTTGGCCATACTCCACCATGGGGGCCAAGTCTGGTTGGTGGAGGACTGTAAGACAGTGGCGGGCCTTACTAACAGAAATCATCAAGCCACCCATAAGGCCTCCGACATGACTTAACGACTGCCATTACATGACAGCCGGCACCAACGGCTTAGCGTGCCTTGGGAAGCACTGAAGTGCTCGGAAAAAATGCTACTAGCGGTAGTCACGGGCCGGTCACCCATCCCACACCTGACCGCGCCGGTTGCTTAACGCAAGTGATTGATTCCATTCACTCGGTTCGACTAGGCCACGAGCGCTTCGTTATGTTTGTTTATGGATGTTTATGTGCAAACGTCTTACCTAGTAATCCTTATCAACATTTTGCTCGTCTAAGTAGCCTATTTATTATCAGAGCAAACAAATAAATTAATTTGTTAGTCGATAAGAGCGGCGAGTGAGTGATAAACAAATGGACGATAACCATTTGCGCCCAATTTAAAGACGGCCTGATAGCTAGTAGCTATTTGAAGCATGAACCTTATTCACAGTTAAATACAAATACAAAAAACATGAAGTTTTTTGTTCATGTTTTTTGTATTTTTCATAAAAGTGTACAATTCTATATTAAAATCAGTCAACGATTCGCTTGTGTTAGTTTTGAGCTACAAAGGAGGTTGTGTTGCTCATATCGTTCTTGTATTGTATTCAATAAGACAACGAGTAATATAATTAAAGGTCATATCTGTAAATTGATAGGGATGATAGGGATGATTGACTACGAGAGAGATGAGGGATTCACGACAATTACCGAGGTTGGCCGAATCGTTAACCGATTTTAATCTGTTAGCAATCACAAAAAAATGGCAATACTGGAAGGAACTGTCACTGGTGGACTGTCATGTTATGGCGGCGAATCGGTGTCTCTTATATGATTGTGATTATATCTAATACTATGAAACTTATCCCCTAGTTTGATTGTCTTATAAATCGTACTCTAACAACATAGTGCCTGGTTATATATTACATTGTCGTATAATAAATGGGTCTAATCGCGATTATTTGTTAGGTAAAACGTAACTTATGGTAATTAATTCGCGAGAATTACGGAATTTCGAGTGTCTCTAGTTTTTTTGGTATATAGGTACCCATCTTTCTAAACGAGTCTGAAGTCTTCAATGCATAATCAAGCAACGCTTAGAAGGTAGCAAAACATTACAGAATATCATCGTAGATCGTCTTACTCTCTTCTGTTAGGTATATTATTATTTTCACGGTAAGATTAACCTGACCTTAAAAAACAACAATGGTTTTCTTATGTCATTTCAAGGTCATTATGTAACTCCTACAACAACAGATATGATTCTTAGCTCTCAGCAATTTTATCTCACAAACATAGAGCAAATCTTCCTGTTTATATTACACATACTTAGTCTAAACAAACAATAGCGAAGCGCATTCAAACAAACCTCGTTCTTATCACGATGTCATAAGCGTCATGTAATATTGACTGACGTTGCGGTAGGTAAATGACTTAACATCCGACCACAGCTCATCTGCAAAGTTACTATAAGTTGGACAAATTATGCAAGAAACATGCAATATGTATAGTCGTATTTTTTAAGGCTTAACACGCTTTGCGAATAAAATCGCCGCGATTTACTTTCTGGCGGATTTAAAAACGCGTACAGCTTTGATTGGGGAATTATATTCGCGCGAATTTTTGTTTCGCAAGATTTCACATGCAGCCGGCCGCCGCCGTCCGGTCGCAAGGCCGGGTAAAGTAGTAATGTGTGAGCTCCGGTCGCCGGCCGGTCGTTGTGCATGTAAAAGCTGTCATTGGAGCTCATACATTACTGCTTTACCCGGCCCGGTGACCGGACAGCGGCCGGGTGCATGTGAAAATGCACTTAGTTGTTTCGGAGTGATAACTGGCACCACCAATAGAATGAAAATCATAACTTGTTTCATAATACGTTTATTTGTAAAAAAGTAAACATAAATGTTAATCACTAAGCTAAACGGCTGTTTTAGCGGAAATCGATTTAAAGTCCTAGGATTTTGATGCTACCTTCTAGGCTGTATGTTCTAAAACTAGTTATCACTGATATTAAGGCTTTTGATGGTTCGGTTAGTTAGCACTACAATGCGCCTTACATTTTCCATATCTCAAAGATTTTTGTGGAAAAATTGCGCCGTGAAAAATCGTGATGTGTGCTAAGCTACAAACGATTTAAAAAGGGCCGTTCTTACGTGTGATTTTTCACATTTTTTATTATTATCATGGGCTTAATTCCCACGCGCGCCCACCGCGGATTGGCACTTTCAACCGTTGAGGTATGTACTGTACACCTCAATCATTCAGGTTTCCTCACGAGGTTTTCCTTCACAACAGGCAAGTGCTATTGCTACTAAAACTTCACCAATGTAGGTAACTAAGAAAACAAAGTCATTGGCGCGTGTCGGGATTCGAATCCACGACCTCCGGCAGCTGCCTTCTACCGCTTTGCTACCACCCCACATCTGTGACTGTGAATCTTATTTTAAACTATTTTAATGGACCACAAACAGTAAACAGTATTTCCAAACTATTACTCAAATTAAGATGTAGCAATTATATAGAAAACATGACTCCAAAACCGTATCCACATTTTCACACTGTAGTTACGTTAAAGATACAAAGTAAAGGTATTTATTTACATAATATAAACACACGCCCGTATCCCAGAGGGGTAGGCAGAGACCAGGGGTTGCCCTTTACCATGATCCTGACAGATCACCTCCGCGTTATCAACTTTCATTGGTTTATTTATTGAGATTAAATTTAAACATACAAATTATCAACAAAATAATATAACAACCACGGACAGCGTCTGCTGATTAAAGGGCGAACAAAGTCCAATAAACAATAATACAACCCTGTCAAAGTCAATTTAGGCTCATAGTGCATTTAAAAATAGAAATCAAATGATATCAATACTGTTATTTCAACGTAAAGAATTTACATTCTGTTTGCTGAATGCCAATGTACAATATGAAATATAAGCCGCTGCGTTCGGGCCGTAGTGTAGTGGAGAAAGGCAGCGGTAAAAAAGACTAATACCTACTATCCTTTCCCAAATCACATTGAGATATATGATAAGATTCCATGAGTGCCATCAACTTTAAATGCCGCAAGTCAGTTTAATTTTGCGATAAATCTGTTTTAATAAAATCTGTAAAAGTGTCTGTAAAAAACCTATTTAGAGGCTAAAAATTCCGACCATGCCGGGATTCGAACCCGCGACCTTTGGCTATCCGTGCCGTGGCATGGTTGGAATTTTTAGGCGCTAAATAGGTTTTTAAAATTGTCCTTAGCACGGGGTAGTACATTAAAAATAAAAATAGTATAAATGATCTGTCTGTTCTGCCTTACTGAAAATCTATTTTAAATACATATATAACCTCACATCTGTATCCCAGAGGGGTAGGCAGAGACCAGGGACTGCCACTTGCCACGATCCTGACAGATCACCTTCGCTTCATCAACGTTCATAAGTCGTTGCATGCACGCACGCCGGTCCGGGTAATTTTTATCTTCCCTTTTGCTAATACATCCCCTATTTGGTCGATGTACGTCCGCCTGGGACGTCCCTTACCAGCCTTAGTTGTTTTATTTCTTTAAATAATAAATAAATAAAACCTTATTGATAGTAACATGGTTGCAATTACATTCACTTTCCACCGTTTAAAATAAAATAGAAAACGCGAACTGGTAGGTGTATGCTACTATTGGAGTTTTTTTTGTCCATTTTTTCCCCAAAATGATCTGGATTATGAAATGGACACCTAGTTTGACTTGTAACGTTCATTTAGCCGCAGTTTCTGCGCTACTTTGAATAAAACCTTTTAATTTCATTATACAGTCTAATATTAATTCTTACTTGTCCAATTTAGTAAACAAGATTCTACCCTTAAACTGTAACTTTTTAGTCCAAAACTGCCATATTTCCATAAATGAAGTAACCTGGAACACTCTTTTAGATAACACGCTGCCAATTTTATAAACATAGTTCATGAATTTGCGAGAAAATGTCTAGTTTAGGCATCTAATCTCAATTTTATGGTTAGAATCTTGTTTACTAAATTGGACAAGTAAGAATAAATAGACTGTAGCTAGGCTACTATTTTGAGAGTTCTATATCCCTAATGGGAATAACTAACGAGAACTGATAATATAAAAATTGAACTTCATCCGTAAGTAATGAGTATTTCCCATTTTGGTGCCAATAATGTTATCTTGCCTCGCGTAGATATATCAGCGGATGCGACGCACGACCGCATATTTTATTCATGCTGCTGTATAGGGTTTGGTACTTTCCGAATGAATTTTCTGCAACAGCATGCACAAATGGCGGTCTACTTATGAACATAACCTCCTTTTGGGTTATTTCGCTGATGCAGTGCTGTAGCTGCAGTGCAGACTATATCTTAAATAGTGTGCTTCTTTGTTTTGATTTGTTTTATTTAACAATTATACTGTGTCATTTGCATTACATCAGCATCTTAGCTGTGATTATCATACGTATAGGTGGCAACTGATATATTTGGTTTACGTTGACTTGAGAAAAGATGGTCAGAGTGGAGTTTTTTTTTCCTGCTGCATTTTTCTCCACAACAGTAGGCCCGAAGGCAGCGGTTTACACTTTACGTTGTACATTGACATTCAGCAAACAGAATGTAAATTATTTGTATTTAAATAAATTGATTTGATGAGAGCGGAGCATCTTAACACCAGCCTAGGTAGTACAAAAACGGCAGTCACGCGTTCCAATGTAGAAAGTCTAGACTTTTTGGTCTATTACTCGTCAAATTCTAGACTAGACATACCGACAGCACCCGTTCACGAGTACAACGTAGAGGTCAGCCATCCAGTTGGTACTAAACTCGAAAGCCGTAATATCGGTATGACTAAAAAGGGTCACTAAGTCATTTTGGTCTGTAGAATTTGTTCCATCCGTCTTTCTGCGTTATCCTCAATTTGTACTCTTACAGGGGCCAGAGCAGCTTCATGCATTATGAAATGTGCAGTTTTTATTCACTCGTGTCAACGTACTGGGCTTGGCCCGTTTGCTTATAATACCCAGCTTCGGACTGGCCATAGAGCACAACAAATACCTACAAATGACTTTATTTTCTAAGTTCTATTGTGAAGTTCGCAAATGTACGTAACTTTGAAATTAAACAAAGTCATTGGTACATGCCCCGCACTCGGGATCGAACCTGGGACTCTCGCTTGCCAGTCTATGGTTCTACCCACTGAGCTACCACCGCTGTCATTGTGTCATTGTGAAGTTGCAGTAGCAATACCACTCGCTAACGGTGAAGGAAACCATCGCGAGGAAAGCCTTATGTCTGAAATGTTAATATACTTCATCGCTTGCTTCGTACCAACGGCATAAAGAGGCTACTAGGAAAATAAGATCTAACAACTTAAACTGACTTGCAGAAATGGTACAAAAAAGTTAAATTAGAAAATCTTTTAGGGCTCCTTTCTGAATTGAGAATTTCAGTGAATACTTAAGTAACGTTTTGTCACGCTCTTTGCTGTGAAATTAGAAGAGACAGCACTACAGTTAACGATTTACAGTCTGTTAGTTTTTAGAATATACCTACCTCGGGCTCTAGTGTAGGCTTCGGTTTTCGCCGAAAGCACACGAGTGTAATACTACTTCCTGCTCTGTATAAATGTAAAAGTGTCATACTCGTATAAGTTCCGATTTGGAAATTAAGCGTCATATTAGTTCCGATATTTCTATTACACGAATATATCCGATTCCATCCGATAGTAGCCGAGCGAGGTAGGTATATTCTAAAAGCTAACAGACTGTAGTCAAAATTATTCGTTGTTGGTTATTTTTTTTTTCAATTTTTTAAAACTGTTTTCTCATTCATTCAACGAGGGAGTAAGTAATAACTGCGAGGCATTCTATGCAATATAACGTTTGCCTGTGTGATTTTTCATTATGCGTCATGTCAGTAAATCTAGTATAAGACGTACAGTCTGTTAGCTTTTAGAATATATCTCGGGCTCTAGAAAATCGAAGCCTACTGGCTTCGATTTTCGCCGAAAGCACACGAGTGTAATAGTACTTCCTGCTCTGAATAAAACTTTTCTTCACTATTTTGAGAAGTTATGTAAAATGATGTGTCATGTTAGTTCCGATATTTACAC
This sequence comes from Yponomeuta sedellus, assembly GCA_934045075.1. Classification (NCBI taxonomy): domain Eukaryota; kingdom Metazoa; phylum Arthropoda; class Insecta; order Lepidoptera; family Yponomeutidae; genus Yponomeuta; species Yponomeuta sedellus. The sequence continues at coordinate 19,144,643 of OW203738.1, forward strand.
GAATTTATCCGATTCTATCCGATAGTGGCCGAGGCACCTACGAGTATTCTAAAAGCTAACAGAGTGTACTTAGCGGAATTCTCAATTTACAAACTGGCCCTATGTCAAAGTGGCACAGAAACTGTGACTTCATAACGTTACAGGTTAAATACTAGGAGTCAATTTCAAATTCTAGATTATTTTGGAGATCTGGAAATTTTACAAAAGAAGACCTCTTTAAAAACCTTTGAATTTTCAAAGTCCTTAATAAGAAGAGTGTACATAATTATTCTAAAACCAAACCAGAAAACATAGTCATCTAAAATCTTTAAGCCCTTTTGGCAATACGAACAGTTGAATAGCAAAATAGCACAAAGCGCGAATTTCCAACAACAAACGCGACTCGTGCAAAAATAGACGAGCAAGTCCTTCCATCGTTCGTTCTCAGACCATGAACGAGATTACAAGCAATTGCTAGTGGCCGGCGCCTTCGCTGAAAAACGAGCGCTTCAAAGCATAAATTATAGTCGATAGCACATTAACTTTTACTTGCGTACATAACTAAATATTAATAATAACTTCCACACAATATATTCGCTTGACCAGGGGGGTGAGTCTAATGCATAGTGGTTCAATAGAGTCATATAGTCCGGTAAATTGGTACTCTAGTGACCAATCGCATAGCAATGGTAAAACCCGTGCCACTTAACTCGGCGCCTCTTCTGCGATATTCTTCGCGAGAGATGTCTATTTAATTTGCGCGGGTTCTATCCCTGGGAAGACATTGTACTGCTATTGCTTTGTAGACTACTAAACATTGTTAAATATTGTACATTTTAACGCCACAAAGGGACAGTGACATACATCGAAAGGGAGAGCGATAAGACCGCCAATTGTATAACATTACATAGATTTAAGAATCATGGTTGTAATATTTTTCTGGTTGTGCAATAAAGAGTTCTCTATCTATCTATCTATCTATCTATCTATCTATCTATCTATCTATCTATCTATCTATCTATCTATCTATCTACCTACCTACCTACCTACCTGCCTGCCTGCCTGCCTGCCTGCCTGCCTGCCTGCCTGCCTGCCTGCCTGCCTGCCTGCCTGCCTGCCTGCCTGCCTGCCTGCCTGCCTGCCTGCCTGCCTGCCTGCCTGCCTGCCTGCCTGCCTGCCTGCCTGCCTGCCTGCCTGCCTGCCTGCCTGCCTGCCTGCCTGCCTGCCTGCCTGCCTGCCTGCCTGCCTGCCTGCCTGCCTGCCTGCCTGCCTGCCTGCCTGCCTGCCTGCCTGCCTGCCTGCCTGCCTGCCTGCCTGCCTGCCTGCCTGCCTGCCTGCCTGCCTGCCTGCCTGCCTGCCTGCCTGCCTGCCTGCCTGCCTGCCTGCCTGCCTGCCTGCCTGCCTGCCTGCCTGCCTGCCTGCCTGCCTGCCTGCCTGCCTGCCTGCCTGCCTGCCTGCCTGCCTGCCTGCCTGCCTGCCTGCCTGCCTGCCTGCCTGCCTGCCTGCCTGCCTGCCTGCCTGCCTGCCTGCCTGCCTGCCTGCCTGCCTGCCTGCCTGCCTGCCTGCCTGCCTGCCTGCCTGCCTGCCTGCCTGCCTGCCTGCCTGCCTGCCTGCCTGCCTGCCTGCCTGCCTGCCTGCCTGCCTGCCTGCCTGCCTGCCTGCCTGCCTGCCTGCCTACCTACCTACCTACCTACCTACCTACCTACCTACCTACCTACCTACCTACCTACCTACCTACCTACCTACCTATCTACCTATCTACCTATCTATCTATCTATCTATCTATCTATCTATCTATCTATCTATCTATCTATCTATCTATCTATCTATCTATCTATCTATCTATCTATCTATCTATCTATCTATCTATCTATCTATCTATCTATCTATCTATCTATCTATCTATCTATCTATCTATCTATCTATCTATCTATCTATCTATCTATCTATCTATCTATCTATCTATCTATCTATCTATCTATCTATCTATCTATCTATCTATCTATCTATCTATCTATCTATCTATCTATCTATCTATCTATCTATCTATCTATCTATCTATCTATCTATCTATCTATCTATCTATCTATCTATCTATCTATCTATCTATCTATCTATCTATCTATCTATCTATCTATCTATCTATCTATCTATCTATCTATCTATCTATCTATCTATCTATCTATCTATCTATCTATCTATCTATCTATCTATCTATCTATCTATCTATCTATCTATCTATCTATCTATCTATCTATCTATCTATCTATCTATCTATCTATCTATCTATCTATCTATCTATCTATCTATCTATCTATCTATCTATCTATCTATCTATCTATCTATCTATCTATCTATCTATCTATCTATCTATCTATCTATCTATCTATCTATCTATCTATCTATCTATCTATCTATCTATCTATCTATCTATCTATCTATCTATCTATCTATCTATCTATCTATCTATCTATCTATCTATCTATCTATCTATCTATCTATCTATCTATCTATCTATCTATCTATCTATCTATCTATCTATCTATCTATCTATCTATCTATCTATCTATCTATCTATCTATCTATCTATCTATCTATCTATCTATCTATCTATCTATCTATCTATCTATCTATCTATCTATCTATCTATCTATCTATCTATCTATCTATCTATCTATCTATCTATCTATCTATCTATCTATCTATCTATCTATCTATCTATCTATCTATCTATCTATCTATCTATCTATCTATCTATCTATCTATCTATCTATCTATCTATCTATCTATCTATCTATCTATCTATCTATCTATCTATCTATCTATCTATCTATCTATCTATCTATCTATCTATCTATCTATCTATCTATCTATCTATCTATCTATCTATCTATCTATCTATCTATCTATCTATCTATCTATCTATCTATCTATCTATCTATCTATCTATCTATCTATCTATCTATCTATCTATCTATCTATCTATCTATCTATCTATCTATCTATCTATCTATCTATCTATCTATCTATCTATCTATCTATCTATCTATCTATCTATCTATCTATCTATCTATCTATCTATCTATCTATCTATCTATCTATCTATCTATCTATCTATCTATCTATCTATCTATCTATCTATCTATCTATCTATCTATCTATCTATCTATCTATCTATCTATCTATCTATCTATCTATCTATCTATCTATCTATCTATCTATCTATCTATCTATCTATCTATCTATCTATCTATCTATCTATCTATCTATCTATCTATCTATCTATCTATCTATCTATCTATCTATCTATCTATCTATCTATCTATCTATCTATCTATCTATCTATCTATCTATCTATCTATCTATCTATCTATCTATCTATCTATCTATCTATCTATCTATCTATCTATCTATCTATCTATCTATCTATCTATCTATCTATCTATCTATCTATCTATCTATCTATCTATCTATCTATCTATCTATCTATCTATCTATCTATCTATCTATCTATCTATCTATCTATCTATCTATCTATCTATCTATCTATCTATCTATCTATCTATCTATCTATCTATCTATCTATCTATCTATCTATCTATCTATCTATCTATCTATCTATCTATCTATCTATCTATCTATCTATCTATCTATCTATCTATCTATCTATCTATCTATCTATCTATCTATCTATCTATCTATCTATCTATCTATCTATCTATCTATCTATCTATCTATCTATCTATCTATCTATCTATCTATCTATCTATCTATCTATCTATCTATCTATCTATCTATCTATCTATCTATCTATCTATCTATCTATCTATCTATCTATCTATCTATCTATCTATCTATCTATCTATCTATCTATCTATCTATCTATCTATCTATCTATCTATCTATCTATCTATCTATCTATCTATCTATCTATCTATCTATCTATCTATCTATCTATCTATCTATCTATCTATCTATCTATCTATCTATCTATCTATCTATCTATCTATCTATCTATCTATCTATCTATCTATCTATCTATCTATCTATCTATCTATCTATCTATCTATCTATCTATCTATCTATCTATCTATCTATCTATCTATCTATCTACACCGTCGTACTAAGCTGCATTCAATGAAAAGTCGTTTTTGTAGCCCAAATTAGTGCTAAATTAAACTGTCATGTCAGTAAATCTAGCATAAGACATACAGTCTGTTAGCTTTTAGAATATACCACGGGCTCTAGAGTAGGCTTTGGTTTTCGCCGAAAGCACACGAGTGTCATAATACTTCCTGCTATGTATAAAACTTTTCTTCACTATTTGAAGAAGAAGAAGAAGAAAAACATTTATTATAGCCACAGTACACACGCCACAGTAACAAAACAAACTTATAACACTAACACTAAAGGTCACGGCGTGTCACTGCCGCTATAAACGGCAACTGACTCAGCCTATGCTAAAGGACAAGCCTTCAGCGCTGATTTTCAGTAAGTTCCAGGTATTTGGAGAAATTATGTAAAGTGATGTGTCATATCAGTCCCGATATTTACACGAATTTATCCGATTCTATCCGACAGTAGCCGAGGTATATTCTAAAAGCTAACAGACTGTAGGTACTTAGAAAGAAAAATTCGAAGTGATCCTTTAATCGCTACAGTGACAAAACGAGCAAATCAGCGCTCGAACTCGGCTGCAGCGTTGGATCCGAGTATTGTAGCGATACACAGCACAAAAGGAAGATATTTTTCTTCTACCGCGACAGTTTTTTCTTCATAGTTTTGTCACGTTTCGGTGAACCTTAATTACGGTTGGGTTTTTTGGGTCTCCGTGCGTTTAGAATGACATTTTGATGACTTGTAACGTAATGGAGGGGTGGATGATGTATGTGGCGAAGGAGACAGATCAACGGAACGTTTCTTACATATTAATCGCACTTCGTTATCGTTATCTATATTCACCCTAATATGTCCCCACTGCTGGGGCAAGGGTCTCTTCTTGCATAGCAGGCGGCACTTGAATAATAATACGCGAAGTTGCAATGCATGCTAATGATATCTCCAAAACTTACATTATCATGAAAACACTAATATTAAGAAGAAGAAACGTTTTTTCTCTTAAGTGATCTAGATTTTGAAATGGATACCTAGTTTGTAACGTTCAATAGGTTTACAGTTTATGTGTAATTTAAAAAAAAATACTTTGTTATTGTAGTGTTAGGATCGTCTTTGAGAAAACTGTGTTTTTTAATGCAATAATAATTATAACTTTAACACAACATTACCACTAGTCCTAGTCCTGATCTAGGATACCCTCTGCGTGGTAATCAGACAAGGACATGACCAACAATAGAAAATACATCCAGACTGAGGTATGTTCAAATGTTTGGCTGCCCTTAGTATGAATCGAACCTACGTCGCTCGGCACAGTAATCAGACGTGATAGCGCTTGACTAACGGGGCAGTCTTTCTCTAAATATACTCGTAAGTATTTTATAACGCAAAAGAGGCGAAATTGTAGAATTTGTCCCAGAGAACGAAAAATCTTTGACGACCTCTGTGCCGTAGCGGTAGCGCGTCTGCCTACCATGCAAGAGGTCCCGGGTTCGAACCCCGGCTGGGGACAACAAAGAGCCCAGGTCCTGGATGTTTACATGTTTGAGATGTCGTTGTTTCTGGTTCCCACCACACAGGGTATCCTAGTGTGGGGCCAGAAGCAATGTATGTGCTTGGATGTAAATGTTCAATGTTATCTACCCAGCTGAAGAAGAGTTTCAAAGATTTGGATAGTTGAACGCTATTGTTGATGCAACAGGCCTCCACTCTTTGCTCTGAGGCAAAAATGTCCGGCGTGTTTCTGTCAAGTTTTTATGCAACCACGTAATGGAATTCCAAATTCCCACAATGCCGATATCTTTAAAAGCATTACGAGCATACAGAAAAACAGGTCTTGGTGGTTGGTATGTGCAAATGCCAAGCATTCGTAGACAGCTGGCGGTATTTTTCAAATAACTGGAAAGGAGTATTAGGATAGATAGATAGAGAACAGTTTATTGCTCAACCAGAAAAATATCACAACCATGATTTTTAAATCTAAGTAATGTTACACAATTGGCTATAGTTTGAGGCTGTACCAGCGATGACAGTCACGCGTTTTGTGGCGCTAAAGTGACAGAATTTGACATGTACCGGGATATCACGACTTATGACTTTTGAAACGCGTTACTAGCGTCGTTGTATTACCCAGGCAGGGTCGGAACTTGGACTTATAAAAACCTTGTTTAAAACCTAAATGTAAATTTTGAACACATTTGAACAATACATAACCTCACGCCTGTATACCAGTGGGGTAGGCAGAGACCAGGGACTGCCACTTGCCACGATCCTGACAAATCACCTTCGCTTCATCAACGTTCATAAGTCGTTGCATGCACGCACGCCGATTCCGGGTACTTTTTATCTTCCCTTTGCTAACACATCTCCTATTTGGTCAATGTAAGTCCGCCTCGGACGTTCCTTACGAGCCCTTCCACTCACATTCGCAACATATATTTGTTTCGTCAATCTTTCTTCCTTCATCCTCTCGACATGTCCAAACCAACGCAAAATTCTTTTCTCAATTCTAGTCACTACATCCTCTGTCAGTCCACAGTTCTCTAATCAGACTATTGCGTATCGTGTCATTCAAAGTAATACTACGCGTACTTTTGACAAACATGACAAACTATTTAAAATGCATATCATGTGCACAATGTCGACTGTTCTATTTAAAGAAAAAGTCCTTGATTTACAGTAGGTGGCAATACCCACCTTATCCGGTACCGGAGCTGCCCACACCTCTGTGCCTCGTGACGTGATTCGCTCGTGGAAAGATCAGTTTTGTTAAAGCGAAGCTCTTACACATTTTCATGTCCTTCTTACCATGTACGAGGTGCAATAATGTCAATGCAATAAACAGACATTTACTTATGAGAGGAATACCAGTGTAAGGGAGAAATACCAGAATAAGTAGGGTGCTTGGGACAGTTCTATTTAAATACTTAGGACCACTTTGTGACAAATATGCGACACTACGGCTTGCCAACCCTAGAGGAAAGGCGAATAGTTAATGACATGTGCCTTCTGTTTGATGTGGTGCGCGCGCGCATGGACTGTCCCGCGCTGCTCGTGGCTCGCGCCGGCGTGGGACTGTGGGTGCCGCTGCGGCGCATGCGGCACATACAGTCTCACCTCTTCAGTATTCCCCAGCACTCAACCAACTATGTTCAGAATGCGGTCCTTACCCGCATTCCTAAAACTTATAATAAACATTTTTACGATGTTGACATATTCACAGGATCTAAATGGTCGTTTAAAACTGAAATAGTTTATATACTAGTAGATAGAAATTAATTTTATAGTGTAATACAAAAAAAAAGATTCCATTACTCTTACCAGTAGTACTTACTATATACTAGCACACCATACGTAAATACAATCTCATATAACTACTTACCCAAACCCTTATTTACATTATATATTACACTGTTTTTGTGTAACAAAAATATCACTCTGGTACGAGTACTTACATAAGTATGATATTGATATGAAGAAAGAAAAAAGACTAAGATAAAAAAGCTAAACAAAACTGTAGCACAGCTTAAATATTATGTATTTACAAACCGAATAACGCTTTGTTACGTACATTGTTAAATAATTTTGAATTTTGTAATAGTTTAACATACTTTGTAAATATGTGGAAGCATATTATTAGCTTTAAAATCTGTTACTGCACTACTTTAAGAACTCACTGTTATTTATGCTGTTGGTTTTCCAAATAAACTTAAAATAAATAAATATGTTACACCGGCTTGGTCTCTGCTAGACCGATGAGCAGAGGTCGGGACAGCGGCGAAAATAAAATGGTGATGCAGCGTGACAATATTTTACTGAACTTGATGGTGCAGATACAGGCAGAATGAAGAGACTTTTAAACCAGTTACTATCCTATTTAAAGAAATAATTGGATAAAAAAAGACAAGAAATTTTATGTAATGATCTTTCGAATTTACTGTTTGCAAGATAGAATATACAAGAACTGGCGACTTTACAGAATAAAATAAAAGTAGGTGGCGCTGATAGCGCGACTATGTCTGAAGTAATTGAAATAATAGCTATGATATATTATAATGTAATTAAACAAATTAAGTTATCATCTGTTAATGAAGTTAATAAGACAGTAATTCAGGAACGATTACTTATAATAAATATTCATTATGTCCAAGTATTTATGGAACAACCAACTTCAGCATTAAAGTTAAAGGAGACGGCGCTGATGGCGCGACGGATATTGATTGACAATACTAATTAAGCTAATGAATCGTTCTTGTTTCAATAAACTATTTGAGAATACATAAAACAATTAAAATAAAAAATAAACCAACAATCAAAATATAAAGATATTTGTAACCGACAGAAATACTGTACCTTGACTTTTGAGAACTTTAATGAACCAAACTATAGTGATGCGAATCTAAAAATTAAATAAATATTACTCCTATTAAATTATATAATTGAACCGACCTAACTTATAATCCGATTAATTATAGTGATGCGAATCTAAAAATAAAATAAATATTACTCCTATTAAATTATATAATTGAACCGACCTAACTTATAATCCGATTAATTATAGTGATGCGAATCTAAAAATAAAATAAATATTACTCCTATTAAATTATATAATTGAACCGACCTAACTTAATAATCCGATTAAATATAGTGATGCGAATCTAAAAATAAAATAAATATTACTCCTATTAAATTATATAATTGAACCGACCTAACTTAATAATCCGATTAAATATAGTGATGCGAATCTAAAAATAAAATAAATATTACTCCTATTAAATTATATAATTGAACCGACCTAACTTAATAATCCGATTAATTATAGTGATGCGAATCTAAAAATTAAATAAATATTACTCCTATTTAATTATATTATTGAACTGACCTAACTTAATAATCCGATTAATTATAGTGATGCGAATCTAAAAATTAAATAAATATTACTCCTATTAAATTATATAATTGAACCGACCTAACTTAATAATCCGATTAATTATAGTGATGCGAATCTAAAAATTAAATAAATATTACTCCTATTAAATTATATAATTGAACCGACCTAACTTAATAATCCGATTAATTATAGTGATGCGAATCTAAAAATTAAATAAATATTACTCCTATTAAATTATATAATTGAACCGACCTAACTTAATAATCCGATTAATTATAGTGATGCGAATCTAAAAATTAAATAAATATTACTCCTATTAAATTATATAATTGAACCGACCTAACTTAATAATCCGATTAATTATAGTGATGCGAATCTAAAAATTAAATAAATATTACTCCTATTAAATTATATAATTGAACCGACCTAACTTAATAATCCGATTAATTATAGTGATGCGAATCTAAAAATTAAATAAATATTACTCCTATTAAATTATATAATTGAACCGACCTAACTTAATAATCCGATTAATTATAGTGATGCAAATCTAAAAATTAAATAAATATTACTCCTATTAAATTATATAATTGAACCGACCTAACTTAATAATCCGATTAATTATAGTGATGCGAATCTAAAAATTAAATAAATATTACTCCTATTAAATTATATTATTGGACCGACCTAACTTAATAATCTAACACATATTTGGAAAAAGTGATCTTCATTAATCTAGAATCTACTGACAAGAACCTAGGTCGAAGAATGAGAGCTCCGAACTTCAAACTTCAAAGGAGTTTTGCCAAAAGCGGCCATTTTTAGCGGAAATGGATTAGTTACCTAGATTACCTAGGTTGTTGATACTATGTTCTAGACTGTAGGCTCTAAAAATTGTTATCACTGTTGTTAAAATATCTCTTGATCATTTTTAGATTATTACGTATTATGAATAAAGTTATGATTTTTGTTCCGTTGGGGGCGCTAGCACCGCCTAGCGTCTTAATACCAACTGTGCATGTTGTGGCTACCTGCTTTACATTTTATTTCATTCGATTCCGTTCCGTTCCGTTCCGTTCCATTAAAAAAACGTTACGGCCGTTCTAACGTAAAAAAGACGTAGGTATATTTCGACACTCAAGGAAATCAAAATTCATGGTTCCCGATGAACTAGTACTATGGAATTTGGCACGTAATATTTTCTTTTAATACAAATACAGGAAACGCCCGTAAACAATACATTTGTTTTAAAAACCTATTTAGAGGCTAAAAATTCCACCCATGATGCCGGGATTCGAATTCAAATCTACTTCAGCCAGATGTCGCTGCCTGTACGTAATACAGAGAATAGTGTAAAGAGGTTCGAAATTTCACTGATGCCGGTGAGTCGCCCATTAGCTCAGTTGGATAGAGCACTGGCACGGATGGCCAGAGGTCGCGGGTTCGAATCCCGGCATGGATGGAATTTTTAGCCTCTAAATAGGTTTTTAAAATTGTCCTTAGCACGGGTTAGTGCATTAAAAATAAAAATAGTATAATCATGTGGGTACAGTGATATCGTTCCGATGTAAAACCTAACTGCAAAGTAGGTAGTCGGGGCTGTAAGTGATGCAATTTGCTTAAGCCAGATGTCGCTGCCTGTACGTAATACAAAGAATAGTGTAAAGAGGTTTGAAATTTCACTGATGCCGGTGAGTCGCCCATTGGCTCAATTGGTACGGATAGCCAGAGGTTGCGGGTTCGAATCCCGGCATGGGTGAAATTTTTAGCCTCTAAATAGGTTTTTAGTATAATACATTTGTTATCAAATAATAAAAAAATAGTCTTTGAAGTTTGAGAAAAACTCCGAAAAAACGGTGTATCTCGAAGCTATTTCTAGTATGTCAGTACCTACAACTTTGTCCACTGTTCAGAAAAGACAAGTTTTCACTAAACAAAATGTTTGATAAATTCACCATTCACCGTTTACTATTCATAAAATGTCCGAGTCCAATCAACGTAAACGTCACCATCAGGAGTAGAGTGATTTACTCTGGCGTACATACATCTTGCCCCCATTTCATTGGTAAATAATGGTCGCCAGGTCTGTGAACAGATTGTGCCGTTTGTGAACGTAAATTTGTAGGAAGCGATACAGTTCATTTGAAGCAGAAAGCCTCATTTAAAAATAAATTGGACTTCCCCACCGAACTCTCCTTATTGTCCACTTCGATAAGACCTTATGGAGCTTCAATTACCTAATGGCTTTCTAATGGTCGTTTCTAGTCTACTTGTGACTAGTCACAAGGCTTATTTATCCTTCGATAAATAAGCCTTGTGACTAGTCTTTCCTGTGAGCTCGGCCGACTAAGCTGTCAGGATGGTATAGTTGCTGGGGAAGCCTACAACGTCTAAAAAGCGATTTCCACGATACTACAGCGTCCGGTGGTCTCTTCATCCATCGTCAAGTGTGAGAAACGGTGACACTGCTTCTGAATAAACCATCTCAATACGTAGATTGAAAGGCCAAAGTTTTCTTTTACTTTTTTGATGTGGGCCCTAAAACCAAAATGCCACCCGGGCCCAGCCTTAGCCTCAGTCCAGCCCTGTATTGATCGCACCCTCATTTTTGCACTGACTATTAAGGCTGCTCTTACGTCTGTTATTCGTCTCACTCGCACATGCTAATATTTTTAATCTTGTAAAAAATAGTCAACCAAAATGTTGTTTGAGAGTTCCTAGCAAAATTAACAAAATTACGAATATTTCATATAATTAATAATTATTCCAATAATAATTTATTTTTAATAATTTGTAATATGCTTACTTTTGTTTCCTAATACCTTGTATGTTTTGAAACAGAAACGTAGCTTCTTGACTGATTAGTTTTACTATAAATTTTAGCTTAAAAAAACTAATTATAGGAAAGCAAAAATATGCCCTATGTCCGTGATTTTATTATTTAGTTACAAAGCCCCACAGCATATTTATAAAACTTATAAAAAAGTCAGTCATTAATATCTTAACTTTCGGCCTTGAAAATAACAATGTTGGTTGGTTTTCGATTATTATTTTCAAGCGCGTGGTGATTAAGCCGTTTAAGATTCTCTGTCTAAGAGCAGACTTGTGTCCTAAAGCGGAACGTCGTAGATTACATAAAAAAATACAGAATGTGCAAGCGAGACACATGTCAAATGTAACATCAGCCTTAATTTTGGTAATGCACTTAAAAGAAGAAAAGTTTGCCTGCTGAGCTCGCGACAGCACGAAGTTTTGTAGAGATACCAACTTCAAAAGCTTACTCTAAAACTTGCGGAGATGAGGGTAAACACAACTTAACATAGGGCCTGTTCCTGAATAGAGAATTTCACGAAGTAAAATCTTAAGTAACGTTCTGTCACGCTCTTTTCTGAGAAATTTGAAGAGACAGCAGTACAGTTAACTATTTAGGTACTTAGCAAAATTCTCATTTAATAAACTGGACCATAAACTCACGCCTGTATACCAGAGGAGTAGGAAGAAGAAGAAGAAACCATTATTATAAAAACAGCACACACCACAATAACAGAAACAAGATAAAACCAAAAATAAAAACGTGAAAATCGTATCAAAACAAACATAAGAAAAACAAAGGTCACGGCGTGCCACTGCTATTACAAATGGCAGCAGAGTCAGCAGTATGCTGATGGACAAGCCTTTTACCGTGGTAGCAGAGACCAGGTGTTGAAGTTATAAGTTGAAATAAAACTTAGAACTTTGAGAAAATACTGAAAAAAAAAAACGTTTATTGCATAACCAATGAGCTATGTCAGTGAACTTAGCAGATCATTGTCCAGCAGATCAAGAAAAAATGAGAGTTCTTGTCGCATGCAGCAGAGTTCTATAGTTCCTGATAGGTCTCAGAAATAGTTCTGGCGTTTTGTCCTTAAAAAAACTTAATTGAAAAAATGATCTGCTAACTTCCCGTAGCAGATCATTTCGCAGCAAATCAAAAACAAATGAGAGTTCTCGCAGCATGCAGTTGAGCTCTACAGTTCCTGATACTTTTTAGAAATAGTTCTAGTGATTTTACCCAAAAAAAATCAGTTGACAAAATGATCTGCTAACTTCCAGTAGCAGAGCACTTCGCAGAAAATCATAAATAAATGCGCGTTTTCGGCATATTAACGTAAGCCTTATAGTTCCTTATACATTTCAGGAATAGTTCTGTATTAGAATTCAAATAACAGCAGCTCATGTACTTAAGCTTAAAAGTCGAAACATACAATTTTCATCGACACAAATAATTTTATCAAACTGTGGACACAGAACCCTTAAGTTTTTGACAAACCTGTACAGAACTAAATTTTAAAACTTTAATAGAACAAGAACTGACGAAAATGTGCAAGAGCAACATACCAATACGTTTCGGAACTCGAAAAATAGAATATTATTTATTTTCAATTATATATGGGCACTCAGAGAACAGAACTCTTTTGTTTTAGATAGATCTGCATCAGAACTACTGTATAGAATCCAATTGAAAACTAGAACTCACGTAAAAGTGCCAGCAGATTATACCTGTTTGCGTAAAATTTTGAAATATATAAAATATTTTTAAAAAAATTATATTTGCATGCTGGGACCACAGAACTCTTTTGTTTTAGATAGATATGCATCAGAACTACTGTATAGAATCCAATTGCAAACTAGAACTCAACTAAAAGTGCCAGCAGATCATACCTGTTTGCGTAAAATTTAGAAATATAAAACATAATTATTTTTAAATTATAATTGGATGCTGGGACCACAGAACTCCTTTGTTTTTCACAGATTCGTATCATAACTACCATAAAAAGCGCAATTCTAAGCTGGAACTCAGAAAAAAAAGCCAGCAGATCACACTAGTATGTTTGAAAACTCAAAAAGTAAAACTTTATTTATTTTGAATCATTTATAGGCACTCAGACCACAGAACTCTTCTGTTTTAGATAGATCTGCATCAGAACTACTGTATAGAATCCAATTGCAAACTAAAACTCACGTAAAAGTGCCAGCAGATCATATTTGTTTGCGTAAAATTTAGAAATATAAAAAATATTTTTTTTTAAATTATATTTGCATGCTGGGACCACAGAACTCCTTTGTTTTAGATAGATCTGGATCAGAACTACTGTATAGAATCCAATTGCAAACTAGAACTTAAGTAAAAGTGCCAGCAGATCATACCTGATTGCGTAAAATTTAGAAATATAAAACATAATTTTTTTTAAATTATAATTGCATGCTGGGACCACAGAACTCCTTTGTTTTTCACAGATTCGTATCAGAACTACCATAAAAAGCGCAATTCTAAGCTGGAACTCAGAAAAAAAAGCCAGCAGATCACACTAGTATGTTTGAAAACTCAAAAAGTAAAACTTTATTTATTTTGAATCATTTATAGGCACTCAGACCACAGAACTCTTTTGTTTTATATAGATCTGCATCAGAACTACTGTATAGAATCCAATTGAAAACTAGAACTCACGTGAAAGTGCCAGCAGATCATACCTGTTTACGTAAAATTTTGAAATATAAAAAATATTTTTTTTAAAATTATATTTGCATGCTGGGACCACAGAACTCCTTTGTTTTAAATAGATCTGCATCAGAACTACTGTATAGAATCCAATTGCAAACTAGAACTCAACTAAAAGTGCCAGCAGATCATACCTGTTTGCGTAAAATTTAGAAATATAAAACATAATTTTTTTAAATTATAATTGCATGCTGGGATCACAGAACTCCTTTGTTTCTCACAGATTCGTATCAGAACTACCATAAAAAGCGCAATTCTAAGCTGGAACTCAGAAAAAAAAGCCAGCAGATCACACTAGTATGTTTGAAAACTCAAAAAGTAAAACTTTATTTATTTTGAATCATTTATAGGCACTCAGACCACAGAACTATTTATGATTTTCTGCGAAGTGCTCTGCTACTGGAAGTTAGCAGATCATTTTGTCAACTGATTTTTTTTGGGTAAAATCACTAGAACTATTTCTAAAAAGTATCAGGAACTGTAGAACTCAACTGCATGCTGCGAGAACTCTCATTTGTTTTTGATTTGCTGCGAAATGATCTGCTACAGGAAGTTAGCAGATCATTTTTTCAATTAAGTTTTTTTAAGGACAAAACGCCAGAACTATTTCTGAGACCTATCAGGAACTATAGAACTCTGCTGCATGCGACAAGAACTCTCATTTTTTCTTGATCTGCTGGACAATGATCTGCTAAGTTCACTGACATCAATGAGCTCAAGTAATTTAGACAAGAAGATTACAGTGAGACCAACTTAAAAAAAGGATAAAAAACTTTTTATAAACTTAATATGTGGTTTATGTAGTTTATTTAATTTTTTATTTTGTGAAAATAGGTTGTAATTTGGGACTTTTGTAGTTGATGTAGTTTATTTTGTGCACAAATAGACCCGTTTTTTACTGATTTTCCTATTTTCTAAGGTTTGCTGGAAGAAATCTCTTACAGAGATAAGCTCGCCTTAGTTCATGTTATTTCTTATGCAATGTCCTGTGAAATCTTTGTGCGCAATAAAGTATAAATAATTAATAATTGACATAACAACATCAATCAATATTGACTTTTGGGTATCGTTTAAATAAATTAATTAATATAATTATTTATAATTATTAGGTATAAAAAATTATCACTTAAAAAATTAAGGGTGGCGTTCAATCATTACTAACACCAGAGCCTGCGACTTGCCACGATCCTGACAGATCACATCACCTGCGCTGATGATGAGAGTATCCCCTTAAATGCAAATTTTCGCTTGTCGCATGCCAACGCGTAACACTGCGTAGTTGGTCGTATTTTGAGATGTAATATTGCGTTATCTTCCATTCTTTTCTTACCCACGGAGGCACCCATCGCCATCCTGCTCGTGTACCTAACAATAACGTTGGAATATCAACTAGGAGATATGCTCGAGAAAGTGATTTAATTAGTCGACGATTGAATGACATAACGTCTAAACTTAATGACAGATATATTCATATCTACATGAGTGTTGAATAATGAGTTTTGGTTGTTTAAATTTTGATCGGCTATTAAGAGAAATTAATAATACTTTGCTCTCATTCACATAAACCGGTAGTGTAATAAATTTAAGACAAGATTTTTATCTTATACGTATTATTCTTCTTATACGTAGTATATTATTAAATCATTTATACGACCCCTGTGGCGAAGCGGTAGCGCATCTGCCTACCATGCAAGAGGTCCTTGGTTCGAAACCCGGCTGGGGACAAAAAAAAACTAGGTCTTGGATGTTTACATGTTTGTGATGTCGCTGTTTCTGGTTCTTACGTCACTGGGTATCCTAGTGTGGGGCCAGAAGCAATGTAAATGTTATGTTATAAAATCTTATACACGTGCGACTTTTTCCAACCTCTCTTGTTTTATTTTGTAGACTATATCCCTCCCTCTGCACGGCACAGGCATTGTCTCAGAAACAGAGGGCTTAATTACCACGTATTCCCACCGCGGATTGGCAGTTTGAAGCGCTGAGGTATATGAACACCTCAAGCACTCTGGTTTCATCACGATTTTTTCTTTCATGAATTAAAGTATTTTATTTAATGTTACACAGAAACAGTGACTTGTTGGTATAGTGCTTTCACAGGGAATGGTAACTTGGGCGAGCCTCCTCTTCCTCTTCCTCTTTCCTCTTCTTTTTTTCTTTTCCTCTTCTTTGAGGCATCCCCGGAAAAGCGGGCTTTCCTTAAATTGAGCCTTATCATATCATCCTGAAATAAGGTTCAAATAGAATGAAAAATTGTAATTAGTTAAGCTTACAAGCGTTGATGAGGTGGTGTCTACATTACCTATGTGTAATGTCCTCCAGCTCATGAAATGTCAACGATACGTAAAAACTAGTTTCGTGCGGATTTTACCGGCGGTTTTAAAACTCTTGCTCATGCTTGTGATTGGATTATGTAATGCTGCGCAGATTAAGCGAACTAAGTGGTGATCGTGCAAGTAATAATTAAATGAATTACATACCTACATTATAAATTATATCAACCCCTTGAAGTTCCACTACTGGGGCACGGGTCTCTTCCTGCATCGCAGGAAGGTTAGGCCCATACTCCGCCACGGGGGCCAAGTCCGGGTTAGTGGAGGATTGTGAGATAGTGGCGGGCCCCACTGTCAGAAGTTATCAAGCCGCCCATAAGGACTCTGACATGGCTTAACGACTGCCATGACATGACAACGCAATGATAAGTTGCCTATAATTATATTAATCTACCCTAAAAAAAGGTGGTGTAACTATAATAACCTTTTCCTAACTGTATAACCCATCCCCGTCGAGATGTGTAAAGAGGGTGGGAAAGTCTCTTCTGTTCAAGCACAGGTTGCCTGTAAGAGATCGCCTTAAGTGATAAGACCGCCAATTGCGTACCATTACGTTTCTACGTAATAGTTGAATATTTCTTGAGCCACATACAAGGTGGTCTGTAGCAAGAAGGTAACTCACAATGTTCCGAGCATGCCATGGATCTCGGAATATTTTATTATCTCGAATATTCTAATATTTTAAGATCTAGGCACTGATAACTAGAGTTCGGGGGTTTGAATCCCGGCATAGGTGGAATTTTTAGCCTCTAAATAGGTTTTTAGAAGTACTAGTAGGTTTATGTTTGGTTTGGTTTTTAAATTAATAAGTAATTATGTTCTAAGGTTTGCTGGAAGAAATCTCTTACAAAGATAAGCTCGCCTTTGTACGTATATTATTTCTTACGCATTTTCCTGCGAAATGTTTGTGTTCAATAAAATATAATTAATTAATTTAATTACTTTTAAACGGTCAATGAAAAAGATTGCAATCTAACGTTATTGTCTAACGCTAAAGCTAGTTCCTCTTCTGCAGCTTCTTAATCCTCAGCTGATTATTTTGGCATAGAGACGATAAACATCAGATTGTCAACCCAAAGTTCAAGGTAAAGTAATGTACTGAATCCAGTTTGCAAATGCAGCTTATTGAACGAACGACCGACAGACTTGTTCACCTTTTAGTTAATTACTGAATGCAATACAGGCAACACTTAATATTGCGGACTTGGCCCCCTTTTTATCGATTTTGTTCTGAACGAAAATAAAAAAACATTTATAAGCCTTTAACTCAAAAATGTCTTAAATACATCTCCAAACAGGCCGTTTACAGTGGAAATGCTATATCTAGTATTGAGTGTTTCGTGCTAAATTTTAGACTGCAGTACTTACATTAGTCGAATCGCTTGCAGCCCCGGCTGCCTGAGTAATTTTAAACGATCACGAAGGTTAAGCAACATAGGATGGATGGGTGACCGTATATGACTAACGCTAGTGGCTTTTTACCGAGCGGTTCTGTACTTCGCACGGCACGTTAAGCTGTTGGGGCCTGTCGTTAAGTCAAGTCAGAGGCCCTAGGGCGCCTTGAAACCTTCTGACAGTAAGACCAGCCACTAGTCTTGCAAGCCTCCACCAATCCGGACTTGGCCCCGTGGTGGAGTATGACCTATACCTTCCTCAGGGAAGAGACCCGGGCCCCATCAATATATTATGATAAAATATTACTTATGATTTTTTAAATGGGGCCGCCAGTTAGCCCTTTGAGCCCCAAATTGACATTAAAAGCACGTTGGCTCGAGGGCTGTAATCCATACTCAATTAATTACAGCCTTCAAACAAAGTCCGGTTGACTCGGTCGCCTTCATTAATCTGACCGGAGCACATAAAGTGCCCAGGCGACGACTTTGAAATTGAATTGTATTTCTTTACTATTAATATAGCCGATGAAATACAGACACTAGCATAAAATACTTACTAAGTTAACAGTATTTACATATTAAGCGAAGCGCTCGTGGCCTAGTTGAACCGAGTGATTGGAATCAATTACTTGGGTTAAGCAACAACAGGCGCGGTCAGCTGCAGGATGGGGGACCGTCCCGTGACTACCGCTAGTAGCAGTTTTGCTTCGCAAGGCACGTTAAGCCGTTGGTGCCGGCTGTTATGTAATGGCAGTCGTTCTTTCTTGCACTAAACTGGATACCTCTCGCCCCAGCCAAGCCACGCAACTCGGATTCGGTCCGCCAATAAATAATCTTTACCAAAATGGACGTAGTCGGATGACGAAGAGACATCGGATGTCGGAAGCCGAATCTAGTGCGTAAAGTACCTACCATAGAAATAGCTCTACGACTACTTCGGACCTATTTTCACGGACTCGGTTCGGATTTGTATCGGAAGTAGTGCGAAATCGCTCTAACGGTATTCTATAATATAAAAATTAATCGCTGAAGGTAAGCGCAAATGTCGAGAGCAGCTGAACCGATTTCGCTAATTCTCTTTTTAGAATATTCCTTCCGAACTAGGTCGCTGCAGACAAAACCTAAGCAGGTGGGGTTATATTGCACCAACGGAGGAGCATTGTGATTGTGGAGCCTCATCGCAATCCATGGTGCACCTGCTCCAATGCCCATTGTGCCCTCACACCTGCACTCTGGAGGACCTAACAGAGGCCAACGCTGCTGCAATTGCAGTAGCCAACTATTGGGCAGGAAAAATATAAACTGGTCGAATCGCTGACACGAAAAGAAGGAGAAGAAGAATATTCCTTGAAGTACGCGGATGGTTCTTACGGAGAAAAAAAATAAATAAATTAATGAATCTACTGTTAGGCAGGCGGTACGAAGTTCACTGGGGCAGCTTGTTATTTATAAAAACACGATCACTTCAAAGCAAAAGTTTTTTGAAGTAGTATTTAACCATTTAACCGGTAGAGCTCGTAAGATTTTAAATTGGTTTTGGACTTTATTTCAAAGTGATTTGGCTCAATTAGGTCGCGACGTCAGCTTAGAGAAGCAGATCGATTTGGGCCAGTTAGAGGGCAGACGAGCGAGAGGCAGAACACCAATGCGCTGGTCCGATGCCCTAAAGAAGGCAGCTGGGGGATCCATTCAGCACGCATCCCAATGCGCATATGACCGAGACAAACGGAGAACTATTGTATAATATACAATAGTTCTCCGTTTGCCGTATATGGTCACGATCCTCAGAATTGAGGGACCGATTAAAAAAAAGAAGAAGAAGGTTTAATTTGTGGTGGCAACAATTACGGGTAAAGAGTTAATAAATAATCTGAAACAGGGGAGAAACACAATTTACGTAGTAGACCTCTTGGTAGCATCGGGGTAATAAATTGTATATTGATTTCGCTCGAAACTTTGGTTATGTGACTTGAATTTTAGAACGGGGTACCCTTAAATTAACTTATTGAATTGAATTAATTGTTTTGAATTAGTATGCTAATAGTTAGGGACTTGGGGTCCTTTGATTTTTTGTCCTTTGTGTAACTTCTCTCTAATATTAATTATTTGTATCATACAAATAACCCTAACTACATTGTGTATAGTTTCTCTTATCTATGGTATTAGGATTAACTATCAGCAAAAAATGCTGAGGAATTGGCAAATTGTACCGTAGTGACGCCTATTATTATTAATCTTATGAGTTTGTCAATTCTGTTTTCTCTACTTCGATATCCACAATTGTATGTCCCCACTGCTGGGGCACGGGTCTCTTCCTGGATCGCAGAAAAGTTAGGCCATACTCCACTACGGGGGCCAAGTCCGGGTTGGTGGGAGGACTGTAAGGCAGTGGCGGGCCTTACTGTCAGAAGTTATCAAGCCCATAAGGCCTCTGACATGGCTTAACGACTGCCATTATATGATAGCCGGCACTAACGCCTTAACGTGCGTTGCGAAGCACGGAATCTATCCATCGACATGCTTAGTTACAATGACATTTTTTCTTTTTATACTGAGAGAACACAAATAGAAGTTTGTTCATGCATAGAATTGGAGAAAATTACCAAAACTCTGAATAGTTTCTATGAAAAGTCTAAGTTATGAAACCGGCCCTATGCTTCTAAAAAAATACACTCCTGTGAGCTGTGAGAAAGGCGGTACGCCCTCACCACCAACTGTCTCAGTTTGAAACGTTTAAATCCACTTAATTAAATCTCTCCGCACCTAACTATACGCATAGAGAAAAATCACCCAGGCAAACGTTATATTGCATAGAATGCCTCGCAGTTATTACTTACTCCCTCGTTGAATGAATGAGAAAACAGTTTTGAAAAAACTGAAAAAAAAAACCAACCAACAACGAATAACTTTTACTACAGTCTGTTAGCTTTTAGGATATATGTACGTACCTCGCTCAGCTACAATCGGTTATATTCGTGTAATAGAAATATCGGAACTAATATGACGCTTAATTTTCAAATCGGAACTTATACGAGTATGACACTTTTACATTTATACAGAGCAGGAAGTAGTATTACACTCGTGTGCTTTCGGCGAAAACCGGAGCCTACTCTAGAGCCCGAGGTATATTCTATAAGCTTACAGACTGTACTAAACTAGGCACCTCGCAATTTTCAATTTAGGCCTCGTCTACTCAGTAGTAAATGCTCAGCAATCGAGTTGTTAATTATTTTTATTTCATTGTAATTTTTGTGCTTTGATTGGTTTTTTTTACATTATTATTTATTCACGTAAGACACACACACGTGTACAAAGTAAAGCCTTAAAAATGTAATTACAAGTAGCAGTACGAAGAAAGCATAAACAAAACAGCAGCATACATGAAAAGCGAAACACACAAAAAAAATAGCCATACACGGCACGGCAATGTACCTACCTACCTGGACAATGTACTGGACTAAGAGTTGCCAACGTAGGTGTAGCAAATGTAAATGGGCTCCGACTCAGCAAGTTCGGAAAAAACCTCATTTAATTTATGGATTTATGGTGATTTCATATAAAATGACACTCCCGCAAATACGACGAATTAATTGAGATCTTATTTGTCGGAATCTAATGACTGGATACTGAGTGATGAGGGAATACAGAATCGTACATACATACATCTTCTTCTTCAGGCTATATTAGTCCACTGCTGGACATAGCTCTCCCCTAATGAGCACCATAGCGCAAGGTACATACATACATACATATGTGGGGAGCACATGTCAACTTTGCGCGCGCACTACAAACTTCAACATTCCTGTATCGCCCAATCAGTATTTCACATGACATAGCATAAATGTAACGTCCGACTAACAACGATCTGCCTGGCGGGAAATAACATTAAATTTTTATAGTGGCAGAGCACGATCACACGCTCTTCCCTATACATACTTACATACGAGCCAAACACATTGCCCTCCTTTTGGGCTTCGCTGTAGTCGGTTGAAAAGCAGCGGCGGCGGGCTTTCATAAATAACATATTGTTTTCGAAGACAATGAGCAAATTGAAAGTGCTGCGGATAGCGAGACTACCTACGCTACAGTCAGTTAGAAAGGTGAATTTCACGCGAACTACCTTCAATATAACTATAACTCTATTAGCAGTGAATAACTATCTTCATCTTGCTGCGTGAGCGAATCAGGAATGGGGAGATCTGCAGAACAACCTGTTTTACTGACGGCCTCGGTAGCACAGCGGTTTGGCACGGTGACTGTAAAACCGAAGGTCTCGGGTTCGATCCCCGGCCGGGTCAAACTAGGAAACGAACTTTTCTAGTTTGCCTCGGGTTTTGGATGTTATCTGTGTATTATGTCGTATTAAATCTATCGTCGAATTAGCACCTATAACACAAGTCATTTAGTTGTACTTAGTATAGGGCTAACGAGATCTGTGTAATATGTCCACGAATATTTATTTATTAATTTATAGCTCGTAGAGTTGTCTCCAAGATATGCCGGAAGAAATCTCTAACAGAGATAAGCTCTCGTGCTATCGTACCGGATTAAATAGTGTAAAGTCTGGCTGGAAATATCAGTATATATCGTTTTTTATATAAGTTATTAGAAATAAATTGTATTTATTTCTGTGAAATGACCATATAAGTTAAAGTAAGATAAATATATTCAACCTGGATAAACTTATTTAATTTCAATTTGTCAAACTGCTAATGCAGCTTATCGGCAACGTCTTGGTAACAATTTCATATATTAACGTACAAAACCTACACAACCAACAGTATCAAAACTAACTTAAATTGAATAACTACAGATTATACTATTTTTATTTTTAATGCACTAACTCGTACTAAGGACAATTTTAAAAAACCTACGTTATAGCCAGAGGTCGCGGGTTCGAATCCCGGCATGGGTGGAATTTTTAGCCCCTAAATAGGTTTTTTATAACTAAAGATTGTTTATAGGCAAGCTCTTGGCAACAATTTTTATATATAAACCAGCACAATCTACGCAACCAACAGTATCGAAAGATGGAAAGTAACTGTTTACCTGCGCATTGAAATTTCGTGCATTAGCTGGTAGCCTGAACTTTTATGTAAACACTTTTACAGCTAAAAGGCAAACCGTATATCAATCACCGTGAGTTATGCTCGGTGAATGATCGATTGCGTGCCAGCATATGTACCAACATATTTGTAATCCACTGTACACTCTACAGCAGATCAACGTTTACGTTTACTGACTCGACAGTATATTAATTTAATTTTCAGATTTTAGGACGCCTCTTTTGGGCCTGTCTCTGAATTGTGACTTGATATCAACCCTAGAACGTCCCCACTGCTTGGGCACGGGTCTCTTCCTGCATCGCAGGAAGGTTAGGTCATACTCCACCACGGGGGCCAAGTCCGGGTTGGTGGAGGATTGTAAGACAGTGGTGAGCCTTACTGTCAGAATTTATGAAGCCGCCCACAAGGCCTCTGACATGGCTTAACAACTGCCATTACGTGACAGCCGGCACCAACGGCTTAACGTGCCTTGCGAAGCACGGAACTGAGACTCACTGAGTATATTCTTTTGCGAGAAATACGAAGGGGCAGCACTACAGTTAACTATTTACTTAGCAAAATTCTTAATTCAGAAACAGGCTCTTTGATTCTTTGCCGAAAATGCAACATTGAAAATTTGCATTTTCCGAGTGCTTAGTGCGAGTTTGACAGATCCAATCGAATAACTTTACTACCGCGTTAATCGAGCATTGAGTAGTGAGTATGAGTAAGTTAACCGTTCGAACTGGCAAAACGCTGTCACAGTACAACTCGCACTCGCGTTTATTCGTGTTTTGGCTGGTAAACGTGTTCACTTCTCAACGTAAAGCATTACAACTCGCACTCAGCAATTTTAATTTCCATACTTGTGGCGCTTCCTCGATGCCATAGAAATATGAGTTTACTTTAACGCGATCGAGTAGTTAAAAAACTCGCACTAAGCACTCTGTTTACATTTTTAGATTTTGTTTTGTTTACATTTTTGGATAGTATAATTTCAGTAACGACCATTTAGGTATAAAAAACTTGGACATTTAGGCAAGTGTAAGATTAGGTTAGATTAAACCTTACACTTGGCTCCCGTGGTGGAGTATGTCCTAACCTTCCTGTGATGCAGGAAGAGCCCCGTGCCCCAGCATTGGGGACATACAAGGGTTGATATCGAAACCCTTAGAGCTAATAGTCGCAGGGCATTCGCTTAGGTCTACTGTAGGTTAAGAGTAATTGATGGAAACCAACTGGCTTGCTGAACTATAGATTTTCACTATTTTTTGCGGTCATTTGATCGAAATTTACTCTACTAAATTTATTCCACTTCTAGTACCTATATCTATATATATGTAAGTACTTACTACTTACCTTCTAAGTAAAAGTACAATATTAAACAAAACGTTCGAATTTAATCCCTTATTTTACGTGATATTACGTGAAAAGCACATATCCTCAACCACATCAAGTAATGAAGGCTAGAGAATTTAGTTCATGTCTTTTCATATTTATAAAACTATGGATTGTTTTTTTTTTTTGCTAATCAATCGCTTTGCTTCAGCCGTAATGTAAACAAGAGTTGACTGAAAACGCGACATCAAATTTTAAAAGTAGGAACTTT
Source organism: Yponomeuta sedellus (assembly GCA_934045075.1). Taxonomy (NCBI): domain Eukaryota; kingdom Metazoa; phylum Arthropoda; class Insecta; order Lepidoptera; family Yponomeutidae; genus Yponomeuta; species Yponomeuta sedellus. Next base: position 19,169,546 of record OW203738.1, read on the forward strand.
GCCCGCTAGCCGAGTTTTTTGTTGCTCGAGTAGACGCCTCAGCTTTTAAATTTGACCCAAATTGAATAAGCCTGGGTTATCAAATCATTACTTCACATAACTTACAACAACAGCTCCAACAGAGTACCAGTTCCTAGTTTGAATTAGCAGCCTCAAAGAAAGAGTATGCTGGATTGGTTAGGAAGAGAATAAAAAGCTACGGAAATCTGGTTTTCAGACAGAATCAGCAGCTGGCGTAATGATTTTATCACAGAACTAAGAAAATATTAATGTCACAGCGTTGAACAGCCACTGGCAGCTAGACGCACAGAAAAATACCTCCCGCTAAGTTATCCTAAATTCAAATTTAATGCTCTTAAGCGTCATGAGAAAAAAAGTCTCGAATCAGATTATAATGGAACAGGCCATGCATTACCATTCAATGGGAAATAAATTGGCCTATGACGTCACAGCACTTTCTCTCCCACGGCTGAGTGCTTACTGGCCCAACTGTAGGTACATGAGCACTATCACATTCAAGTAATTTTGTCTTTTGTTCAGACTAATAGGGATGGCTTGGATTTGCTGTTTTTGATATGTAGATTAGTTGTGGTAACAATACCACTCGATACTTCGATATGACTTGGAGTGACTATTTAAGTTAAGTTTTGCTCAGTTTCTCACGGCGTTTATTAAAGATGGACTCGTCAAATTTTTACTCTTTAATCGCTTGGCGATGCGCATGGTCTAAACCTTAATTTTTATTTTTCAATTACGCTTAATTCTCAGCTAATTGCTAAATATTGATGTAGTATACATTACTCGAATAAAATCAGTCGGCAGTTTCTATACATATATTATATATCTCGCGAAGAACCGACAACCGTTGGAGTAAACGTGTTCTTGAGTGGAGATCGCCACTCGGCAAACGTAGTATAGGACGCCCTCCGACCAGGTGGGATGACGATCTGCGAAAAACTGCCGGCAGATGCCGGATGCGGCAAGCTGAATACAGGGCGCTATGGCGCTCATTAGGGGAGGGCTATGTCCAGCAGTGGACTACATAATATAGCCTGAAGAAGAAGAAGTTTATACCCTGTACACCGCGGATACAGAGACTTCGAACACAAAAGAGGTTGCATATCTACCTACCTACATGCTCAGTTACACAATTTTTCTTTTAAAAGCCTCACTTTTCAACGCGCAGCCTCCACAATAGCTAATTTCACGTGCGAGCAGACAGAGTTTTCCAATAAATAACGCCCGTAGCTCAGAAAGGAAAATAGAAGGTCCACTTTCGAGAGAGATCCATTAGTTTTGGTCGCTCACAGAAACTGCGGGTTTGGGGGCGGCAACGAAGAATAATTAAGTACCTACGATTTCAAATAAATAGAAGGGGGAGTGCCTTGACTATCTGTGATGTTTAGGCGCCCTCTATTATTAACTGACTATGGCGACGCCAAACAAAAGGTGTGTTTGTATTTAAGGATGATACACATCGTAGCGCTCGAATTTATTATTCATTCGACTTTGATGAATGAGGTTTCAATCGATTGTTAATTATATGACGGATCAAATAGGCTATAGTTTTTATGAACGAAATCAATATGTTGCATTAATAAAAATATTTAATTTTTTTTTATATCGCTTCGTATGAGATGTCAAATGGAAGAGAAGGAAAACATTCAAATAAGATATCAAATATTGTACTAAAAGTATTTAAAATGGAATATTTCCATGTGAGCGAAAACCCACTTTAGTATATTTCATCTGAATACTATTAGCGCCATCTATTAGCAGTGAGCTTGTAGTGTTTAAACTTATGCCGGCCATAGGTTTACAACCAAGTATAAAAATATTCCTGTACTTGGTTCTCTTCAGTAACTAAGTCTACTATAACCTACTTGGAGTTCAATAATACTTATGACGCGGTTTTCATACAGCTTTACATAGACCTTCTGTTTTTCGCCAGTTGGAAAGTAACGTCGGCCATGATAGATTTGACGTGACGTCACGGCGGCTGCCTGCTCCGATAATAGCGATTACCGTGACATGATGTTGGTCCGGGATCAGCGGGATGTTCATTAAGTTTCGTCCCTGTTACGTAGTTAGGATTTAGTCTGCGTTTATTTAGGTGAAGCGCTCTTGGCCTAGACGAACCGAGTGATTGGAATCAATCACTTGAAAACCTATTTAGAGGCTATAAATTTCACCCATGCCGGGATTCGAACCCGCAACCTCTGGCTATCCGTACCAGCGCTCTACCAGTTGAGCCAATGGGCGACTCACGGCATCAGTGAAATTTCGAACCTCTTTACAATATTCTCTGTATTACGTACAGGCAGCGACATCTGACTTAAGCAAATTGCATTACTTTTTTGGCATGGGTGAAATTTATAGCCTCTAAATAGGTTTTTAAATTTGTTCCTTAGCACGGGTTAGTGCATTAAAAATAAAAATAGTGTAATCAATCACTTGGTTAAGCAACAACAGGCGCGGTCAGGTACGGGATGGGTGAGCGTCCCGTGACTACCGCTAGTGGCATTTTTCCGAGCGCTTCCGTGCTTCGCAAGGTACGTTAAGCCGTTGGTGCCGGCTGTCATATAATGGCAGTCGTTAAGCCATGTCAGAGGCCTTATGGGCGGCTTGATATCTTCTGACAGTAAGGTCCGCCACTGTCTTACAATCCTCCACCAACCCGGACTTGGCCCCTATGGTGGAGTATGGCCGAACCTTCCTGCGAGGCAGAAAGAGACCCGTGCCCCAACAGAGGGGACATACAAGGGTTGATAACCATTATTTAGGTGCGGTGGTAGGCTATCGGGGAAAGAAGTGTCTCTTCCTTATTTGGGGCTGGCAACATTTAATAAGTCCGTATTCATCTACTATTAGATATAGGCCTCCCGTATGGCACGCCACTTCAGCGTGGAAATGCTCTGGACTGACGATCCGAGGCAGATTACTGACAGCGGCTGGATTTTAGTCAAGGAGGTAAAGTCTATTAGCTTTTAGAATATACCTCGGCTACTATCGGATAGAATCGGATATATTCGTGTAATTGAAATATGGGAAGAAAAAATATTACATCATTTTTCAAAAGAGTGAAGAAAAGTTTTATATAGAGCAGGAAGTAGTATTACACTCGTGTGCTTTCGACGAAAACCGAAGCCTACTCTAGAGCCCGAGGTTCATTCTAAAAGCTAACAGACTATAGCGTGCCTTACGGGAGGCCTCCTAAGCTGAGTTTTCCAGGTTGTGGTCTCCGCTCGAGAATATCGTTGTACTGCATCGGTAACTGGTTCTTCGGCAAACGTGTCTTATAGTAAGTAAGTAAGTCAATTTATTTATGAAAATACTCGCTGGTGCCCGCGACTTCTTCTGCGCATGATTAGTATTTCGAGTAGCTTGGCGTGGCGTAGAAAAGAACTATCATTATGAGTATGACATTAAAGTTATAGCATAAATAATTTGGGTCGCATTTGAAAAATATCACACAATATTGTAGACTTTTAGTCCGGATCTACTTACGGTTGTTGTTATATCGGAAGACTCCGACCAGGTTTCGCTCCGATTCGCAGAGCTTAATCATGGTGAGCAGAGAACGAGCAACCGACGACGCGAGCTCCGTCTCTGCTCACCATGATTAAGCTCTGCGAATCGGAGCGAAACTTGATCGGAGTCTTTCGGTACAACAACAACCGTAAGTAGATACGGACTAAAAGTCTACAATGTGTTGTGCTTACGAAAGTTTTAGTTCAAAAATCACACAATATCTTTAAAAGTTTCATTAAAATCCGTTCAGCAGTTTCTACGTGAAAAAGTAACATACATCCATCCATATTACAAACTTTCGCGTTTATAATAGTAGCAGGATCTTGTGCCCCTCCTGGCGCATTCGGGAAAAAATATCAGTGTCTGAAAAGATTGGTACAATACGATTTGAATCAGTTAACGATTCGTTTGTGTTAGTTTTGAGCTACAAAGGAGGTTTTGATGCTTATATCGTTCGTGTATTGTATTCAATAAGACAACGAGTAATTTATTTAAGGGATATCTGTAAATTGATAACTCTATGTGAGAGATGAGGGATTCACGACACGTAAACTTTAAAAACGTATATACCTATTTATTTGTAAACTCTGTTAACGTGTTTTCAAAAGAATAAATGTGGAGTTTCTCCGTTACCTTCACATAACATAATCTCCCGCCTGTATCCTAAAGGGGTAGGCCAGGACCAGGTTGACTACGGGTGGACTGTTTAGGAAAACTGTAGAGAAACTAAGGAAAAGGCTAATAATAGCTTCAATGGACAAAGGCGAGAAAATGTAAGAGACAGTGACGTTGACAAAATATGTGACATTATCTACAACTATTAATATTTTATTAACTAATGCTATGAGTTTTGTAAATAAATAAAATAGAACTATAAAAGGAGGTAAAACTGTTCGCAACAACCAGAGACTTACCACTTGCCACAATCCTGACATTACACCTCCTTTGTGCTTCTTTCCCATATAATTTATTAATTGTAAAACTAAAAGCTTGACGTACATTAAGTTAACTCATTTTTAACTCGTTTTATAGTTTTGTAATTAATAATTTAAATTCTTTAGCGAAATGTATAATTTCTGATGTGTTCTATCAAAGAGACTCCGGCATACATTTCTTAACGGCTTTGAGGACTAGTTATATCAATTACATGAATTCATATATCACATTTTATTGCCAATTATTCTAGGCATTAATTAATTTGAATTTACAAACATTTCACGTAACACAATCGTGATTCTGACATTTTAAGTACTATAATATCATATTACAATGTTCGTTTAACAATATCCAATAGCCTTTTCATTTTGCTTCCAACATAACCAAATAAAGTGCACGCTAAAGATTGTTGTGCCGTGGAGTAAACATTGCATTTATAGAACGGGAACTTAAGGAATATTCCCATTGCTGGCACGGATAGCCAGAGGTTGCGGGTTCGAACCCCGGCATGGGTGAAATTTTTAGCCTCTAAATAGGTTTTTAAATTCCCATTGCTCTCAAATACCCCGTACGCCGTAATTAATTATATTATTATGTAGGTACGTGATTACATTTCAATTTCATGAAAATCTATTTATTCATTACTAGCTGAACTAGCAAACGTTGTTTTACTATAATAATAATAAATCTTTATTGATAGCCACATACAAACAGCTTAAATATAGACAAAGTAGGAGTGAACAGATGGCTGACAAGGAACTAAGTTGGTGATTCTTCTGACTCCCAAGCTAGAATGATCTGTATTATGGGAGCCAGAGATCCTCTGTACATCAGTGGCCGGTCTTTTATCACTAAAATATAAGAAATGCAGTGACTTATCTTAATATTAGGTACGTAAAAAATATACAGGAAAAAGTGGATGTGTTTGTTTAAGTAGGTGAATTATTGTGTGTGTGTGTGCGAATGTGTTAGTGTGTATATGCGTGAGTGTGAGTTTATCTCATCAACAGCATCTCAGTTTCATCGTAATCAAGTTTTAATAGGCACTCTTTAACTTTTTCTCTTAGCTCAAACTTTGTAAGTAATGGAGTGTTTGGAACATACAAAATTTCGGAAGTAGATAGATAGAGAACACTTTATTGCACAGCCAAAAAAATATTACAACCATGATTCTTAAATCTAAGTAAAGTTATACAATTGGGGGTATTATCGCTAAGAGCGATCTCTTAGTAATATTGTATAAGTAGCCTGCGACCTATTCTCAAGACCTACCAAATAAAAAGAAAATAAGAATTATTCGGTGAAGCCGTTTCGGAGGAGTTCGATAACAAATCAAACTAAAAAGATTATATTCAATGCAACACAACTTAAACTAGGTGTCCATTTCATAATCTAGATCATTTCAGAGAAAAAATGCTCAAGACTCTAAAAATGTACAAAAAATATCTCAAACGCGTTATATATATTAGATGAACACAAAATATTTACTTAATAATATATTCCATGTTGTTAGTTTCACAATAAACAGATTATTTAGAGAAGAACCAAACAAAGATACTTCACATTTATTTTTTTCTATATTAAACTACATCCACTGTTTGGATGCTTAAGGCACAAATAAGATCATGTTAATTATACACACACTCGAAGGCACTACTGCGAGTTGGTATTATTCCCAGCGGCAAACCGGTAATAAATTGCAATTTGCATCACAATCCAAGCGTCTGTGTAGCTCAACAGTTTTTTGGTAAGCCTGATGGACGGGGAGGCGCGGCACTCGTCACGGCACTAATAGCTTCCCACACTTCCCACTGACAGCGGGACATTCACGGGAACGAGAACGGGAATTTTAGTTTACGTATGACCTATTTCGTCAGTGTGTGCTCACGAATACGTTAGCGTGACAATTTTTTTCAATTTTCTAAGGCTCATATTACACTACTGATATCAACCCTTACAGTCTTTTCTAATTACTTGTGCAATTTAGTAAACCAGATTTTAACCTCAATATTTAAATAATAAAATATTTATTTATTTTATAAAATATTTATATTATAATAAAATATTTATTTTATTTAGCTGCGTAGAAAAAAGGCATCACACATTCAAAAAATTCGCCATAAAGAGTGGCACAATAAACAGTATAAGACTAAACTAAATTGATCAAAAATATCGCCCGGGACACATCCGACCCAAAAGTTCCCATGACGCTAGCTTTGCATCAGGTATGCCCCGGAACGAACGTCATACCCCCGACTCCTCAGGCGTCGACTGATCTCCCTAATAAAAAGTTTTGACAATTGATGCCAAAACTAGATGGATATGTGCCGGCAAGTCCATGAACTTTGTTTACCTATACAATTAGCAGCGTGTTATCTGAAATGTTGCCCCAAATGAAGTAATTATTTCAAGGCAGTTTTTGACTAAAAAGTCATACTTTACCGGTAAAAACTTGTTTACTAAAATGGTCAGGTAAGGAGAAATAGACTGTATATCCCCACTAAGTCATGTCAGAAGCCTTATGGGCGGGTTGTTAACTTCTGACATTAAGGCCCGCCACTGTTTTTTTTTACAATCCTCCACCAAACCGGACTTGGCCCTCCTGGTGGAGTATGGCCTAACCTTCCTGCGATGCAGAAATAGACCCGTGCCCCAGCAGTGGGGACATACAAGGGTTGATAACGATATCCCCACTGCTGGGGCGCGACTCTCTTCCTGCATCGCCGGAAGGTGGAGGATTGTAAGACAGGGGGATTTTCGCCAAAACCGCCGTTTTTAGCGGTAACAGATTAAATTCTTAGAGGTTGTTGATCCTAGATTTAACGACTGTAGGTTATATAAATAGTTGTCAAAGGGCTGGTTTATGAATTAAGCATTTTACTAATTAAATACTTAAGTAACGTGCTGTCACGCTCTTTGCCGAGAAATTCAAAGAGACAGCACCACGGTTAAGTATTGGGCCATAGTGGTTAAGATGTATGTTTACTTTTTGAAAAAAAAAACGTATTAAAACACAAGTAATGATTGTTAAAAATTATTAAAAAAAAAGCTAACTAAAAATAAAATATTTTTATTCCATTGAAAGTGAAAGTGACAGTGAAAGTGAAAGTGAAAAAGTTTACCACACAAAAAATAATAAATAATGATTATTCTCTCATTCACATGTTTGTGCATTGGCGGCGTTAGTAAGCAATCCAAAGCGGTTTAAACGAAGAAACATGTCGCCGGTGACTGTTTTAATATAACGTACCTAGGTAGTGTTGAATATTTCAATAGGTACCTCTGAAATTATCATTTTCTATGTTTTTTGTACATCTATTTCCTACACTAATGTATTAATCCAGTTCATCCAAAGGTTGTCTGGAAGAGATCATTTTTAGTGATAAGGCCGCCGTCTCTACTCTTAGGTTAAGAAATTTCTGTGTAATTTCAATTTTTATGTACAATAAAGTGGAAATTACAAATTCTCTATCTATCTATATCAATATACATTTATACATTTTTCGGTGCCTAGCCTACCGTCCGTCGGCTGAATACAAATGAAACTATTACGTCTTTAGCCAACTGCGACGAGCAATTCATCGTTCAAACCTGCCAAGTTGATAAGCTTGAGTTTTCTTCTAGAAATTGGCCTTTTCAAGAGATGCTCGCTTTGCAAGAACCCTCATGAACTTGCAATAAGGCAAGCTCTATTTGCACAGGGTTTCACAATCAATATAATTAGGTACAGTGTAAGGTAATGCTGCACATGACTGCCTCGTTGGTCTAGTCGTTAAGGGCTTGGTTACCATAACAGAGGTCGTGGTTTTGATTCCCACTGGGGGATGCCGTACAATTGTGCAAATGGCCTCATTCTGCATGTGTTGTCATGTTTTTATGTATTCTAGATTGGGACCTGGTCAATTGATGGCGTCGTGTAAAAGTTATTATTATTACATACACGGAAGGCCGTAGGGCACAGGCCTTCTTCCGGGGAGAGTATTGGCTTAATTACCAGGCGTGCCCACTACGCGTTGGCCATTTCAACCGTACGTGTTTCAAACATGCACGTTGCATGGTAAAAGGACCTTCTCTCAGAGAGCGAGAGAGAGAGAGTTAACGTGCGCCCACCGCGGGTGTGTAATTTCAGGCGTTGAGGTATTTGAAGTTATTTGAAGCGCTGCTGTGGCGCTCATTAGGGGAGGGCTATGTCCAGCAGTGGACTAATATAGCCTGAAGAAGAAGAGGTATTTGAAAACCTGACGCAATCATTATTTATTTTAATCAGTATGTGATACTGATTAAAATAAATAAACAAGTAATTGCCTACTCTGTGTCATATCGATATAATGTTTTAGTATAAGTAGAGCATAGTATACTTATTACCAACTAAGCAAAAAGACTCACAGATAAATTATTGTTCCGTATCCTGTGGTCATCTCGAATGTTTTTAATGTCCGAAACTCGAAATAATGTTTTATGTGTTTAGTATATAAGTGTAAGGCATCCGCTGAAAATCAGCGCCGTGGCTCAACCATGGCATAAAGCTGAGCGGAGACCTTTTTGGTACATACCTATACGTGTTAAGTTTTATGTGAAGTTTGTCTTACTGTAATTTTATGTGCCAAATAAAGATTATTCTATTCTTCTATTCTAATCAGGTTTCCTCACGGGTTCCACTATAATAATATCTATTTGAAAAGAGTCGTTCTATTTGTCGACACTTGCTGTGTGACGATTTAGATAGATAGATAGAGTACACTTTATTGTACATAAAAATGGAAATTACACAGATATTTCTTAACCTAAGAGTAAAGACGGCGGCCTTATCACTAAAAGTGATCTCTTCCAGACAACCTTTGAATGGACTGGACTAATATATTGAAGAAGAAAGTAGATGTACAAATATACAATATTATTACAAAGGTATAAATGAATACATGCCTAAACAACATATAGTTATCAACAGATAAATACAAATGATTTACATAAATAAACATAATCACTTAGGGCCGTTTTCTGAATTGAGAATGACACACTAAGTAAATACTTGAGTAACGTCCTGTCACGCTCTTTTCTGAGAAATTCGTAGAGACGGCAACGTAGTTAAGTATTTACTTAGCGAAATTCGGCCCTTAGAATTTAGCAAAAACTTAAAAGTTATCGTATTGTCAACTGTATAACCCTTCCAACATTGCCCTGCGGACAATTTTTACACTTTGAATGTTTAATTAGGTATGTAAGATAACATTGTTCTTAGAACAATGATAGCTACAAAGCTTGAGCAACCCGCCGAGGTGGTAACATTATTTTAGTTAGGACCAACTTTAACCTCCTTTCCAACAAAACGGATCAATGAAATCGGGCGACGTGGTGGGGAATTATATCCAACCATCCAGGCATCACACGGCGCAAATATTATATTCTTGGGGACAGCTACCTATTTCCGTTTGGGGTCGAGGCCATGGGTCTGTGGGGGTCCGAGGCGCCTAAAGTTCTTAAATAAATGTTGACGAATCTCACCGAGTCATCATGCGACGGAAGAGCTGGTAGCTGCCTCGGCCAGTACATCAGCCTGGCCATTCAGAGGGGAAATGCTGCCTGCCTTCTGGGAACTCTCCCCAACGGCAGCGGTCTAGACTTTTTTATGTAGAACTTAGGTATATTATAAATATGTAATTATACTGTTACTGTAATTAGTAAGTTAATTTACAGGCAACTTGGTCCAGTGTCCAAACATATTGTAACTCAACAACTTACAATATTTTTGGATAGTGACCGTTGCTGATGTCAGTTTGCCAAAAAATATTGTGTCCAACTCTTTTTTTTTTTTTTTTGCATCTACTTAATGAGATGATTTATACAGCGTCCAGTGGTATCTTCACTCACACTAAATGGGTGAAGGGACCACCTAGGTATACCTATATTAAATTGCCTTTTCTTCTTTTGGGGCGAGATTTATTTCCACGATCTTTTTGGCCGGTGGCCTCTTTACTCGGTTTTTGCAGCGGTTAAACCGAGCCCTTTAAATTAAATTATTACCTACAAAGCTTATACAAAGTGGTCCCTTCACCCATCTAGTGTGAGTGAAGATACCACTGGACGCTGTATAAATCATCTCATTAAGTAGATGCAAAAAGGCCAATATTATATATATTATACAAAGTAATGTTTATGTCATGTTTTGAGCACTATGGCGTTAAATTAATGTTTTTATCTTATCTATCATCTATTTCACAACTCGTTGAGCATCGTACAAGCCTAGCATTTCTTCTCAATCAAACATATCGTTTTTTTTGTTCTTTCAACCAACGAGTTTGAAATATCGCCGAGCAGTGTACTCAAAACATCGGAATCTTAAATAATTATGATACTTTACACCTACGCAGAAAAGTTAAATTAAATAAATACCCGTCTATCTAAGTATTCACCCAATATCTTTGACACGCTCAGAAACTCTGCACGATAAAGCCTTTCATGGTGTCTTGACATCTTAACGGTCTGAGTGCACTTATTTTCTTTCTAGCATCGTCTATCGGCCCCATTTCTGTATGTAGGTCGCGTCTTATCAAAGCTTACTTTTTGTGCCTTATTACGGGCTATTAAAGGTGGTATTAAGCTTGTAAAAGATATCAAGATCACAGAAAACCATGACATTTTATGGGCCTTAAAACTGAAAAGGGTTTCTGTGATTCTCAAAGACATTTAATTCTCTTTTAGGTACAACTGGGCACATTAAGAACTTTGTGAGAAATAATATTATAACTCTAGGGTCGTCGGCAGTATTATTAAGTCACTACATATTCTTAACTTAAGTCCGGAATCATTTCCACGATTTTTTGTCTTTAGAGTTCGACCAGGGAGCCAATGCTCACTTCATTAGCAAATAAGTCGTATACGACTCTAACGGCCGAATACTCAAACGTCATTCAAATATTTAAAGGCATCTTAAGTAATTGACAAGCCATTAAACACAAAATTCGTATACACAAACGTTAGTTAAAAGCTTGTGTTAAATTTAAGTGGAACACAAAATAACTGGCAGTTAAACATCACTCAGCGAAATATTCGTATACTCGAACGCAACTTAGCGCGATTTATCTGTCAAATGGGCTGTCAAATCGAGTTGAGTAGGCGTTACAATTGAAAGTGGTCGCGAGGACCTTCAAATCGTAAAAAAGTTCTAATATCAGTGAACTTATGTGAAAAACAATGTCCTTATCATGTCGAGGAAGGGCCTAATGTGCCTAGAAGAAATGAGGCAAAGTTAAATGCTTTCGAGTATTATAATGAAAGACTTCCATGCGCGGTTCCGGCTGTCGAAAGAGACGGTATTATATTTGGAGTCTGTCTGTCTTTTGACATACCATCTAACCAGTTACAAGGAGTAATAGATCTTATCTTATTTTTATGCGACAAATGCCTTTCAATATTTTGCGTCTACGCTTTCAATTCACATACATGAGAATCGGCCCCCAGATTTTGCTTTTCGCTCTTACTCGAAGAACTTAATCATGGTTCGTCGAGAGTTCGAAATTAGAATTAAGAGAATTTAAGTGCGTGCTTTAATCCTTCTAGCGCTCGATGCGCTCGGACAAAAGAAAGTTCAAAGGTACCGCATAGTGCAGCGTCATTTCGCACCGCCATTTTTTTGCAAATTTTTTGTGGACACAGTTCCGCATTTCTCAAATTAGAGAAAGTACTACATAATTATTCAATAGGTGTTATATATCACTTCAATCTGCATAAAATTCCCTATCCGATTATTATACTTGTAATGCTAATAAAATTATCAATAAACTTACATGATTTTGAAATGAGGAGATGAATTTCACTATCCACGCCATTTTGACACTACTTTGAACTTTGTCTCACTATTTTCACTAATTACTCATTCACTAGCACTGAACAAACACTTACAATATGATCTGCATATTATCTATAACTGTTTACATAATTTTCATACTCTAATTCACCAAAATAAAGCTATAAAGGAATAATTAACGGGAAGAGGTAAAATGACACTGACCGCCCATACAAGCGGCACAATCCGGGCTAAAAGTTCGAGGCTTTTTTCACTTTATTTTCTATCAAATACAACAAAACTATTATTTGAAACATAATCTACACACTTTTCCCAGTAATTTGATATATAACACATAAACAAATACGCAGCGTTGCCTTCTCGAAATAACTTATAAAACTTTAGCGAGCGGAGCAACTCACGCCGAAAACGTAAAATAGCGTCTGACCTAGCAAGCTCATGTGGTTTCGACATTTGATTGGTTGGCAAAAGTAATCCTTACTAACCATTGGCCAATAAAACAACAGATATTGTCCATAGAGAATGCACAGATCATAGATAAAAAGAGTCCAATCTGAGCGTTGCATAGTGTACATACGTCTGTACAGTGGACAGCACATCATGGTATACACCCATGCATTCTACTCCGTTGCGTTACGGGCGACTTCGACCACTAAGCGCTCGGGGGATTGCGCGCGGCCGGGCTGTTTAGTGTACAGACGTATGTACACTAAGCGCGTGAAGGAACGATGTACTAATTTAGACATTGGAACCCACCTAAAATTAATGTACATTATTTGCGTAAGTGTGAAAGTAACTTTAGTAAATTTAGGCCCGAGACGGCTTGAGGGACTAAATAAGCCTTTTAAAAACATTAACTCTGTGATTTTCGTTACGAATACAGGAAAGTATAAGTAAATTCTATCGGCCTAATTTATAAAACGACTCCACTGAAATACTCCTAGAGTCGTTAATAAATAATACATATTAAGATTGAATGAAACGCCTTCCTTGTGAAATCTCCATAGACTATTTTAGTCAGCATTTTGGGAGGGTTTTAAGGATTTGCCCCTTTATAACTAAGGACGATTTTAGATCGCCATGTAATTGAGTGGCTTTAGAGAAAGTTGGAACATGGTTCAACATTAATTTAAAAAAAGAACTAGGTATATTATTTTTAATAATTTGACAGGTGTCAGTATAAAACGATTCTCCCTAGGGCTTAAAATTTAATACCTTCAACCCGCTCCTTAGGCAACTTCCTATCCACTTTCCTAGTATGAGTCGATATCACCCCTTGTATGTCCCCACTACATACTGGGGTCACTCCCTGCATTGCAAGAAGGTTAGGTCATACTCTACTACTTGGGCCTGATATGAGTAATAAAAAAAAAAAATTAATAGGAATGAGGTCTGATGAAAGTAACAAAAAGTATTTCCACTGCAAAACTGCGACCAACAAACCCAACTAACGAGAACTCCATTGCACAGCTCGATAATTACAGGAAAAATACTGAATACGGCAACAGAAACTCCATTCAAAGTTCTTCGAAGCCTATTCATACAGTTAAGCTGATGATACATCAGGAGGGTTATTGTTATATCAGGTATTCCTATGTGTGGCTACCTATAGTAATATTACATCAAGTTGCTCAAAAACTTATATAGGCATGTACCAATGACTTTTTTTTCTATGTTATGTACATTTCTTAAGTTATAGTAGCACCACCACTTGCTAATGTGAAGGAAAACATCGTGAGGAAAGCTGAGTGAGTGAGGTGTTCAAATACCTCAGCGCTTGAAATTGCCAATTGGCGTTGGGCTCGTAATTAAGCCCATACTCTCTGAGAGAAGGCCTGAGCCCTGTAGTGCGACGTATCTATAGAGGCTACTTGAAAAAAGGAGTTACTGCCAGATCAGAGTAAATAGTCATGTGATCCAACAAACCTTATATATCACCTTGCACTGCATCTTATCTGAAATAAACTGAAGGAAGGCCAATGAGACGAGATAAAGAATGTAAACAAAGTTTCAGGAGTTCAAAACATTTTTATTTGAATAAATTATAGTTACACTATTTTTTTTATTTTTAATGCACTAACCCGTGCTAAGGAACAAATTTAAAAACCTATTTAGAGGCTAAAAATTTCACCCATGCCGGGATTCGAACCCGCAACCTCTGGATATCCGTATCTGGTACGGATAGCCAGAGGTTGCGGGTTCGAATCCCGGCATGGGTGAAATTTTTAGCCTCTAAATAGGTTTTTAAATAAATTATAGTTATACAAATTTTGGATTCCCTATTGTAATCGCTGTCGTCTATTTTAGTCAAACATGATTCACCAGAAGAGTACGAATCAGCCGTATTTATGACAAAATTATCCATAGTATTATCAATCATGTTATCAATATGGCTATAACAATTGTCCTCTTATCACTTCGAACGCAATCTAAACAGGAATGAACTATAATAGTTCACAAATTGGCAGATGACACCAAATGTTGACAACTGCCGTACTGAAAGTTTTCCTGTACCACGAAATACGCAACGACAGCTGTCGTCGATCAAATGACGCCATTACCGCATACGTGTGACAAGGACAGAGATAACAATCGCTTACTATCGCAATGTAACTCAGTAACGGTCCGTTTGTTTACATTCTTTATCTCGTCTCATTGGCCTTCCTTTATTTTATGTAGCTTATAATCGTCCCACTGCAGGGTACAGACCTTCTCTCAGAGAGAGAGTGCGGGCTTAATTACCACGCGTGCCCACTGCGGATTGAAAATTTCAAGTATTTGAATACCGCAGACTCTCTGATCTCCTCACGATGTTTTCCTTCACGGTTAGCGAGTGAAAAATATATATATATATATATATATATATATGTCATGGTTGGTTATATATTAAACGGGTCTGATCGCGATTATTATAACTTTGCATGAGGATCGCGAATCATTAAGAACTGCTAAATTAGTAATATAAACTAGTTATATTATTTTTAATGCACTACCCGTGCTGACAAATTTAAAAACCTATTTAGAGGCTAAAAATTCCACCCATGCCGGGATTCAAACCCGCGACCTCTGGCTGGCTGGCACGGTTAGCCAGAGGTCGCGGGTTCGATTCCCGGCATGGGTGGAAATTTTAGCCTCTAAATAGGTTTTTAAATATTAACTAGTTGTCAAAGTGTACGCCATTATGTGCTCCCGTTACACCTTCATCTCACCGATAATTCTCCTGAAACCAAATTATTAATTACGAAACTACAACTGGATCAGAAAGCCTCTGATTGCTCGGGCCACGGCAGCGCTCTTTGTTCGTTATACTATTGCTGTTACTTTGTCGCGACGTCAGCTTTTCGCTCGCTAGAGGCGAATGAAACTGTCGCGAGGAAATCCGCGTATCTTCAAGGCCGCGTACTTGGTGCTGTAGTGTAGTTTAAACTCATTTATACCTGCATATAAATGACAAACCCAAATTCTACCCACGGGTGTCGTAAAAGCCGACTAAGGGACACAAACCGGGGGGTGGGCAGCAGCGCCCCCTGCAGTACATTTCCTCCAAACTGCGATCCCCAACCCGCATGCCCAGCTTGGGGATTACCCCCAATGATGGCACAACCTTGCGCTATGGCGCTCATTAGGGGAGGGCTATGTCCAGCAGTGAACTAATATAGCCTGAAGAAGAAGAAGAACCTGCACATGTTTGTTATTTAGCTACATACCATTTGCGGAAACTTATCTTATAGTTACAATACATAGGCTGCTACTTATGCATGCGGAATCTGGGATTCCAATAATTTTAAACGCAATGTCTGACCTCCATGGTCCAATTCGTTCTTTTTTTAAATACTGGCCGCTAATATTTTTCTCTTATATACGTTAGTTTTTTGTTTTTGTTGGGTTTAAAATATCATATCGCTGAAAAAATGGAACTCACTCGTGAAAATATTCGTGCTATGATTTATTACGATTTTCGACGTGGTTTAACGCAACAACAGTGCGTAGATCAATTAACTTCGACTTTTGGTGGTGAAGCGCCATCAAAAACGACTGTGTATCACTGGTTTAGTGAGTTTAATCGCGGGCGCAGTAAGCTCACGGACGAAGTTAGAGAAGGTCGCCCGAAATCGGTGGTTGTGCCACAAAATATTGAAGCTGTGCGAAAACAAATAATGCAAGACCGCCATGTTACATATCGAGAGATAGAGGTTATTCTGGGCATATGTATGACGAGCATTCATAGGATATTACATGAACATTTGTCTGTAAAAAAAATTTGTTCGCGTTGGATCCCGCACAACTTAACTCAGGATCAAAAAGATGCTCGCGTCGAATGGTGCTAGAAAACCTTAAAAAAAATCAACGGAGGCGACTCAAAATCTGTTTATAATATCTACACAGGTGACGAGTCTTGGATCTACGCGTACGATCCCGAAACTAAACAACAATTTGGGTGTTTCAAAATGAGCCGAACCCTACGAAAGTGGCTCGTGCACTGTAAAGCAAAGGTTGGCCTGCTTTTTCGGTATTAATGGCCATGTGGCTACAATACCACTGGAGAATCGCAGAACGGTTAATTCGGAGTGGTACGACCATTTGTTTGCCGGAAGTATTGTAGAAATACGCCAAAACAACCAGCGTAGTAGAATAATACTTCACCATGACAATGCCAGCTGTCATACATCTCAGGAAACCACTACATTTTTGGATGGTTAAAAAATAGAATTGATGGGTCATCCACCGTACAGCCCTGATTTGGCTCCCAGTGATTTCTATTTATTCCCAAATGTAAAGAATAAATAACGTGGTCAACGATTTTCGACCCCTGAAGATGCCGTAGATGCGTTCAAACAGCACGTTTTGGAGATACCTCAATCAGAGTGGAATAAGTGTTATACAAATTGGTTTCATCGAATGCAAATTAGCCATTTACATTTGTTTATTTTTTCTATTCCGCATACATAAGTAGCAGCCCTCGTATGACCTTTTTATGTAAGCTGCAAGTTTCCCAAAAAAACTAAATAAATATGTATATATATATTTATAGGTATATAAAATCCCAGCTCACTTAGTACAATTATCTGTTATAGAGAATTTACAAGAGAACGGAAGTGTTTCAATGGAATTGTGTTTGTTTATATAATAACGTATGTTGTGTAAAACTTTTGTCTACGACTTTTTCGGCCCTAAACCTTACATTCAATCATTTAGGATAATTGTTGATCCGCGTTATTCGTGGCTACGTTTTGGTCCTTATTGCCCGCAAGCAACCTCGAAGCTTTCTTGGGGGCAAAAAAACTATGCTCTTTTTTCCCTTTTTCAGTAGGTACAGAAATATTTTGCCCTCTAATGGATTTCTTTTGTAACTGGGATTTAGTACGTTATTACTTCATATTATTTCCTTAGTAAGAGGTTTCGTGAATGCCCTGATTTTCTCTTTCCTTCTCCTGGAGATACCCACGCAAAGCCAAAGCTGTTTTTATAAAAAACAAGATTACTATAAAATACTTCTCAAATGCAGTTTGAATGGCCTTTCATATAATTAAACACCAACTTAATTCGCATTTAGGAAGTTTTTTTTAAGTGATTGTGTTTTTTAAAAAAGACTTAAGACTCTGTGCCTTAATATGTGATGATTGTGATGCTTTGTATACGTGTGTGTGTTATGGAAATAAATCTTTTATCTAACTTTAAATCTATCTATCTTTTCTTGCTAGGTAATTGAACAAAATATTTTTCGAATATGACGTAGTTTTTAAGATTGTACATTAATGAATTTCCATGTTCGTGATAAATTATTTTTATTATAACTTCCCCATAACACAATCTCCTAGTCTATGTCTATTACCCAGTCTCAAACTAGGATACCCTGTGCTATGGTAACCAGGCAAGGACATCACAAAAATTTAAATACATACCTACATTCTGAGGCCATTTGTAATTTCATCTGGAGAAATGCGCAGAAGTCAAGGTCAATTAAAAAAATACCGTAAAATACATGCAAAATACTCACATTTAAATTAAATAAAAAGGTTTTTTTTCAAAGTAACGCAGAAACTGTGTCTTAATGAAGGTTTCAATTGCAACTAGGTGTCCATTCCAAAATCTAGATCATTTTGGAGAAAAAATGGACAAAACCCTCCAAACTTAGTCTTTTTAAAGTCCTTAAATGGTACTTAAATGATAATTCATTTGAGTAGATACCATTTTACCCCTAGACCGAAGACGCGGTATCACATTATAATGTGCACAGACCTTGACTCCATAACTCGGTGCTGAAGCAACTAGCAATAAAACCAGCAGTGCTAACAACATTTTCTCAGGGAGGACGTTAACTGTATCGAACTTGACAGCAAAAGATACAATGTAGCGGAAAGCGGGTGTACCGTATAACTGGTCCCTAGTCGCATATACCATGGCCTTAGTTCTGTTAGTGTATTGCACTACAATGACTGATACATGGAAATGTCACGCGACGTGTTTTTTATACCATTGTCGTCTCCAGGGTTTGATATGTATGCGGGCTTAGACTTAAAGCAGCAATGAAATGAATGAAAATGTTGTCATTGTACTCGTTATTAACTCTTTTATGTCCCTACTGCTGGGGCACAGGTCTCTTCCTGCATGGCAGAAGGTTAGGCCATACTCCACCTCGGGGGCCAGAAGGATTGTAACATAGTGGCGGGCCTCACTGTCACAAGTTATCAAGCCGCCCATAAGGCCTCTGACATGGCTTGACGACTGCCATTACATGACAGCTGGCACCAACGCCTTAACGTGCCTTGCGAAGCAAGGAAAGGCTCGGAATAATGCCACTAACGGCAAGCGCTCGTGGCCTAGGCGAACCGAGTGATTGGAATCAATCACTTGAGTGAACCAACAGGCGCGGTCAGTGCAAGATGGGTGACCGTCCTGTGACTACCGTCATTGTACTACAATGCATTAATAGAATCTAGGGCCTGGTATTTTTGCGAACTGACGCAGCCAAGTGGGGAAGACAATGGAATGGTAGCGAGAGACCCAGCTTCGATCTCCAGTACGGGCATGTACCAATGGCTTTGTTGATTTTCAAAGTTACGTACATACACCTGCGAATTTGTAGCAGCAATACCACATGCTAATGGCGATCTATAATCAGCCCACATCAACCCACTGTTGGGCATAGGCCTCCTTTTTACTGCAAAAGGGAAAACTTGTTAATTGCAACTTAATTCTCCACCCTCAATTATTGTAATCGGACCAGAAAGCCCATGGGAGAGACACCTCCTTACACCTTAAATACCCCATAAATTTCAGGACACTGCTAATTAAAGGTCGTTCCTTCGATTTCTTAGGCGTTTTCATTTAGCCCAGTGGCAATCAAATTGTAATTGGCTTGATAAAACACCCCGTAAAACCTGAGTGGCTTCTTTATTATTAGACTTTTTATAGCGAAAGCTAAGTCGGTGATTAAAAGACCGAAATGGGCAGCAATTTACGGTTCACCGAAGAGCAGGCTACCATTAGGCATCTCGGGTTCGATGCCCGGCTGGGGGCAAAAAGAAAACTCCAGGTCTTGGATGAAGTTGGATGTTTACATGTTTGTGATGTCGTTGTTTCTGGTTTCCACGACACAGGGTATCCTAGTGTGGGGTCAGAAGCAATGTATGTGCCTATATGTAAATGTTATTATTATTATTATTATTATGTTATTACTTTTATTAGCAACAACAGGCGTGGTCAGGTACGGGATGGGTGAGCGTCCCGTGACTACCGCTAGTGGCGTTAAGCCGTTGGTGCCGGCTGTCATGTAATGGCAGTCGTTAAGCCATGTCAGAGGCCTTATGGGCGGCTTGATAACTTCTGACAGTAAGGCCCGCCACTGTCTTACAATCATTCACCAACCCGGACTTGGCCCCCGTGGTGGAGTATGGCCTAACCTTCCTGCGATACAGGAAGAGACCCGTGCCCCAACAGTGGGGACATACAAGGGTTGATAACGATTACTTTTGAGTCGGACTCACGCATGTAAGGGTTCCCTGCTACACAATAAGAGCTGGTTCACACGACAAGCGCTTAAGGCG
Organism: Yponomeuta sedellus; assembly: GCA_934045075.1. Lineage (NCBI taxonomy): Eukaryota > Metazoa > Arthropoda > Insecta > Lepidoptera > Yponomeutidae > Yponomeuta > Yponomeuta sedellus. Next base: position 19,189,865 of record OW203738.1, read on the forward strand.
CTTCTTTAGAATGCGCTTTTACTTTATACAAAGACTACACATGCTGAAGCACGTTTTTATAAAGCGCGCGTACTACGCGCGTCAAGCGCCTGCCCTTAGAACGTAGCCTAAACAGGATGTAAGAAATCCCCCCATCTTCCCGAAGTCCGTTATTTTTTATTTATTTTATTAAGTTTAATACCAAAAACTTTTGTAAAAGATACAGCGTCAAATTTCAAAACTGTTATCAAAAGAAAAATATAATATGTCAGCTGTTGCATACAGTCTGTTAGCTTTTTTAGAACATACCTCGGATAGAATCGGATATATTCGTGTAGTAGAAATATCGGAACTAATATGACTTACTTATAACTTTGCATAACTTTTCAAAATAGTGAAGAAAAGTCTTATACAGAGCAGGAAGTAGTATTACACTCGTGTGCTTTCGATGAAAACCGAAGCCTACTCTAGAGCCCGAGATATATTCTAAAAGCGAACAGACTGTACTATGTGTAGAGTTACTACCCAATGTATCAAAATGTATCAATCAATCCGCCTGTAGATAGATAGATAGAGAACACTTTATTGCACAGCCAGAAAAAGAATACAACCATGATTACCATACTCGTCCACTGCTGGACATAGGCCTCCCCTCAAGCTACAACACTTATTTCTGTCCACGGCCATCCTCATCCATCCGCTGCCAGTAGTCTGCCTCAGATCGTCAGTCCAGCGTCTTACGCTGTGTTTGCTAGTTCGTGGTCTCCACAAAGCAACCTTTGCTCCCAAACGACTCTAGTCATTATGTCTCCACCGAGGGGACAAAAACCAGGATAAAGGAAAAAAACCGAATTATCAAAAATACGTAAATACAGTAAATAACATAGCTTAGTACTACATTTTGGTACTTCCTATACAATCCTCACAGCTAGGTAAGAGGACCGTGCGACAAGAGTAAAATACCTATACATTTATGAACATTTTCATTATTATACGTACTACCTATATTATCATTGCAAGTCATCATCAACAACCTATTATGTCCCCACCGAGAGGCCCGGGTCTCGTCCCTGAGGAAGGTATAGGCCATACTCCATCACGGAGGCCAAGTCCGGATTGGTAGGGGCTTGCAAGACTAGTGGCTGGTCTTACAAGCTACCCTAAGGCCTCTGACTTGGCTCAAAGACTGACATCTATCGACGGCAGCCAGCACTAACGGCTTTACGTGCCTTGCGAAGCACGGAAGCGCTCGGAAAAATGCCCCTAGCGGTAGTCACGGGATGGTCACCCATCCTGCACCTGACAGCACCTGTTGTTGCTTAACTTTAGTGATTGTTTCCAATCACTCTGTTCGACTAGGCCACAAGCGCTTCACTCTTAAACGACCCTTAGTTAAATAATTGAGCCCCCACAACTGCTGCTTGCTGAGTTAGCTGCAGCTGGATGAGGATAGCCAAGGACAGAACATAATCGAGTGCCGTGGGAGGGGGGAGACTTCAACAGTGGATATAATTATGTTGGCTCATATATTGATTGATTTTGTATCCAACTACTGGATCTTTGCTAGAAAACGGGTCGTTTAGACACTCTTGGTATCGGCTTGAGTAAATGATTATAATTTCTCAAACTCTAATGATCAAGCTTTCTGTCCAACTCAATTTTATTCCCTCCAGCAAATAGCAGCTCAGTGAAGCCGAGTAATTTAGATCTCTAGCTAGTCCGATGTTTTGCCTGCAATTTCCACGCAATTGCATCCGCGAGAAAGTTGATTCCGTAAACGCCTCAAAGATTAAGGAAGTGGCGCTCGACTGACGCGGAATGTATTAGTCCATCCGGCGAAGCTGGGGATTTGAGAATCAACTGGTTTTTTTTTTTATTGAAACAGTGCGGGCACGTGCCGGGGCACGGTTTTCTAAGTTAAGTCCATTTGTGAAGTTCGCATTGAAGAATACCACTCGCTAACTGTGAAGAAAAACATCGTGAGGAAACCGGAGTGTGTCCAGGTGTTCAAATACCTCAGCGGTTGAAATTGCCAATCCGCAGTGGGCTCGAGTAGTAATCAGGTCCATACTCTCTCTCTCTCTCTGAGAGAATGCCTGTGCCCCGCTGCCCTGTGTCTGTTAAAAGCTGCATAAAAAAATTAAATACTACTGATGCAAAGTTCAGTATATTGTATATTACACTATTTTTATTTTTAATGCACTAACCCGTGCTAAGGAACAAATTTAAAAACCTATTTAGAGGCTAAAAATTTCACCCATGCCGGGATTCAATACTACTGATGCAAAGTAGGTAGTCGGGGCTGTAAGTAATGCAATTTGCTTAAGTCAGATGTCGCTGCCTGTACGTAATACAGAGAATATTGTAAAGAGGTTCGAAATTTCACTGATGCCGTGAGTCGCCCATTGGCTCAATTGGTAGAGCGCTGGTACGGATAGCCAGAGGTTGCGGGTTCGAATCCCGGCATGGGTGAAATTTCTAGCCTCTAAATAGGTTTTTAAATTTGTTCCTTAGCACGGGTTAGTGCATTAAAAATAAAAATAGTGTAATCATGTGGGTACAGTGATATCGTTCCGATGTTAAACCTAACTGCAAAGTAGGTAGTCGGGGCTGTAAGTAATGCAATTTGCTTAAGTCAGATGTCGCTGCCTGTACGTAATACAGAGAATATTGTAAAGAGGTTCGAAATTTCACTGATACCGTGAGTCGCCCATTGGCTCAATTGGTAGAGCGCTGGTACGGATAGCCAGAGGTTGCGGGTTCGAATCCCGGCATGGGTGAAATTTTTTGCCTCTAAATAGGTTTTTAAATATATTGTATATTATTTCTTCAGATTGTGCAATAAAGTGTTCATTATCTATCTATGTATACTATACTGAATTCAACAGGGTTGTAAAGCACTAGGAATCGCTTAAAGTGATTCGGTGCGCTAACAGCGCCACCTATGGAATAAAAGTCATAACTTGTATTATAATACTTTTTTATGTAAAAGTGACCATGATAAATATTAACAACTGTGATAACTATTTTTAGAACCTACAGTCTAGAACCTAGGATCAACAATCTAGGACTTTAATCGATTTCTGTCAAATACGGCCGTTTTTATCGGAAATCGTATAAAGTCCTAGGATAGGACGTTTACTTTTTGAAAAAAAAAAACGTATTATAAAAGTAGGTAATGAATCATTACTTTTATAATACGTATTTTTTTGAAGAAAATGTGTAAATTACAACAACGAAACACAATGATTTTTAGCGTACGCTCATGCTACACAAACACGCATATACCTATTGTGTTTGTGTAGCATGAGCGTACGCTAAAAATCATTGTGTTTCGTTATTGTAATTTACACATTTTCTTCAAAGTACGTCAGCTAACAAGTTGTGAGTGGCAGCCGCTGCGCCAGAGTTGTGCTCGTCAGTTGTGCGACATATTTTTATGGGTACCCTCCATAAGAAAATATGGCAAAACTGACGAGTCTACCTGCATACATTTTTGCTGCGCAACGACTGTATTCCCGCGGCGCTATTAAAGCACACATTCCGCAGTTTTTCAATGAGGGATTTTCCTAGAGCAAATTAAAAACAAAAAATAGTTCTTGAAACTCCGACAGATGGCTCTGATAAAACTTGACTTGATTTTTTTTTCACAATAAATCTGCAATCTGTGAACCTCTCTCATTCCGTCTCATATAGTAATTTACTCTGTGTTCCGTCTAGACCACAGAACAATTTAACCAACTCTAGTAATTTCTTTTACAAAACAAACCGGTTGTTTGTAATTTGTTTTTTTTTTTCTTTTGTATCAAAGAAGTCAATCAACAAATCATCAATTTATGAAAAGTCATGAAAATGCACTGTTAAAAACTTAAAATTAAGTAGGTATAATGACGTCTGTTTTGTAATAAAATCTTCGACAGTGATATACAAACACAGACTAATAAAGGTCTCTCAGCGGTATTAAAAAAAAACAACGTACATAGACAGCATCGCCATCTAGTAGCGAGATTGGAACTATTTTTTAGGAGCTGTCAGAAAATCGCTCATTGAAGTAAGTACTAAAGACAGGAAATAATGGAATAATGTAATTAAATTTTAAAAATATGGTCTTATTATTATTATTAATACGTTTATTGCACATAAGTAAAAAAATACAATGGCAATGTGGCGGACTTAATGCTATAAGCATTTTCTACCAGTCAACCACAGATGGTGCAAGAGATTAAATGGTAGGCATTCGAAACAAAACGGAAGAGATACTTAGTTAAAACTAGATAAGCTGTCGAGTACTCAATAAGTAAGTACATATAATATATAAGTAAGTAAATATACACTATATTCTTATAATAGATAATAATTATATTTAAAAATACATAAAATATATATACTAATAACTATCACAACATAGGTATTATAAATATATATTAAAAAAGGAAGTAAGACAGTAGTGAGATTGTAATTACACACAGCTGGGATCCTCCTCGGGAGGGGATCAGAGGATCTCGGGATAACACATGTCGAGGAAGTGTTTGCGGACAAGGGCTTTGAAAGTATTCCAAGGGTCTTAACCCTAAAATATGGAAAAAAATATGGATTTTAAAAACCTAATTTTCCAGTTCAAACCATCATGTTTGATGTAAAACACTAAATAACTAATGAAAATGATTCAAATAAATAATGAGTAAAATATTAAATAATAAATATTTTTTTGTAAGTAAAATAAAAAAAAAATAAAAAAGTGCTTACATATTTATCAGAGCCCTAGTAATGATTTTTATTCCGTTGGTGGCGCTAGGTAGCGCTCCTAAGCGCCTTAACGTGTGGTCGAATGCCCGCATTTATACAAAAAGGTACTTAAGCTTAAGCACTTGCGCTTCGCCTTTTTAATTCCATAGCGGATGCGGGTATCCGCAAAATGAAATTATCGATTTCCCATCAATTTTTTATCTTGGTGTCCAGTATGCGTGGCTAGGCACAGGTTTTTACACTAGCACGACGGTAATCTACTGTTAAGGCCCTTTGGGGTGCTAACTAGCGCCACCAATGGAATAAAAATCATAACAAGTTTTATAATACGTTTTTTTAAAGTAATCATCGAAAATCTTAATATTTGTTATGTTATAACAGATATTAAGATTTTCGAGAAAAGAAAGAGAAATAAAGACATTATAACAACAAGACACTTCACAAAAACAAAATAAACAGATGAATTGACATACTACGAGCACAACAGAAATAAACGAAATAAACATTAAACGAAAAAAAACATAGATTTAGTGGTATGTCAAAATTGCTACAAAAGGCAGCTGACTCAGCGTGTGCTGAAGGAGTGAGCCCTCAGCGCTGATTTTCAGTCAGTGCCCGAGGTAACCGATAATGGTACAATGGGTCGCGTGTGGTGCATTTAAAGAATATAAGAACAGTATACATAAATATATTATTTTTAATGCACTAACCCGTGCTAAGGGCAATTTTAAAAACCTATTTAGAGGCTAAAAATTCCACAAAGCCAGAGGTCGCGGGTTTGAATCCCGGCATGAGTGGAATTTTAAGCCTCTAAATAGGTTTTTAAAATCTGTTATAACAATTTTAGAGCATATATTCTAGAACATAGTATAAACATCCTAGGACTTCGGCCGTTTTTGGCGGGAATCGGTTAGAGTCCTAGGTTCTAGCCTCCGAAGCTCTGGCGTCCTAAAAATAGGACATCACGTATAACTTTCTTAATTCACACCCAATGATTTATTGGAAGTCCGGAAAACTTACTGTTCCAGGTCCAAAATTTTCATCATAATTTTTTGGAGAACAAGAAGAAAAAGTTCTTCAAAATCTATGTAGTTATATAAAAATTCTAAGTCACCGACATAGCCTTGTTTACTTTACGAGAAACACGTATTACAAAATAAGTTATGATTTTTATTTCACTCGTGGCGCTAGTTAGCATCATTTGGCCAAAGTGAATAGAAAAAAAAAATTGACAACTGTTAACAGTAGGTTAACAGATTATACTGGGGGTTCAATGAATAATAAATATTTATAGACATATTACACAGATCTCGTTAGCCCTATTACTAAGAAGGTACAGGTACAACTAAATGACTTGTGTTATAGGTGCTAACTCGACGATAGATTTAATACAATAAATACATAGATAACATCCAAGACCCGAGACAAACTAGAAAATTTCGTTTTCTAGTTTGACCCGGCCGGGAATCGAACCCGAGACCTTCGGTTTTACAGTCAGCGTGCCAAACCGAGGCCGTCAAGCATTAGTTCTCTTATATGTTCATACTTACAAATATAACCTCACGCCTGTATTCCAGAAGGGTAGGCAGAGACCAGGGACTGCCACTTGCCACGATCCTGACAGATCACCTTCGCTTCATCAACGTTCATAAGTCGTTGCATGCTCGCACGCCGGTTCCGGGTACTTTATATATTCTCCTTTGCCAATACAGTCCCTATTTGGTCTATGTATTTCCGCCTGGGACGTCCCTTGCCAGCCCTTCTACTCACATTCGCAATATATATTTGTTTCGGCAATCTTTTTTCTTTCATCCACAATTCATTTTCCCTAATACATCGCGGGTAACACCGCGGGGCACAGCTAGAGGCACATAAATCGTTCCTGCCTTCTACAAAATTACGAAGTTATCCCGCCAACTCCATTGTAGCAAACCTAAGTTTTTTTTTTATTGAAAATCCCACTCGCATGCCGCAACTTATTATTGACGTGTAAGCGGTTACCTCGGTCATCCATCACTTAACGAGAAAGAAAATAACAAAGTAGGTTCCGGGTACTTTATATATTCCCCTTTGCCAATACAGTCCCTATTTGGTCTATGTATTTCCGCCTGGGACGTCCCTTACCAGCCATTCTACTCACAATCGCAATAGATATTTGTTTCGTCAATCTTTCTTCCGTTAATATGTTTTCAAGATTAATATCCAGTCGACTGTACAACACAATAGTAACATCATTTGAATCGGAAGTGTAGGCGATTTATCAATTTATTAACTCGCCATAGCCGAAAGGGCGCAATGATTAATCCTTGACAAATCTTCTTGTTTGTCCGAGCTATGATTTATGTACTAACACTGTCCAACAAATATTATTCACTCAGTCTTATCCTACTTCCTAACACCACGTTTATGTTATTTTTGTTTTGAACATAAACTGAAACATCACAAACAGGCAACGCCTATGAAAGAACTTTGACAAATCATTTTCATTTTTTCTTCCGTATTGTCTGAGTGCTTAGTGCGGGTTTTTCAACTACTCGATCGCGTTAACGTAAACTCATATTTATATGGCATCGAGGAAGCGCCGCCTAGCGCCAAGTATGGAAATTAAAATTGCTGAGTGCGAGTTGTAATGGTTTACGTTGAGAAGTGAACACGTTTACCAGCTAAAACACGAATAAACGTGAGTGCGAGTTGTACTGTGACAGCGTTTTGCCAGTTCGAACGGTTAACTTACTCATACTCACTACTCAATGCTCGATTAACGCGGTAGTAAAGTTATTCGAATGGATCTGTCAAACTCGCACTAAGCACTCCGTTTACTTCTCGCTAAATATGAAACTTTACCTATATTGACGGCCTCTGTGGTGAAGTGGTAGCGCATCTGCTTATCACGCAAGAGGTCCCGGGTTCGAACCACGGCTGGGGAAGAAAAAGACCCAGGTCTTGGATGTTTACATGTTTGTGATGTCGTTGTTTCTGGTTCCCGCGACACAGGGTACCCTAGTGTGGGGCCAGAAACAATGTTAAATGGTATGTTATGTTAAATTGGTATTTGCAAGATACATAAATTGAGGTTTAGTTGTGCCTTAAATCCTACTTCTGTTATATATGTGAAAGTTTCAAAGGATGTTTGTTACTCAATCACGCTATAACGTCTGAACGGAGTTTCAAGAAACTTGGTGTACAGATGAGCAAATATCTTAATTGGGACATAGGATACTTGATATCCCGGTAACGCGTTCCCGGTAAAAATAATATTTTATTGTTACCGTATAAGCTTTTTAACCGACTTAATTTCAAGCCCAACTCTAAGATATTTATTGCGTTGTCATGGTAACAAGAATACTGATTCTGTAGCGGTACAATTCAATGGCGGTACCATTGAATTTCAAATTCAATGGCGGTACTAAGTTTTCCGGGAAATCTAGTTTTAACAAAACCGACTTCAGTACACTAAAGCACTAAAATCGCAGAAATAGTTTAAACCATGTCTATTTTTTTTTAAACTTAGTCTAATCGTCTAATTCACAATCTTAGGGGACAAGAACTCTTTAAAAAAACAAAACTAAAAGTACTCGCTAACGCTAAAGTTAATGTTTTTTTCTTTACGGAATACCAAGAGATCAATGTCTTGACGTTTTCAATACAAACATCTTAATTCATGTTTCAAAGCATTTATTCAAATGTGAAACGAAAGTCAAATTAGTCACAGACTTATTTATAAAAATACAAGAAATCTGTGAATATAATTAATTTACAATAAAATTGTAGCAGTATATTTACTGACATTATACCTTCAAAATGAAGTACCTACCTATCATTTGTACAATTGACAACATTTCATATTTTACAACGCGCAAAACTAAAAATACTGTTTCTTTCGTTTGCTATCTTGATTACGAAAAAAATATAAAAACCTATTTAGAGGCTAAAAATTTCACCCATGCCGGGATTCGAACCCGCAACCTCTGGCTATCCGTGCCAGCGCTCTACCAATTGAGCCATAATGTTAGTGCATTAAAAATAAAAATAGTATAATCATGTGGGTACAGTGATATCGTTCCGATGTTAAACCTAACTGCAAAGTAGGTAGTCGGGGCTGTAAGTAATGCAATTTGCTTAAGTCAGATGTCGCTGCCTGTACGTAATACAGAGAATAGTGTAAAGAGGTTCGAAATTTCACTGATGCCGTGAGTCGCCCATTGGCTCAATTGGTAGAGCGCTGGCACGGATAGCCAGAGGTTGCGGGTTCGAATCCCGGCATGGGTGACATTTTTAGCCTCTAAATAGGTTTTTAAATTTGTTCCTTAGCACGGGTTAGTGCATTTAAAATAAAAATAGTACGAAAAAAATATTTAGAATTTTTATTATTGCTTAATTTTAGAGAGAAAATAAATAAAAACCAAAAATTGTGTGATGACGTCACACATACGGTGGAATGAGGAGGTACCGTTGCCTAATATTAAAAATGATATGACAGATGGCATTTTCAATATCATTCAAATGTCATGTCGGAGAAATTACTTTTCCTTTCCTTAATTCCAAGGGTTTTTAAAAAGGCGGCAAGGGCGTTAGTTTTATTAAGCCGTATGTGTGACGTCATTTGGCGGTTACGTCCTTTTAGAATAAGACGAAATACAAACAGAAAATTATGAATGAAACTCATCGAATTTCCGAAAAAAAATAATGGGTTGTTTTATTTCGTATCTAGTTTCCTTTAAGACGGTAAAATACGTAGGCTAAAAAATTTAAATGTTGTTAATTGTCAATATTTAAGACATAAGACATTCCTTTGCCTTGCGAGAACCCCTCTTAATTTCTGGAAAAGTGGCGCGCAAAATGGAGCTCCTGTCACTTCTTGGAGCAGACATTTTGAGTCGGACGTTCCTTTCTGCGGAGTTTTCGGGTTGGGATTTTAGCACGGAACGAATTTATTAGAGTGCCCCTGTCATCTTCTTTACACTGTTCCTACTTAAATATATTATTATAACATTGTGCTAGAACACCAGAAAGATATATAGACAGAAAACATTTTAATGTACATAAAAATATAAAATGTCACATATATTTTATTTAAAACAATATTGGCCTTTTTGCATCTACTTAATGACATGATTCATACAGCGTCCAGTGGTACTTTCACTCACACTAGATGAGTGACGGGACCACTCCGACGCTGTAGTGCCTGGGACATGTTTTTTTTCATAGATGGTGTAGGCTTGCCCAGCACTTATACCATCCTGACAGCTTAGTCAGCCTAGCCCACAGGAAAGACTAGTCAATACGTGCGGAGCAAACCAATCCGCGGGTTTCCTCACGATGTTTTCCTACACCGTTAGCGTGTGGTATTGCAACTACAAATTCGCAAATGTACGTAACTTTGAAAGATTTTGAGCCCCAGGTTCGATCCCGAGAGCGGGCATGTACCAATGACTTTGTTTACTTTCAAAGTTACGTACATTTGCGAAAAACAATATAAGTATAGAGCATTTCAAATGTTTTTTGGCGGACATACATCTACCAAATAGGAGGTGTATTAGCAAAGGGGAAGATAAAAAGTACCCGGAACCGGCGTGCGTGCATGCAGCGACATATGAACATTGATGAAGCGAAGGTGATCTGTTAGGATCGTGGAAAGTGGCAGTCACTCGTCTCTGCCTACCCCTCTGGGATACAGACGTGAGGTTATGTATGTATGTATCTGTTAAAATGTTTATTTCTGGCTGTGCAATAAAGTGTTCTCTATCTAGCTACTTATATAAATTGACCGTTAAATACCGACTTGCCATTTTGGTAACATAAGTACAGACATGGGTTTTGCTAGACCGCCATAGCTCCGTTATCGAAAACTTCAAATCTCTTACCATTTTTTATATTCTTGTTATTGTGAAGTTTATGGACGTTTTTCCATGTAAAATCTCCACCACAGACTATTTTAATCAGAGTTCTCAGTGTGTATTGGGAAAATGTGTTTTTAAAAAAGTCAATGTTTAATAACATTGACTTTTTTAATAGTTAGTTACATTGTACGTAGCAAGCGCTGAATTATGTTTACACTTCAGTTACTAGGGTTTCCTCACGATATTTTCCTTCACCGCTAACGAGTGGTATTGCTACTATTACTTCACAAATGTATACATACCTCAGTACATACCTAAGGTGTTAACATATCTCAAGGCTTGATACGCACAATGGCCCAACTATGAGGCTAAGTGCGGAAAATCTCTCTAACTACAACTAAAGAATGTAGACTTTTAGTCCGGATCTACTTACGGGTGTTGTTATATCGGAATAGTCCGACCAGGTTGCCGACGTCAGTGTAAGACGAACCGACGACGACGCGAGCTCCGTCTCTGCTCACCATGAACAAGCTCTGCGAATCGGAGCGAAACCTGGTCGGACTCTTCCGATATAACAACACCCGTAAGTAGATCCGGACTAAAAGTCTACAATGTTTTGTGCTTACGAAAGTTTTAGTTCAAAAACTAAAGAATGTATAATACATTCTAATATACAGCAAACGGTGTTACGTTTATATCTATTTGAGTATGATTACTAATACCTACTTTGTTGTTTTATTTCAGGTAATCTGATGACCTACCCGCATACTCGTCAATAGTAAGTTGCGACATGCGAGTGGCATTTTAACAAAATAAACTTACAGTCTATTTGCTATTAGAATATAGTATTGCGAATATGAGTGCAAGGGTGTTGGCAACACTAAGTATAGCAACACTGTTGCTCTTTAACTTTTTAATTCTCCTCTCTACGTGGAGCTAAGGACGTTGCTGTAATCATTTTTCGTGTGTTCACCGTGTGTGCATTAAACTGAGGCAAATCAGACCCTGTGAGTTTTAAATCCACCTACAGTCCACTGCCAGCTCAACCCCAACAAAGGGCTGGGTAAGGGACGTTCCAGGCGGACATACATCGACCAAATAGGGGATGTATTACCAATGGGGAAGATAAAAAGTACCCAGAACCGTGCGAGCATGCAACGACTTATGAACGTTGATGAAGTGAAAGTGATCTGTCAGGATCATGGCAAGTGGCAGTCCCTGGTCTCTGCCTACCCCTCTGGGATACAGGCGTGAGGCTATGTATGTATGAATTACGTATTAACAGTAAAACATATTTTCTTAGCCTATGTGTTAGGCTGTCAGCAAATTTTATTAAAATCACTCCAGCTATTTAGACGTTTTGTTTTGTTTTTTATTTATTTATTGACCCGACAGGTAATTTAGTTTGTAACATACATTCAGTTTAAATTTACTTATAAGCAGTGATAGGAATGGAGCGGGTTTATTTACCTAAACTTCGAGAAGACTTCCTTACGACAATATTTTTTTCCGGGACATCACTTAAGTAATTTAAAAATTAATGTTACTCAGAATAAGTAATTGGTCTATGTTTACTTAAAGTTTGAGTCTAGACATAACATAGAGTTCAAAATTTTCTGATAGTTTGCTTTTTGGTTAATTTATCAATACTATGATTTTTTGAGTTAAAATCGCATCCCTAAACGTCAGTAAAATAAATAAAAGTCTAGTTTTAGTAAAAATAAAGATCTCTAAACGTCATCAAGTAGTAAGTTGAAATGTATTTGCAATATTTGCTTATGGTTTTATTCTTTTGTTGCACTAACCTGTGCTAAGGACAATTTAAAAGCTATTTAGAGGCAAAAAAATAAGATATAACCTTGGGCTAAGAATAGCCCAAGGTCGCGGGTTCGAGTCCCGGCATGGGTGAAATTTTTAGTCTCTAAATAGGTTTTATATTTGCTTATGTATAAACTTTGTAATTTAAGTTGTTCCGTCACTAGGTACATTTTTTTTCATGCTTTCCAGATAGGTATCTGTTGAAAAAGAATTCAAATATACCTATATTTATTACAATATTCATTGTGTTTTATTTTTCTTTTAACGTTTTGATTTTACAAATAAATACATAACACTTTTCAAGGCGACTCTGTGATATGTTATGTATAGTCTTAAACTTTAGGTGGGTAAACATAGACCAATTACTTATTCCGAATAACATTAATTTTTAATTTACTTAAGTGACGCCCCGGAAAAAAATATTGTGTCGTAAGGAAGTCTCCGATTTTTGTCTCTGTTCCTCGAAGTTTTTCGAAATTCTCTGTTCGCTCCATTCCTATCACTGCTTATAAGGCCCAATTATTATAGGTTCACCTTACGCTGTGTAAATAAAACAGGAAATGAAACTCTTAACTTCTTATAAGCTTACACTATTTTTATTTTTAATGCACTAACCCGTGCTAAGGAACAAATTTAAAAACCTATTTAGAGGCTAAAAATTTCACCCATGCCGGGATTCGAACCCGCAACCTCTGGCTATCCGTACCAGATTTATAAGCTATTCATAACAAGTAATGAAGAAGTAACAAATATACACACTCACAAAGTTTCGCCTTTATAATATTAGGGGGAAGTGTGATGATGTGCTTGTAAAAGCGTCACATCACATCCCAATAGCGTTCTTGTGACGCATGTCCACGAACTTGAGCCGCCCAGAGTGGTGTGACGTCACAGTGAGTTAGGACAGTGACGTGACCCATCAGGGATCCAAAACATCATTAATTTTAACCTACTTTGTCCGCCCTAAGTGGCTTTCTGTCCCACTGTGCGGCCGTCAAAGACTTAACTCTGAAACTTCCGCTCGGTAAACAACAAAAATCTGGATTTCGCCCAAATCTCCACATTTTCCTTACTTAGAAAAAACACAATTCTTTGAAACACTACAAAAACGCTGAAACACAAGTAACTAAAGATTAACTGTAACGGGTCTAGGTTTCACTTAAACCGTTTCACGTTTCACGCCACTGTTTTAGTGGAATCGTGATTAATTTTATTTGTTCATGTTACAACATGTTGAGATACACATAAAAATAAAATTATAGAGCGAAAAAAGGCGGGATTTAATAAATAAGGTCCTAGTTTTTTTTACTTTGCCTATCTCAGTTCCCTCTGTTGGTGAAATTAATGTTTAATGTGTTTGAAAGAATACCTTACTAATAGTATAAAGGTGAAAGTTTGAATTTATGAAATAATTTAAAAACCTATTTAGAGGCTAAAAATTTCACCGATGCCGGGATTTTTAGCCTCTAAATAGGTTTTTAAATTTGTTCCTTAGCACGGGTTAGTGCATTAAAAATAAAAATAGTGTAATTTATGAAATAATGTTTGTACTCAATCTGCTGAATGGATTAGTATGAAACTCGTTAAAGAGGTAGATTATAGTCTGCGATAGCATATAAACTACTTTTTATCTTGGAAGATAAAAAGTAGATCTTGGAAAAATACATAATAAAAATTTCTTCGCAAACGAAGTCGTGGGTAACCCCTAGTAAATTGTGTAATAATATTGGATATTTATAAAGGTGGACCAGTTTATAATTTTATTTAAGTAATTTTCTTATTTTAATATTATTTCTATATAACTTACCATGTAATAACTGGTCTCAGCCTACTCAGGCTACAGGCGTGAGTTTATTGAAGAATTTATATGCACTGTAATGTTATCTAGTAATATATAAAAATCTCGTGTCCCTCCAAAACGGCTAGGTACACCGGTTTTTAGATTCGATTTGTACATGGTATGGTAGGCTAATTAATATTGCAAAATAACGTTAGCGGGGTCCGCTATAGTTAGTATACGTATATAATATAGAAATTTGCAAACTCATTAGAAGTAAACTAAAAAATTGTAAAAAAACTGTCTCTGTAAAACAAAATATCAAATAATTAACCCGTTCCTTATCTTCACGGAATCAGAATTGTTGTCATAAAATGGGAAAACTGTGACTTTTAAATTTATAGATCAAACTTGACAAGTTTTCTCACTCTTTCTTGAAGTTTGGCAAGTTTGCTCTTTCTTTTTAGGAGTATGTAGAATTATTCATCATTATCAACCCATTATGTCTCTATCGAGGGGCACGGGTCTCTTCACTAAGGAAGGTATAAGCCATACTTCACTACGGGGGCCAAGTCCTGATTGGTGCAAACCTCTTTACACCATTTTTATTTCTTTTCTATCTATGATTTTCAAATATTTAAATTTTGTCACTCATTCTTCGATTTCCCTCATTTTTCATCGACTACGACTTTACCCTTTGACCAGATTACCCGCTTATCCGTTTTTATCCAGTTTTTTTCTGTTTTATTAAAATATTATACTAAATCTACAAATAACACCATACCTGAAGTCGTTCCAGAGTTTATTTATCAATTATAAAAGTTATAAAACGTTCCACTGACGCCCAACGTGGGCGCCAGTGGAACGTTTATAAAACGTTATATAAAACGTTCCAACTTCAAGAATAGTGGCTGGTCTTACTGTCAGAAATTTTCAAACGGCACTAAGCCCTCTGACTTGGCTTAACAATTGCCATGACATCTACCGACAGCAGCCGACACCAACTGCTTTACTTGCCTTGCGAAGCACGGAGTTAGTCATAGACGGTCACCCATCCATGCGCTGTACCTCCGTGATCGTTTAGGATCACTCAGGCAGCCGGGGCTACCAGCGATTCGTAGAATTACGTATGTAGAATATTATTATTAAGTTTTTCCTCTGAGAATATTCTGTCCTGCCTGTAGCCTAACTGGCTCGCAAGATGGGGATCGAAAAGGGCTCGAATTGGTTCGTGTAAATACGCGCATTGCGTGTTAATTTGGGTGACACGAACGTGTCCACCGATTCAGAGTAAGGACCCGGTAATGGACTACTCTATCCGCTAGGCTTAGTCGCCCTTTAAAATAATATGAATGTTATCCTCGACATGGGGAAACGATTTTTCTCTCGACCGTATAAATAAAACATTTGTTTTTTTTAGATTATCGCACTTGGAAAAAATTATTATAATGTTGATGACTAAATTAATGATACATTTTAAAGGATTAGGTACTATGTTACTCTTATGTTACTGTGACCTGATTTCTATTCTACTATTGGCCCAGGACAGGAAACTCTGGACTGAATTGGGGGACGCCTTTGCCCAGCAGTGGGACACAAACATAGAGGCTACGTAAAAAAAAAAAAATAGTAAAGTTATTCGATTGGATCTGTCAAACTCGCACTAAGCACTCTGAGTGCTTAGTGCGAGTTTGACAAAACGCTGTCACAGTACAACTCGCACTCGCGTTTATTCGTGTTTTGGCTGGTAAACGTGTTCACCTCTCAACGTAAACCATTACAACTCGCACTTAGCAATTTTAATTTCCATACTTGTCGCTAGGTGGCGCTTCCTCGATGCCATAGAAATATGAGTTTACGTTAACGCGATCGAGTAGTTAAAAAACTCGCACTAAGCACTCGGATTCGTCGTGAGCTAGTTTTCTTTTCTAAAGGCCGGTTTTTGAATTGCGAATTTCACAAACCAAATACTTAAGTAACGTTCTGCCACGCTGTTGGCTTAGAAATACGAAGAGACAGCATTGTAGAGTTAAATATTTAATAAGCAAAATTCTCATTTCAGAAACGGGCCCTAGGTGTATTTTTCTTGACACCAGTGACCTCACTTTTTAATACGAATAGTGAATAGAAATGAGTCTGAATTATTGTTTACTATGAAAATTTATGTATTTTTAAGATTAATCAAGATAATAAGACAGGTGTTTACTATATGTTTTCTATTCTAAGGGCTGGTTTCGGAATTGAGAATTTCAATAAGTAAATCCTTAAGTACAGTTTGTCAAAAAATTCAAGAAAGCGGAAGAGAAACTTTATTATTGGTATTATCGAAAATTAAGACCATTTAGTACCTTTGATACCCAATTCCTCCCGCGGGTGTCGTAAAAGGCGACTAAGGGACAAACCGGGGGGTGGGCAGCAGCGCCCCCTGCAGTACAATTCCACGGAACTGCGATCCCCAACCCGCATGCCCAGCGTGGGGATTATGGGCATTACCCCCTATGATAGCACAACGTGGCGCTCCACAGAACATTGGCGCTCATTAGGGGAGGGCTATGTCCAGCAGTGGACTAGTATAGCCTGACGACGACGACTACCTTTGATTAAGCACAAAACATCCTTTTTCACACCTCCTGCTCGACAATGCCTTATTACGTACCGTCAAATATCATCGTAAAGCATAGGCTCTCTAGGGCAATAATAATGAAGAATTTCCCTAGGGAATAAAGTGATTTGAATTTAGAATGTCAAAATTCGCATGAAAACTATGAAGAAGCCCCGCATTGCAATTCGAAATTCGAATTGTTGTTCGAAACTCACCCCTTTTTTCTTTTTTTTCTGAACTACTGTGTCTTGTGACCGCGCGAAACACCAATAAAAAAAAGAAAAATTTTATTGTCTCCCAGATGGTGTGAAAAGTAGAGTACTCACCTCTGGAATAAAACATGTCTTAGTCTCGGGCGGTATGAACCCCTGGCTTCACTCAGGACTCTACATAACTCCCTCGCTTCGCTCAGGAGTTAAAGTTTAACTCCCTCGCTGCGCTCGGGAGTTAACTCGGAGTCCTTCGCTCCGCTCAGGGTTCAATATACCGCCCATGACGTAATACATGGTTTTATTCCCTTAATGCATAATCTACTATTAATGTAATGACTCTATTTTTTATTTTGCTTTATAATATGTGCTCTGGTGTACAATAAAGAATATTCTTATGTTATCTTAAATGCAAGAAATTATGTAACACAGACAAAAAGTCTGGGCGAAACCTTACTCTTTAAATTCTACACTTTTTTGGCAAAGTATAACGTTCTGTCACGCTCTTTGCTGAGAAATACGAAGAGACAGTAGTGCTGTCACAAAGAATCTTTCTCAGCAAAGAATTCTTGTTTACGATCAAAATAATAAGCACCTGTTTATTTCATTACGCTCTTCTTCTTCTTCAGGCTATATTAGTCCACTGCTGCACATAGCCCTCCCCTAATGAGCGCCATAGCGCCCTGTCTTCTGTCTTTTTTATGAGGAGGCGGGACTAACCTGTCTGGGGACCATGATAGCATGACTCACGCAATCATCGTTTTCATTTAGCTGAATCATAGTTTTCATTTATGTATGAATGAAAAATTCTTTATTGCACTAAAAACATAATTTGTACAAAGGCGAGCTTAATACTAGATAGTATTTTCTTCCAGCTAACCCACGATGATCCGGACAACGGAAAGGGTAGTGCCAATAAACAATATAATATACGAATGATATATTACATAAACTAGATTAACTAAATAATACAAATATAGTTTAAATACACAAACGTATATAAAGTAGTACGAAAAATATAAAAGTAAGTAAGTGGCCGGGCTTCCTTTCACAACTACTTTGAAGAACTAGATAATATTATATAATGCCTATCACTTATTTTTGTTGAGCCGGTACCTTTCTTCGCCTGACTTCGGCCTCCTATCTCGGCCCTTTTGTGTCGTAATAGGTTTAGGCCCTCAAAATTGGCACTGGCTTCTGGGATCGGACGTTTCGGTCTCTTTTTCCATAAAACAAGGGCCTTGGAAAATGATATATGAAGGCGGTACGCGGTCTTAACTAGCACTACCAATGGAATAATAATCATAACTTGTTTTCCGATTACGTTTTTTTTCAAAAAGTTAACAACATAACATTTACTTTTATTTTTTACATACAGGCACATACATTGCGTCTGGCCCCATACTTGGAACGTGGGAACCAGAAACAGCGACCTCACAAAAATCGAAGACCTGGGGTGTTTTTGTCCCCAGCCGGGTTTCGAACCCGAGACCTCTTGGGTAAGAGGCAGATGCGCTACCGCTGCGCCATAGAGGTCGTCGTAAATAAATCTTGACAACCGTTTCACCTATTTTTAGAATCTAGAGTCTAGAACCTAGGAGTTTAATTTATTTCCGCTAAAAACGGCCGTTCTTGGCAGAACCACTTTAAAGTCCTAGATTCATTGACTTCAGTTTTGTTAGTAGGTTTTAAGAAGAGCTATGTAGAACTATATTAAGAAGTACAATATTCCCAAAGATGCATTATAAAAGAAGATATTATTTTACATAGCACCGCGTAGCGCCTTATGAAGAGACTCGAAACTAAGTATCGCCAATGAAAAAAATCTCCTTGTTTTAAATCGGTCCCTCAATTCTGAGGATCTTGACCATATAAAACAGTTCTCCACTCGTCTCGATCATAGTTGCTATGGGATGCGTGCTGAATGTATCCTCCTGCTGCGTTCTTTATGACATCGGACCAGCGCATTGGTGTTCTGCATCTCGCCCTCTAGCTAGCCCAAAACGGCTTCTTTAGACTATGACGTCGTGACCGCATAATATGCCCAAAATGGCTGAGGCACTTCTGGAAATGAAAAAATAGTCAATGTTATTCTTACAGGCTGCTATTGGCAAGAAGTATTGTGCGTACGAGACTATCGTAAAGACTAGTCTTACTTAGAAAAACACAATGCCTTGAAGCACTACAAAAACGCTAAGTAAAATGTCCTGACTGACTCACCCACTCATCAACGCCCAGCCCAAGCCGTTGGATCTAGGAAACTAAAATTTTACACAGAGGGTCTATATATAATGTAGGCAAGGAATAAGACCGGTTTTTTTTAAATTCAACCCCTAAAGGGGCTAAAAGGGTTGCCAAAATTTGTATGGGAGGTATAAAGAATGTTGTCTAATTTTCTTGAAACATAAAATAAATACTCTTCAACACAATTGATTGAACACGTGTTTCGCCGTTTTTCTAAATTTAACCCTTAAGGGAGTGAACAGGGTTGCAAAAAAAGTCCACGCGGACGGAGTTGCGGGCAAAAGCTAGTCCGTAATAACAAGTGAAACGGGTCTAGAAAACCCGTTTCACTTAAACCGTTTCACGTTTCATGAAACTGTTTTAGTGGAATCGTGATTTAGGTATTGTATTTGTTGAGGTTACAACATGATGAGATACAAATAAAAATAATTTTATATACTTTCAGATAAGGAGGATTTAATAACTAAGGTCCTAGGTTTCTTTATTCACTTTTCTTATCTAATCGAGCTGACGGACGGATAGACAGACGGTAAAAAAAGAGATTTCAGAGAAGGGTTTTATTTCTTTCTTTTTTTTAAACACCAGGTCTTGGATGTTTACATGTTTGTGACGTCGCTGTTTCTGGTTCCCACGACACAGGGTATCCTAGTGTGGGGCCAGAAGCAATGTATGTGCCTGTATGTAAATGTTATGTTATTAAGTAAAGAACCCTAAAACAAAGTGAAATGGTAAGTGATTTTATTAGAGCAGAGTGCTTAGTGCGAGTTTTTTAACTACTCGATCGCGTTAACGTAAACTCATATTTCTATGGCATCGAGGAAGCGCCACCTAGCGACAAGTATGGAAATTAAAATTGCTGAGTGTGAGTTGTAATGGTTTACGTTGAAAAGTGAACACGTTTACCAGCCAAAACACGAATAAACGCGAGTGCGAGTTGTACTGTGACAGCGATTTGCCAGTTCGAACGGTTAACTTACTCATACTCACTACTCAATGCTCGATTAACGCGGTAGTAAAGTTATTCGATTGGATCTGTCAAACTCGCACTAAGCACTCAGTCTACATTGTGCAAGTGTCGTATACCTATCGATGATGCGAACGTAGCTGCGATATTTCACCATCAACATAAGTATCTAAAAATATACAGGGAATGAAATATCACCTTATACATCCGAAAACTTCTACTCTGCTTGCGAATACTAACAACTTTCACTTTGAGGTAAACTTTGGAATCTTGTAAGTATTTTGAAGATAAGATGAGAACATTCTTTATGAGCACATGAAATAATAATGTGCAAAGATGCATAGTAAAGTTGGAATTGGCATTAGTAAACTTTCATTGGCAGTAAAATTATTAAACTGTAATATAACGCAAAAAATATCAGCTGTTTTATCGAGATCGATAATAAACCCATAATATAAGTTTTTTATATTAATAAGGAACGCCCTGAAGCTTTCGCGGCCTATTCGAATCGAGCGAGTGGAATCAATCACTGGAGTTAAGCAAACACAGGCGCGGTCAGGTGCAGGATGGACGACCGTCTCGCGACTACCGCTAGTGGCATTTTGTCCGAGCGCTTCCGTGCTTCACAAAACACGTTAAACTGTTGGTGCCGGCTGTCATGTAATGGCAGTCGTTAAGCCATGTCAGAGGCCTTATGGGTGATTTGATAACTTCAGACAGTAAGGCCCACCACTGTCTTACAATCCTCCACAAACCCGAACTTGGTCTCCATGGCGAAGTATGGCCTAACCCTCCTGCGATGCGGGATGAGACCTGTGCCCCAGCAGAGGGGACATACAAGGGTTGATATCGATATCGAAAGAAAGCCCTAATTTTGGATGTGTATGGAGACTTTATTTCATACTATAGGTGTAGGTATCTGTTATATTGATCAAAACTCAGTTTTTTTCTAAAAACGAGTATTTGTCGAATAAAAACTGAATGTAGGTAAACAAGCTCAATTTAGATACATTTTTTTCCTACTGTAGTATAAAAACAATGCGGTTTCATTCGAGTCGACCGCAAAACGCGCACTTGCTTCATGTAACCGATACAATACTACCTCCGTTAGATACGATACACTGACGGTGACAAAACCACAATCACCGAACACTGCGCTCTACGTATGAATAGGCTTGGGTAAAAAATATCGATATATTGAAACATTGATATTTTTTCAGGAAATAATTAATTTAATTAAAAGTTCATGTCCCGGAAAGTAAGTTCATGGCACTATTTTATTAAGATAAAAACCACTATAAGTAGTGTTTTTTACAACCCTCGCATATATATCTATTTAACACGTGGCAAATATGTGTGGTTAATTTTTGTTTTTAAATAAGCACTAATTTTAACATTATTGAGATAAATTGCGTATTCACTGGTTTTCAAGATACCGGTTTCCTAGCATTAAAAGTTATTGTTATTTACAACTTAATTCGTATTAATATATATACATTAAAGAGTTGTTTGAGCATTTTTGAGTTGGAATTTTATAGGTGATTTAATTTTATTTCGATATTATTTCATGCCATCAAAATCTCTATGTTTTTAAGAGCTCACGGCCAATCCAATATAAAAAAGACTTCTTAGACTGATGGATTCAGTTTCCTTCGCCTCGAACATATACATACGCTGTGGCCTGTTTAATATACAATTTTTACCTGTTTGTGGTGCTAACTACATGACAATGACTGTCTATCATTTATTTTGGTTATTGCCACTGTCAATAGGTGTGACTGGACGTGTTTATTTATTTATTTACAAAACCCACAGCACTAGTTAATAAACATTCACTTTTATAAATATAATTTATGTTGGGCCAATTGCGGTCTTATTTTATATTAACACAACGTGTTTTCTTACTTTTTTTTGCTACCAGTATATTTAAAAATAAGTTCACAAAATGAAAATTTATTTGCACACTTAGATAAGCTTTTACGGCTTTTGCTGAAAATCAGCGTCGGCAGTGGAGCATGTTCCCTGGCGACTTTAAGCTGAGCATTAGGCCTTTTGCCAAATTTAGTTCTATCGACATTTTCTCAGTTATTGTACCTTGTTTATTTTTTTTGTTGACAGTAAAAACATTTCACTTTCATTTTGTTGTTGTTGTTGTTGACAGTAAAAACATTTCACTTTCATAAGATAAAATAAGATTCTGTTTTCAATTTTCCTGAAATTATCTACTATAGTATTACGATATAATGTTATCGATATATTTTTTTTCCATTTGCCTATCCCTAACGTGGATTCGTATCTTTCCAATTCGCTGGACATAAACACGGATGTGCCCAGACGAAGATCGACCTACCTATGTATCTGGCATACAACAGATGAAAAGCGCATAATAATTGTTTCGCTACACTAGATACCTATTACCAAGCAAATGATATAAATTTTACTGAAAGTAAATAAATTAAAATAAAAAAAAGTATTTCTAAATTAATTGCTAACAAATTGCTTCGTTTACTGTCTTGTTTACTGACCACCCTGTTAATAAACTATCCCTGAAAAAGTTTTATTATTTACTTCATCATCAACCCATTATGTCCCCACTGAGAGGCACGGGTCTCTCCCCTGTGGAACGTCTCTTCCCTGTAGGCCATACTCCACCACGAGGACCAAGTGAGGATTGCCGTAGGCTTGCAAGACTAGTGGTTGGTCTTACTGTCAGAAGTTTTCAATCCGTCCTAAGAGCTCTGACTTGGTTTAGCGGTTGCCATCTATCGACGGCATCCGGTACCAACTGCCTTGCGGAAAACGGAACCACTTATTTATTTATTATTATTTATTTATTAACTTCTCATTATTGTTTATATATAACAAGTAACAAAGACTCATAACATTACAAGGGGTAGTACACTGACAAAAGATTTATAAACTATGGTTTAGCACGGATTGTGATTTTTATCGAATATCGATTTTTCCTAATATATTTAAATCGCGTACTGATTTGGTTCGGGAATTATTTTTGCCCAATGTTTTTTTCGCCAGCCTTCATGCACTTTCCATATCTCACCGATTTTTTCGAAAAAAATCGCGCGATGAAAAATAATCATTTGTGATTTGTGAGCAATAATCATCCTTAATTTGTGCGTTTATTCAATCGTTTATTCACTCGTTCGACCATTCGTTCGTTCGTTCATTAAATAAATGATTCACCATTCATTTATTCCTATCCAATAACTGAGCGTAAGCCGTTCGTACACTGCAGTTTGCTTCAGATTCACTAAAATTAATAATTATAATTGCCAACTAGATCTAGGATTCAATGAGCGCCGAAGTCATCGACTGTCTCTTTAGAGCTGAGACAAAGCGGTGCATTGCACCTGATTCACGGCTAATCGATAACAACAATGCGTGTCAAAAGATTCGACATCTACATCAAGTAAGCACGCACGCTATCGCTTTAAAGATTACGCTGATTGGTCACAGATGTTCTGGGAATAGACTTGCTAGTAGATTGATGTAACTGTTGCCAAAATTACACTGATAGCCACCATAGTGTTACTTACCAAATAGACATGTTTAATTTCATTAATGGCCTTTACCTTCCTAAGGGAAGAGACTCATGCCCGTCGGTGGGGACATCGTTGTCAACCCTTGTATGTCCCCAATGCTGGCGCACGGGTCTCTTGCTGCATCGCAGGAAGGTTAGGCCATACTTCACCACGGCGGCCAAGTCCGGGTTGGTGGAGGATTGTAAGACAGTGGCGGGCCTTACTGTCAGAAGTTATCAAGCCGCCCATAAGGCCTCTGACACATCATGGCTTAACGACTGCCATTATATGACACCCGGCACCAACGGCTTGACGTGCCTTGCGAAGCACGGAAGCGCTCGGGAAAATGCCACTAGCGGTAGTCACGGGACGCTCACCTATCCCGTATCTGACCGCGCCTGTTGTTGCTTAACCAAGTGATTGATTCCAATCACTCGGTTCGCCTAAGCCGCGAGCGCTTCATGTGGGGACATAATGGGTTGTTAACGATGAATTTAATTAAACTAACCTGAGAAAAATTATTAAGGAACTCGAAGGGTCTTTAAGAGGGAAATCAAGAATGGCGACATCAACGTCAACGGGGTCAATGTTTTGTACGCACACAGTTGTATTTGTGTGACGCATAGTCGTAATGTTTTAGTAAGCAATAATTTTTATTTAAACTAGCTGACCCAGCGAACTTCGTACCGCCTAATTAAAAGTATTTTTTTTTATTTGTCTCTCCATAAGAACCATTCTCGTGCTTCAAGGAATATTCTAAAAAAATAATTAGCGAAATCGGTTTAGCTGTACTCGAGATTTGCGCTTACCAACACATTCAGCGATTCATTTTTATATTATAGAAGGATAAGATACCTTCTTTGATTACTACGCAGTTCATATTAAATAAACGTGGTAACCTATAACCTGCACTTTACCTACACCAAACGAAATGCCAATTGCAGTACTGGAACTATAAAGAATTCAATAATAATGTGCGTGGATTTTATATAATCTACGCAGAAATCATGCTTCTGGAAAGGGGGACAATTTCCAGAGGCGGGCTACGTCGTTGAATAGCGACAATCTTCAGCCCAAGTTGACCGTGTTTGGGACCTCGGGGCTGTAAGATCCTGGCTGCCCTAGGGTACCTGGTCGTAATTAATGTTAGTGAGATACATGTAGCGGAACTAAATCCAGAGTTATTATTTTATTACCATGCCGTTACAACTTTTGTGAACTGCTTTTTTAGGCGTAAAAAGTAACAGCCAATTAAAACTTAAACTGCAAGGAACTGGAACGCATGTGAGCTTTCAGTGACAAATTAAGGTTCATGATGATGAGGATAATGAAGCGAAAGCGGATTGTGTGGGTCGAGGGTGGTGAAATGGCGTGCATAATGGTATCCATTACGATGAGATACTACTCGCCTCTAAAAATTTAGTAAATCTAAATCCAATCAAGTTCTTTAGATTTCCTAGATTTTTCATGGAGGTATTTAATTTGTGAGTGTGCTTGGATGCGTGTAAGTATGGCTGCATTTGAGAGTGTGAGCGCGTGTTTGTTCCGATTTGATGCTCCGTGAGTCACCAGAAGAAGGCCCTTGCTGAAAATCAGTGTTGAGGGTGCAAACCCTCAGGTTATGCTGAGCATGAGGCCTTTTTTCCGCTGCATCGACATACTGTGTATCGTTGGAATTTATGTTTATTTCATTCATCTGTAGTTCGTCTTTTCTTCTGCTTTTGTTTTACTCCTGCTTTCTTTTCTGTATTTTCCTTTTCTGTCGAATTTTGTGTGTCTATGTGGCGTTAAATAAATGTTTTTCTTCTTCTTTTTCTTAATACCTTTCCAATCTTAGCCAAAGTAAGCTAATAGCATTATGATACTAGTCCAGGCAGACTCCTGTACAGGTTTGAATCGGGGCCTGATAAACTCATTTGCACTTACACACACTGTGGTGTAGAGTCAAAGGGAATCGCGTTGCGATGCTACAACTTGAAACACAGAAGATCTAATCAGTCCTTTGATTTAGACTTGGTATGTAATGTCATTGGGTAGCGGCAATGTAAAATTGCAAAGGAGCAAAATTACGCGCGAGACGAAAACAAATCACTATTACAGAATGAACGCCTTCATGAAAACCATCACAGCCATTTGATGCCCACTGCAGGACATAGGCCTCCATCATGGTTACTAATATAGCTCGAAGAATTGCTCAATTGAGTGGCAGTGGGCGGGGCTTGTAGCGTGAAGAACTGCCAAAAAGTTTTGACCAGAGTGCTTAGTGCGAGTTTGACAGATCCATTCGAATAACTTTACTACCGCGTTAATCGAGCATTGAGTAGTGAGTATGAGTAAGTTAACCGTTCGAACTGGCAAAACGCTGTCACAGTACAACTAGCACTCGCGTTTATTCGTGTTTTGGCTGGTAATCGTGTTCACTTCTCAACGTAAACCATTAAAACTCGCACTCAGCAATTTTAATTTCCATACTTGTCGCTAGGTGGCGCTTCCTCGATGTCATAGAAATAAGAGTTTACGTTAACGCGATCGAGTACTTAAAAAACTCGCACTAAGCACTCTGGCGACTGCCGACCGAACGACGACGCAGCGTGGGCAGGCCCCCCACCAGATGCATTACAAAAATATCATACTTTATTGGCCTACCACCAATAAAGTATGATATTGTCTCGCGTGCTTTAATACTACTGTAATAAAATATAGAAGTTTATGTGCAAATGTCAATCGGTCATCTCTCCAACATCACGCTATATTTTTAACCAACTTAAAAAAAGGTGAAGGTGTTCAGATTTTCCTCTAAATTTTTTTAATGCACATTCAGCGATTATTTCTTACCATACTTTCCGAATAGAACTTTGTTTTATTAAAAAAAGATTACCCCTTTCTATCAAAGAAAGGCCCATTAAAAATTTGGTCAAGATCTGCTGCAGACAGCATTTAGAAGAGATATAAAAAGTCTTAACAGCATAGACACAACTGTACCACGATAAAAATAACGTCAGCGCTGCCTTCTTTTGAAAATGGCGAACTATTATTTCTCTTTAGTTTGTAATTTAAAGACTTTTTATCTTCATAGTCTTGTCCACTGTCCGCATTATCGTAGGTTAGCTGGAAGAAAATACTATCTAGTATTAAGCTCGCCTTTGTACAAATTTGTTTTTAGTGCAATAAAGTATTTTCATTCATTCATTATAACTGTGCTTGGTCGTACTTGTCGCACAACGAATCCTGCTGAAATAGTCCCACTCTGTTGGGCATAGGGCTCTTCTCTTGCACGCCAACCCATTTGGACCTTTGCTAGACTGGTCCAATGTTTCGCAACCGCGTGTACAAATATATCGCTGTTCTGAAATTGCATACATACACAACCTCACGCCTGTATCCCAGAGGGTAGGCAGAGACCAGGGACTGCCACTTGCCACGATCCTGACAGATCATCTCCGCTTCATCAACGTTCATAAGTCGTTGCATGCACGCACGCCGGTTCCAGGTACTGTTTATCTTCTCCTTTGCTAATACATCCCTTATTGGTCGATGTATCTCCACCGTATTCTGAAATTAGTATTCAAAATTATTTATTTATAACAGAAGTAACAATGATAGGGTTGAATCCTCCTTTTACGTTTACATAAGAATCCTGTATTAAAAAGAATTCGCTCTTCCGGCCGATTAGTTGTACTGATTATAAACATTTATTACAACATTGACAGTTAAGCTTAACTACGAGTACCTATTTTTATTTATTCATTATAATTAGTGATTACACAAAAAGTATACAAGGTATGTGGCTTTAGAGTATGCTAGTACTAAGTTGATCTTCTACGTCATCCGTAGTCCCAGAACTGCCGAACTGGCTTGCCGTCGTCGCTAACAAAGGACGACTTTTGTTATAGTAGTTGTGTCGTAGAACTTGCCGCAGTATTTTGTCTTTGCCAGTGGGGTTTCGGATCCACGTAGGAAACCACACACCGAATTTTGACTCTATTGTCTTCCGGGCAAGAATTAATTTGAGGCCAGGATGAAAGGGGTGGCCATAGATGACAATACTAATGTTGATTGACTCTCGCGCTTGTCGGGGGATACCGGTGAATTGTGGAATTTGTATTAAGTTGGTGCCTCACTTCGCCATTTGTATTTGGCAAAATTTAAACATCTTATGCTGGATTTTCCGGTGAATCCTTACGCCTTATTTTGATAAACCGTTGTATTAAAAATACAAAGAACCTGGCTACTAAAAATCTTAAACAGAGCTTCTGAGTTTTTGTAAGTATTTTAGTTAGAATTTCCAACCTCATCGAGACGATTTCTTGTCGGCAAGTTTCTTTAAAAGACGGTTTTTTAAGAGTTGTTTTTTTTTATTTAATACTTTTATTGACTTTCTACGAAGAATACAACAGCTAGCCTTTGCATTTTAAAAATTATCACTATCTAAGAAGTTTATTAAACCTCAACGAAAAATCTGATCTATAATTTCTGTTACCTACTGTAATTTCTGTGTACAATAAAGAATATTCTATCTATCTATCTGAGTTGGTTTTCTAAAACCAGTAAACAGCACCTAATTGACCACTGTGGTCGACGGTTAACTAACTTTCCGTCTATCTAAAATCGCTTGATTCTAGTTTTGTAATCTTCAAAGGCCAGCGGAGCTCGGAACAAAATTACAATTTCACTGCGGCATTCCTGAACTAGAGGCTGACTTTTCAGTAAGCGTGTAAACTCGCAACATCATACAGCATGTGTAGACAAAGTACCTTGACTATGATCTGATGTAGCTGTGAGAGGTTTACAGCAGGTAACTCAAGGTGACTGCTCATTTGAAAACTTAAGCAGGCATAGCATAGCATAGAAAATACGTGGGAGGAAAAAGAGGCGTCCTTTCAATTCACTTTCACGCTAAATGTAATATACATACGGCCGAATACTCAAACGTCAGTCAAATCGATCACTCAGTTGAAGGGCATTCAAATTTGAACATCTGTTAAATATTGAGTGGTATACACAAACGTCATTCGAACAATTTCAGACCGTGATCAGCTGAGAAGCCGTCAAATAAACAACAAGTCTGTTTTCATTGGCAAAATATTTAAACTTACGTTGTGTATCCGATTTACGCAGAATTTGTTCGATCAATTTTATGTTTTGTGATAAAATATGAAGTATTTTTATAAAATAAAATAAAATAAATCATAATATGATTTATGAAACAAACTTAAATTATTATTACCTCGTTTTGTACAAAGCAAAATGTTTAATGTTGTAATAATAATATCTTATATTGTCGTAGAACGAAACGTTAGGGCCATCTAACCAATGACATTTGAAAAGTCTACCACAGTAAAAACATTGCGGTATTGCGGTTTTTCAAAGCTATTCCCTGATAAATACTAATATAAACAAGAATTGAATGAGAATTATTATTATGCGTTATTATGCCAGTAGCATAATAAATATTAATAACGCAGGGTTATTAAAACTTGGTCCACTGGCTGTTTGGATCTATTACTCCTTGTAACTGGTTGGATTGTATGTCAAAAGACGGACAGACTCTAAATATAATACCGTCTCTTTCGACAGCCGGAACCGCGCATGGAAGTCTGTTTCATTATAATACTCGAAAGCATTTAACTTTGCCTCATTTCTTCGAGGCACATTAGGCCCTTCCTCGACATGATAAGGACATTGTTTTTCACATAAGTTCACTGATATCACAACTTTTTTACGATTTGAAGGTCCTCGCGACCACTTTCAATTGTAACGCCTACTCAACTCGATTTGACAGCCCATTTGACAGATAAATCACGCTAAGTTGCGTTCGAGTATACGAATTTTTCGCTGAGTGATGTTTAACTGCCAGTTATTTTGTGTTCCACTTAAATTTAACACAAGCTTTTAACTAACGTTTGTGTATACGAATTTTGTGTTTAACGGCTTGTCAATTACTTAAGATGCCTTTAAATATTTGAATGACGTTTGAGTATTCGGCCGATACACTTTCAATTCGCATGGGCGAGAATCTCCTCCCTGGCCACCTGCCATCTTCCGGCCTAATAATTTTAAAAAAGTTAAATTCAGTGTTCCCGTTTTACTACGTCGAAAGTCGGATTTCCAATAAGTATTTTTCAGAATCAAGACCCTCCACCAATCCGGAATTGGCCCCCGTGGTTCAGTATGGCCTATACCTTCCTCAGGGAAGAGACCCGTGCTCCTCGGTGCGGACATAATGGGTTGATGATGATGATTTTTCAGAATCTTGTTTTTGCAAAAAAGTCTGTAAGTAGCTAGTCTACGATCCAATATTACTGTGAGAGACTAACAGGTAACTTAGGGAGATTGCTCATTTTGAAGCTTACGCAACGGCCAATATACCTACCTACTTTCTGACAAGTAAGTATATTGCGCGCTAGTTTATTTCACCAGAAGAACCTACCTAAAAGGCTAGGCGAAGGCTAGAGTCACGTTTTCTCCACCTTAATAGGCTTGGACAGCGTAACTTATAGCAAAATTTTAGGCTGTTCTTACGTAGAGCATACTGTCTCCCTCACATAATTGAACATTTTTAGTTATTGTTGCTCCTGTTTGCACCAACAATAGCGATAGCAATAGCACCAACCCAAATTCTTCCCGCGGGTGTCGTAAAAGGCGACTAAGGGACACAAACCGGGGAGTGGGCAGCGGCGCCCCCTGCAGTACAATTCCACCAAACTGCGATCTCCTACCCGCATGCCCAGCGTGGCGATTATGGGCATTATCCTCCAATGATGGCGCAACCTTGCGCTTTGGCGGTCATTAGGGGAGGGCTATGTCCAGCAGTGGACTAATATAGTCTGTAGAAGAAGAAGTTATAGTTAAAAGTTTACACATATTATATTATAAGTGTCAACTTTTAAGAAATGTAGTCCTTAGAAATGTAGGCATTACTAAATTACATATTTTTGTTTTCCTTTCGTAGTTTTTAATATATAACCTTAATCAGAAACTTAGTAGGTACAGGATAAGAAAAATACGCCTTGAATATCCGCAATTGAACAATACATCAAATTTATACTCATACAAAATTTATATTAAACGGGACCAATCAGAATTATTTATTAGGTAAAACGTAATTGTTGTTTTTGGCAATGTTGCAGATTTGCAGTTGCCGTGGTCACGGGTAGACTGAAGTGGCGAGTACCCACAGCCAATTTTTGTAGTCACTTTAAGTTATTCGCAGGTAGTTTCACCTAATAAATAATCGCGATTAGACCCGTTTAATATATATCTAACTATCCCTTGTATTCTTCATAACATGGATACATTTTATTCTATTATTTTTTAATGCACTAACCCGTTCTAAGGACAATTTTATAAACCTATTTAGGGGCTAAAAATTCCACCCATGCCGGGACTCGAACTAGCGACGTCTGGCTAACCGTGCCAGCCTCAGAGGTGCCAGCGTTCTCCTAACTGAGCTAATGGGCCAGAGGTCGCGGGTTCGAGTCCCGGCATGGGTGGATTTTTTTGCCTCTAAATAGGTTTCATCATCATCAGCCCGGTAAACCCCACTGCTGGGTATAGGCCTCTTCATTTCCACGCCAACCAACACGGTCTCGCGCTAGTCTCATCCATCTAAATAGGTTTATATACATTTTATTCGACAGCCTTCATCGAGCAGTTCCGTGCTTTTTGCGTTCAGCTAATCTGTGACTGGTACATGTTACAAGCTACACTCGCACGCTAATGACGCAACTTGCCTCGCTTTACAGTTTCAACTTTTCCAGAGGAAAGTTCCAGTGGAATTTTACTTTCAGAGGGGTAACGTGACTAACGAGTTCTTTGACAATTCCTGCTCCTGGTAGGTCGCCAATTCAAGCATACGCCTATTCATCATCTGCCAACCTTTGCCTTCCTTCCCCATCACGCCATCCTTCGCGGTTTCTTACCATTTACCGTTTACCGCATCCACGAGCTAACAGCTGACCGGACCCGGTAGTACACCAACGCGTGACTTTGTGAGTTTTGTGAGCCGTTTTCTGGCGTAAATGTGCGACTTTGAGTCACTTTTCGCCACAACTCGAGTGACGCGAGACTCATGCGAGCGAAGTAATCGCGACTTTGACTCGCGAATATTGTAATTTTTTGCGAAATTTTGTCAACGTCTTCGGAGACCGCGACTAGCATATTATTTGGAAAAAACATACTGTTTAGAATTTTTTGTGGATTATCACCAGTACATGTGCAAAGGCGTGGGATCAATATTGTGTGCCATTATAAGGGAAATTATAGCGAACAAGAAACTTTCTCGGCAGTGAAATGAAATTGAGAATTATACATAAGTGATCAAGGAAGTGAAACAGCACTCGTATCGATGCCAAATAGTAAAGTACTCTGTGGATGCTAAATCCTTGAATGAGCTGTTTTCAATACAAATTCACCAAGAAATTCATAGACGGCGCTGACAGGCGTGGTCATC
Source organism: Yponomeuta sedellus (assembly GCA_934045075.1). Lineage (NCBI taxonomy): Eukaryota > Metazoa > Arthropoda > Insecta > Lepidoptera > Yponomeutidae > Yponomeuta > Yponomeuta sedellus. The sequence continues at coordinate 19,222,035 of OW203738.1, forward strand.
AAAGAACCGCATTAATCGGTGCTAAAAGCAAATGTCAGCACTCGTTATTAACACTTGTATGTCCCCACTGCTGGGGCACGGGTCTCTTCCTGCATCGCAGGAAGGTTAGGCCATACTCCACCACGGGGGCCAAGTCCGGGTTGGTGGAGGATTGTAAGACAGTGGCGGGCCTTACTGTCAGAAGTTATCAAGCCGCCCATAAGGCCTCTGACATGGCTTAGCGACTGCCATTATATGACAGCCGGCACCAACGGCTTAACGTGCCTTGCGAAGCACGGAAGCGCTCGGAAAAATGCCACTAGCGGTAGTCACGGGACGGTCACACATCCTGCACCTGACCGGGCCTGTTATAGGTTAACTCAAGTGATTGATTCCAATCACTCGGTTCGCCTAGGCAACGAGCGCTTCTATTTAGTATATAATATAATAGAGTATTATGTTTCATAATCGCGTAAAAAAAAATATTATTACGGAATTTGTGACACTTACAAAAAATTATTAATAAAGGTAACCGGGCAATTTTGACCCGGTACATCAAAGTTCACGACCTTTATTCAAATGTGGTTCGTTTTGAAGGGTTAGGGTTACCATTTCACGGAATTTTTTTATTTTAACCCAAATGTATGGAGAAAAAAAGTTATGTTGTTCAACACAAAATGTATATATTTCCCAATTATTTATTTTCAATCATTACTACTAACTGTGTTAGGCTTTCTGGCGCTCGTAAGGCGCAATACATACTACAGTACAGAGGTTAGCAGCCCTGTCTTTCACACAATAAGCCCAATACCGGTTTCATTGTGTGCTGACTCGCCAACTTAGCATTTTTATAGCTAGATCAAGCTATTATTTGGTGTCAGACAGCTGTGGTAAAAATGCTGCTTTAACTTTTTTTGCCTACAAATGTACCTACTCCATAAAATGGGCACTGCTGAAATATATTCGATTCGATTTTTTTTATATAAATTATTATTTTGCAAAAAATTTTTTCCCATAGTTTTGAGGAATGTGACTGATCTCATTGGGTAGTATTTATGGTCTTTAGCATACTCCGAGTAGTTTTGTTAGTGGTCGCTGGTGGGTCACAGGTCCGAACAAAATGCCCCTTAATCTTTCCTAAAGGGCCAACCCTGGTGGAGCAAAAGACACCGAGACTTAAGACAAGTGGAATCTGCCCCACTACATTGAATTTTAGTGGGGCAGATTCCACTGTCAGATTTTAAGTTTCCATGTTGCCCCACCAGTGGGGCGGCGTAGTGGGGCAAAGTGGAATAATTCTAAATTTTACAGACCCTGTTTTTGTATGTGCACTGCACAGCTATAAGCGGTATCTTCAAAGTGCTTTTGGACCTTGTGCTGAAAACCTCTCACTATCGATGATAAATCCAATAACTTGACTGCGATGTCACTCTTTAAACATGTTGAGACCGTGTTAACTACAATGTGATGTTCGGATTCGTATAAGACGTGCCGCAGAACCGGGATCGACGGGTACCTTTGAAAGATTATTTGTTTTAAAAACCTATTTAGAGGCAAAAAATTCCACCCATCCCGGGATTCGACCCTGCGACCTCTCCCAACTGAGCTAATGGGCGCTTACCGGCATCAGTGAAATTTCGAACCCCTTTACAATACTCTCTGTATTACGTACAGGCAGCGACATCTGGCTGAAGTAATTTGCATCACTTGCAGCCCTGAGCACCTACTTTGCAGTAATGTTGATATCGCTGCACCCACATGATTATATTCTTTTTAATGCACTAACCCGTGCTAAGGACAATTTTTAAAAACCTATTTAGAGGCTAAAAATTCCACCCATGTCGGTTTATTTGACAACTAGATTATTTGTTGTAACATTTTTAAGTACTATACATAAATCCAGCTTGTTGGGAAGTAGTTAATGCAAACTCAGTACTTTCTTTCGTTTATTTACACTGGTCTTTATTACGCGTCCCAAATCCTGAACGATTCAGTCGTCGTCTATCTGTCAAATTCAAATAGCAGAGCGTTCATTATTAATTAACAGACAATTTCGAAGCAATTCAAAAAACGAACCGTAAAAGGTGTCAATTTCAGTGATTGTTTTTGTGTACGAGCTTTGACGATCTTTGCGCCTAGGGCGCTGCTTCATAATTCGGCCCCACAATAAGGATTTCATGCCCATAATTAGGTCTCTGTTGTATTTCTAAATGATTCGCGATACTCATACATAGTTACATATTAAACGGGTCAATTCGCGATTATTTCTTAGGGAAATAAGGTAATTACGTTTTACCTAATAAATAATCGCGATTTGACCCGATTAATATATAACTAGGTCTCTGTTGTTACCACGTACCTACCTGCGCCAACTAGAATTTCCTCATAAATCCATGTCCAAGATCGTACATGCAATATCTGTTAGTGATCGTTAACAAATTGCAGGACGCCCGGTAACTACCCGTCGCTATGGCAACGAGGAGACAATAGTGCTCTTCTCAACTTTGGGGGTGCTTTAGTTGAGGACGTTGTCACATACTGCGGCTTTACTGAAGCCAGTCATTTAACTACCGTTTGATAGATTATCTGGTCAGCATAGAGCTAAATTAAAGTCAGCAGTGGCTGAACTCGCCATTTCAATCTACCCTTGAATGTGGCAACTGCAAAGGTAATTTTACCTTATAAATTATCGCCATAAGACGCATTAAATGTATTTCTTATTTTTGTCAACCATGGTTTTATGTGAAAGATAATAATTGGTGTTAACGGGACCCATTAGGTCCACCAGTGCCATTTAGAACAAAACTAACATCCACAGATTTTTTTTTGCAAAAAGTGGACTCCAAATGTGTCAATCATGTATAAAGTTTATTCTATGTGTTCGCAACGGGAGTGCCCCTGTAGACGCATACAGCATGGTTTAATTGGCGTAAGGCAGGACACGATACGCTTGCACAGTGTTGACGCTCCAACAGCCTCTCTCTTCACTGTGTAGACTGTGAGTAGACTAACCGAGATGTTAATCCGTGTTAAGCTGCTGTTACGCCGGATATGCTGTCTGGCTCGGACGAACTAACGTAAACAGGACAAGAAATAGCGAACATGAAAATGCACCCAAAGTGAGTAGTTCAATTGGGCGTCTTCTTCTTCTTCTTCAGGCTATATTAGTCCACTGCTGGACCCTTCCCTTACCTTATATTCCCTAATGAGCGCCATAGCGCCCTGTCTTCAGCTTGCCGCATCCAGCATCTGCCGGCAGGTTTTCGCAAATTGGGCGTGTTTAATGCATAAAATGACTGTTTACATATTTGAGGTTTGACAGCCACTTTTTGCAAAAAATATTAGCAAAAGATATGATTCTTTTTTCATTCGGGGGGCTAGTGGAACTCATAGGGCTCCTTAAAGCTGTTAGTGTTTTTATATTGCGCAGGCTTCTAGTGATTTCAACAAATATAATTATATTAATAATTTTGAAAACAACTTTACCTTCTTTACAACTTTACGTATCAAGAACTAAGTATTAGATAACGAAAATTTGATTAAAATTGTCCTTTATTTTATTGCTTATTACACCCTTAGATCACATTTATTAGAAGTATACTTTTTTATATTTTTTATTATTATATTTTATTAATATTTATTTACAATTTTCTTACAATCGTTAAATGTTGTGTGAACACACTGTTTGGAACCAGATCAAGGGATTTATGGAGGTTATTATTGGTATAATTACATTACAAAGCCTAACCCAGCTCACTGCCTACCCCTCAGTGATACAGACATGAGTTCATTTAATGTCACGTCTAAAATACTAAAAGAATAAGACACAATAACAAAAAATACTGCGTGCTGTTGATAGACAGATATAGAACACTTTGCACGACCAGAATTTTTTTTACTGCAGATTTACATTAAACCTTTCGAAACTGAAACAAGCAAACCTCAGCTGGATCGCTTTTCCCTTGTTTTTAATAACGCAAGTATCTTGTCCCTGATACACACGGGACTTATTAATTAGGCGCGCAGCTGCGTGCCCGGGGCCCAATTACGTTTTATTGACAATTTTCTGCAACGCCCGCCTCAGCGATTCCCTAGGGCCACTCCGTAATAACCACTCTGGTCTTCGATCAACTTTCTAGTTGAGGCTTCGTTTACTTATGGCATCTTAAGTTTTTATTAGGCTGGATAAAAATATTGATCGTATTAATTATTAAACATATTGGCTTTTTGAACTAAAACTTTCGTAAGCACAACACATTGTAGACTTTTAGTCCGGATTTACTTACGGGTGTTGTTATATCGGAAATGTCCGACCAGGTTTCGCTCCGATTCACAGAGAACATATTGGCTTATCGTAAAACTAGTCAAATATGACAGCCGCAAAAGTTTATCAAAAAAATTAAAACTGAATAAAGAAAACTAAACTGAATAAAAAACGAAATCTAATAAACAAAAAAAAAACAAATAAAAGAAGAAAAACATTTATTATAGAAACAGTGCACACGCCACAGTAACAAAACAAACTTAAAACATATTACTAAACATGACATTCACAAAAAACAAAAACAAAAGGCTACCATAAAATTCGGGATGCAAAAAAAAAAGTGAACAGCCTGAATCTAAAACCATTTCGAGCTTAGCATCCAAACTACAGTATTATTAATGTAAGAGATTTTTATCATAAAAGATGAGCTTTATTTTGAGTAAATAATAATATTTATGCCCTTCATATGACCTCTGAGGACCTCTATGATGACGTCACTTGTTAAATCGTCTGTTGTAGTAGTTATTCTGTGGAAAAACTACCAATGGCCTGTCAACTTCACCTGTCAAACACATCGATGTCATTCACATGTCACACTAAACCACAGACAAATCCAATCGCGAGCTCTACCTACACACAGAGTATGTAACATATGACGTCACGCCGAATAATATTCATTTTAATTAAATAACAATGATAAACTCGATTAATCACGAAAAAAATGAAATTAGTTTCTTAAAATTACGTCTACTATCAGAATATAAAATAAAATCCGATCATAAAAAAAACTTTGCATCCCTAATTGGATATATTCTAATTTGGAGCCAGGACAGTGACTGTTTTGTGTGAATATTTTGTTATGTGGATATTATTCTCTCCAGTAAAGGACGCATTCGGAATATTAAGTTCAGGACTGTAAATAATGGTCACGGTGCTCCGTATATAAAACGAGTTTTGTATACCTACGGATTACTAATCCAATTCAATTCAAAGTCTAGATAGATAGACAGATAGAACCCCTTATCTAAAATATAAAAAAAAAATGAATCGCTGAATGTGTTGTTAAGCGCAAATCTCGAGAGCAGCTGAACCGATTTCGCTAATTCTTTTTTTAGAATATTCCTTGAAGTACAAGGATGGTTCTTGCGGAGAGAAAAATAAAAAAATAAAGAATCGTCTGTTAGGCGGTACGAAGTTCGCTGGGTCAGCTTGTACATAAAAAAATATTTGCAATCAGTAACTAATAAAGATCCTAGCTTTTGAATGCTTTCGGAACAACCTGAGATTTTCCCGTCTGCTCAGTAATAATATAATTTAAACAATATTCTATTTAGTATTCCCCATTTGTAAGGCTAAAAAGGTTTACGGACTGATAAATGCTGACGCCAGTAGCTTTCGTCGATGAATAACAATCGCTCTCCACTCAATTCCTTTTTACTAAAACCTTTGAAGGATTTCGTTTAATTTAAGAGAACTCTTACTAAAATTATGTGCGCAACTGAAAAGGCTTGCGGGATTTTTCTGAAGACATGTTTTAGTTATTTATATTTTCTATGACGTAATTTTTAAAAAACCAGCCAAGTGCGGGTCGGCCTCGCACGTGGCCGATGCTTAAGTAAATATTATTATTAAATACTGTTTACTAGCCAATAGGCATGACATTTTTAAATCCTCTTTTTTAATATTATTTACACACATTTATTGTTTACATAAAAACCTATATTTCAGTAATAAACTAAACTTTAACAAAGGTTAAAGCCATTTTTCTAAAATTATTTTAAATCTGCGAGAAAACAGCTCGTTGTGTCATGGCGTCGAATCTGACGTCACGCCCAGGTAAACAAATATCGTAATCACTAGTATTCACAACAAAGCATAGGTGAAGTTTACTAATGTTAAACGAAGCGTGACGTCAAGCGGTGTGATTGGTGATTCAGTGAAAATGGGTGAAAGCAATAAGCTTTTATTGTATTGAAAATGTTGGTAATCTCTTTTTTTATAAAACTACATCATTTTTTCAAATCCTTTAAATATATACTTTCCTTTAATATCGTTAAATCGTTGATTATTTGATACCGTCGTCACGTTTATTGTAGATATTTTGGTGAAAATAAAAATGTATGATACTATACACTACATTACAGTACAGAGGCAGTTTCAAAGTGGCCCCGATTACAGAGAAGCTCACAGAGACACGGCTTAAGGCGTATACACGTAGAACGCTGGCAACCGGCGCTGATCTATCAACGCTTATCGGAACAGGTCCGCGCGTGTAGTCGGCGCAGGCAGTCACTATACATTGTGCCGAACCAGCGCCGACAAGTTCCAACCTGCGCCGACAAGTTCCGATCTGCTCCGATAAGCCGCAATTTGCTGTGAATTGCTTGCAGTTTGCATTGCATGCAGTTTGCAAGTCAACGACACTTATTTGGCGTTAATAAAAATGATTTTGACAGTTTGATTTCATTAGTGTTCAGTAAATCCACTTTCAAGTCTTGAAGTAAATGATGATGTTCCCCGAAAATTCTTCTTTTTTATTCATGGGACGTACCTCCTATACTTTGTTTTCGAATTTTGCAAAACACATTTTCTAACAGAAAAAAATCTTGGCCAGACGATGTCGACATTTTGCGTGCTACTCAGAGAGACTGCCAGTCGGCTTCTGCCTGCTTTCTTTGTGTAGCTGTTGCCTGAGCCGACTGGCTCCGATAAGCGCTGGCAGATCGGCGCTGGTAGCCAGCGTTCTACGTGTATACGCCTGAGCCGACCGGCTCCGATAAGCGCTGGCAGATCGGCGCTGGTAGCCAGCGTTCTACGTGTATACGCCTTTAGTTGGTACGGACACGTGATGAGACGTGAGGAAAATCATGTCGTCAAACAGGCCCTACAGATCACAACCATCAAAGAGGTAGAGGATGTCCACAAACCACCTGGTGGGCCACGGTAGCAAAGGACTTGGAGCGAGCCCTGTTGAGCGAGCAGCCAACCCAGGACAGAAAATCCTGGAGCAAAAGAACGAGGAGAGCCGACTCCAAATAATGGGATGAGGCAAAGACAATGAAGAAGATCACCGCTCCATCTGAGCTGACCTAGAGGACACAGCGTGGGCTGGCCCTCCACAAGATGATCTGACAACACAGTCAAAAAGTTCAAAAACAAAATTACAACAAAAGTTGTTATACAATGCTACCTGTTCCATGTATTGCGTATCTTAGGAATAATCCTGTTAAAAGTATATTTAAATTGTATACGATTTGTTTACATCCACGAAAAGTGTATTTGATGCATAGTACACGGGGTATTATTGTCATTGTTGTATTTTATCTATTACGATACGAACATTTCTTAACAAAAACCATTTCCGCGGCAAGGAAACGACGTAGGAAGACTAAACTGGGATACAAAACGGAAAACAACGGAAATAAACAGAAAAAAGTTGGCAGCTTCAACAACTTTACTAGCCCAAAGTAGGAGGAACTTCTTAGACAATAGCCACGTGCTGGCAGCTACTTTCATTGGCATTTTAGATCTTACGCGATGGTAATAAGAGTTGCTTACGTCAAATATACACAAGGCTCTAGAAAATTATTTCACTCCTTCTATAAAATAGAAATGTCTATTTCTACACGCAAGATTTCTTAGACTGGACATTATATTTCAAAGTTTAATATGAATGTGTGAATGAAAATTCTTTCTTGAACTAAACAACAAATTTGTACAAAGGCGGGCTTAATACTAGATAGTATTTTCTTTCGGCTAACCCACGTTGATGCAAAGTGTAATTTGTATATTAAAATATGATAATAAAGAATCTTGTAATAATGTATCTTGGTGGCAGCGGAGCTGTAAAACGCCAGCTTCTCAATCGGGAGGTAGTGGGTTCAAATCCCGGCAAGAACCAATGACTTCTTTGTAAGTTACGTAGGTACATTTCTGAAGTTATAGTATCAATACCATTCGCTAACGGTGAAGGAAAACATCGTGAGGAAACCTTAGTGTCTGTCTTGACATACCGCAGCGCTAAGTACAATCGCTCAGCAGTGGAAACTAACGTCATCCCTCCCCAGAAAAAGGGTGAAAAACACCTGAATTTCCATCGACCACGATAATAAAACATATATTAAGGAAACTGTAACATCCGTCACATTTCAACCCAATAAATTATGCTTACAACGGCCCGAGTGCGGGCGAAACTTTTTTCATTCCACCGAGAAGACAATCCGGGGTGGTACCTACTTTGTTTTTGGTCTAATCTTGTTACTTTTCGGTGACGGGTGTAGTTGCCTGTAATATTTCTAAGTGCCGGAACTCCAGCCGTGAAGAATGAACTTAGGAAAGTTTGCGTTGATATTATTTCCACTGCTATGCCTGTGCCTTGGAGTTTTTTTTTTATCTTCCTCGTTTTATTGCAACTGTTAGCTGGAACATTTAGCAATAGTTTTGTTTGAATTTTATCCGGGCTTGCAGGGAATGAGGCCACTGTCTCATTCTCTATATAAATTTTTATTGTTTTAGTTGGCTTTCAGCATATCTTGGGGTGCTCTCCTTTTCAGCCTGTTGAAGGTAACTGGGTTTGTCATCAGTTTTGATGCCTTGGAGTGGAAACATACTCATACTCATGCACACTCTCTCTCTCTCTCTTTGAGAGAAGGCCTGTGCCTTCTCTCTAAGAGAGAGAAATTCCTGATTCAGGAATCGCTGCACAGGTATTTTATCGAGAGGCAGACCTAAGAGACTATTATATTTCTTCGGAGGTAACTAACTTTGCCCAGGTTCGATTCCCAGAGCGGGCACAAACCAATGACTTTGTTTTCTAAGTTATGTGAAACGTGTGTGAAGTTATAGTAGAAATACCACTCGCGAACGGTTAAGGAAAAACATCGTTAAGAAACCTGACTGAAGGCCTGTGCCTTCTCTCTAAGAGAGAGTGTATATATTGGCCTTTTTTGCATCTACTTAATGAGATAATTTATACAGCGTCCAGTGGCATCTTCACTCACACTAGATGAGTGAAGGGACCACTCCGACGCTGTAGTGTCTGGGACATGGTTTTATAGATGGTGTAGGCTTGCCCAGCACCTATACCATGCTTAGTCGGCCTAGCCCACAGGAAAGACTAGTCAATACGTGCGGAGCCAACCAAGCCGCGGGTTTCGTTACGATGTTTTCCTTCACCGTTAGTGTGTGGTATAGCGACTACAAATTCGCAAATGTACGTAAGTTTAAAATTAAACAAAGTCATTGGTACATACCCGCACTGAGGATCGAACCTGGGCTCTCGCTTGCCAGTCCATGGTTCTACCCACTGAGCTACCACCGCTTATAAAAGATAGAGTATAATAAAATTAATTAATTACTACACGCGCCCTTAGTTGAACATCTCAGACAGTCAGGTTTCCTAACGATGTTTTTTCTTCACCGTACGCGAGTGGTATTTCTACTATAGTAACTTCACAAACGTTTCACATAACTTAAAAAACAAAGTCATTGGTATATGCCCGCTCTGGGATCGAACCTGGAAAAATTGTACAAACACGAAATTTTGTATCTTTTTATTTTGCGCTCAGCGACTCTGTAATTAAGTTTTTATCCCTTAACTTAAAGTTCCAAGGCTTTTGCTGAAAATCAGCGTCGGCAGTGGAGCATGTTTCCTGGCGACTTTAAGCTGAGCATAAGGCCTTTTGCCAAATTTAGTTCTTAAGACATTTTCTCAGTTATTGTACCTTGTTTATTTTTTTTTGTTGGCAATAAAATCATTTCACTTTCAAAATCAGTTGCCTCCGAAAAAACATTATTGTCGCTTAGGTCTGGCTCTCCATAAAATACTTGCGCAGTGATTTCTATTAGGAATTTAATTACATGCGGTCGCGGTAAAGATGTAAATGATTCATTATTAAGTAAATACTTAGTTTAAAAAAGTACAATACATTAGTATCAGACTCAAGAAGGTTTGCTGGAAGAAATCTCTCGCAGAGACAAGCTCTCCTTTGTACTTGTTATGTGTTATTTCCTGTACTGAGTTTGTCATGTGCAATAAAGTCTAGAAGCGCTCGTGGCCTAGTCGAACCGAGTGATGGGAATCAACCACTTGAGTTAAGCAGCAACAGGCGTGGTCAGGTGCAGGATGGGTGACCGTCCCGTGACTACCGCTAGTGGCATTTTAAGGCACGTTATGCCGTTGGTGCCGGCTGTCATGTAATGGCAGTCGTTAAGCCATGTCAGAGGCCTTATGGGCGGCTTGATAACTTCTGACAGTAAGACCCGCCACTGTCTTACAACCCTCCACCAACCCGGCCTTAGCCCCCATGGTGGAGTATGGCCTAACCTTCCTGCGATGCGGGAAGAGACCCGTGCCCCAGCAGTGGGGATTGATATCGATTTCGAATAAAGTTTAATTATAATAATACGTATTGGTTACTATTGGGTATTTCGATAAGTATTGAGTATTTTATTTAGAATTATTAGTGGTTCAACACGAGAAATAAGGCGCAACATCACGGGACAAAATAGACATAATGATAGCTATAGGGAAGAGCGGGTTATCGTGCTCTTCCACTATAAAGGGAAATTTCCCGCCAGGCAGACCGCATGCCTGGGGACGGCCGGCCCGACTGTTGTTAGTCGGACGTTATACTTACGAGTATGGTATGTCATTGAAACACTTTGATTGCGCGATGCAGGAATGTTGGAGTTTGTAGTGCGCGCGCAGAGATGACATGTGCCCGCCACAATAGCCGACGTCAAATGAATAAAGATAGCACCAAAAGAAGCAGAAAAGGAATTTCACTCTGTGAGATTTCCCATTCAAATATTCTTCGATTCAGTACAGTCTACATACTCCGTACACATAAATCTTTAGAAATCCCTTCTACTTCACAGTTGGCCTAGCAACTAAAATAGGTGGATCCTTACTAATATTATAAACGCGAAAGTAAGTATGGATGGATGGAGGTTTGTTACTAAATACATGCATACATACATACATACATACATACATACATACATACATACATACATACATACATACATACATACATACATACATACATACATACATACATACATACATACATACATACATACATACATACATACATACATACATACATACATACATACATACATACATACATACATACATACATACATACATACATACATACATACATACATACATACATACATACATAATTACATACATACATTCATTATGTTAGTATTTCACGTAAAAACTACTGAATGGATTTTACAAGTGAAAAACTGAAAGGAAACTTTGCAATAATATAGCTATACATCAGAATAACACATAGGCTACAATTTATAAAAATATAGTGTGAATTAACCAAAATTACAAACGAAATATAGAGTATTGTAAAAAGATGCCAAATTTCGCTGATGCCGGTAAGTCGCCCATTAGCTCAGTTGGGAGAGCGCTGGCACGGTTAGCCAGAGGTCGCGGGTGGAACTTTTAGCCACTAAATTGGTTTTTGAAATTGTCCGAAACATGACGATAAGGAAAAAATCTACCCGATAATCCGGCGTAAACGAAGTCGCGGGCACCAGCTAGTTTACGGTATTTACTCTAGTGTACCTCCATTCTATTTCCCAAAGTTTCGACGGGACTTTCTGTCGTCTCTGGCTGAAGGCCCGCGCTCATAATCGTTTTAACGGTCGGTATTCAAAAGTACGCCCCTCCATGAATTCAACAAATTAAACGAGAGATGTACTGACTGTGTTAATTAAGTAGAGTAGTTAGGTAGGTCCTACAAAAAGGGTCTTTCCGGTTCTCGGGAGCCTACCCTCGGGGTTCTCGTGTTTGAGATCAGTATTCTATTCTTTTTTAATGCACTAACCCGTGCTAAGGACAATTTTAAAAACCTATTTAGAGGCTAAAAATTCCATCCATGCATCCTCGAACCCGCTAACTCTGGCTAAACGTGCCAGCGCTCTTCCAACTGAGCTAATGGGCAACTTACCGGCGTACTTAATAAGTGAAATTTCGAACCTCTTTACAATACTCTCTGTATTACGTACAGGCAGCTACATCTGGCTGAAGTAATTTGCATCACTTGCAGCCCCGAGTACCTACTTTGCAGTTAGGTTTTACATCGAAATGACATCGCTGTACGCACATGATTATATTCTTTTTTATGCACAAACCCGTGCTAAGGACAATTTTAAAATCCTATTTAAAGGCTAAAGGCTATTTGAGATCAGTAATTCAGTGCATTCAATTCAATCAAATCAAAGTATCAATGAATCTTTATTCAAAATTGACGACCTCTGTGGCGTAGCGGTAGCGCGTCTGCCTACCATGAAAGAGGTCCCGGGTTCGAATCCCGGCTGGAACAAAAAAAAAGCCCAGGTCTTGGATGTTTACTTGTTTATGATGTCAATGTTTCTGGTTCCCACGACACAGGGTATCCTAGTGTGGGGCCAGAAGCAATGTATGTGCTTTTATGTAAATGTTATTGTCATGTTATTAATTATACAGAAACTGTGACCTATTGAACGTTGAAACTAGGTGTCTATTTCAAAATCTAGACGATTTTGAATCGATAAAATGCTATTTATATTGCAACTGGGCGAATATTGGGCGTTCAGTTAAATTCCAATGTTTAAATTGGTATTTTCGACAGCCCTTCACATTTTTGTTACAGAGCAGAATGAGTGGACAGTCGGTCTTAGTCTGTCTATGTGTATATATACTAGGCCACGAGTGCTTCAATTGATTTGCTCTATTTTCTCTGAAATCAGCAGTTTATATTTTATATCTTTTAACCAGTCACTTAACAATCATGCCTAGCAGGGTGGTCAGTAAGACTTAATGGAAATTTTATCCTCGAGAGTAGGGGGCTGGAGATTCTATTGTAAAACTTTGTCTTGGACGCCTTTAGGAGGAGTTTCGTGTCTTGTTTCGCTCGTGAGCTGAAATCATAAATTTAAATATACAAAAAGATTGGACTCATCTGAAAGATTACCGACTTCGAAGGCACAGATATCGGCTTGGCCTTGTTCGGAAAATGTTTGGCTTCATTAAGACACCTGTTTTACTAACATAAAGATAATAAAAAGTGTTTATTAAATGGAAAAATATTATGCAAAGATTGCCTTTGTAATAGAAAAGTTTGAAAAATAAGCGTAGTCACAAAATTTTGAGAATTTTATAGGTAAAAATTTTTATATAGTCATTTTAAGTTACCATGTATATACCGTTTGAAATTACCGAGGTGCTTACGCATCCGATTATGAGATTGACCGTCAAGCAAACTAGAGGCTTTCGCTCAATAGCTGAAGCTAAGGATAAGTCTCGGGTTAATGACGACGATTAAGTTTAACAACAGCCATTAAGCGTTGCTGTGGACACGGCCCTGAATTACTTGAAATGGGTAATGTCAATAGCTTATGTTTAGTTAACCCGTGGTGGGTCGGCGGGCGGTTAGTGGTGGGATTATGTATGTTTGTTTGACGATCAAAAGTAAATTACTGTTAAAATTTAGCGTTGTTAATGGCTGGAAAAGATCAATAGACCAAGAGGCCAAATCGATGGGCACTAGCTGGCCTGAATTGGAGGCTGCCGCGGACCACCGTCAGAAGTGGAAATCTGTGGTTGACGCCCTATGCTCCGCTAGGAGTTAAAAGACCAAAGAAAAGAAGAGGTTGTTAATGGTTAGACAGACACTTTTTTTTATTTAGTTATATATTAAACGGGCCTAATCGCGATTATTTATTAGGTAAAACGTAATTATCTTATTTCCCAACGTTTCGGCAGCGTTACAGTTGCCGCGGTCTCGGGTAGACTGAAGTGGCGAGACCCGTTTAATATAATTATAACTACGTATGAGTATCGCGAATCATTACGAAATACATTCTTTATTGCACACCAGGGAGTCAATTCTCACTTCATTAGCAAATAATTCGTACCTATATGACTCATACCCCCTTATTCATATTGGTCCGCTAACTTAAAACAGCTGTTAAAGAGTGTTCTTTTTCAGTCTGACTTAGGTCAATAGAAAAAGACAGAGTGAGAATTAGCAATAATAAATGATATAATATATCTTTTTTTTTCTTTTTTTTTTCAATGCTTTAAGTTAGCAGACTATTATGAATAAGAGGGTAAGACTTGAATTCTAGATAAAAAGTCGAGCGACAGACTAAATCTGTATTCTGAACGCCATGCTGGATTGAATTCGAATGACGAAATAAATGTCTAATGAATAATATATGTACTAGATGACAATGAGGTCTGAAATAAAAGCCAGTAAGTACAATGTATGAGTTCTGTTTTATAATAATTATGTAAACTGTGTTAATTAAGGACTTTGAAAAGTTTTTTTGTCCATTTTTTCTCCAAAATTATCTAGATTTTGAAATGGACACCTAGTTTGAATTGTAACGTTCATTAAGCCGCAGCTTCTGCGCTATTTTTAATAAAACCTTTTCATTTCATTTCATAATGACTCTGGCGAGTTATCTTATTTTTATGCGATAAATATCTAAGCCTTCGAATATTTTGCGTCTACGCTTTCAACTCGCACGGGCAAGAATCGGCTCCCAGGAACTAGAATCAATTTCAGGACAAAAAACCTACAGTCTAGAGCCTAGGATCAACAATTTAGCGCTTAATCGATTTCCGCTAAAAACGGTCGTTTTGGCACTGCCTTTAAGTTCTAGACTCTTGGACCTAGGTTCTTGACACCCAGGTACTTTAAAGAGCTTCTATAATTATTAACGTTGTGATGTTTACTTTTCCAAAAATGCGTCATAAAAGAAGATATTATTTGAAGTATCGCGTAGTGCCTTAAACGCAACCGTTACAAATTGCAAAGGAAATTTACCTCGAAGCAAGTTTTAATTCTATTTCGGCTATCGTTTATTATGTCTGGTTAGTTTGGCACTCTGCCCACTGTGCGGTATTGCGCTTGTTGTGTTAAAGTTGTTTTTAATTGAGCCCGAAGTAGCCGCCCGTGGATATTATACATTATTGTAAGTGCTATAATGTCCGGCAAATAACTTGACCGAATCACTGTGCATTCGAATGAACTAATTTGGGGTCTTACTTTACATGGACTTACTTTAAATTGGGGTGCGAGATGTGACTTGAAATTCTTTGGATTTAAATTGAGTCAAATTTACGCACATAAATTTGTAATTAGTTACCATTTTGACGATTTTGTTTGTATATAAATTGTAAAATCATTAAAAAAACTTTGTCTGTGCTATAAGAGCTGGTTTTACGTTGAGTAAGAAAACATCCAGATATTGACTATTGGGTGCTTCTTCGAATAAGGTATTCTTTGGTTATTTTATAAGTTAATATTTTTTTTAAATCGACTTCTGTAGCTTAAAATATACGTAAAAGTGATATTTTTTATAGAAGAGACTACTCAGAGAGCAATATACTTACAGAGATAATCGAGGTCCCTTTATTCCAAAGATATATAAAAACCTAAAAACCTATTTAGAGGCTAAAAATTTCACCCATGCCGGGATTCGAACCCGCAACCTCTGGCTATCCGTACCAGCGCTCTACCAATTGAGCCAATGGGCGACTCACGGCATCAGTGAAATTTCGAACCTCTTTACACTATTTTCTGTATTACGTACAGGCAGTGACATCTGACTTAAGCAAATTGCATTACTTAAAGCCCCGACTACCTACTTTGCAGTTAGGTTTAACATCGGAACGATATCACTGTACCCACATGATTATACATAGTATAATCATGTGGGTAGTATAAAATATAAAATAGTATAATCATGTGGGTACAGTGATATCGTTCCGATGTTAAACCTAACTGCAAAGTAGGTAGTCGGGGCTTTAAGTAATGCAATTTGCTTAAGTCAGATGTCGCTGCCTGTACGTAATACAGAAAATAGTGTAAAGAGGTTCGAAATTTCACTGATGCCGTGAGTCGCCCATTGGCTCAATTGGTAGAGCGCTGGTACGGATAGCCAGAGGTTGCGGGTTCGAATCCCGGCATGGGTGAAATTTTTAGCCTCTAAATAGGTTTTTAAATTTGTTCCTTAGCACGGGTTAGTGCATTAAAAATAAAAATAGTATAATCATGTGGGTACAGTGATATCGTTCCGATGTTAAACCTAACTGCAAAGTAGGTAGTCGGGGCTTTAAGTAATGCAATTTGCTTAAGTCAGATGTCGCTGCCTGTACGTAATACAGAAAATAGTGTAAAGAGGTTCGAAATTTCACTGATGCCGTGAGTCGCCCATTGGATCAATTGGTAGAGCGCTGGTACGGATAGCCAGAGGTTGCGGGTTCGAATCCCGGTATGGGTGAAATTTTTAGCCTCTAAATAGGTTTTTAAATTTGTTCCTTAGCACGGGTTAGTGCATTAAAAATAAAAATAGTATATATAAAAACCTTTAAGCAAATAAACTTTGTTCGTTTCTGTGTGAATACAGGTTACGTTATCTTATATTTGTTCGCTACAATATTTTATTCAAAAAATAAATTCACGTGCACCGGAGAAAATTGCAGGCATTTTAATTATGTCGTCAATCAACACTCCGGATTTTTTTCATTCCACAAGTATTCTCGTATACAGATAAAATCTAAATCTTATAATACGGATCTTTTGTATAAATTAAGCCAATGTTATTTTAGTTTAATTATATTCTAGTGTTATTAAACATTAATGTTTTGATATCACATTTATGCTTCTTCATATATGATACAATTTTATATATACCTACGAGTATAACAATACGATAATTATGCACGCTGTCTCCTCCGGTTAAAACCGCTATTTCTTGTAAGGTGCTGACAGAATTAGAATGTTTTGATCTTCCATTCAGCTTTGCACTCTGTTTACGATGTACAGAAATAAATTTACTGGGCGGAACTTGATTTGTTTGTTTTGAAGTACAAACAGATGTCTCAAATGATAACATAATTTAATATAATTTATATTTAAAAAAAAATAGAACGAGTGAGGATAAAAAATGATTATGGAAGACGCTACAAGAGGTAGCTAGAACTATAGTAAAATATTTGACGGTTGTACTTTTGCTTATGAAGGAGGTCGTCAGTTCGATTTCGATCCGACCGGAAGCCAAGATTTGCACTGATAAAATATAATCTATAATGCTTTTACTACAAGTTCAATTACAACTCCATTAATGCAACCATTGTGACGTCACTGACTGGTTATCATAGTATTATATAGTAGGGTTAGTATAGGCATAGGGTATCCTAGTTTGGGACCAGGACAACTAATTGCGTTGTGTGCAAGTTATTATTATTATTGTTCAACCATACTATCTCGTAAAATGCACGAGCCTGCTGCCATTCATAAAGCAGCCTACCTATTTCTTTCACTTTTTCTTTTTTATTTTAAGAAGTTGAAAGTAAATTTAACATTTGACCAGTTAACAATCGATATTTTTTTATGTGTAAATGTTCCACTGCAGAGCACATGTCCTCTCTCAGAGAGAGATTATGGCCTTAATTATTACGCGTGCCCACCACCGCCACCACAATTTAATGTTATTCGTAATTCAATCATTTTGAGTATATATTGTTTGACGGTACCACATTTGATTAGCAAGCCAGAGGTTGTTAATTTGATTCCCACTGGAAACTGATGTCCTTGATTGGTTATCATATCATAGGGTATCCTGGAGATCAGTGATTGGGATGTATGTTTATTTATGTATCACTTAGAAATCAGCCATCGCGTGTTCGCTACAGGGAGAATTTCAAATGGTTAGGAATATTTTAAAGAGATATTATTTTCATGAGCTCAGGGCTGTTTTGAACTTATTAGATAGACTATTTTCGTCCTGATAGACGATCATATTTTTGAGTTTAAATTACTTTACTAAAAATCTGTAAACAATCGCGATTATCTTTATGATTAATGATTACTGATCTTTATGATTATGATCTATCTATCATCTAAATGTTCTAATGTCATAGAGTTTAGATCATGGAAATCTCCCCCATTGCTAACGAATTCAATGTGACTCTGAAGTAATGAAAATGTCAAGGTGGATTGTGCTGTTAAGTAGTCAACTTCACGCAGTGCATATTTTACGCTGTCAATATTAAAGCAAAAATTTTCCGGGCGGAAGTGAATTCAAAAAAAATTCACACCGCGTCGCGCCCATCTGTCGACACGCCTCGCGTTTATCTTCGTAATTTTTGACATATTTTTCCGTAGTTTCACGCGCGCCGTTTTGCCCCGGAATCTTGGCAGCGGGCCCACCGTGCGCCAAGCCGTCTGGGGAAATGGGACGAGCTAGGTCTTTTGCCGCGGTATGGGCCAACGGGCCAAATGTAGATGTATGAGTCCAAATTGGAGCTGCATTTGCAAATAAGAAGGTGAAAGGAACCCGAAACTTCCTACTCTCTCTCTCTCTCACTCTCTCTCACTCTCTCTCTCCCTCTCTTTATCTCTCTTTCTGTCTTTCTTTCTTAAAATTGTTGCCTAAAGCATAAAACTTCACAATATTCTTAGTAGAAGCATAAATTTGTACTTAGAAATTATGGTGGTGGCATGCTAGAATTTTGCGTGTGACAGTCTCTTACGATCAGTGTAATAAAAGCTATTGTTCTCTTATAATATTTTTAGTTAAGCTAAGTTTAATTGGAGGTGTTAATAACAACAAGCTTTCCTCTTGAAACAGACCTAGAACGTGACACCAACACGCGGAAGTATAGACCGTTGTAAAACATGGACCAAATAAAAATAATATGCAACGATATTTGTTGCATGAAAAATGGAGGCGTCTACTTCCTAGCTTACCTTATTTGTTTTACCTCACCTTTACTTACCTCACCTTACCTCAAAATTTATTAATAGCCTCAAAAGGACAAACATTTTTTGGATCAATTTGATGTCCGTCCGTCTGCAAAGCAATACTTTTTCCCTCCCTTGTAATGTAGTTAGGTATATTTATGTAACAACAAAAGGAACATCACCCAGGCACTGCAGCGTCCGAGTGGTCCCTTCACCCATCTATTGTGAATGAATTTACCACTGGACATTGTGTAAATCATCTCATTAGGTACGTAGATGCAAAGTTCAGTTAGCAAATGTAATATTTGTATATCTACTTCCTTCTCCAATATATTAGTGCAGTCCATCCAAAGATAAGGCCGCCGTCTATACTCTTAGGGTAAGAAATATCTTTGTTTTTTCCATTTTAATGTTCAGTAAAGTGTTCTCTATCTATATCTATCTATTGATTGACCCTACAAACGTTGTTCTTATATTCTTTTTAATGTACTAGATAGTCCTGAATAAAATGTATTATTGTGATAACTAGTATTTTGCTTATTGTAAGCGCTGAGGTTTTTGAACAGCCACTCAGGGCGTGGCGGTGGGCACTACTACACTACACTACCGTACTCTCTTTCTGAGAGAAGGCCCTTGCGCTGCAGTGGGACGAATATACGTAAAAAAAAACTAGTATTTTACCATTCCTAACTCGATCTATCAAATAAATTTCAAAAGTCGAATCGTTGAATGATACATAGTGGCTAGAAGAAAAAGGCAGGCAGTATATTATGTAAGTAGACAACCTGGCAAATTAGTATATTAGTGAAACAAATTCCGATAAGCCCCGAAATACGCTCTCACAAACAGACATAAGCGTTTTTTTAACTAATTATTTCGTAAGACTTCATTATCACGCATTAATACTACATTATTGGTTTGTACAAGTAAAACACCTATTTAGAGGCTGAAAATTCCACCCATGCCGGACTCGAACCCGCGACCTCTGGCTAACCGTGCCATGGGTGCATGGGTGGAATTTTTAGCCTCTAAATAAGTTTTTAAAATTGTCCTGAGCACGGGTTAGTGCATTACAAAGAATATAATGTTGTACAAGTAAGTTTATCCAGTAACAATCCAATAATAAGACATAAACGTTGATCAAAGCCGCTGCTAAATCTAAACTGCAATGAGAACACCAAGAGAGTGTCGTTTCCTTTGGGTTTCCTTTACATTTAATCTACTACTTCGTCTCTGCCTGATCTCTTGCTAAGAACTAAAGTAAGAAATGGTGACACTACAGTGATTCTCTTCCGATAGTACCAAGGCAGCGTGTCATAAAACTCATACAGTCTGTTAGCTTTTAGAATATACCTCGGGTTCTAGAGTAAGCTTCGGTTTTCGCCGAAAGCATTCGAGTGTAATACTACTTCCTGCTCTGTATAAAACTTGTCTTCACTATTTTGAAAAGTTATGTCATTAGTTCATATAAGTTCCGATATTTCTATTACACGAATATATCCGATTCTATCCGATAGTAGCCGAGGTATATTCTAAAAGCTAATGCATAGTGGTTATATACTCTTTGAGCTAATACACTGTAAAAGGTTTTATTCGGAGTAGCACAGAAACTGGGACTTACTCGTAATGAACGTTCCAAGTTAAACTAGGTGTGCATTTCTAAATCTAGACCAATATGGACAAAAACTCCAAACGCAGTCTTTCAAAGTCTTTAGTTAACAGAGTTTATTTAATTATTACAAAACATAGAATTCATGCACGCTTATTTCCAAACATCTTTGTTGTCTTAATAATCTTTTATGTCAAGCTCTTTTGGCACAAAGTGCACTTCACACATTTTTTAAATCGTATTTCAGGCAATAAGCTTGCCTGAAACACAGTATAATATTTTCTGGGATCTTATTGTATACAATATCCCATAAGGGGTGTATTAACCTTTGCCAGCTTTATTTTCGGATCAGGATCTTCGGCTAAATTTGTCCAGCAAGGGGTATAAGCTGTTAGTATCTCAAAACAGTCTATTCGAAGAGAATACCAGTTCATACCGCGCCAAGAACTATGATTGCAGGATCTTTGACCAGCACGGTGTTTAAGCTGGTATTCTCTCGAAATGGACTTGACTATTCCAAGTGAATACCAGCTTATACCGAGCTAAGAACTATGGTTCCAGGATCTTTGGCTGAAT
This sequence comes from Yponomeuta sedellus, assembly GCA_934045075.1. Taxonomy (NCBI): domain Eukaryota; kingdom Metazoa; phylum Arthropoda; class Insecta; order Lepidoptera; family Yponomeutidae; genus Yponomeuta; species Yponomeuta sedellus. The sequence continues at coordinate 19,243,228 of OW203738.1, forward strand.
TCCCCCAGAACGGGGTAGGTATAAGCTGGTAGTCTCTCAAAATAGTCTGGACTATTCTAAGAGAATACCAGTTTATACTATGGTTGTAGGATCTTTGGCCGAATTACTCCAGCACGGAGTATAAGCTAGTATTCTCTCGAAATAGACTGGACTATTCCAAGAGAATACCAGTTTATACTATGTTTGTGGGATCTTTGACCGAATTACTACAGCACAAGCTGGTGTTCTCTCGAAATAGACGGTACTATTCCAAGAGAATACCAGTTTATACTATGGTTGCAGGATCTTTGGCCGAATTACTGCAGCACTAAGTACAAGCTGGTATTCTCTCGAAATACACTGGACTATTCCAAGAGAATACCAGCTTATACCGCGCCAAGCACTATGATTGCGGGATTTTCGGCCGGATTACTCCAGCACTGTCGCTTAAAACTGGCTAAGAGAGTCTTAGCTCAGCCCGTCGGGCTACTGCGTTTTAATACCTATCCTCGGTAACTTAGAAAGATGAGTTTTCTAGTAGACTTTATGTTGCATGTAACCTATGAAAGAGTTTTTCGTATATACTACATATTTTTTTCCTTTTATCTCGTTTTAGTTCTCTTTTATGTGAGATTCGTGTAGTTTGTTCTTCTTCTTCTTCAGGCTATATTAGTCCACTGCTGGACACAGCCCTCCCCTTATGAGCGCCATAGCGCAAAGTTGTGCCATCGTTGGGGGGTAATGCCCATAATCCCCACGCTGGGAATGCGGGTTGGGGTCGCAGTTTGGTGGAACTGTACTGCAGGGGGCGCCGCTGCCCACTCCCCGGTTTGTGTACCTTAGTCGCCTTTTACGACACCCGCGGGAAGAATTTGGGTTGGTGCTATTGCTATCGCTATTGTTGGTGCACACAGGAGCAACAATAACTAAAAATGTTCAATTATGTGAGGGAGACTGGAGGAGACTGTATTTTCTTTAATACGTTTAACACTGCTGGGCAAAAGCCTCACCTTTAGCTCACCCTGTCACCGGCCATTCCCTGCCACCCCTGTATTATTTTAAGTTTTTGTTCATACACACACACACCTTTTCCAACATGATTAAGATTTTGGAAAAGGTGTGTGTGTGTGTGTGTGAGGGTGTATTAGGGTGTGTGTGTGTGTGTGTATATGTGTGTGTGTTTCAGAAAGTAAACTTAAATTATTATTTATTTACAGTTAACACACCTCACTACATATAACACACCCCGAGGAACACTCCTTACCATTTTTTTTCTTTATTATTTTTAGATTTTACTCTTATTCCTCGGAATAAGAATACAAGCAGAAGTTGAATTTGTCCTTTGACTCGTCAAAGGATAAATTCAACTTCTGCTTGTATAAGAATTTGGAGGGTGGAGTACCCCTAAGCTTCTTAACATTATATTAACAGTATAACATAAAGTTAATTAACTTAAAACATATTTTGAAAACAATCAATGTGAGTTTTTATAACATAACATTTACATACAGGCACATATATAGCATTCTGGCCCCACATCCTAGTGTGGGAACCAGAAACAACGACATCACAAACATCCAAGACCTGGGGTTTTTTTTTGTTTCCAGCCAGGATTCGAACCCGGGACCTCTTGCATGGTAGGTAGGTAGATGCGCTACTGATACGCCACAGAGGTCGTTAGTGACTTTGTTAGTTTCTCCACATAATATAATTTACATGATCAATTGTGAAACTAACAGCTTTGACGTTCATTAAGTAAACATCTTGTTTTTATTCGCCAGTCTCCATCTGTAGACGTGTTTAAGAGTAAGGTTCACGATCACTATTTTGGGCTTCAATAGAGTTATCCAATATCTATGTAGTATTATATTATTATTAGGTAGTATTGTATGTAAGTTGCTGTGTGGTGTCGGCCAAGAGAATAGCACCAACCCAAATTCTCCCCGCGGGTGTCGTAAAAGGCGACTAAGGGACTCAAACCGGAGGGTGGGCCGCAGCGCCCCCTGCAGTACAATTCTACCAAACTGCGATCCCCAACCCGCATGCTTAGCGTCGGGAATGGGGTATTATCCCCTAATGATTTGGGTAGGGCTATGCCCAGTGGACTAATATAGCCTGAAGAAGAAGATGTAAGTAATATTGATTATTGGTATGTAGGTATGTAGATTGCAGTAAATATGTATTTGAGTATCATTTTATATATTTTGTGCTATTTTATATACGTATGTGTATTTAAATTATATTTGTTATATTTAGTTAACCTAGGTTAATGTAATACGTCACTGTTATATTATATTGTTTACTGGCACTACCCCTTCCACTGTCCGCATTATCGTGGGTTAGCTGGAAGAAAATACTATCTAGTATTAAGCTCGCCTTTGTACAAATTTGTTTTAGTGCAATAACAACGACAACAACAATGGGTCGTTGCTGAAAATCAGCGCTGCCAAGATCACTGCGTGGACTTGGTGGCAATATGCTGAGCCTCGACCCTTTGTCTTAATATGTCAATAAATGCATTCTATTCTTTTTCTTATTCTTTCTATTCAATAAAGAATTTTCATTCATTCTTGAATAAACTTTGAGTTTGAGTGTTCAAATAAACTGCAACTGTATTAAGCTGTCACAGTCATACTGTGAAACTAATTTAAAAAAATGTATCTGCCACACTCGAAGTATTACGTATTCATGAGGGAATTCAATATGGCACAAAAGCTTCAATAAGAGGAAACTTCACTTAAAAAGTTCCAGAGCATTCTACAACCCGTTCCCGTAATATAATGTAACTTAACTTTCATTTTACGTTGTTATTTATTTATTTATTTATTTAATTCAAATTACACTCAACTAAGAAAATTAAGAAATAACAATTAAAACAATAAAAAAAATCACAAATTTCAACATTTCATTTTAACAACACTTTCATTTTATATTCATAGCACCATCAAACATTTTCATATATGCACATAACAGTCGACAGCACCTAAAGCTTTATAAGCGTACACTCTAATCAGTTACGATAAGGACGACTTTGCAACAAATATGTAAAGGTTGACCTCTCGTAGACTGTACGTGGCATGTGCTCTCTCTAAGTATGGTCGCATTTAGACCAAACGATCGAGCAAGAATAAGTTTGTCTTATTCTTGATTGTCTCGTTAGTCTAGCGGTAACACTTTGGATTACGTGTTACATTTCATAGCACTATACTATTCATGGTTTACTATGATAACACAATGTACATTGTAGGTAAAGCCAATTAACCCACAGAATATGAAGGAAGGCGAATTGTGCTAATTGGCTACGCATGAACATCGAATAGTTATAACCCTACTAAACTAACAGCTTTGACGTAAAAGCTTTGAGTATCGCGAAGCATTAAGAAAATACAACCCTATCCGCCTTTAATATTATAAATGTAGGTGTTTTTGAGGATGTTTGGATGTTTGTTTTGCAATCATGCAATAACTACAGAACGGATTTACATGAAACTTGGTCAACAGATAGACAAGATCTTAATTGGAACGTAGGATAACTATATTCTTTTTAATGCACTATCCCGTGCTAAGTAAAATTTTAAAAACCTATTTAGAGGCTACAAATTCCACCCACGCCGGGATTCGAACCCGCGACGTCTGGCTATCCGTGCCAGCGCTCTTTCCAACTGAGTTTCCAAGTGAGTGGAATTTGTAGCCTCTAAGTAGGTTTTTAAAACGTAGGATGACGTTTTCGTGGTCAGCTAGTAAACTATAACTATAAATTGTAGTTTTAATAAACGCAGTTGTTGATATTATCACATGTATTTATCTGACAGCGAAGCCCAAAAGAAAGGAATGTGTTTCTCTCTTAGTATGTATGTAAGTATGTCCGATTTCGTGTTCCCCGATAGCTCCTTAATCAATTGTCATATTTTTGCAAAAAAGATATAATGTTTGTCGTATATTTCTGTGAGTGTCATATGTTATATGAAAATAGCATCAAACAAAGGAAAATGTAAAAAATAACACTTAAATATAAAAACTGAAATAAAACCTAAGCACGTGTGTTCAATAGTAGGTATATGCAACACTGTGGCAATCTTAACAGGCCACTGCTCACTGACCAGGTATCTCTACAATATGGTACTAACCGACAGCCCGCTTTGCCGGGGATGCCACACAGAAGAGGAAACACCCGCCCACGTGACCATTAACTGTGAAGGCGTAGAAAAGCAACGGACCGCCATCATTGGGAAGCTGGGATCCCTTCAGGAGGCCCGCAGTGACATCGAAGCACTGCTGGCTTTCTGGAAAGAGATAAGCTGGCTGGAGTAAACTCACAGCTCCACTACCTACAATGGCCCAATCATGAGGCTAAGTTCGGAAATCTCAAGTCTAACTAACGAGTTTTTACTTAAAATTGCGATGTATCTAGATTGGTACCTCCTGCTTAGTAGTTAATGCTAAGCCGTAGGGCTGTTGGTTTTTTTATTTCAGTTTTTTTGTTATTCATCTTGTTTAGTCTACGACGTATCCTACTCAATAGTCTGATTAGAGAACGTTGTAGAACTAGAATTTATTGAGAAAGGAATGTTGCGTTGGTTTGGACATGTGGAGAGGATGAAGGATAAAAGATTGACGAAACAAATATATATTGCGAATGTGAGTGGAAGGGCTTGTAATGGACGTCCCAGGAGGACATACATCGACCAAATAGGGGATTTATTGGCAAAGGGGAAGATAAAAAGTACTTGGAACCGGCGTGCGTGCATGCAACGACTTATGAACGTTGATAAAGCGAAGGTGATCTGTCAGGATCGTGGCAAGTGGCATTCCCTGGTCTCTGCCTACCCCTCTGGGATACAGGCGTGAGTTTATGTATGTATGAATGTATGTTGTTTAGTCTAAATGTGACTTCAGAGTTTTATATAGCACTAGATAACCTAGACGGGGACATGATTGCTCTGCTTTACCCTCAGAAAGAGATGGAAAATTTAGTGGTATTTGGGCCCGAGCTCGGAGACTGGATAAAGCCGTAGGATTAAGAAATATCTGGTTAGTTACTAATATATTATTTATGATAATATTATAAAGAAGTATTAGCAATATACCTATTGCTAATACTTCTTTATCTTTAGGTTAGATCCCCAATTAGTGTAAACACCCTGTTTATTAGTTAATAATGTAGCCGCGTTGCGTTAAAAGCTTGCCGTATAAAACGTATTCTGTGCACCCTAATAAAGTCCCTAATATACAGGCCTCGCCTAGTTTGTGGACTGCCGTTGAACCGTGTATAATGCACCTACCCACCTCTTCTGTAAATTAATTAATTATGTAATACATGCAGCTGTAACTGTTATTTCAATAAACGTCAATTCAACCCTTGTATGTCCCCAGTGCTGGGGTACGGGTCTCTAATAGGAAGGTAAGCCCATACTCCACCACAAGGGCCAAGTCCGATTTGGTTTAGGGTTGCAGTGGACAGTGGCGGGCTTACTGTCAGAAGTTATCAAGCCGCGTATAACGGCTCTGATATAGCTTAGCGACGGCAATTACATGACAGCCGACACCAACGGCTTAGCGTGCCTTGTGATAATAATTGTAAAACAAATAATAGTAGCCAAGCCCAATTTAATTTTTTTTGTTATAAGAAGAAGTGGCCTTAAGAAGACTGATAGAAAAGTTTAACGAGCCTTTAAACTGTTTGTCAAACGCAGATTGTATTAATAGCAAGAGAAGCTACGAGCGATATTTCATAGAACTACAACTTCTGTTTTACTTCACGACTGTTCGATGTACATTGAAAAGTCAATTAACTCAAATATTATCGAGTAGACTTTGCTGCGCAATGCACCTCGAAATATCGTAATAAACTAAGATTAATTGTAGTTTTATAAAACTCGGCCCTGCGATTTATTTTGTCATTGTTCAAAAAAGCAATATTAGAAAAGCTTTGTAACGTAACCAAGCAGTTACCGTGCTAAACTTCCACCTCTGAGAATCTACCAGGTGTAGGGTTACCATATGAATACTTATTATAAGCACCAACCACGGACAAAAGTGTGGTTATTAAAATTATATTACTGGAGATATCTTTTCTTTTCTTGTGTAGAAAAAAGTTGAAGCAGCTTATAATTAATAGCTTAACCATGTCTCACTATATGGTACCGTCATAATCACAGATATAGTATTTCTTATACAGGTTGATATCAACCGTTTGTATGTCCCCACTGCTAGGGCACGGGTCTCTTCCTGCGTCGCAGGAAGGTTAAGCCATACTCCACCACGAGGGCCAAGTCCGGGTTGATGGAGGATTGTAAGGCAGTGGCTGGCCTTACTGTCAGAAGTTATAAAGCCGCCTATAAGGCCTCTGACATGGCCTAACAACTGCGATTACTTGACAGCTAGCACCAACGAATTAACCTTCCCTGCGAAGCACGGAAGCGCTCGTAAAAATGCTAACTACAGTTCTGCCAAACTCGATAAAGAATAGAGAAAGAATAAGAATAGAAATAGACAATATCATGTAAACAAACCAATTTAGGGTTATCACAACTCACGTTTTACAAATCTTCTATTGTTTACATGATTATAGCCTTTTGCAGCATATTTAACTAGAATCACTCAAATAACATGCATATTACCTTGTTATTTCGAAAAACTATAAAAAAATTCGACATTAATTTTACGCGACGGCCCTACAGAAAAAGAAACATGGATGAAATTCAGGTGTGACAAACATTTTGGGAAATTTAGTTTATGCCAACAAGTGAAGTCTAGTCGTTTGTCAATACGTGTAGGTATATGACATAAGTATGCATATGGGTGACAAAATGGCACAAGACAAAAATATAGATTGCCCCCATATCATTGTGAATTAAATCCGATAGAAATCATATGGGGGCAAGTAAAAGGCCATGTTGCTGCCAAAAATAAAACTTTTAAATGGCTGAACTAAATAAAGGTCCTGTTAGATGAGGCAATAAGTAAAATTACTCCAGCAGCATGGCAACGTTGTGTTGAACACGTAATTAAAGAAGAGAAAAAAAACGCCGAATTTGATGGTGTAATGGATAATGTCATTGATGAATTTATAATTCAAGTCTTCGGAGACACAAATTCATCCTCCTCTTTGGCCAGTGACAGTGATGATTAGTGTGAACATATGAATAAAAATATATACAAAGAACTTTCTTTTATTGCAATATTTGCAGTAGGTCCAAATCTACTCATTTTCATAGTAGCATCTATAGGTACTTATTAATATTATAAAGTTGAAGAGTTTGCATGTTTTTTGCTTAAACGCGCTTAATTCTATTAGGAAAATCATGCGGCATGGCTCGCGTAGATGTTTGTTAAATCTGCGTTTCATATTTCAGTGTTGTCATATGTCATATTCAAATCGGTTAAGCCTTTCACTGTAAAATCATAAACATATAAACATAAATAAGCATTTTACATTAGTAGGAGGAACGATTATTATTTGTATGAAAATGATTTCTAGAAAAGGTTGTTAACATCTGCCTTTTAGGTGTAAACAAGTCGTTGCCTAGCAATGGTTTGTTATCGCCATTCGTTATCGAATTTGGCTCAGGTATAGTGGTAGTCACGGGATAGTCACCCGTTCTGCACCTGACCGCGCCTATTGTTGCTTAACCTACGTGATAGATTCCAATCAGTGATGGATTACTCTAGACCGCGAGCGATAGTCCAGCTTAATAACCACGAGTGCCCCCCCCCCCCCCCCCCCCCCCCCCCCGCAGATAGACGCGAAATAGTCATATAATATTATTGAAAAAAATTGAGTGTAAAAAAAATATAGTATTTTTTAAGGTTCACACGAGCACGAGACATAATAAAAAAATGTTTTTACACGGATTTTACTCGATTATTTTATATTTTTACAATATTGCGACGTTTCGGCACTTTTTCAAGCGCCGTGGTCTCTGAAGACTGAGGTGACATGCGTCTTTTTGAAAGCATTAATAAAAATAATTATGTTCCATGCTGGATCATTATTAATTTTAGATGTATTAATAGTAGGTGTATTAGGCTCTAGGGTCTGGACCGAACAAAATCGGCCTGATGGTATCCCTATCCACGAAATTCATTTCGCGGTGTCCTTTTATGAAAACCACCAAAAAATACGTACGTCTCTTACCGTTTTACATGCTCTCACGATACCAGCGAGTGCCCTGTTCATAAAGGGAATTTATTTCAGACGAGATTCCGCGACATTCTGCAATAAATGGGGATATTTGATAAGGAGAGCTCGCTTGCTAGATTTTTATTGCTTTTCATGATGAATTTTGTTTAAAAGATAGACCGAAGCATAAGTAGAGCGTGTGCTAACTCGACGATGCTTAAAGATGAAACTGCATTTTTGAATGAATGAACAAAGACCAACCCGGACTTGGCCCTCTTGGTGGAGTATGGCCTAACCTACCTGCGATGCAGGAAGAGACCCGTGCCCCAGCAGTGGGGACATACAAGGGTTGATAACGAATGAACAAAGAATTAAAATGTATGTTCATACGTAAGATAATATAAAAATGTATAAATCCAAAAAGTAAAATCCTGACAACATTGCTTCTACATACATACATTCTTTGTTCATTCATTCTTTCGTTCGTTCGTTCATTCAAAGTTTAGTTACATAATTAATTGGATATGAATGAATCAATTAATTCAATGGCTGATGTTTATTAATTCTATTTTCTAAACTGTACGAGTACTTACTTTAATTCTATCTTCTAGAATTATTATACTTCAGCCAATGTTAATCCACAACTTTATCACAATACAATACTTAGCTCGGACATTAAAAGCGGTAAGAACATGTCCTCCTTTAATGTCAATTAAGTCGTTATTTAAATTGAATTTTAGTTAAACTCCACTTATGGCACATTTAGGAAAGTGGCGCAAGTCAGCTTTACAAAGCTTTCGTGATTCTCAAGAAGAGCTCGTAATATATTCCTTTGTCAACAGAGACCCGATGAAAATGAGACCCGTTTTAACAAGAAATATTTTCCTCGTATTATTTTTTTGCCGCACCTACAGCTTGTTTTTGCATGGAATAAAATATAAATTACTTAAATTGTCCTTCGAATCGGAAAATTCACATCCAACGTCAGTTCCATCAGCTGACTTGCTGTATGACTTATCAATGCTTTCATCTTTTTATTTCAGAATTCGTGAAAGCATAACATGAGGCTATTATTATGCCTAGCAAAATTATAAAAAAGTAGTTTTATATATTATGGACTCGGAAGGAAGAGTCGCAGGTTCGATTGCGAGTGCGGGCATGATGTACGACTTTGTTTCCTAAGTTATGTACATTAGCACGACTAGCTAACGGTAAAGGAAAACATCGTGAGGAAATCTGAGGGTCTAACTTATTCAGATACCTCAGTGCTTGAAATTGCCAATCCGCGGTGGGCACGCATGGTAGTTAAACGCATGCTGCCTCTCTCTGCGATTAGGCCCTGTAGTGGGACGTTTATAGCTTACATAAAAAAGTATTTACTGTATTTAGAAAGGGAATAAAAGAATGTCTCAAAAAAAATCGTTATTAATATTTCCATAAATTTTAATGCACACTTGTGAACATTGCCACGAGCTACACGTCAACTTTGCACAAGTTAAGGATAAAAACGTTCATAACTAAAACCTATGTATACTTATATACAAACAATACGTAAATATATCAACAACCATCTACAAAAAACGCACCACTAAGTGTGTAAAGTCTACAGATCACGCGAGCAAAAACGCCTAAAAATTAAAGAGCTCTGCAAAACACCTAAAAATTACGGAGCTACGCAAAAACCCCTGAAAAATATACCAACAACAATCGAGGGAGAAACGCACAACTAAGTGTGCAAAGTTTATTTCACGCGAGCAAAAATTACAGAGCTCTTGAAAAGGCGTCTAGAACTCTAAATTGAAACCGAATCCCAGTCGCATCCTTCTTTGCCTGTCGATCTGTGAACTGACAATCAAGCGGAGCATCCTCTCTTGCACCATCTCTCCGTCGAAATAAATGTCTTTCTGGAACGTGAACCCGCCACAACGCTGCGTATCCACGAAGATCTTCAGCTCGGAACCGTTCATGTAACTTTTGTGGATTGCCAAACCCAAGGTCGTCGGCCCTCGGTTGATTTCCTCAGTAACAATCGATGCCAATCTTAGCCCTGGCCCGAATTTCTTGTATAAGCATATCTGGAAACCCTTTTTGGAGGCCGTGGTCGACAGAACTATGGAAGGCTTAGTGAACCGCGCGCTGATCGAGTAATCTGGCGTTATAGGAAAGCCTAGTGGTTTGAAGCCTACTTCTGTACCAAAACTGAAGTCTGGTCTAATCTTGTACATCCAGTGTGTCACGACTTTCGTGTTGTTTGGGTCGACATCCTTCATTGACCATGAAATCGATCCAATAGTGCACTCTGTCTCCTTCTCGAACGACACTTCAGTCTCTGAGGAGATTAGGTCTTTGATCTTCGAAGTGATGACCATTTCGTAACCATTTGCGATGGTCTCCGCGTAGGAAGCGGTGATGGAGCCAGAGGGGTCCACGATAACTTTGTCATCCGGCGGCGGTACCATTTCTTTGTCTAGCACTTGTGCGAAGCATTTATATGGGTCCTTTTGCCAACCAAAATTATACTGTTGCATTACCTTGATCCGGTCCATGAATTCCCTTAGTACGACCACTTTGGCACCAACGAAACAGTTCGGGAAAACGTTCTTTGCTTCGGCGTGAACGTCTCTTAGCCGTATGATCTTCTCTTTCCTCGGCTCTTCCAAGTATGTGTACGATTCCTTTTTATAGGGAAGAAGGCCTTTTACCATGTTGAGAATTCCCTTCAAGTCTGGCTTAAATTCTTCAGTCAAATCCATTTTTGTTTTTTGTAAAAAAATACCTAAATTATTAATTTCACTGAACAAGTCCGCTGTCATTGTATGTCAGCTACTTTATTTTTAAACTGTCAATGGTTCGCTGGCGCCCTGTGCGGCCAGTGCCCTATGCAAAGAGTTTGAGACTGTTAATTTTAGATTAATGGGCCGCGTTTACACTAGCGTCTATCGCCTGAATGTAACTTGTAAGAATTGGTAGAGCGCTGGCACGGATAGCCAGAGGTTGCGGGTTCGAATCCCGGCATGGGTGAAATTTTTAGCCTCTTAATAGGTTTTTAAACTTGTAAGAAAATAGGTACTTTATATTCTTAGATAATATGTAGTTCTAATCTAGTAATCAAGTTGTAATCTGTAAGAAACGCTACTGGTTGTAGAATTATATAATAATAGCTGAACGGGCAAATGTCGTTTTGTCATATCTAATTTATAAAATTTCGTGTCACAGTGTTTGTTATCGAACTGCTCCGAAACGGCTTTATCTGCAGCTTCACCGATTTTAAAGATTTTTTTAATATATTTTGAATAATAATATATATCTAGGTAATTTTGTAACTTTGATGGAAAACATCGTAAGGAAACCTGAATGTCTCAGTTATTCAACTATGGGGTAAACAGGTTATCGTTTTCTAATTAACCAAGTTCTACGTAATTGGGCAACTAAAAATAATAAATCCAGCGACTTGATTAAATAACTTTCAACGTATAGATATGTTTTACAACCCTATTATAGATATGTGTGCAAAAACGACATAACTTTCGTACAATCATGTTTCTCAATGTCACGTCTCAGATATCCACTAAAACGCGCTATCCACTATGTGTGTTACATATTACGCCTCATATATACAGGGCTAAGCTAAACTTTGCGCTTTTGCACACAGATGTGAACGTTAAAAGTTGCATAATGAAGCGAAGGGCCCTTCTATTTTATTAAGATCGCGCCTCATCCATCTTTAACTTAAATTGTCGAAGACTGCGAAGCCATTAGTCATGTAATTTATCAAGGGAGTCTCTGGGACATTACTCCTAATTAGTTCTAAAAGGGTTGGAAAGTGAAAAATCAGCGGTATAAGTCTCCCAAATTATGGTATCAGCGGTAGCTCAGGTGGTAATTAATAAAAGTTTTCAAAGTCCCTTGGAGCCTTTGCAAGCAGGTGATTATGTCAACCTTTTTTACCCTTCACCCTCATAATTAATCACCGCGTTTGATTGAAATCCTACGTTCAGTTTTAATGGGATTGCCCACCTCATAGTATTTTTATCGTTACCGTGTTACATGGTTTACCATAATCATGGTTGTATTCTTTTCTCTGGTTTCTTAACTTTATTGCGACCATGTAGTTGTTCGAATGTTACACATAGGTTCTATCTCATAGTTATACCCACTTAGGGCACCCTTTTCTGGCTGTGCAGTAAAATGTTCTCTATCTATCTTTTACTAACAAACGTTGCGGTTACCTACGAGTAAGGGTGCACGTGGCTTTTAGAATTTATTTTTGTATACGATGTTTTTTTTTGTCATGTGAACAAAATAGGACTCAAATAACAACGGTATTAATTTTTCATATTTTTCAAAGCGGCGATATTATGCGCAACGCATGCCAGGCTTCATGTAATGTCCTATTATACACTCTGACTTTTGAGCGTAAATTTAACCACAGCAAAATGAACCAGCCTCCGCAATAACTATAAAATACCCTAGTCTGTGTTTTTAGCCACTTTCCCCTAGTGATGTTATTTATTTTCTGTTATTTGTTGGGCGGACGGTCTCGGCCAGGCTCGGGCTTTGGCAGGCGGTCTTCGGACGGATGGACGGACAGCTAGACAGGCATAATTACTTTTTATATGTATGATTTGATACTGCGTGGTAGGACCAGACCGCGCCCTTCATCATCAACCGATTAGGTATGTCCCCACCGAGGGGCAGGAGTCTCTTCCCTAAGGAAAGTATAGGCCACACTCCACCGCGGGGGCTAAGTCCGGATTGGTGGAGGTTTGCAAGGCTAGTGGCCGGTCTTACTGTCAGAAGTTTTTAAGCCGCCCTAAGGCCTCTGACTTGGTTTAACGACTGCCATCCATACGGCACCAACTGCTTAACGTGCCTTGGGATGCACGGAACCGCTCGGAAAAATGCCACTAGTGTTAGTCATAGGCGGTCACCCATCCATGCACTGAACGAGCCCTATGTTGCTTAACCTTCGTGATCGCTAAGATCATTCAGGCAGCCGGGGCTACGAGCGATTCACCGGATCGCGCCCTTACGGAGAGATAATTTATCTACCATAGAGTTCAAATAATGTCCTGCACTTCAAGGGAAGCTTTAATAAGCATCTACATCAGTAGACGTCTTTATTTTGTTCTAAACTCACGCTTATGTTCTAGTCAATAAAACGCAGTATCACACAACATATCTCGCTTAATGCTCGATTCTATTAAGTCCTTGCACAACGGAGGCTCTAGAAAGGCTAACTACAAATTGTAAATGAGAAAGTTTTGTAAATTACGTGAGTGAACAGGGAATTGAAAAGCTACCGTGAATGCCACGGAAGCCGCTGTCGGTGAAGTTTCGTAAGGTCCCTTTTGTTCATAGTTACTAATATACAGTACCTAACTGCCTACCTAACTGAAGTTTGTTTTTGAGTCCGTTTTTCTACTTGGGACATACAGAGGTACTAAAACCATGCTGACTATTTTTTAAAGCATACGCTCGCCTTTTTACATGTCATTTCTTATGTAATGTCCTGTTTAATGTTTCGTGTGCAATAAAGTATACCTAATTATAAGTTCTAGTACCAAGTACAGTAAGTCATGAACATTGCATTGCCTCTTTAACTCCTCACGTTTTTAGATGTGTCGAAGTAATAAAAATATCTGTCGAAAAGTGTATATACACTCTCGTGACATACAACATCATATATTTTTAGGACTTCGATTCTACATTTGCTAGATATTTTTTGAGTTTTGATATGCTTCATGTACGTAACATACCTTAGCTCGGTTTTTTGACCGCAGATCCACCTTTAAGGGTGTCTTTCAAAACACAAAAGGCTGACTGACTGACACACAGGCCTATTCTCCACTGTACAACCACAAAATTCTTAAATTTATGCCATTCACATTAGAAACGTTGGGGCGAACTAAAGATAAAATTGAATATAAATATTATCCGCATTACTCGATAGCTTTTCTTGCCTAAACTAGGACACCATGAGATGTGGTAACCAGATAAGCATATCACATACGTGAACACCCAGACTCAGGTCATTTGATGATGAAGACAATGAAGGGCCGCTGTACCTCGGATACTCTTTCTCCTTAGACAGAATATAGTCTACATAGTCTACGCCCAAAATCGCGCCGCTTGACGCTCACTCTATAAGCCGTCCAGTACCTACGTGGCCTCAGCGGCACGATTTGCTAACAATAGGCAGGAATTCCGAGCCGCTTTTTCAATGGCCATTCGCGTTAATTGTTTTTGTCGATCGACTAGCGAAATTGCCGAGCAGCGAGTTGGTGCTTGCGAGTCGTACTTATGACAGCCCGCGCTAAGTACCTACTGTTTGTTAATCTGGCTTTGATGACCTGAAACTTTTTTCAGTCCGGGCTGGTAGGGGAACCCTTGCAACGAATCTATGTCACCTTGGCTAGGGCTGTAACTCTGTAACTTATTAATTTATGTACCGTTGACTAAAGTAGCCATCACTCAAAACCCTTTTGACTTGTGCCGCTAGATGGCGCCAGTGCCGAGCAGTTTGATCTAAAAAAAATACGCTTACTTTTTCTGTTGGATTTCTTTAAGTTTACTTACTTAGTAATTTCACAGACTCAATTCTAGATTTTATCGAAAGAGACAGTGGCATGAATTGGGTCGTGCAAACTCCTATAGCACACGAGCTTTTGACCACAAATATTGCCGATGCACGAGTGAAACAAGGTAATAATATCTAAGGCATATAAGGCAATATCTAACTACAAAGGCAGCCTTTAGTGAAAGACATCTTCCCAAGCCTTAAATGGAAAAAAAAATGTGAAGACGGCACCAAAGCTGATGGCGACTATAAAAAAATTAAAGTAACATTTCCCGTACCTACTCCTCCAGTTCAGCCTTCGAGTTATTGAATTATGGGATTTGGCAATACTTGAGGTCTGCGCTCAACTCCATTGCAACTTGCAGCATAGGTACTTACGAGTACATACTGGTTAACAGGAACAGGTGACCGATTTCGGCATGAAATTGGTCGCTTCGTGCGTGATTCAATTATTGACAGGCCTCGTGGCTTCGAAGATAATATAAGAATATTCTTTTTTGTACACCTGAGCACAATTTTAAAACACACAAAGATACGACGTACAATTGACGGCCTTATTGCTAAGTTTTCCAGACAACCTTATGACGGAAAGTTTCTGAAGGAAATTAGAGACGGATAGTTGGCGCAAACATATATTAATACACTACTTCTATAAATAACAAGTAGACTGAAGGACTGCTGTGTGGTGTCGGCCTAGAGAATAGCGCCAACCCAATTCTTCCCGCAGGTGTCGTAAAAGGCGACTAAGGGACACAAACCGGGGGGTGGGCAGCAGCGCCCCCCGCAGTACAATTCCACCGAACTGCGATCCCCAACCCGCATGCCCAGCGTGGGGATTATGGGCATTACCCCCTATGATAGCACAACGTGGCGCTCTTTAGGGGAGGGCTATGTCTAGCAGTGGAGTAGTATAGCCTGACGACGAGACTGAAGGACTTCGAAAATCGGACCGAAAAGGGCAACCCACATGTATGTGTGTGTGTGTCCCCCCGTCCCCCCCCCGCCGGTCGTGAGTCTAAGCAGCGTACTTAAACCATATTCAATAGTTTCAAACACGAAACTGCTAGATCTAAAAGCCCTTGCTTGAACTGTTGAAGAGAACACTCGAAAAACGCTGTTATGTCTAGATCATAAGGTACATCACATAATTCCTAGGAAGCCTCCACTATGAAACTCGTAGCGAAGGCTGATATGGCACGAAACACCTCAAAACCTCTTTTGCTTTGTGCTGGCAAGAATGGGAATCCCCTTTCGCTGCCGAGCTGCACTGATTGCTTTTTAAGTAACACAGAGTCTTTTTAAACAGAGGTATTGCCATTTGGCTCCCTTTGTGACAGGTATTGTGTAGGGACAGGTACCTTTTCGTGGAAAGGATGGCTTTGGGCATATCCCACTACTATTATAAAAGCGAACGTTTGTAAAGACATTTGGATGTTTGTTACTCAATCGTGCAATAACGGTTGAACGTTTCAATTATATGAAACTTGGCATACAAAGAGACAAAAATTTGGATTGAGAAATAAGGATATATGCTTGATAGCTACTTCTTCTTCTTCAGGCTATATTAGTCCACTGCTGGACATAGCTCTCCCCTAATGAGCGCCATAGCACCCTGTCTTAAGCTTGCCGCATCCAGCATCTGTCGGCAGATTTTCGCATATCGTCATCCCACCTGATCGGAGGGCGTCCTACACTACGTTTCTCGAGTCGCGGTCTCCACTCGATATCTAAACAATCGAAACTAACTCCACTTTCTTAATTTGTGTGGTGTATGACAATTATGTTGGCCAGCCCCGGTATCAATTCGTCGCATTTGCGCGGGTAAATGAAATCAGTATATCAAATCAAATCAATTTATTTCAAAGTGGAGAATTTACATTCTGTTTGCTGAATGACAATGTAGGCCGCTGCCTTCAGGCCGTATTGAAGTGAAGAATAAAATATAAATTTAAAAATAGTGAAATAAAATTTCACTGATGCCGGTGAGTCGCCCATTAGCTCAGTTGGAAAGAGCGCTGGCACGGATAGCCAGAGGTCGCGGGTTCAAATCCCGGCATGGGTGGAATTTTTAGCCTCTCAATAGGTTTTTAAATAAATTTATTGACTTAGATATGATGATGATGAATGATCCGACCGATTTCGGCCATGGCGACCACTTTGACCCCTAATCAGTCGGAGTCCAGTAAATGGAAGCGGTCAGATGCGCAGGGTATATTAAGGTGCACAAGTGTACGCGCAAGACACAGGTGCACATACTCATCCTTGTAATTCTATACCCAGTGGAACGGAGACCGTTACGACCGGAGAAAGACTCAGACGGATGGTACAGTATCAATGTGAGAAAGTTACAAGGAGTCGGTACTTTCTCACACTCCCTTAATCGCCTTTTACGACACCCACGGGAAGATATGGGGTGGTGCTATTCTAATCTGCCGGCACCACACGGTAAGACCACACTTAGATATACATTTTTAATAAATACCTACAACAAACAAAAACATTACAAAATTCCCAATATATTTTTTTTGGGTACTTTATATCTTACCCTTTGTCATACACCCCCATTTGGTCGAAATATGTCCGTTTGGGACGTGTCTTACCGACCCGTCTACCCACATTCACTCAATATATTTAATTCGTCAATCTTTCTTCCTTTATCCTCTTCACATGTCCCTACCATTCGCAAAATTTCTTAGGAAATGGCAGTCCCTGGTCTCTGCCTACCCCTCTGGGATAAAGGCGTTAGCTTATGTTTATTTTTTTTTGTTTTATTTTTTTTTTGTTGGTAGGCAGACCACCGACACGATGGTCAGACGACATCGTGAGGGTTGCGGGTCAGAGATGGATCAGGTTAACACAGGACCGTGAGGAATGGCGCAATAAAAAGGAGGCCTATGCCCAGCAGTGGGTTGATGTGGGCTGATTATAGATTATAGATAGATAGGTATAGATTTATTTTACAAGAACTTCTCCACTTTGTGACTTGATGGCGCCATTTTAAATCTAGCTACTGTTTGATGCCCTATCTAAAATCTGATGCCGCTGCTATTATCTGCCAAAATAAACATAAAACACCATAAAGACAATAAAAAAATAACCGATATGCTTGGTTTCCAGTAGTCGACGTGATAGACTTTAACGTGAGAAAAGACCCTTTTGGCCGATTTCCGAATTGAAAATTTCACTAGTTAGATTTTAGAATATGCCTCGGACTCTAGAGTAGGCTTCGGTTTTCGCCGAAAGCACACGAGTGTAATACTCCTTCCTGCTCTGTATAAAATTTTTCTTCACTATTTTGAACAGTTATGTGAAATAAAGTGTCATATTAGTTCCGATATTTCTATTAGGTACATGAATATATCCGATTCTATCCGATAGTAGCCGAAGTATATTCTAAAAATTAACAGACTGTAGATATACTATTTTTATTTTTAATGCACTAACCCGTGCTAAGGACAATTTTAAAAACCTATTTAGAGGCTAAACATTCCACCCATGCCGGGATGTAAGTGATGCAACTTACTTCAGCCAGATGTCGCTGCCTGTACGTAATACAGAGATCGTTAGCTCAGTTGGAAAGAGCGCTGGCACGGATAGCCAGAGGTCGCGGGTTTGAATCCCGGCATGGGTGGAATTGCTAGCCTCTAAATAGGTTTTAAGACTGTAAATACATAAGTAACGTTCTGTCACGCTCTTTGCTGAGAAATTCGAAGGTTACGTATTTAGGTACTTAGCGAAACTCTCAATTCAGAAACAGGCCCTTTGCCCTTAGCATACGTCGATTAAGAAACAACGGAACGCGACTAAGCTAAACGAGATATTCAAGAGGAAGGAAAGTGGTACTTAAGCACAGAGGAAAAAGAAATTGGCACCAAAAATAAGCAAAGCGCCCTGCCAGAGGCGAAAGCGTCAAAATGGACGATAATAAAACATAACGAGGATCGGGAAACAATCATTAATCGCGGCTTAAGTACGTTATTTACTGGCAACGGTGTCGAGCGAGAAAATATCGGGATCGCCACTCGATGCCCGTTACTGAAACCCTATTCAGAGTATCGGGTTTTTTTAAGTAGGATAGTGGTTATCGGATATAGACAGTCAGAGACGAGCAACCGAACGACCCTACTAATCAAGCTTAAGCTCTGCGAATCAGAGCGAGACCTGGCCCTCGAATCTGTTAGTGCATTGTAGTTCCATCACAGATACATCGGTCGGATCACGTGACGTGTTTTTCACGCTATAAACGGGTAGAAAATTGCTATTTCGTGTACGTGTACCATGTACGTATACCGTGTATTGTACCGTGTACTTGTACATTGTATGTATACCGTGTTTGTGTACCGTGTTATTACATGTAGACATTTACGTGTACCAATTACGTGTACCGTGTACCGTGTACGTATACTGTCTACGAGTACCGTGTTCGTGAACCGTGTACGTGTACCGTGTACGGGTACCGTGTAATTATACCGTAAACGTGTACCGTGAACGTGTACAGTGTACGTGTACCGTGTACCGAGTATCGTGTACCGTGTGCGTGTACTATGTAAGTGTACCATGTACGTGTGACAAAGTTACGTGTCGACAGTTTCAGAGTGTCAAATCGACGCGTTTATGTACTCGCAGTTGACAATGCATTAACAGGACCTGGGTCCGACACCCTCACTCAGATCTCATAATATACGAAGCCCCGTCCAGGATCCAGGATGTCCAGGATCCCCTCACCCCAGTGCCGATACTTGCACTTGAGAATAGGCCACTATAATTTTGCACAGGCCTACTGGGTAATAAAATTTCAACAACTGCTGTTTTTTACGGCTCCGCACACATTTTTATGGCTTTCCAAACTGTTAGATGAAATAATTCGCCGCGCGATAAAAACGCGCCACATCTTTTTCAATAACTAACTCGGATTTCGGCGTCTCACATTGGGGCCACTGTCTTACAATCCTCCACCAACCCGGATTTGGCCCCCGTGGTGGAGTATGGCCTAACCTTCCTGCGATGCAGGAAGAGACCCGAGCCCCAGCAGTGAGGATATACAAGGGTTGTTATCGAACTGAAAAGTATACTAAAAAAACATACTAATGTAAGTACAAAGTACAAAGATTGTAAGTTGAAATTATTTGGAAAGAAAACATACAAGGGTTGATATCGTATCGATCGAAATTGTGGCAAGTTGCGGGTAGTTAAGAAAAGTCGTAGACTTGAAAATCTCCGGAAAAACCTAGAGGAAAATGTAGAGGAACTATGCGATCCGGTTTCTGACCGTTTTCATTGGTCCATAGCAACAGAAAAAATTTCTGGATTATTTTACTTCAGCGAAACCTGGTAGAGCTCTTCTTCTTCTTCTTCAGGCTATATTATGTAGTAGGGCAATTAACCACAACAAAATAAAATAAATAAATCTAGAAAAAAGCTAACAATATGTTGTGCTTACGTAAGTTCGACAACAAAAGTTGTTGTAAATAACAAACTGTAATCAGATCGTCTCAAGAATTGCGCTTTTACGTATATGCAGTCTTAACTTGGTTTTAACCTAATAAACTTTACTTTCTCGCCATAGGGGCGCAACTAGGGTGGACTCTCAGAAAACAATTCAACGGGTGAATTCCTTTCTTTGCAGATACCATAGAGTGACGGACGCGTAGAGGGGACAATGTGGCCTGGCAAGAAGATGCCTGAGAGCGATGGGGCTGGCACGCCCACGGCCGAGGAGGAGATAAAGGTCGTGCTGGTCGGAGACACACAGTGCGGCAAAACGTCGCTCGTGCAGAGATTCGTCTCTGACACTTTTATTGAGGTAAGCACAACAAATGCCATCTTTTAATGACAATCTTAGGCCTTATATAATTAGGCCAAAATAATTAGTGAATAAAGCTATACTGTTTTAAATTGCATTAAATTTGTTTTTGCCTTATTAAGCCTCTTGAGCCACTGAACCATAATTGTAGAGAACTTCTTTTCAGTACAGGGTAGAATAAATTCAATGCCGCGGATAATGGTGTTTGGGTAAATCCTAGTAAATTATGCTTGAGGGTGTGCGAAATAATTTTAATTGCAATATTTTATAAAGTCTTATGTAATGCCAGATAGTTTATAAAATTTTATTGGCAAAAAACCATTCAGTAGAACGCGATTATTTTTTATAGTATAAATTCACGCATTCACTTGTGCAGGCAGAGTGCTGGGTTTTCTTCTAGCCACGGTGCTGACAAACCTCTTTAGCTTCATTAATATTCACTAGTCCTTGATAATTAACGATTTTATAAGTAAAATCATAAAATCAATAGCCAAAAAACTGTACAGCGATATTACGAATGCAACAAAATTTTGATAATTTCTACATATAACCCGAACACTCTATCAGTTTTCTTACTCTATTGCTAGATCGCAGTTCAATTGGTTCAATGTCCTTTCGGGGTGAATTTTCCCAGAAATTCTACTGGAGCGTAAATCAATATAAGTGTATATTGAAACAGCCAATCAAATAGACAATTAGCAGTACAATTATTAGGTACCTACCTATTGTGCTTCTGTGTAACATGATATATACGAAACATTGACTAGTACTAGTCATTGAATACCAGAGCTTTACCTGAGAGCGGGCTTTTTATAACCATAACAAACATTATTAAAAACCTATTTACAGGCTAAAAATTCCACCCATGCCGGGACTTGAAACCGCGACCTCTGGCTAACAGTGCCAGCGCTCTCCCAACTGAGCTAATGTGTACTTACAGGCATCAGTGACATTTCGTGCCTATTAGCTCAGTAGGGAGAGCGTTGGCACGGTTATTAACCAGAGGTCACGGGTTCGAGTCCCGGAATGGGTGAAAATTTTAGCCTCTAAATACGTTTTTCAAATTGTCCTTAGCACGGGTGAGTGCAACAATTTTTTTTTCAAATTTTTTTATGTAGCCTATACGTCTCGCTGCAGGACACAGGACATCTCTCAAATAGAGAGAGTGTGCAATATCAGGAAATCAAGGTCGATATACCTATAAAATATATATTATTCATATAAGCTTTAGTGTTGGCAAGTTAGTTCGTTTGGTAACTTTTTAATGTTAGAAGTGTACGAGAGTGCTTAGTGCGAGTTTTTTAACTACTCGATCGCGTTCACGTAAACTCATATTTCTATGGCATCGAGGAAGTGCCACCTGGTGACAAGTATGGAAATTAAAATTGCTGAGTGCGAGTTGTAATGGTTTACGTTGAGAAGTGAACACGTTTACCAGCCAAAACACGAATAAACGCGAGTGCGAGTTGTACTGTGACAGCGTTTTGCCAGTTCGAACGGTTAACTTACTCATACTCACTAATCAATGCTCGATTAACGCGGTAGTAAAGTTATTCGATTGGATCTGTCAAACTCGCACTAAGCACTCTGAGTGCACCTTCACTCACTCTAGATAAGTGAAGTGACCACTCGGACGCTGCAGTGCCTGGGATGTTGTTTTAGATGGTGTAGGCTTGCCCAGCACTTATGCCATCCTGACAGTTAAGTCGGCCTCCATAGAGAAGACGTGCGGAGCCAACCTACCCGCGGATTCTCTCACGATGGTTAGCGTGTGGTATTGCTACTAAAAACCCGCAAATGTACGTAACTTTGAAACTAAATAAAGTCGTGCCCCAATCATGACTCCTCGAACTAGGGGCTCTCGTTTCCGAGTCCATTTTTGTACCCACTGAGCTACCACCGCTCTTTGTTACTAAGAATTACTAAAATAAGCCTGACGACAGTTAGTTAGTGAGACCTGAAATTTCCGCACTTAGCCTCATAGTTGGGCCATTGTACGTAGCAAGCGCTGAGGTACAGTGCTACACAAGAAATAAGTCTCGCGATGTACCTGCGCAGATGACCAAATTTTGGATGTGCGGCAAGTTAATCGACCAATCAGATAGTTTCATTTTATGGCAGGCCGCGCGCCTTTGTTGCTATTGGTTGATTCAACGTCATCAATGCAGGTGACTATATAGTTTCAGTCAACTGCTAGACTTGGTTGATGTCAATAGGTGTAAATCAATTCTGCACCTTAACCGTGTCGGTTAAAATCATGTTGAATTTACTTATCGCTTTGTTACACTTCTTCCTAGTCTGCGCGAACGTAGATTCCCGAAGGGATTTTTATGATGTGTAGTACTGTACGCTAACACCTCAGATACTAGGGTTTCCTTACGATGTTTTCCTTCACCGTCAGCGAGTAGTATAATTGCTACTATAATTTCACAAATGTACATAACTTAGAAAACAAAGTCATTGGTACATGCCGGGGTTCGAACCCACGACCTCCCGATTGAGAAACCGGCGTTCTACACCGCTCCGCTACCACGGTTCTTGCCTGACGACAGTATCAAATAATCAAAGATTAATGATTTTAGGGGAAAGTAAATTCACCAAAGGAACCCAAATTCTTCCCGCGGGTGTCGTAAAAGGCGACTAAGGGACACAAACCAGGTGGGCGGCAGCGCCCCCTGCAGTACAATTCCACCGAACTGCGATCCCCAACCCGCATGCCCAGCATGGGGATTAAGGGCATTACGCGCCAATGATGGCACAACCTTGCGCTATGGCGCTCATTAGGGGCGGGCTATGTCCAGCAGTGGACTAATATGGCCTGAAGAAGAAGGAAGAATGTACGTATTAAAAGGATTTAAAACACAGTTTTCTTTTATTTAGTGCTATAAAAAAGAGATAACCAGTATTTTCAATAAAATGAAAGATTATACCTAATACTGCTTTCAGCCATTTTGACTGAAACACCCATAACAGCGCGTGACGTCACGCTTAGGTTAATATTGGTAAACTTCCCCGTGCTTCGTTGTGACTACTAGTGATTACGATTTTTCTTTGACTGGACGTGACGTCAGATTCGACGCCATGACACTGGGAGCTGAAAAATGACTAACTTTTGTTAAACTTTAGTTTCTTACTGAAATACGTGTATACGTGTGTGTGTCTTATATAAATAAATTGTTTATAAATCAATCAAAATATAGATTTTTTTTGAAGTAATGTGTCCCCACATTATGGAATCGTATTATCACATCAAGGGATGGCTGGAAGAGATTTCTTATGAAATAAGCTCGCCACGTATACTTTATGACTTTTTTGTGTGTACACAAATAAATACTTTATGAAGTATGGAAGAGGATTTAAAAATCTTTCGTCATGCGTATTTCTGGTAAACTTAATGAAAGTATATTCTGAGGCAACAAAAGCCCACTAAATCCAGAGTCTCTTCACGCGCGACTATTACTCACCGGGGAATACCCGACGTTTGTTTAAAATCTCGATTGCAGAGCTACGGGGACGCTGTGCCAATGGTCCAAGCCCTGTTTGTCCCAGCTGAATGCCCTCCAGATACCTGTTTCCAAGATAGGAAAGCTATTTTTTTTATTCTTAAAAAAACAGGAAGCGGTCTACCGTTTTCAATAAAAAAAAACCGGCCAAGTTCAAGTTGGACTTGCTACCGAGGGTTCCGTACATATTTGTAGGTAGGTACTTACATCGTTATCAACCCTTGTATGTCCCCACTGCTGGGGCACGGGTCTCTTTCTGCATCGCAGGAAGGTTAGGCCATACTCCACCACGGGGGCCAAGTCCGGGTTGATGGAGGATTATAAGACAGTGGCGGGTCTTACTGTCAGAATTTTAGCCTGTATTAAACTGTCATGTTCGCCTATACTGTCAGAATTCGTCAAGCCGCCCATAAGCCCTCTCACATGGCTAAATGACTGCCATTATATTACCGACTGACAGACTGACGACAACAACGTGAACCTACAATGATTCAAGGAGCCTAAGATCCCGTTTTTCCTTTTGAGGTGCGGGACCCTAAAAATACTTCAAGTCTTAATATAAAATATGAATACATATTTTTTAAAATAAATAACTATAATCTGTTACTAGATAACAAGAATACTAATTGTGCAGTTACACTAAGTATAAAATATTAGGTGGCTACTTTTACTTCTTCTTTTTTGCTCCCTTTATTCCTCCGTAGAGTCTGGGGCTGACACAAGAGCTTTCCATTTATCCCTGTTCATGGCTAGGAATGGTAGCCGTACCCAAGTTACTCCCTTCTCTTGGAGTAATCAATATTAACTCTTGTATGTCCCCACTGCTGGGGCACGGGTCTCTTCCTGCATCGCAGGAAGGTTAGGCAAAACTCCACCACGAGGGCCAAGTCCGGGTTGGTGGAAATCAAATGAAAAGGTTTTATTCAAAGTAGCGCAGAAGCTGCGGCTTAATGAACGTTACAATTCAAACTAGGTGTCCATTTCAAAATCTAGATCATTTTGGAGAAAAAATGGACAAAAAAACTCCAAACTTAGTCTTTTCAAAGTCCTTAATTAACAAAGTTTACATAATTATTATTAAACATAGAACTCATACATTGTACTGGCTTTAATTCCAGACCTCATTGTCATCTAGATAACCCTTTATGTTATAGTAGCCCTTTTGGCACAAAGTGTGCTTAACATATTTTTTGAACCGCGATTCAGGCAAGCTTAATATATTATCTTCAGGGATTTTATTATAGAAGCGTATACAATGCCCCATGAAGGATGTATTAACCTTTGCCAGCCTAAATAGTGGGAACGAAGGTTTATGTTTATTTCTAGTATTTACATTGTGTTGGCTACCCAAAGTTTTAAAGTTTTCATAGATATACTGACTGGCAACTATCAGGATGTTAGTTTCTTTAAAGAAATCTCTTAACGAATCTCTACTGCCTAGCTTATAAATGAATCTTATAAGTGGAGCATTGTAAGACAGTGGCGGGCCTTACTGTCAAAATTTATCAAGCTGCCCATAATGCCTCTGGCATGGCTTAACGGTAGCCATTACATGACAGCCAGCGAAGCACGGACGCGCTCAGAAAAATGCCACTAGCGGTAGTCACGGGTCGGTCACCATTCCTGCACCTGACCGCGCCTGTTGTGGCCTAACTCAAGTGATTGATTCCAATCATTCAGTTCGACGAACGCTTGCAGTAATACTTAGCACAGATAAACATAAACTGCCATTCCCAAGGCTGGCAAAGGCATCTTTTGGGGGCATCGCATACGATTCTACTGTGAGATGAGATAATGACAACGACTTCAGTAAACGCATGAAATTTCCAATCCGACTATATCGTGTCGTCATGGTTATCGTCCAATGTGAAGCCGGCCAGCAGGTCCAAACCCATGACAATTACGTAATACGTAACCCTTTGACGTGCACGACAAACGACTGAATGGAAAATATTGGAATTGGCCCCGAAACGAAACGAAATTGGAATTCGTGATTTGTGACGAGCGTGAACTTTTTACGCCGTTTTTTTATACAGCCTATGATCATGATGTTGATACTACCTCTTTGCGTATCCCCACTGCTTGGGCATGGGTCTCTTCCTACATCGCAGGAAGGTTAGGCCATATTCCACCACGGGGGCCAAATCCGGGTTGGTCGAGGATTGTGAGAATGGCGGGCCTTACTCTCAGAAGTTTATAATGCTTACGATATCGACCCTTTGTATATCCCCAATTGCTGGGGCACGGGTCTCTTTCTGAATCACAGGAAGTTTAGGCCGTACGCCACGAGGGCCAAGTCCGGGGACTATTGTAAGACAGTAGCGGGTCTTACTGTCAGAATTTTAGCCTATATGAAACTGTCATGTTAGCCTATATAGGTACATACTTTATTTTTATTATATAAATTTATCACTTTCTACAACAGAAAACATTGTAAAACATGATTATACAGTTTTTATTTTTAATGCACTAACCCGTGCTAAGGACATTTTTAAAAACCTATTAGGAGGCTAAAAATTCCATCCATGCCGGGATTAGCCTCTAATTAGGTTTTTAACATTATAAAACAGTTAAATTAATGTAGGTCAATAGTAGGCCAATTATGGACTAATATTTTTTCAAATCAATCTTATTCATGAAGAACAGTTATACAACCTCCTTGAACAGGCAACAGAGTTACCTGGCCTTAATTGTTTGAAAACAAGTAACAAGTATTTTGTACACGTATATAGACCCGCTTTTTACTGCTTCTCCGACTCTCTAAGGTTTGCTGGAAGAAATCTCTTTCAGAGATAAGCTCGCCTTTGTACATGTTATTTCTTATGTAATGTCCTGTTAAATGTTTCGTGTGCAATAAAGTATAATAATAATAACACAGAAGCAAAATTAACATAACATGAAAAATTTTGGCACGTGTGTAGGTGTGTGTATACTTCCTACAGGGTACAGGCCATCGCTCAGAAAGAGAGAACATGGGCTTAATTACCACGGGTGCCCACCTTGGATTGGCAATCACGGTTGCATTTTACACGGTTAATACTCATCAGCTTAATAAAAACTTATGGTAATATAACAATATACCTTAATCTCTAAAAGCTAATAATTGATTCACACCAGTAGTAACACATTATATCTTCTTCTTCTTCAGGCTATATTATGTAGTCCACTGCTGGACATAGCCTTCCCCTAATGATGGCCATAGCGCCCTGTCTTATACCATCATTGGGGGTTAATGCCCATAATCCCCACGCTGGGCATGCGGGTTGGAGATCGCAGATTGGTGGCATTGTACTGCAGGGGGCGCTGCTGCCCACCCCCGGTTTGTGTCCCTTAGTAACACATTAAATAATAATTATTATTATTAATACGTTTATTGCACATAAGTAAAAAAATACAATAGCAGTGTGGCGGACTTAATGCCATAAGCATTTTCTACCAGTCAACCACAGGCGGTGCACGAAATTAAATGGTAGGCATTCGAAACAAACGGAAGAAGAAATACTTAGTTAAAATTAGATAAGGACAAATACTCAATAAGTACATATAATATATAAGTAAATAAATATACACTATTTATACTTATAATAACATAATAATTACACATAAAAAGACATAAAATATATATAAAAATATATACTAATAAACAGTCACAACATAGGTATTATAAATATATATAAATAATCTTAGGTTTAACTAACTAACTAATGTATTCGGCCATTGCACGCCACTTCTTTCTGTCCTAAGTCATCCGCATCCATCCTCATCCAGCCGCACACTAACATGTAGTTTTTTTTTTTTCAAATTGTACTTTGTTTAAGGAGCTCAAAGCTCTGTATCACCT
Source organism: Yponomeuta sedellus (assembly GCA_934045075.1). Lineage (NCBI taxonomy): Eukaryota > Metazoa > Arthropoda > Insecta > Lepidoptera > Yponomeutidae > Yponomeuta > Yponomeuta sedellus. Next base: position 19,271,056 of record OW203738.1, read on the forward strand.
TGAGGGCTAGAAAAGGCTAGGTTTTTCTCTGGATTTATCACCCTTTTACAGCTGAGCTGGCAGAAGATATTGCACGCGTAATTTATTCAGATAGGCCCATTGTAACCCCTTATTTGTGTAGCACAAGAAAGAATTGTTATATTCCATTCGTAGCACCTTTTATAAAGACACCTGTATAAGCCTGGCAGAATGAAATAAGCCTCTTATAATAGTATAAAATATCGGTTTTATTCAAAACTTGTTTTGTTTCGTAGCCTATGAACGTCTCACTGCAGGGCACAGGGCTTCTCTCAGAGAGAGAGTATGGGCTTAATTACCACGCGTGCCCGCCACGGATTGGATATTTCAGGCATATACGAGTAGCAATACCACTTGCTAACTGTGAAGGAAAACATCGCGAGGAAACCTGAGTGTCTCAGGTATTCAAGTACCTCAGCGCCTGAATAATCCAATCCGTGGTAGGCACGCGTAATAATTAAGCCCTTACACTCTTACATACACATTCTATATATATATATATATTACCACGCGTGCCTACCACGGATTGGATATTTCAGGCGCTAAGGTACTTGAAGACACGAGGCACCCAGGTTCCATCGCGATGTCGCGAGGAAACCTGAGTGCCTCAGGCAAATACGAGTGGACAGGAAGACGGATGGACAGCCCAACGCCCACAAAGTTATCTTGTGAGCGCTCCGTTTCTTCTCTTAGAAGCACATGACCCTAAAATTTCTCAACAAAAAGGCTTAGGTTCCCAGAAAGGTTAAATGTCGAGCCTATTTACATACCGGCCGACCGATTGACGGACGTCCTAAAACAACATCCGGGGAGCCCTTTCTCGAGGGTAAAATAATCTGTCGTAAAACCGAAGCAAAACAAAGTGACTAGCAATAGGGAACGAAAAGCGTACTGCGGTACAGTACTCAGTAGTTCAATCTGTACATTTTTGTTACTAAACTCGATATCAACCCTTTATGTCCCCACTGCTGGGGCAGGGGTCTCTTCCTGCATTGCAGGAAGGTTAGGCCTTACTCGACCACGGGGGCCAAGTCCGGGTTGTTGGAGGATTGTATGACATTGGCGGGCCTTACTGTCAGAAGTTATCAAGCCGCCCATTTGGCAAACTCGCCCTTTACGTAACTGATTTTAGCCCCTTTGTAAAAGTTGATGTGCTCTTTCTCGAGGGTAAAATTATCTATCGAAAAACCGAAGCAAAACAAAGTGACTACTACTAAAGTGCGAAAAAAATTCAGCGGTACAGATCAACCTACTCATTTTTGTCAAACTCGCCCTTAACGTAACTGATTTTAGCGCCACTTTAAAGTTTGATGTGCAGTCGGCTGTACATCTGACAAGGTCTACTTTTGGATTAGAAAAGTAATATCATTTGGATTGTTCGTCAGATTTTGTCCAAAACCGAGTAGAGCAGTTTTTCGATAGCTTTTTTTTTTGTTGAAACAGACTTGTGTGCAACACGGTGTGCCGTTACAGTTTTTAAAAAGTGCAATTAATATCACGTTAATTATCATAATGATTTTTTCTGATGATTTCTAAAATATTACCCTACTAATATTATACACACGAAGGTTTGTAAGTATGGATGGATATTGGTTACCTACTCTTTTACGTAAAAACTACTGAATATCGGTGGTCAAGTCCATTAAGGAAGAATTTTGCACGTGTACGTCTATGGTAGACAAAGTTATATTGGTTTTGACTCATTTAGGTCAGTATGTGTAATGCTAGCAAAGTAAAAATTATGTACTGGAATGCAGATGGCATTCGTACGAAAGTAGATGAGTTGAGTGACCTACTCCTTGAACTATGTATTGATATTATTGCAGTTAACGAGACCAGATTATCTCAACATGCTAGTATTAATATTCCTGGCTACACATTACATCGTGTGGATAGACATTCCAATGGCCGGGGTCAGGGCGTTGCTCTTCTTGTCAAACAAGATATTGTCCACTCTCCTATTAAGACTCCAGAAACTCAAGTCTTGGAAACAGTTGGTATCCAATTGCCTATTTCTGGTACTAATCTAATAATTATTTCTGCCTATCAGTCACCTAATTTAGCCCTTTGTACTAATGATATAAACTTACTGTTTGAGTTGGGTCCCAAAGTCCTTATTGTTGGGGACTTCAATGCCAATCATGCCTTATGGCATTGTCCGTTTACCAACAACCATGGGAACAGGCTTGTGGATTATATGTTAAGTCATGATTTTTCGATTCACGCACCAGCTAGTCCCACGCTTATACACTATGTCGACAATTATAGACCAACTACTCCGGACATTTGCTTAGCCAAAAACATATTCAACATTTCTGATTTGCACACCTTACCTGCCTTAAGCTCAAATCATCTTCCAGTGACGTTTGAGTACCTTGGCAATCCGGTGTTTTCTCCGATGACACGCTTGGACTACTCGAAAGCCGATTGGAAGGGCTTTCGGAATTATCTTAACTCTGAAACAATCCTCGACTCCAGCGTATCCAAAACTACACACGACATAGATGCATCAGTCGCCGAATTTACAGAAAGTCTTATTAGAGCACGGGACAAGTTTGTTCCAGTCAAGAAGCTGCCAGATTTACCCAAGCAACTTCCACGTTTCATAAATAAACTAATTAAAGATAAAAACCGCCTTCGCAATTAGTGCATCCAGCATGAAAATGATCAAAACATGCGTTGTGTACTGAAAGCCACTGTACAAGAGTTGCAGCTCAAGATTAAGTTAGCAATAAAAAACAACAATGATCTTATGTGGCATAAAAAGTTAGGCTCGGTAGATAACCCTAGTACAGACATATGGAGAATTGTTAAATCTACGTGTAGAAACCGCAACAACTCAATAATACCTCCACTCCGTCAGCCTGATGGTACCCTCACCTCAACTAATCTTGAGCAGTGTAATGCCCTGGCGCGAAGTTTTCATAGTAATATGCTCCTAACTGATAATTGGTCTAGCCCAACTGTTGAAAATATGATTAAATCATCGCTCCTATTACTAGATTCGGATCTACCTGATGGGAGTGTCCAAATTGTCCACCCAAATGAAATCTGGAAAAAGTTACGTAGACTCAAATGTCGTAAATCTCCTGGTGCTGACAATTTACATAACTCTGTCCTAAAAAATCTGCCGCAAAAATCAGTGATACGTATGACAAAGATCTTTAATGACTGCCTTCGGCTGCAATATTTTCCATCTCCATGGAAAGTAGCGAAAGTCATTGCAATAAAGAAGCCAGGGAAGGATGAATTCATACCGACGAATTACAGACCCATCAGCTTGCTTCCTGTAATGAGCAAACTCTTCGAACGCTTAATCCTTACTAGACTCGCCAAATCTACCGATAAGGTACTCATCAATGAACAATTTGGATTCCGGGCTGGACACTCTACGGTCCAACAACTTGCTCGTGTCACCGAACATATAGCACATGAATTAAACAAAAATAGTTCCACTGGCATGCTCCTTCTCGACGTTGAAAAAGCGTTTGACACCGTCTGGCATGATGGGCTACTGCATAAACTCATTATGGCTAATGTTCCCCTTGGCCTAGTAAAGCTGCTAAGGTCTTACCTCCGCGGTCGCTTTTTCAGAGTTCACGTTGGGTATACTATGTCGGATGAACTTACCGTACCAGCGGGCGTGCCCCAGGGCTCTGTCCTGGGTCCCTACTTATTTTTATTGTACTTAAACGACCTACCTAAACAACCTCATACACACCTTGCTTGCTTTGCTGATGACACTGCATCATTTACATCTTCTTCAGATATTGACCTTATAATTAGTCGCCTACAACTTGCTACAGATCTTCTTAGTAATTTCTTTAAAACTTGGAAACTCAAAATTAATGCCTCTAAAACTGAAGCTATCCTTTTTACAAGAAAAAGACACCTACCTAAAATACATCTTATGATTGATGACCACAATATACCCTGGTCCAAATCCGTTAAGTATCTCGGTGTTTATTTTGACCCTAAAATTAACTGGACAATTCACACAAATATGATACGTATTAAAGGCGCTAGACAGCTCAATGCCCTCAGCCCAGTTTTGAACAGAAAATCAAATCTGAGCCCGATTACCAAACTAAGAATATATACTACTTTAGTCAGACCTTGCATTACATATGCAGCCCCTGTCTGGAGTAGTACTTGCGATTTTAACTTTTAAAAAATCCAGATATTACAAAATAAGGCCATTAAAATCGCCTTTAACACACCCTTCTTCACGAACCTCCGTAACCTACACAACGTTATAAATTTTCCGACTATTAAAACATTCACCTACCAGCTGTCTCGTAAATTTTATCTCGAATCAAATATCAAACACAAAAATAATTTAATCTCGTGTATTGGAAGAACGCGGTACCGCGATTTACCTTACATCGATAAGTATAAAACATACCGTTTACCCCATCACTGCGTACTTGACCGTGCAACTCACGACTCGAGTGATCGTCGAACGTCACGAACGCAACTTTCGGGATGCCGCAATACATCGACATCTTGAACATAAGTCTCTTGGCAGTGCGCCGCACGCGACGAGTAATGTAGTTGTAATCGATTTTAAATCACCATAGTTGGTTTCGCTCCCCCTGACTCTTGGTATTAGACAGAATTATTCTAGCACTACCTTCCATCCACATTAAAATAAAAAAAAAAAAATATAGAAATTAAGGGAACTACAATACCTTTTTTTTTTTTTTTTCTACTACTGGTAATTCATACCGATTAGCTATCGGCACATAGCCGTAATGAGTGTTCACTCAACTCTTCTCAAAACTTCGATTACATTGTATTTAAAAGGTAACAATGCACTCTGAATTGTACCTACGTCCTTTACAATAACACTACCATAATTTAACTATAATCACATGGCATAATAATGTTAACCACATACATATTTTAAAATTTTTATATGGGTGCCTCACCCGAAAAATAGTGCTAATACAGATAGTTACACTTAAGACAGTGTTTTAAATTGTAACATGTTAATTATTATTATATAAATAAAGACTTCTGAAAATCAATCAAAATCACTGAATGGACTTTAATCAAACTCTATAATAATATAGCTTATACATCAGAATAACACATAGGCTACAATTTATGAGGATGTTGTGGAAATTGTCCAAAATATGGCGATAAGTGTCAAGTAAGTAAGAAAAAATCAAACATCTGCGAGTTATTCAGTCGTATGCTGCCAAAACGCACGCCAGAATAGCTCGTCTCTTTAGCATTAATTTCATTTTCACAAAACATTCGCGCACTTCCATCTCACAAAAACCAACCGATCAACCCAAGCCACTGATTACCTAACTACTAATGTAACCCAGCGAGGTCTCAGTCATATTTCTCACCAAAACCTAATATAGGATACCAAATGCGCCATAAACAAGCCCTACATATAACTATACATCAAGATATCTGTTTTGGAAGGAAATCTTGTCATAACAGCTGTCGAGCACGTACTGAAGGCATCAAGTGAATAAAGGTCTATCCATAGTTAGACCTGAGGTTTCCGCACTTAGCCTCAAAGTTGGGGCATCATACGTAACATAACGGCCTCTGTGCTATGCTGATATACAATGCTGTGCTGTGGTGTGGTGTGCTGTGCTGTGCTGTGCTGTGCTGTGCTGTGCTGTGCTGTGCTGTGCTGTGCTGTGCTGTGCTGTGCTGTGCTGTGCTGTGCTGTGCTGTGCTGTGCTGTGCTGTGCTGTGCTGTGCTGTGCTGTGCTGTGCTGTGCTGTGCTGTGCTGTGCTGTGCTGTGCTGTGCTGTGCTGTGCTGTGCTGTGCTGTGCTGTGCTGTGCTGTGCTGTGCTGTGCTGTGCTGTGCTGTGCTGTGCTGTGCCGTGCCGTGCCGTGCCGTGCCGTGCAGTGCTGTGTTGTGTTGTGGTATGCTGTGCTGTTCTCTGCTATGTTATGTTACGATGTTTTACTTCATAGTTAGCGAGTGGTATTGATACTATAACTGCACTGATGTACATAGCTTATAAAACAAAGTGATTGGTAGATATCGGGATTCGAACCCACGACCTCGCAGTTGAAAAGTGGATGTTTTACCGTACCGCTACCACTGCTCTCAAGGTTTATCCAAGTTACAACGGGCTGGCGATGGGCAGGCGGCATGATTTTGAACTAAAATAATCCTTAAGGTTTGGACTTGGAGATACAATAATAGAATTGCAAAAGAACCGTGGTCGTGAACAGCCCGTCGTCACCTGTATGCGGCGGGCTTTTTTGCGATAGTTTTGTAGTTTCTAACCTTGAAAGTTTAGGTTCATTTTAGTTTGTATCGTGCTGTCGGCACGTAGCCATTGTAGTGTGGATATTGTTATAACGCGTCTTTGGAATAATTTAACATCCTAAATTACAATAAACTCCACCAACCCGGACTTGGCCCCCGTGGTGGAGTATGGCCTAACCTTCCTGCGATGCAGGAAGAGACCCTTGAACCAGCAGTGGGGACATACAAGGGTTGATAACGAAATTACAATAAACATTTATATCACTATATTCGAGCCTACTGACGAGAACGTAAGTCCAAGAATCAATGTGTTTTAATAGATTTGGCCATAAACGGCCGTTTTTTTTGCGAAATAATGTCGCAGGTTGTTGATAATAGGTTCTAAATAGTCGTTAAGATTTATGATGTTCACTTTTTGAAACACCTTATTGAGAAATTAGATATGATTTTTTTTTTACGGTTGACTTTGAATTTTTCTGATTAAGTAATTAATATATATAAATAATATTAATAAATAAATATTCATGGACATATTACACATATCTCGTTAGCCCTATACTAAGTAAAACTAAAAGACTTGTGTTGTACATAAATACATAGATAACATCCAAGACCCGATACAAACTAGAAAAGTTCGTTTCCTAGTTTGACCCGGCCGGGGATCGAACCCGAGACCTTCGGTTTTACAGCAGCGTGCCAAACCGCTGCGCCACCGAGGCCGTAATGTAATTATTACTGTCAGTACATACTAATTTATCATTGTATGATTGATAGATAGAACGGAATAGGGGAGCTCCTAGTATCCTAGCTTGACACGACAAGTAATGGTGCTGTCTAGAAGTTATTTTATTTATTATTTTATCTCTCACAGTGTAACTTCACCCTTCTGCGTCGCAGTTTAGTGCCAGTCCGCAATATAATGGTAGACAGGCCATGAAGACATGTACATACCACCTTATTGGACAGTTTTACTAGGGATTTGCTACACTGCTATTGTCTAGCGGTTACTTGGACGAATAAACTTTTTCTTACTCTTCCTTGCACGGTCAACAGCTGATCGACCTACTTAATTTATTACTAGTTAGAATATTTTCGGGGCTTAATCGCGTAGTAATTTATTGATATTTTACCTCGACGCTTCGACGACGTTACAGTCATCGTGGTCACGAGAAGACTGATGGCTGGCACCCGTTCGCATCTTCGGCTGATGTGGTTTCAGACTACCCTCAATCAGCTATCACAAAGCACTATTAGGGTTGCGACATACTACACGACATTGTCAGTGTAGTGTGTCGCAACCCTAATTCTAACTATGTGTACAAGTCGCGAAAGTTTAAAATATGTTACTTTATTACTCTCACTGCAGAGCACAGCCCTTCTCTCAGGGAGAGAGTATGGGCTTAATAGCCACGTGTGCCCACCGCGGATTGGCAATTTTAACCGCTGACGTATTTGAACACCTACCTCGGGCACTCGGGTTTTGTCACGCTGTTTCCATTACCTTTAGCGAGTGGTATTGCTACTATACCTCGTAATTTCACGCTTTCAAGTCCATTGTTCTACCCACTGGGCTACCGTCGCTTCAGCGTGAATTAAAAAAACAAACAAACAATAGAACGAACGAACAAACGAACGAACGAACGAACGAACGAACGAACGAACGAACGAACGAACGAACAAACAAACAAATCGTACTTTATTTTATCACTCACTTCACGTCGTCAGGCTATACTAGTCCACTGCTGGACGTAGCCCTCCCCTAAAGAGCGCCACGTTGTGCTATCATAGAGGGTAATGTCTTAACCTTCATGATCGTTTAAGATCACTCAGGCAGCCGGAGCTACGAGTACAAGCGGTTCACATTCGTGTACTCATAATTTCAGTTCCACGGTAACACACTGGTTGTCAAATCCGTACTCCTTATCTGACGTTTCATTGAGCCATGTCATTCGCTTTAGACGTTGCCTTTACGATGATGATTGGCCTTTTGCATTTACGTAATGAGATGATTTATACAGCGTCCAGTGGTATCCTCACTCACACTAGATGAGTGAAGGGACCACTCCGACGCTGTAGTGCCTGGGACATGGTTTTATAGATGGTGTAGGCTTGCCCAGCACCTATACCATCCTGACAGCTTAGTCGGCCTAGCCACAGGAAAGACTAGTCAATACGTGCGGAGCCAACCAAGCCGCGGGTTTCCTCACGAGGTTTTCCTTCGCCGTTAGCGTGTGGTATTCCGACTACAAATTCGCAAATGTACGTAACTTCGAAAATTAAACAAAGTCATTGGTACATGCCCGCACTCGGGATCGAACCTGGGGCTCTCGCTTGCCAGTCAATGGTTCTACCCACTGAGCTACCACCGCTCTCTTACTTTTATCGATTGTTTATTTATAGTCAGATTTTTCACAGTAGGAGAGCACGCTGCGACACTCGAAGCAATTCCACGAATACGCTCACGATCGGTACACTAAAGTTCTATTCTCGATAAATCTATTCAAAGAAAGTCACCACCGGCGATTTTTCTGCTTCACAATTTTTTTTTGTTTTTTTATTCACACTTCTGAAACAATTTATCCTATAACATACTACAAACTGTTAATACAGTTTTGGTACATTGCTCTCTTGATTTACATTTAAAACCTTATACTAGCTTAATCAATAAATATCAACCCATGTATGTCTCCACTGCTAGGGCACGGGTCTCTTCCTGCATCGCAAGAATGTTTGGCCATACTCCACCACGGGGGCCAAGTCCGGATTTCTGGAGGGTTGTAAGATATTGGCGGGTCTTCCAGTCAAAAGTTATCAAGCTGCCCATAAGGTCTCTGACATGGCTTAACGACTTCACATTCCGTAAGTTTCCTCTGTGGTAACCGCAACTTCCGCACTATACAATCAGCAATTGTCTTTGAACTCCCGTGTGACTTTCAATTCGTTCAACGGGGAATGTTCGATAACATGGCGCTAGTCTTGAGCTTACTTCACTACATTAAAAACGAACAATACTCGTATTATGACCAGATGTAATAAAAATGGAAAAAAAACTAAAGGTGAAGTATTGTTTAATATTAAATATTTTTGAACTATTTTTACAAATGTATACAGTTACTCAGTTACTGTTTAATTCATTAATAATGAATACTCTCTGAAATAATTAAGAGAGTATTGCTATACATTACTTAATACATTACTAACTCGAAACAGTATAAAAAAGTGACGGCTTCGGTGGTGGAGCGGTTGGGCACGCAGTCTGTACAACCGAAGGTCTCGGGTTCGATCCCCGGCCGGGCCAAACTAGGCAATGAACGTTTCTAGTTTGTCTTGGGTCTTGGATGTTACCTATGTATTTATTGTATTAAATCTGTCGTCGAGTTAGCACCTGTAACACAAGTCATTTAGTTGTACTCGTACTTAGTATGTCCATCAATATTTATTATTATTAGTATTAAAAAAATACTAAATAGCAGTAAAACCTAACCAGCCACATCCGATGCAAAAGTCCACATAACAATGGCCGCGTTGCCGCGCTTCACAGCGAGGGAAATCCTTTGGCTCAGTTTTGCCCCAGAGCGAAAGTCCATGCCAAGGTACCAATCGGCGGCACATCTCTCGAATAAATGAAATGAAATTAAATTAAATGAAAGCAAGAGGTTTTATTCAAAGTAGCACAGAAACTGCGGCTTAATAAACGTTACAATTCAAACTAGGTGTACATTACAAAATCTAGATCATTTTGGAGAGAAAATGGACATATAAACTCCAAAACTTAGTTTTTTGAAAGTCTTTTAAAAGCTCCGCCCTACGCTCCCCTTACACCAGTGCTTTCAATAACCAAACCAAACCAACCGAAAAACAAACCAGTAACCAAAAACCACTGGTTTTTGCTCTCTGAATTAACAATTTCACTATTCAGTTGATGTGTACTCAGCATTAGAAATAAAAAGCGGCAATTAATTCAGTAAAAACATGACTAGTATCGTATATAATTAAGACTGGCGTCCGAGAAAGTCTGATGAGCTTTTTAGTCCGTCTGTTTTCTAGGGCAACAGAGACGAGTTTCCTTTGCCGTTGCCAGGAAACGGCTTGTTTACCGAGCATTTATTACCGTTTATTAGCATTTGACCAGGACAAGCCTTTTCCGGGATCCCGAAGTCTAGACCGAACCAAAAGTGATGAGTATAAGTTAAGATAAGAATATTCTTTAGTATTACTTATGAAATGAAATGAAAAGGTTTTATTCAACGTTACAATTAAAACTATATTTCCATTTCAAAATTTAGATCAGTTAGGAGAAAAAATGGGCAAAAAAACTCCAAAGTTAGTCTTTTCAAAGTCCTTAATTAACATAGTTTACATAATTATCATAAAACATAGAACTCATGCATTGTACGGGCTTTAATTCCATGAGGCCTCTGACATAGCTTATCGACTGCCATTACATGACAACCGGCACCGACAGCTTAACGTGCCTTGCAAAGCCCGGAAGCGCTCGGAAAAAATGCCACTAGCTGTAGTCACGGGATGGTCACCCATCCAGCACCTGATCGCGCCCGTTGTTGCTTAAATTTAGTGATTGATTCCAATCACTCGACTCCACTAGACCAAGAGCGCTTCTAGTAATGGTGATGATGATGATTGGCCTTTTTTTCATCTACGTAATGAGATGATTTATACAGCGTCCAGTGGTATCCTCACTCACACTAGATGGGTGAAGGGACCACTCCGACGCTGTAGTGCCTGGGACATGGTTTTATCGATGGTGTAGGCTTGCCCAGCACCTATACCATCCTGACAGCTTAGTCGGCCGGAGAGCGGTGGTAGCTCAGTGGGTAGACCCATGGACTGGCAAGCGAGAGCCCCAGTTTCGATCCCGAGTGCCGGCATGTACCAATGACTTTGTTTAATTACAAAGTTACGTACATTTGCGAATTTGTGGTCGCAATACCACACGCTAATGGTGAAGGAATACATCGTGAGGAAACCCGCGGCTTGGTTGGTCTTGACTTGAGTAATATATTAATCGGGTCAATCAAATATTTTATTTTAACTTGACGGCCTCGGCGGCGCTGCGGTTTGTTGGCACGCTGACTGTAAAACCGAAGGTCTCGGGTTTGATCCCCGGCCGGGTCAAACTAGGAAACGATCTTTTCTAGTTTTTCTCGGGTCTTGGATGTTATCTATGTATTTATTGTATTAAATCTATCAAGTTAACACCTATAAAACAAGTCATTTAGTTGTACTTAGTATAGGGCTAACGAGATCTGCGTAACATGTCCATAAATATTTATCATTGTTATTCCTTATTATTATTTTAAAATTGTGCATTATGTTGTATAAGAACTGTAGATATTTTTATCTGGAAATAAATATAGTTCCCGTAGCTCCCACACAAGCACCACTCGAGGCGAAAATGAGCAGGCAAAAACTATCAATCGTTTACAATGTCTGGAATGTTCTTTAACACATTGTCCTCTGTGCAAAATTATCTCTAATTTTCTGTTCAACAACCTTCAATGACGAAACAAATTGCCACCCCATCGAGACGAGATATTATACTACATCTCAATGCGAAAAATGCAAAGGTGTAAACAAACATCAACTACGGAATGGAGGAGGTTTAGTCCATTTATTTAGGTAATGAAATAAATAATTCTAATTAGTCGTTTTATTGAAATAAACACTTTAAAAATATTTATAATTTACTTTTATTTTATAAAACATGTATTTCAAGAAGTATCAAGATTTTTTACATTTTTTAAGTGCCTAAACATATTGAGTAACATTATTATTAATTAGTTGTAATCATACTATTTTTATTTTTAATGCACTAACCCGTGCTAAGGACAAATTTAAAAACCTATTTAGAGGCTAAAAATTTCACCCATGCTGGGATTCGAACCCGCAACCTCTGGCTATCCGTGCCAGCGCTCTACCAATTGAGCGCTGGCTGGTTTATAGTTGTAATCAGTATAGCCTTTTCTATTGCTATAACGGTATGCAGCAGGTAATCTGTTCTGTACTTCTGCTGTTTACCAGTTTTATTTTATATACTTTTGATATTATTATTGACATTTTATGACTTTGCTCAATTGATTTCAAATTCTATCCAAGGGTTGTCTGGAACAGATCATTTTTAGTGAAAAGGCCGCCGTCTTTACTTTTAGGTTTAGAAATATCTGCTAATTTTCTTTATTTTTTAAATATTTAAATATCTTTTAATTTTCTTTTTTATGTACCATAACGTATTTTCCATCTATTTATCTATCTATCTATAACTAATATTTTAATTAAAACTGTTTTTATACGGATTTTACTCGTTTATTACATTTTTACAATTTTCCGACGTTTCGGCACTTTTTCAGGTGCCGTGATCTCGGATGATGAGATTTATGATTAATCTTGGTAATCATAAAAAAATTGAACTTGGTCAAAGTTCAATTATTTTATGATGAGCGATATTGTATCTTAAGATAGTATTTTCGCCGTGTGTGACGCCCCGCGCTTCTCTAAATATGATTTTGTATTGTATTTCTTTATTTCAGATAAATTACATTCCATTGATTGTTAGAAAAAATACATGAAGTATTAAATGAATACTAAAACTAAATATGTTAGTGAGATCACAAGCCATACCTAAATTCTGAATTAAAAAAAATCAAATTTAATTAATTTTTAAGTTCAACTCCAAACTTACACTTTGGTTTACACAAGTGCGAGTCCTAGTATCTAGTTATTGGGCTGTCTTATTTTGATTAAATAGTTTGTGTACATCCGTTGAACTTTAGCCTGGTACAAAATATATCTCACTTGACGCCAAAAAAACTGGCGCCTGCATCCCAAAAATACGTTAACGATTCAAAAGTGAAAAAAAAGATGGACGACCAAAATGGCGGCAAAAGTAACAAATAACAAAGCGGTGACTTGAACATCTCCGCTCACACCTCTTGAAACAGTTTGGTTTGATTTTAACATGCACAGGGTGCTTATGATTATTTAAGATAATTATTTTAAGATCTTCTGCGGCCTTGAGTTTTTCTGATAATTTACAGGTGATCGTATTTAATACTTCGTATTATTTAAGCATGTCTGAGGCCTTATGGGCGGCTTGATGAGTTCTGGCAGTAAGGCCCGCCGCGATGCAGGAAGAGACCCGTGCCCCAGCAGTGGGGACATACAAAGGGTTCCTATCATAAGCATAGTTTAACAAATACTGTTTAATAGTGTTTTAACTTTAATGAAATAAATTTAGTAAAGCAACGCAATGGGCACCATATCCTAAGGTGTCGGTGAACTGGGCGCAGCTTACATTTAGTTATCTGTTTGAATAATTTAAGTTGTAGGTTAGGTATGTTCTACTAATATAGTTAGGTTAGTATGTTATTTATTGTTAATTATTAATAATCCTAATAAAAATACATATCCAACAAATACACACAATAAATAATAGAATAAAAAAAATTTTTTTTAAAGATTGATAATGAACTTCTACGTAAAGTATCACTTCGTAAAAAAGTAGAATGTATAAGCATTGTGAAGATTATAACATTCGTTATCAACCCTTGTATGTCCCCACTGCTGGAGCACGGGTCTCTTCCTACATCGCAGGAAGGTTAGGCCATACTCCACCACGGGGGCCAAGTCCGGGAAGATTATAACATAGTTAAGATTATTTTATCTTGTACATAGCAGAAAACCATAAAATAGACTTTATTCACATTGAGATAAAGGTAGAATAAGTGGTTATTTATAATAATAACAACTCCGACACAACACAATCACTAGCCGTAGTAGCAAATTAGAAAAGCCTACGATATAGTTATCAGGCAAAGACCGCACAAACTTGAAAACACGTCCATACTGAGGCCATATGTTCAAATTCCGGCCAGAATCCAACCCAATGATGTCTGGAATAAGAGCCAGTACAATGCATGAGGTCTATGTTTTATAATAATTATGTAAACTCTGTTAATTAAGGACTCGTCCATTTTTATCCAAAATTATCTAGATTTTGAAATGGACACCTGGTTTGAATTGTAACGTTCATTAAGCCGCAGTTTATGCGCTACTTTGAATTAACCTTTTCATTTCATTTCACGACCTCTGCTTTAGAAATCAAGCGTATTATCCACCTAGACAGTCGTTTGATAGTCTAGAGTCACAAATTTACCGCGTTGTCCAAACTTTTTGCCCTGCGCCCACCCTATTCATCCGCACAGACTCCCAACACAACAAAACATCATCCTGTCTACTTATCTACGCACAAGACTATGAATGGCCCGCCCTCCCATTGAGGCCCTACACAGCAGCAATATTGTACCAATTTATGCCTAAGCTTACTACAATAAAGTTTACTATCGTTTGTTTAGGACTCCTCTCTTTCGCCGTACCGCGTCCTTCCCGGTAATCCCTTGAGTTAGGGCCAGGAATGCTGACACACAACTAGATAGGGTTTTTTTGTAGGTTGGTGAAATAGAGCGATTTCGGTCGGCATTCTTTGCTTAATCGGTGTATCGGCTGTTTTTATTTTCTTTGAAGCATAAGAACAGAACAGCGGTGGAGAGACCCAACCATTATTTTTATTTCATTGGTTATGTTTAAATTTTTAACAGTATTTCAACAGAATGTTTAGGGTGCTTCGGGGTGCTAGCAATCGCCATCAATGGAATAAAATAATAACGTGTTATATAATACGTTTTTTTTTTTCAAAAAGGAAATATTAAAAAGTTCACACATAAAAAATCTTAATCGATCTTCGCTAAAAATGGCCGTTTCTGGCGGAAATCGATTAAAGTCCTAGGTTTTTGACCCTAGGTTCTAGATTGTAGGCTCTAAAAATAGTTGTCATATTGTTTAAGATTCATGATGTTTATTTTTTCAAAAAACGTATTGACATAACATTTACATACAGGCACATACATTGCTTCTGGTCCCACACTAGGATACCCTGTGTCGTGTGAACCAGAAACGACGACACCACAAACATGTAAACATCCAAGACCTGGGGTTTTTTTTGCCCCAGTCGGGGTTCGAACCCGGGGCCTCTTGCATGATAGGCAGATACGCTACCGCTACGCCAGAGAGGTCGTGATAAAACAAGTTATCATTTTTATTCCATTCCACTAGCTAGGACCATAGTGAGGCAGCTATTATGGTAGTCTCCTATCTGGTAGTCTACATGTAGTCTACACTAGAACCTGGGTAAGTGTAGTCAGCCGCACCTTATGTTATTTCGAAAAACTTACTTTATAAGCTCGCAAAGTGCGGTATCATGATAGTAGAGTTTGAAAATATGTCCTGAGACATTTAAAGTGTCCCAGGAACTTTGCAAAAACTATAATCCTGTTACAACGTAAGTTTGAGTTAAGAAATTTCTAATTTCTCCAGGAAACTCGCGGGGTAAAGAAAATACTTGTAGACTGGCCAGTAGCTTAACTTTCTCGTGGTATTTTTTAGATTAAAGTGATCACATCGCGTAAAAGATTTACTATGGATGCCAAAAAATGCTTCGCGACCCAGTGCAAATAGCTCAATTTTTTTTTTAATCATAGTATAAAAATAGGTAATAATAGGAGATTCTCAGGAATAAAAGGAAGCGCTCGAAGCCTCGCGGAACCGAGTGATTGGAATCAATCACTTGGGTTAAGCAACAACAGGCGCGGTCAGGTACTGAATGGGTGACCATCTCGTGACTACCGCTAGTGGCATTTTTTCCAAGCACTTTCGTGCTTCGCAAGGCACGTTAAGCCATTGGTGCAGGCTGTCATGTACTGGCGTCGCTAAGCCATATCAGTGGCTTTATGGGCGGCTTGATAACTTCTGCCACTGTCTTACAATCCTCCACCAACCCGGACTTGGCCCTCGTAGTGGAGAATGGTCTAACCTTCCTGCGATGCAGGAAGAGACCCGTGCCCCAGCAGTGGGGACATCTAAAGGGTTGATATCGATATCGATCGAGGAGATTGTAATAAAAATAATAATAGATGATTTAGGGAATAGATAGATACCACATTAAACCAAAAGCCCAAATATGTATGGACAATGGACATGTTTTATGAAATGCGTCGGTTTGACGAAACATGTCTATTACAGTAGACAATAAATTAGAAAAGATTATTTCATAACACATTCCATAACAATATAGTTGGGCACATAATACAGGCAACAAATAACGCACTAATGGAGAATTTGCACAAGTTTTTTTAATAACCGCGGAGGTCATGTTAAAAGAGAAATAAATGGTTTTTTTTCTTCGATCTGTGGCGAGCACATGTCATGTCTGCGCGCGCACTACAAACTCCAACATTCCTGCATCGCGCAATCAAAGTGTTTCAATGACATACCATAAATATAACGTCCTACTAACAACAGTCGGACCGGCCGGCCCCAGGCATACGATCTGCCTGGTGGGAAATTTCCCCTTATAGTGGAAGAGCATCATTACCCGCTCTTCCCTATAGATAGATCACTACTTTTAATAATGTCGAAAAGTCATAGTACAGAAACACTTCATACAAATTGGACCCGAATGGTGACGTCTCAAAATGAACATCGTTACTTTCCTACAGTCTATTTATTCTTACTTGTCCAATTTAGTAAACAAGATTCTACCCGTAAACTGTAACTTTTTAGTCCAAAACTGCCATATTTCCATAAATGAAGTAACTTGGAACACTCTTTTAGATAACACGCTGCCAATTTTATAAACATAGTTCATGATAGTTCATGAATTTGCGAGAAAATGTCTAGTTTAGGCATCTAATCTCAATTTTAAGGTTAGAATCTTGTTTACTAAATTGGACAAGTAAGAATAAATAGACTGTACAATGTATATATTCGAATTATTTCGTAATAGTAGTTGTTAACCGAGGGTATAAAGAATCCATTCCCGAGGTATTTAGAGGTATTTAGGCTATAGTCCGAGTAGGAATTGATTCTTTTACCCGTGTTAACACTCTACTTTTCATTTGGAATATGAGGAAAATAAAAACTCATTTTAAATATTCAAATCATAGCATAAAAGATTATTTCTTATTTTTTTGAATTCCATCACAGATACTATACCTAACAGATTAGTATCCCGCCAATTTATGTCGACCTTTTAAATTTTAAATATGGAACTCACCGCGTAATTGTTGCGGCTTATTCAGTTTTGTAAGTTCACCCTGGCTGTTTAGAAACTCACATGGCCGCAGCATTTTTTTAATAAGTTTTTTTTACATAAAACTCTTCACCGCTGACAGTATTTTTATTTCCGACCCTTACGTGGGAAGTAATTTGAATGAGTTTTTCCCTCTCTAGGGAGGAAAGCAGCATTTTCCACCCAATAATCGGATCAAAACAACACTACTTTCCGTTTTTCTATGTCTTTTGTGGAATAAAAGGAATACCACTTCAATCTAAGTTACACGAAAGTTACTCATCTAACGCCGTAAAGTGTGAACCCCTGTAAAAAAATGTTTCACTATTCATATAATACCAATAAACTATAAAATTTTCTTGTATGCATTCTGCTATAAAAAAGTATTTCACGCGCGCGATCATCATCCATGATACAAAATAGTAATAGTAGTAGTGAAAGCGATGCACATGAGGCCACAAAAAAGTATTTTAATTAACCTCCGTGGTAGAGTTACCTCCATGGTAGAGTCAGACCCCCGGCGACGCGCGCCGGCCAACTGGCAACGCGAACTATTTTGAAAATGGAACGATCGAGAATTTCTTCTTCCTTTAAAAGGAGCCGTTTTTTCCATTGACGAGGTATTGAAGTGTAATGCCACCTCCTTCCGCGACGTTGGGTTATAGCTGAGGAACTTTCTCAGACCGGAATAAAAATATTGCTTTGATGGCTGGATTAAATAAGTTTCTAGCCAGCCACGTCCTGAAGATACTTTTGGTCAGTTTATAAATTTGAAAGTCTATGAAAGAATATTTTTACATCAAGGCATGACCTAATACTAATAAACGTAACAAAACATAAACTCACGCCTGCACCTCAGAAGGGACTAACATCCTGACAGTTTGCCAGTCAGTATATCTATGAAAACATTATGTAGGTACTACGTCAGGAAAAATATCAGTAACTTAAAAACTGTAGGTACCCAACACAAATTAAATATTAGAAATAAACATAAACTTTCGTTCCCAAGATTTAGGTTGGCAAAGTTCTGCGACGATCTGCCTGGCGGGAATTTCCCTTTATAATGGAGGAGCAAGATCACGCGGTCTTCCCTATAGGCGTACAATCGGACCGAGTGAACACAAAATAGTATTAATTATGTTCGACGAATCGCTCGGAGCCCCGGCTGCCTGAGTGATCTTTAACGATCGCGAAGGTGAAGCAACATGGGGCGCACTCAGTGTATGGATGGGTGACCGTCTATGACTAACGCTAGTGGCGTTGCGGTTTAGTGCTTGAAAACTTCTGACAGTAAGACCAGTCACTAGACTAGTCTTACAAGCGTCCACTAATCTAGATCGGCCCTCGAGGTGGAATATGGCCTATACTTTCCTTAAGGAAGATACCCGTGCCCCTCGATGGAGACATAATGGGTTGATGATTGATTGATTTATTGATGTTTGGCAGACAACTCTCCACAAAAACGGATATGGTATGGAGTATACAGAATCCGTTGTCAGGCCCGTACTAAGTTCGATCGTTTGTTAATATAAGGTAAATTGTTGATTTAAACTACAAAGCTATTGGTAAACCTAATATGCTTTTAGAGTACCTACGCTATATTAAACTGCGGCACGTATAGTTCGGTACAGCTGTACCGAACTATAATGCCATAAAATTTAATGTTAACCTCTATTTCATTCCATATTATTACAACCCTAGTGGTGCGTTTACATGTTCGCACTTTCGCGTATTGATATGGTTCGAAGGAGCTGTCCGGGCCTACTGGCGCCTATTTTTATGTTTCCTATAAACATCCCACTGCAGGGCACAGGCCTTCTCTCAGAGAGAGATTATGGCGTTATCAACCCTTGGATGTCCCCACTGCAGGGGCACGGGTCTCTTCCTGTATCGCAGGAAGGTTAGGACATACTCCACCACGGGGGCCAAGTCCGGGTTGGTGGAGGATTTTAAGACAGTGGCGGGCCTTACTGTCAGAAGTTATCAAGCCGCCCATAAGGCCTCTGACATGGCTTAACGACTGCCATTATATGACAGCCGGCACCAACGGCTTAGCGTGCCTTGCGAAGCACGGAAGCGCTCGGAAAAATGCCACTAGCGGTAGTCACGGGACGCTCACCAATCCCGTACCTGACCGCGCCTGTTGTTGCTGGTGATTGATTCCAATCACTCGGTTTGCCACGAGCCACGAGCTAGGCCACGAGCGAGAGAGATTATGGGCTTAATTACAACGCGTGCCCACCGCGGACTGGCATTTCCAAGCGCTGAGTTAATTGAACACTTCAGACACTCAGGTTTCCTCACGATGTTTTCCTTCACAGTTGACTAAAGAGGTTCAAAATTTCACTGATGCCGGTGAGTCACCCATTAGCTCAGTTGGAAAGAGCGCTGGCACGGATACCCAGAGTTCGCGGGTTCGAATCCCGGCATGGGTGGAATTTTTAGCATCGAAATAGGTTTTTAAATTGTCCTTAGCACGCGTTAGTGCATTAAAAAATAATATAATATAGCTCTTTGCTTTGTTCGTTTGATGTAAAACGACCTTAAGATGAGTAAAAATAGCGGTCGCTCCATCGAGAGTTATATCGTCCAGGGAACTCTACCGAAGAACGCTAACTACCAAGTCTGTACGCACCCCTATCCCTTTAAGGTCTTCGCACATTAAAACAACTCAACGGCGACTCGACTCTATGCCAAATATTGAAATTTAAGCCCTGTGTCATATGTTCAAGGTTTAATTTCAAAAAATGATATTAAAGTAGTGTACGACGAGTGGCCTACGCATCGTACACTAAAGGTCAACCCCGACACGTTTGTCACGCAATGACCACACGTTGTCCACGCAACGACCACACGTTGTCCACGCAACGACCACACGTTGTCCACGCAACGACTATGCGTTTGCGACTGACGCGTGACGGGCAACCATTTGCCAGCCCACCCGTCCGCCATTACAATATTCCCCTTCTGATTTCCTTTGTCGCAACATATCATGTACCCAATATCTTTTTTCCTGCTGTTTCGTTCAATTTCATTATCAAGTATAATAGCTATAATCGCCAGTTCGATGAATGTAAAGTTCGACATTTCATAAGCAACATGACTTCTTTGGACAAAATTCAATACGCATTACCCACTCGTTGACACCGCGTTGTCCACTCGTTGACAACGCCTTGCCCACTAGTGACCATGGGGTGGATCAACTAGTTGACTACTCATCGAGAGTGTGAGTAGAGTTGCTGCTGCGTTGGCGTGGAGTTGTTATAATGTGCGAAGACCTTTATTCATCCGATATTACGAGCCTAATATGGGAGCGTGAATTTGTAAACCTAACACTTGGGAATCGTAACGTAAGTACCGCCCTATACGCGAAGGTTCGGATATTCATGCGAGAATGGGCTGCGGTGTGGCAGTTAGACGGTTATTTCGAAATGGCTAAGGTCGGTATTACACGGTTCAATATTACTTTCAATTTCATTGCTTCAATCGCATTCTTTAAATCTCATTGCCCTCATGCCTTTGCCCTGCAGTGGGACGTTAATAGACTA
Organism: Yponomeuta sedellus; assembly: GCA_934045075.1. Classification (NCBI taxonomy): domain Eukaryota; kingdom Metazoa; phylum Arthropoda; class Insecta; order Lepidoptera; family Yponomeutidae; genus Yponomeuta; species Yponomeuta sedellus. Next base: position 19,292,013 of record OW203738.1, read on the forward strand.
CATAATTAAGATAACGCTGGTGGCCTAGTCGAACCGGGTGATTGGAATCATTCGCTTGAGTTCAGCAACAACAGGCGCGGTCAAGTGCGGGATGGGTGACCGTCCCGTGACTACCGCTAGTGGCAATTTTCCGAGCGCTTCCGTGCTTTGCAACGCACGCTAAGCCGTTGGTGCTTAACGTGCCTTGCTAACCACGGTAATCGTTAGTCGTATTGCAAATGGTAGTCGTTAAGTCATGTCAGAGGCCTTATGGGCGGCTTGATAACTTCTGACAGTTAGGCCCGCCTCTGCCTTACAATCCCCCAACAACCCAGACTTGGCCCCCGGGTCGGAGTATGGCCTAACCTTCCTGCGATGCAGGACATACAAGGGTTGAAATAACTTATTATTAATTTATTGCTTTTAATTTCATTCCTTTAATCAGGCGATATTTCACGTTCAATGTTCTTGTGACCTTGCTTCCGATTTCATTGTTTCCATCGCATTATAATTTCAGGTAATAATTCACGGTCTAATTTCGGTTCAATATTGATTTCAATTTCATTGCTTCCATCGCATTGAGACGTAAGGCGATGTTAGGTACACGCTTAAATTTTCGTTATATTATTATTATTAAAGATCTATTTTGATTTCATTGCTTAAATCGCATTGAAAAGTCTAAATACATTTCAATGCCATTACGCAATTTCATTGAGAGCTATTCTTTGACGAACGTTTTCAATCCAATTGACCTGTAAATGACTAGTAGGTAAAGTTGTTCAATGTTCAATGCTTTTCAATGGAATTGCTTTATTTTAGTTGTACCGTGTAAGTACAAAAAGGCGCCTTTTTTAACAAATTTTGTCATTAAACAGGCAAGCGCCCCATTAATGTTATGTTGAAAGTGCATGAATTTAATTTCGGCATGTGGCAATGGTTTATTTTTTAATTCACATTTGTGAATAATCACTCGCGGTCGTACAAACATCATGAGGCAACATGTAGTACGCCTGAGGTACTCACTTAAAACGTCCCAGGCGGTCATACATCGACCAAATAGGGGATGTATTAGCAAAGGGGAAGATAAAAAGTACATGGAACGGCCGTGCGTGCATGCAACGACTTACGAATGTTGATGAAACGAAGGTGATCTGTCAGGATCGTAGCAAGTGGCAGTCTCTGGTCTCCGCCTACCCCTCTAGGATAAATACGTGAATATACATACGTATATACATAACCTCTGTATGTATGTGTTTAAGAATGTATGTATGTACTCAATTAAAAGTATACGATAGTAAATAATCACGTCCTCAAAGCTCGTCAAAGTGAATGTATAGGTAATTGTATTCCTCAATGTGATGACAGCTAGTTTTCTAGAAAACTTTGTTTTGCTACAATCTCTAAGCGTGTAACCAAACCTTTACAATAAATTCAGTTAGGAAGGCTTCTAACTTGGGAATACTTATTTACGATGCAAAATGGAAGATAATATTACGGCCGTAAGGAATCTAAATAATTCAATGAACTGGTTTCTAAAACGTGCGTCCTAGCTTATTCATAAATCCATTTATAAATATCTATATCTATCTATAATCTATAATCAGCCCACATCAACCCACTGCCAAGTATGCCTCCTTTTTACTGCACCATTCCTCACGGTCCTGTGCTAATCTGATCCATTTCTGACCCGCAACCCTCACGATGTCGTCTGACCATATTGTCGGTGGTCTGCCTACCACTCCCTGGGCCACCACTCCAATACTGCCCTAGTCCACCGGCCGTCTTCCCTTCTAGCCAAGTGTCCCGCCCATCTCCACTTTAACTTTGTGATCCGCTTACCAACTTCTTCGACCTTGGTTCTCCGACGAATTTCTACGTTGGGTAGAAAATAAAATATTAAAGAAATTAATATAATCACCGTTAATTTTAACGTTTGTGTGGTACTTCAGACAATGGAACAACTTTCATCGTGCCCTGCGTGCTCTGACACCTGCACTCAGGAGGACCTAACGGTTGCAAATAATAAATCTGTCAGCGTCGCAAATCTGTTCAAATCGAATCAAATACATAAATAAGTATAGTGTATTAATATATTTATATTTGCACCGACTACCCGTCTCTTATTTCCTTCAGCAACTTTCCGTCGTAAGGTTGTCTGGAAGAAATTGCTTTTAGCAATAAGGCCGCCAATTGTACTTTGTATCTTTACATGTTTTATAATATGTGCTCTGGTGTACAATAAAGAATATTCTTATCTTATCTTCTTACATTTATTTGTTCAAACATAGGTTTTTGCTTACTCTGAAGTATAGTGTAGCGTAATATCTCTCCTCTATGCTTTACAAATCGGCGTACAAGAACAGAAAACAGAACGTGTTATTGAGAATCTCATGTCAAAAATCTTAAAGTAGTTAAGACCTGGATGAAAAGAGTTTTGCCATCGACATGCTAAAGGCCAGTTTTTGCATTGAGAATATCAGTAAGCTAATAGTTAACTCTGTAGTGCTAACTCTGTAATGCTCTGCTAATTTCACAGAAAAGAGCGTGACAGAATGTTACTAAAGTATTAATTAAAGTATGACGACCTCGGTGGCGCAGCGGTTTGGCGGATTTACAGTCAGCGTGACTGTAAATCCGAAGGTCTCGGGTTCGATCCCCGGCCGGGTCAAACTAGGAAACGAACTTCTCTAGTTTGTCTCGGGTCTTGGATGTTATCTATGTATTTATTGTATAAAATCTATCGTCGAGTTAGCACCTATAACACAAGTCATTTAGTTGTGATTAGCTAGTATAGGGCTAATGAGATCTGTGTAATATGTCCATGGATATTTATTTATTAATTAGTGAAATTCACAATTCAGAAACCGGTCCTTAGTAGAAAAATATAATCATCTACCTAGGATATTAATTATTATCATATCTTAATATAAATGATTAAAATGTGACATACTTAATATGAATAAGCTGAGATTTAAAACAAAATTATTAAATCTGGTTTGTTCGTTAACTTCTTCTCAGCGAATTATTTATTTATTTTAATAATATATTTATATTTGTAATTAGTTCCGAAACGTCGAATTAGTAAAAAATCTGTTTTTTAATGCATATTTTGAATATATAAATTTTGGGATTAAATCGACAATCGACTCCACCTACCACCCAACGTCTTGAACTTTCTCCTAAAAACCTGTTCAGACCAGTGTTAATAATCCATTTAGCAACTAATTAGACGCAGTTTGACAAAAAATGTACACATCCGCCCATCAAGATTACATACACTTGACTGTCGCACTTTTTGCCGCCCCTTTTGGACCAAACCCGAAACGGCGCGAAGGGGCACAAAAATATTACAACAGAAGGGTTTTCCCGAATATAGTAAGCCGTGAGTTGTACACATAGTTAGAATATTTTCGAGGCTTAATCGCGTAGTAATTTATTGCTATTTTACCTCGACGTTTCGACGACGTTACAGTCATCGTGGTCACGAGAAGACTGATGGCTGGCACCCGTCGCAACTTCGGCTGATGAGGTTTCAGACTACCCTCAATCAGCTCTATCCATCAAACCACTGGATAGAATTACACAAACCATCGGTACTTTCCAACGATCGCCATTATTATAGCCGAATTGTGCGTGAAGCGGTTGAAATTAAGAAACACAAAAAAATTAATCGGGAATGTGGTTTCAAACTGTCGCAAACGTCCGGTCATCAAGATGTGTTCGAGTGGAAAAAAGTCGCATGGCTTATCGTCCGACGTTGTCAGTGTAGTGTGTCGCAACCCTAATAGTGCTTTGTGATAGCTGATTGAGGGTAGTCTGAAACCTCATCAGCCGAAGATGAGAGCGGGCGCCAGCCATCAGTCTTCTCGTGACCACGATGACTGTAACGTCGTCGAAACGTCGAGGTAAAATTGCAATAAATTACTACGCGATTAAGCCCCGAAAATATTCTAACTAGCCGTGAGTTGCTTTTGATGTTTTGACCACAACTAGGTATGTGGTTTTCAGAGTAGATAAACAGTTGGTTAGTGAACGAGAAGCGCTCGTGGCATAGTGAAACCGAATGATTGGAATCAATCACTTGGGTTAAGCAACAACAGGCGCGGTCAGGTGCTGGATGAGTGACCATCTCGTGACTACCGCAAGTAGCATTTCTTCCGAGCGCTTCCATGCTTCGCAAGGCACGTTAAGCCGTTGGTGCCGGCTGTCATGTAATGGCAGTCGTTAAGCCATGTCAGAGGCCTTATGGGCGGCTTGATAACTTCTCACAGTAAGGCCCGCCACTGTCTTACAATCCTCCACCAACACGGACTTGGCCCCCGTGGTGGGGTATGGCCTAACCTTCCTGCGATGCAGGAAGAGACCCGTGCCCCAGCAGTGGCGACAAACAAGGGTTGTTATCGATCGATCGACTGATTAGCGCCGCACTAGATAGTGGTTTAGTGCATTACGCACAGTTTAGCAGTGAGCAGTGGGAGTCTTGATGTTTGTGAATAGCAATAAATTGACAGCGAGGACGTTAGCTAGTAAGGCATTTCGTGCCCATGATTAGGCCTCGTGTCGTGGAAAAGCAACAATACATCTACTTCCTTCTCTAATATATTGCTCCAGTCCATCCAACGGTTGTCTGGAAGAGATCACTTTTCGTAATAAGGCCGCCGTCTGTACTCTTAGGTTAAGAAATATCTGTGTAATTTCCTTTATTATGTAGAATAAAGTGTTCTCTATCTATCTTTTTTCTCAGGGGAAAGCGTGACAGAACGTTACTTAACCCTGTAACGGGCACTGGTCAAATAGTGCCCACTACAAATTGAACCTTATCACTTTGAGATAAAGTTCAAAACTCATGAAAAATTTATGCTAGCTCTGCCCATTGAAGGTATTATTATTAGTATTTACTTCGAGAAATTCGCAATTCAGAAACCGGGCCTGAGACGTCCTTTTTGTTTCAACCTCATCTATTTCGCCCCAAAACGCGACAAAATGACCGTAGGGGTGCATAAAAAGTGCAAGCTACCTGCGGGTCGGATTATATTCGTGGGAAGGGAATGCTCTGTTCGGTGACGGGTAGGTCGGTAACTCAAATTGTTACAACCTGTTCTGTCTGGTTTGAACTGGACCGCATTTCATTAAACTTCAATTCAGGTGCTTCGGGGTGCTAACGAGCGCCACGAATGGAAAAAAACATAACTTGTGTTATAATTAGGTACATTACAATTACATTACGTTATTATAGTACATTATGATATAAGTGCGGTAAGTTGAAAATTACAGCCAAGGCGATATTACTAGCTCGAGCCATCGGCGAGGGCTATAAGGAAGCAGAGGCTGTAATTTTCAAAGCGCACGTATGTCATACGACGTTTTATAACATATTTACGAGTAAATTAATGAAAATCTGACTTTGTTATCATCACTATTGACGACATTTTCAAATAAAAACCATACATCGAAAAGAAAAAGCGCGCGGATTTATTTTTACTTGTCCACAAATAAGCGATGCGCGCGCATCAACTTTTTTTTTGTAGGCAAAGGTACAAAAACAGCCAGTATTACTAATAAAGTAAATTAATATTTTTGTGTTTTTGTTACAGATAAATGGTTGTAATTTATTGTCAAAATTAATTAAATTAAAGAATTAAATGTTTATTTGTTATATTTTATTTTTCACTTTCTTGACACTAAACCTCTTTGCTAAGATTTTTAAAAGTATCGTTCATTTTTAGACGGAGTATCTTAAAACTTTATTAAAAAAAAAAACACGTGCCTTTTACATTACATTATATTATCGCACAAGTACGTAATGAGATACATTACGATATTGAAATTGGTGTAATTACAACCACTTTACGAGCAAATATGTTATATATAATAGTACATTACACAACTAGGGTGGTAATACAAAGAAAGGCCGAGATCGCAGAAGTTTGCGGCCCGAGCTGCAAGCGAGGGACGGAAATAAGCGATCGAGAGCTTTCTTTATTACCTCCCGTGTTGTGTTGTGTACATCTTTTTATGTCTACACTTGGCCAGAAAGCGGTTTTTGCCGTACGCGCAGCGTGCGGCAAAAGCCGCAATAAAATTATTTAAGGCATCCTGCCAGGCTTTTTACTTTGCAATCTATGGATCAGCTACACCCAAAAGACTATCAACGCCCTGCGCGTTCAATACTGGGTACAATGGGCTGAGAATGATGATGGGGGCTTGGGGCTGCCAAGGCACTGCAGCGCTTCAGGTATGTTTGCAAAGACGCGGACAAATGGTTTTCACGCGATACCTACTCAGGAACAGAACAGCCTCTTTGTTGCGCAGGGTGCGTGACAGCTCCAACGGCATTCTTCTTACCATATCGGATAAGCTTGACTGTCCTATCTTGAGGCATTGGGTACAAATGCACGTCTCACACCCATTGTAATTTTAATGTCTTAATTATTTTATGTTCAGTAACATAGGTTAAGCTTACACTAATAACTATGGATCATTGGTCTGAAATAAACGTATACGTTTTTATATAAAAGTGAACATGAGAAATAAATAAAGTAGGTACCCGGAACCGGCGTGCGTGCATGCAACGACTTATGAACGTTGATGAAGGGAAGGTGATCTGTCATGATCGTGGCAAGTGGCCGTCCCTGGTCTCTGCCTACCCCTCTGGGATAAAGGCGTGAGGTTATGTATGTGTGTATGAACATGAGAAATCTTAACAACTGTGACAACTATTTTTAGAACCTACAGTCTGGAACCTATAATCAATAACCAAGGACTTGGATCACTTTCCGCAAAAAACGGCCGTTGTTACCGGAAATCGATTAGAGTAAAGTTCTAATCTATTATCATAGGTTCTAGACTGTAAGTTCTAAACATAATTGACACAGTTGTTAAGATTTCTCATGTTCACTTTTAGACAAAAAACGTATACACGTACCTATAAACGGTTATAAAACAAGTTATGATTTTTTTTCCATTGTTGGCGCTGGTTAGCGCCCCGAAACGCCAGGGTTGACTGGAGGAGATTTTTTATGAAATAAGCTCGCCATGTACAACTTTTGTAATTAATTTTGTGCTTCCTTTATGATTTCTATGTGTGCAATAAATTATATTAGTTTATTATGACTACTCGATGTACCTATATTGTGCAATCTTCCTATCTGTTAATCTATGGGTTAATCGGCTTTATGTAACGTACTTACATCGTATTATAAACCCGAATTATTGTAGTACCATTGCTCTGCATGCATCTTGTAAGGTAGGTCGACTTCGTACAGTCGACAGCACATTAACCTTTACATACGTGCATTTACATTACTCAGTTAGGTACGTTACGGGTGACTTTGCTACAATAAAATAAACGGTATATTGCTGACGACTGTACCAACTAGTTAATAACTAGTACTTGATACAATTTGAGAAAAGTTGGTCAGGGTGGAGTTTTGTTTTCGCTGAGTTTTTATCCAAGCACCACAAGCTCGGCCCTAAGGCAACAGCTAACATTGTACAAACAGAATGTAAATTCATCTATGGGCCCAGGGAGCCGATTCTCGCCCATGCGAATTGAAAGCGTAGACTCAAAATATTGTTAGTTAGGGGGTAAATGGTCGAGATTGGCTAGGGACCGCGAGAGTTGGCGTGAAATGGAAGAGGCCTATACCCAGCAGTGGGCTTTATTCATGGGCTGGATAGATAGATAGACTCAAAATATTCGAAGGCTTAGACATTTGTCGCATAATAATAGATAGATAAATAGAGAACACTTTATTGCACAACCAGAAAAAGAATACAACCATATTTTTTAAATCTAAGTAATGTTATAAAATAGGATAAGATAACTCGACAGAGTCCTTAGACATTTATTTTCTCATTCGAATTCAATCGAGCATGGCGTTCGGAATCTTATTCGGAGTACAGCGGGTCGATTCTCGCCCATGCGAATTGAAAGCGTAGACGCCAAATATTCGAAGGCTTAGACATTTGTCTCATTAAAATAACATAAGAAAACTTGACAGAGTCATCAGACATTAATTTTCTCATTCGAATTCCATCTAGCATGGTATTCAAAATACAACTTTTGGCTGTCGCTCGACTTTTACGTAGAATTCCAAATCATAAGCCTTCGAGTCGTATACGACTTATTTGCTAGTGAAGTGAGAATTGACTCCCAGCTCGATTTTAAATTTTTTGGGGTCCCGTACCGCATAAAAAAACGGAACTCTCATAGGATCACTTTATTGTCAGTGCGTGCGACAATCCGTCCGTCCGTCGCGTCGCGTCGTCCGTATGTCTGTCAAGACCCTTTCTCTCTCGGAAACGCGTGAAGGTACCTATTGAATTGAAATTAAAACCTTATTTCAGGTTTACAGTTCCTTGAGGTTGTGAAAAAATAAAACGTCTTAATCAACGCAAAAAAATCTAAGGGCCGTTTATAATTATAATAATAAATTATAGTCATTTATCTCATGCAAAGGAACCCATATATAAATAACTAAAAACTAAACAGTAAAGGCTGAGCAAACCCAAATTCTTCCCGCGGGTGTCGTAAAAGGCGATCCCCAACCCGCATGCCCAGCGTGGGGATTATAGGCACTTACCCCCAATGATAGTATAAGACAGGGCGCTATGGCCATCATTAGGGGAGGGCTATGTCCAGCAGTGGACTACATAATATAGCCTGAAGAAGAACAAGAAAGGCTGAGACTAAGCCACAAAAAACGGTTATTTCGACACTCAAGGGATTTAAAAATTCATAGAGTACTTCCCTTTGACCTAGAACTATGAAATTTGGCAAGTGATCTCGTCTCTTATGCTACAAATGCAGAAAAAAATCCCAACACTTCACCGTCTAAAATAGTCTCTAAAGTTCGCGAAAAGCTCAGTAGAAACTACGAGACTCGATACCTAAAATATTTTTCCCGTTTAGCCCCATTTCACATCTCCACTCCGACTCCACAAGGTCTGCTGGAAGAAATCTCTCACAGAGATAAGCTCGCCTGTATACATGTATTTCCTTAAATTTTATTTATTGTACGCAATTGTACGGAACCCACAGTGCGCGAGTCTGACCCGCACTTGAACGTTTTTTTTTTTTGCAAACTCACAACGCAAATGAGCTGAGTTCACTCATGTGCTGTCAACTGCACATAATTACGTTTTTACCACACATCACAGCAGTATTTTTACCATGTCACCCTCAAGCAGCGGGCCGGTAAATAACTGCCATCCAGCAGCGAGTAAAGTTCCTAACATTTCCTGTGTGCGGCCTCAGAGAGATTGTAAAGCAATTTCCCGAGAAACTGTACCGTCTCAGATTATAATCCGACGCAAAATAACGGGCGCTTTTCCCAGTTGAATACCCTGGGAGCTGGTGCCACTGGATACGGCCGGGTTACGGAGCGTTGCACTCGGGCATATCCACTTGGAGTGGAAGTTAATGAGCTCAGTTTTATAATATTGAAACTATGTAGTTACTGATCAAACCGCTGTAGTTGGCACCAAAGTACTAAGTATTTCCAGATTGACTGGATGAGAAATGCCAGTGATAATACCGCCATCTTTGTAATTTTGGCGTACGAAAACTGTACAGCTTAAAACCTCGCCCATGCGAATTGAAAAAGTAGACGCAAAAGTAGATTCTCGCCCATGCAAATTGAAAAAGTAGACGCAAAATATTCGGAGGATTACATTTTTCGCATAAAAATCAGTTTCATGTATTCTCACTTCCCACAAAGTCAGCTCAGCAAAGTCATAGGCCTTGGGGCGGCTTGAAAAATTCCGACAGTAAGACCAGCCACTAGTCTTGCAAGCCTCCAACAATCCTGACTTGGCCCCCGTAGTGGAGTATGGCCTATACCATCCTCAAGGAAGGAACCCGTGCCCCTCGGTGGGGACATAATGGGTTGATGATGAATGACGGTCATCATAACTATATGAATAAAAGTGATGTAAAGAAGTTCTTACTTTCATTTTACTTAAGTCGATTTTTGTTTGTTACAGGCATACACACCCACCGGTTTTGAGAAATATGGCTACACATGTACAGTCGCAGATTATAGGGTTAACTACTCCGTTTGGGACACATCAGGTGAGTTATAAACAACCTTGTTACAGTATTACACATCATAATAGTCCCTTCGGGAATCTACGTTCGCGCAGACTAGGAAGAAGTGTAACGAAAGTACCCGAAGCTATAAATACATTCAACATGATCTTTAACCGATACGGTTAAGGTGCAGAATTGATTGCCGCAGTAGCGCTACCTATTTCGCTCACGCTAATATTTCCAAACAAACAGTCACCTGCATCGATGACGTTATCAACCAATAGCAACAAAGGCGCGCGGCCTGCCATAAAATGAAACTGGATTGGTTGATCAACTTGCCGCACATCCAAAATTTTGTTCATCTGCTCCCAACCGCGAGACTTATTTCTTGTGTAGCACTGTACATCAGAAATAAAGCCTCATAAAAATAGCAGCTGGCTTCTGCTTTACAATTTTTTTTTAATTTTTCCTATACTGCAGGGCACTGGAGTGCTCTCAGAGAGAGAGTAAGGACTGAATTACCATGCCTGCCCACCGCAGATTGGTAATTTCAAGCGGTGAGGTATTTGAACACGTCCGAAACTCTGGTTTCCTCACGATGTTATGCTTCACAGTTAGCCAGAGTGAGAGAGGGTGCCTACTCTCTCGGGTGCTGGATGACCATCCCGTGAGTACCGCTGGTGGATTTTTTTCCGAATGCTTCCGGGCTTCGTAAGGCACGTTGAGCCGTTGGTGCCGGTTGTCATGTAATGACTGTCGTAAAGCCATGTCAAAGGCCTTATGGGCGGCTTGATAACTTCTGACAGTAATGTCCGCCACTGTCTAACAATCCCCATCCAACCCGGACTTGGCCCCCGTGGTGGAGTATGGCCTAACCTTTCTGCGATACAGGGAGGGACCCGTGCCTCAGCAGTGAGGACATACAAGGATTGTTATCGAATTGAAAAGTATTCTAAAAGAACATACTAATGTTATCATATGTAAGTGCAAAGATTGTAAGTTGAAATTATTTGGAAACAAAACAATTTTTCTGATTTTATTTTCAAGAAGTAGTTTTTTAGGTTTTAATATTTCCTTAGGGAATTGAGAAGAGAAGAGATTTCTTTTCTCTTCTTTATTAAGTAGGTACTTAATTTAAATTAAGGCGGATTTAAATATTGGTCTCATAATGTTTGTTATTAGATTAAGACTTTACTGGGGAAGAGATAAAAAAATTGTAAAGGAGAAGACGTAGAAGAGAAATATCTCGAAAGAAGTCAAAACCTAGTTATTGCACTCTTCGTAAGAACGGCAGCCTTGCCCTGCAGTGATATGTTTATAGGCTACATGTTAGCTCAGGGTCTTGATGTCGAGGTAAATAAGCTAGTGGACTGTATATATAAATTGATAGTTTAATTGGAAAAAGAAGAGAATTCAAAATTAGTGTGTATCGACACGTCGGATGGTGTGAAGTGCCGCATGCCGCGCCGCGGCCCGCCGTCCTGCTCGCAAGTTGTCCGGCCGGTTTTGGCCTGCGGGGCGCGGGGCACCGCTCAGTGACGTAGGGCTCCAACACTACATAAAAAAAACTTTATTGATAATGAGGTGGCTAAATTTACATTCACTTTCAACAATTTCAAATAAAAGAGAATACATGAATGAACATGTAGGGGTCTGCTACTATGGCTAGGCTACCAAGTAGGAGAGTTACGGAGATTTTGTTACTCTCTTTACAAATAACTAAAGACTGGATCTTGTAAACAGTCTCAGTCTCGGTACGAAGAGAACGGGCAACACTGTATTCCAATAAAATTATGTAAATACAATGAAAACAAACGGCTCTAGATTTGTAGCGAGTTTCCCGCGTCCCTGTTATTCGAGGCGGCTTTGTTCCGAGCGACTTTAAAAACATTCCCCTAATTTTAGACCTCCTTTGCCTCAGTCCTCAACTTGTTGTGCTCGTACATAAACATTTCACTCAGCTTTTGTCTACATGTAAACAAACAGCTTCATCTATCTATGAAATATTTAGCTACAATCCGATATACAGTCTGTTAGCTTTAAGAATATACCTCGGCCATTATCGGATAAAATCGGATAATTATATTCGTGTAATAGAAATATCGGAACTAATACGACACTTATATAGAGCAGGAAGTAGTTTTACACTCGTGTACTTTGGGCGTAAACCGAAGCCTACTCTAGAGCCCGAGGTATATTCTAAAAGCTAACAGACTCTACTCACTGATCTAACATCCATACGTTTTCTAGGAAATGTTAATATTTGGACAAAAATCATGTATGAGAAAGTTGTAGGAAACGTATGAAATACAGCCATCCTATGAAGCCGATTTTTGATACGTGTAGCAATCATGTCTGCAATCGTGTCGTGACTGCCTCGATGTTCGAGCGGTTAACACGCTTGACTACTGAAACAGAGATCGTGGGTTCGATCCCCACTGGAGGCCGCCAAGTAGATCGGTACAAATGACCTCAGTCCAGGTGTCTTTGTCTTTCCATGTTTTTTATGTCCTTGCCTGGTTACCGTAGCACAGGGTATCCTAGTTTAGGACCAGAGTGCTTAGTGCGAGTTTTTTAACTACTCGATCGCGTTAACGTAAACTCATATTTCTATGGCATCGAGGAAGCGCCACCTAGCGACAAGTATGGAAATTAAAATTGCTGAGTGCGAGTTGTAATGGTTTACGTTGAGAAGTGAACACGTTTACCAGCCAAAACACGAATAAACGTGAGTGCGAGTTGTACTGTGACAGCGTTTTGCCAGTTCGAACGGTTAACTTACTCATACTCACTACTCAATGCTCGATTAACGCGGTAGTAAAGTTATTCGATTGGATCTGTCAAACTCGCACTAAGCACCCAGGACATGTGATTGTGTCGTGTGAAAGTTACTATTATCTACAGAACAAGTCTGTAACTTATTAGGTGATAAATATTAACAAATCCTTACGGTAGTTTGGAAGAAACTGTTGCGGTAATATAGAATAGTAGGACGCTGAATTAAAGCCTTGATTCATAGGGCGGTTTGATAACTTCTGACTGTCTTGCAATCCTCCACCAACCGGGACTTGGCCCCCCGTGGTGAAGTATGGCCTAAGCTTCCTGCGACGCAGGAAGAGACCCGCGCCCCAGCAGTGGGGACATACAAAGGGTCGATACGATGTAATTTATTGGGAATTTTGACTCGGCAATGACTTGGTGTTTTTCTACTCTTGCCTCGATGAAATACGGCAAATATTAACGAAACTATAACAATACAGCGTAAACATTCCTGGGGGAAATGACTGCTTGATAAAATAAATAGAAAAGTTTCACAATCTAGTACTTCCATTTTCCATTACAGAACACAACAAAGAGGGTTTTCTCTACATAAAAAAGCATCGGAGCAATGTTGTTTGGTTGTCTAGGTTTAGTTGACATAACATAACGTAACGTAACGTAACGTAACGTAACGTAACGTAACGTAACGTAACGTAACGTAACGTAACGTAACATAACATTTCCATACAGACATATACATTGCTTTTGGCTCCACCCTAGAATACCCTGTGTCGTGAGAACCAGAAAAAGTGAAGTCAGAATCATGTAAACCTCCAAGACGTAGGGTTTAATTTTTTCGTTCCCTAGCCGGGGTTCGAACCCGGGACCTCTTGCGTGGTAGGCAGATGCGCTACCGCTGAGCTACAGAGGTCGTCGACTTTGTTACTTTGTTTTTTTTTTTTTTGTGGGCTGAAAGGTAATCCAGATTTTGTTTCAGTGTTAGCAAACTACCTCTGACCAAATAGATATCGACAGAAGTGTCAAAAAGTAATTAATGTGATGCTCATAAAGATAAAGATACGTAAAGATACATAAAGAATGGTGACTTCACAAAGGATATAACAGAACCTAATAGCAGGTTTTGTGTTGATTTTTAGCCCCCCCTGCCCCCCACTCAGGAATGCCTAACCTGCACCTCCTTCCCTTCAACACTATAACCTTATTTCGATTTTTTTAATCAAGTTTTTAATGTATTTTATTTTTTACGGTTATTTGTTTTTAATATTATCCTTGTATTAAAAAAAACACTCTGACAATGATTGCAGAAAAAGATGCCGGAAAAACCTAATGATATTATTTTCCTCCACGAAATGTTATTGTTATTGTATCACATATCAGTAGCATAACTTTCACTTTTCAATTCAGTTTACCCATATTTTGCATAATACCCGAAATAACTGTATACATCCGCCATTAGCAATACATCCGCCAATCTTAAATTTTTAGGAAAACTATGCTGCTTGTACGTAATACAGAGAATAGTGTAAAGAGGTTCGAAATTTCACTGATGCCGGTGAGTCGCCCATTGGCTCAATTGGTAGAGCGCTGGCACGGATAGCCAGAGGTTGCGGGTTCGAATCCCGGCATGGGTGAAATTTTTAGCCTATAAATATGTTTTTAAATTTGTCCTTATCACGGGTTAGTGCATTAAAAATAAAAATAGTATAATACTATCAAAGTCAAGAAATTGATCACATTTAGGTAGATGTCTAAATAAAGAACTCTTAATTGTGCATACAAAAGAGGTTAATATAGCGCTATTTTTAACCTAAGGTGACAGATGGTGGCTTTATCTCTAAAAGTGATTTCTTTCAGACGAATTTTATGTGAACCGTGATATGTGAAACTTTTAAAAAATCTAACCCCATTCGCTTCTCTTCCAACCACAGTAAAAGGATGTATCTATCTTCACTTACAGCAATCTATCGCTAGTTTTACAACTTAAGCTGTCACTTTATCTCCTAGAAGCCCTGCAGCGCTTAATCAGTCAGACAGATAACATATCTCGTCCATCCTTTACGCTGGATCCAGCAGAGTAGTACAATAAATTGTAGCGATTCCAATTTGCTCTTCATTCGCTAACTGTCGAGAAGGTCGTCTTCAGAGAAGCTTACTGAAATAAATTGACCTTAGAGGTAAATGGTCCACATTAATATATTATACTCGTAGGGTATATCGATGTCAACCTTTGTAAGTCCCCACTGCTGGGGCACGGGTCTTAGGCCATACTCCACCACGCGGGCCAGATCCGGGTTGGTGGAGGGGTATATCCACTCTGAGTGCTTAGTGCGAGTTTGACAGATCCAATCGAATAACTTTACTACCGCGTTAATCGAGCATTGAGTAGTGAGTATGAGTAAGTTAACCGTTCGAACTGGCAAAACGCTGTCACAGTACAACTCGCACTCACGTTTATTCGTGTTTTGGCTGGTAAACGTGTTCACTTCTCAACGTAAACCATTACAACTCGCACTCAGCAATTTTAATTTCCATACTTGTCGCTAGGCGGCGCTTCCTCGATGCCATAGAAATATGAGTTCACGTTAACGCGATCGAGTAGTTAAAAAACTCGCACTAAGCACTCTGATTTTATATAGGGTTCCGTACGTCAAAAGCAAAAAAAGAGTAGTCCTTGAGACAAAAAGGCCTGTCATTATATACCTTTCTCTGAAAACTCTCGTTTCTTTTTCCCCAATTCGTGGTAAGCGATGCTGTTTGTACAATCACATGTAAGGTAAAGTAAAGTAAAGTAGAGTAGAGTAGAGTAGAGTAGAGTAGAGTAGAGTAGGGTAGGGTAGGGTAGGGTAGGGTAGGGTAGGGTAGGGTAGGGTAGGGTAGGGTAGTGTTTTTTTTTATATAAGGATACTGCCACTATTAATATTGTGGCAACCTTGATGTCAATTATTGCAAAATATCTTTGATTTAATAACATTTAAAATAATCTTCTTGCATTTGCTTAGTAAATAAAAGTTATCTTATATAAAACTTGTGCAGTAATAATTATATTAAGTTTTGTCTAATGGGTTCCTTTTGACGATGTAGGGTGTCTTTTCTTTAGTTTCTTTTTTTTTTCTGTTTCGACTTTTTCTCTTTTTTTTCTCTTTTTTTTTCTTAGACCCATTTACATTTAATCCAAGATAAGATAATAAGATTGAAAGTTAATTGATTTAACTTAGATAAATAAAATTGCTATAATAATTTATGTCATTAAGGTTAAAATTAAATTAAATTGAATTATAATAAAATATCATTACATTAAAATAAAGTGTCATTAAACTAAGTTAAGTGTATTCCCCGGCGCCTTATCTCTGTCTACTCAATCGAGTAGTCACAAGCAAGGCGCCGGGGGTTCTACAAGGATAACATGTCAATACCATTAAAATTAAATTCATTTAAATTAGAATAAAATGTCAATGAATATAAAAATTAAAATTTGCCTTATTATAGTGTATTTACTGTTAGGTGTGTTCCCCGGCGCCTTATCTCTGTCTACTCTATCGAGTAGTCACAAGCAAGGCGCCGGGGTCCTGTAATTAATGGCAACTTAAAATCGTATCCTCTCGCTCAGCCTAACCAAAATTTGTAAAATTTGAAAAATAATGGTAAAGAAATACAAAAGAAGAAGAGGGAAGGGAAGAAGAGAAAGAAGAGGGTAGGGTAGGGTAGGGTAGGGTAGGGTAGGGTAGGGTAGGGTAGAGTAGAGTAAAGTAAAATAAAGAGCCATCATTGAAGGGTGGAAGGCGGTTCTATGGCTATGTGCAATTCACAAATCAAGTGACAAATATGAGTACTTTTGGCGTTTCATCAGAGTGGATCGTCCGTACTGTTTTCGCTAACTTTTTTTGTTGACGGTAGCAATTGCAGCGGGGTCCTGGAAAGTTATTTCCAGTTTTCTTGAGTCAGCAAGTTTATCCAGCCGAGTTAAAAAGCTCTTCAACTGTTGCGAAATTATTATGTCTCGTATTGGACGCCATTTTTATTTTTGCTGGAAAATGTTATTATAGACTATTATTGAGTATAGACGCTAAGTCACGGTATGTACAATCGGCAGCGGGGCAACCTTTATGTTTGTAGTAAAATCGCCCGTTATGCAACCGATTAGGTACAGGGCACACGTGAATTATGTTTGAGATGCGGAGAATGCCTTAAAACATCACGTGATCGCTGGACAACCTCTCAGGCTTTTCGTCAGTTGATCTTTTTACGAACTAGTGCTTTCCATACTTTTGTGGGCATGTACCTAGCAATGACTTTTTTTTCTAAGTTATGCATATTTGTGATGTTATAGTAGCAATATCACTCGCTAACGTTGAAGGAAAACATCGTGAGAAATCCTGAGTCTCTGGAGTGTTCAAAGACGCGCTTGAAATTGCCAATCGGCGGTGGGCTCGCGTGGTAATTAAGCCCACACTCGCTCTCTGAGAGAAGGCCTGTACCCTGCAGTGGAACTTTTGTAGGCTACGAAAAAATAGTAGATTGTTACCCGAGGGTAGAAAGAATCAATTGCCGAGGTATTTTTATTTCGAATATGAGGAAAATAAAATCTCATTTTTAATATTCAAATCTTAGAATAAAAGATTATTACCTATTTTGTTGAATTCCGTCACAGATACATATAACAGATTATGTATAGAATCAGGCGTTACTTTGCGGAAATCCATAATAGCATTAAAAAGTTAAAATTACTTTGCTGAATTCCGCCAAAAATCCCACAAGCACCATGCGGCTAGCTAACTCTTTGGCTAGAAATCTGTGCAATCAAAAAGAGAGGGTGGATAGATTCCAGCGGTCTGGGGTGTATAGAGTTGCTTGTCCGGAATGTAACGGAGTGTATATTGGCCAGACCGGTAGGAGTTTTATAACTCGGTATAGGAAGCATGTGGCAGCTTTCCGAAACAATCATCCGGATAAATCTCATTTTGCCAAACACCTTTTGGATACGGGTCATGTACTTAATAATAACCATAATTTGGAAATTTTACACACCTGCACTAAGGGGTTGAGATTGTCTATACTTGAACAGCTGGAAATTTCCAAATTATCTAGGGATAGGTTGTTTACAATGCTGAATGAACAGGTGGGCAGCTCCTCTATTTCCCCATTAATCGATATATTTGCACAAAACAACAATAGCCCATAAGCGGTTGAAACGGTTTAACGGTCACCAGTTTAACGGTTACATTGCGTCATCGGGGGGAGGGGCGGCCTAGCCTATAAATACGGAGCGTTTTTGCGGAGACGGTCACTTGCATTTGGGAGCCTGAGGATGCCTCGTGTTAGAGGCGAAACGCGTCGCGTGTTTTCTCACACAAGTATTGGTGTTGGTGGTGGTGTGTTCGTGTCTTGCTTCTGCTTGAAAAAGTGGGAGGGAGGGCGGTGCATTAGCTAGCCGCATGGTGCTTGTGGGATTTTTGGCGGAATTCAGCAAAGTAATTTTAACTTTTTAATGCTATAACAGATTAGTTTTCCGCCAATTCATGTCAACTTTTTAAATTTTAAATATGGAGCTAACCGCGTAATTCTTGCGGCTTATTCCGCTCAAAGAAGTTTGCGCTAGGTTCACACTGGCTGTTTAGAAACTCACATTTCCGCAGTATTTTTTTTAATTGAATTGAATAATGAAGTAATTTGAAGGAGTTTGTCCCGCTATAGGAAGCAGCATTTTCCACCCAATATTCAGATCAAAACAACACTACTTTCCGAGTATAAGAAATGAAAAAACCGGAAAAATTGTTACAGAAACAGCAGATAACAAAAGCGGCCTTGGTATTGCCAATATCAATTTCTTCCAGGCAGCCTCAAATTGAATGGAATGTAATTGGAGTATGGCCTATATCTTCCTCAGGAAAGAGACGGGTGCCCCTCGGTGGGGACATAATGGGTAGACGATGATGAAGAACCTCAAATTGGACAAACAAATCCATATGAAATTACTTTATTGAACATGTAAAATCCGTATTGACACGAGGAATGCTAATTCTGATTTACAAAATAACACAAATGTAAAATTTGAGAGACAAATCACATCGAAAACCTATCTATAACTAACTAAAAATACAATTTCATAAACTATTATAAATTGCTCAGCATGGTACTCGCCCACTGCCGCTTGTTTGGTACCATTATTAGCTTTGAAATGTACATGAGAAGAGGTAGCTTTGATTAACATAAGCCATTTTCATGAAGTCGCTATCTATTTTTACATATTGGTAAGAGTATACTTTAACCAAAACTCCTATGTCCCTGAATAAACACAAAATAATCTTAAGTTTATACAGTACAACTATGGCATATTTCATTACAACTATGGCATATTTCATTACAAAGCACAGTTTAAAAACAAACAATTCGAAAAATTTAATTGAAGACTGTTGACATTGAAAGTGTTGATAAAACCACACGAGAGAAGTAATGGTGAGCAATAGCGATCAACCTAACCTAACTAGGTCTTAATATCACCGCGTAAACATGTAAAAAACGCAAGGGTTTCCAAATTAATTGAATCTAAATTGTGCCAGCACAACGAGTTTGTTATCTCCATTCGCGCACACGAGTTTTCGCTTACATGATCAAATTCAATATCGTAGAGCGTTAATTCCGTACCAATGAATGTACATTTTCATGTGTCAAGGAAGGCTGTTGTTGTAGCGTGGGGTTGGCTGTCAGGTGCCTAAGGGCTGAACGCACTAGCGCGCACCTACGCCCACTTTCTCGTACATTAACAAGGACTTCGCTCGTGGCCTAGTCAAACCGAGTGATTGGAATCAATCACTTGAGTTAAGCTACAATAGGCGCGGTCAGGTGCGGGATGGGTGACCGTTCCGTGACTACCGCTAGTGGCATTTTTCCGAGCGCTTCCGTGCTTCGCAAGGCACGCTAAGCCATTGGTGCCGGCTGTCATGTAATGGCAGTCGTTAAGCCATGTCAGAGGCCTTATGGGCGGCTTGATAACTTCTGACAGTAAGGCCCGCCAATGTCGTACAATCCTCCACCAAACCGGACTTGGTCCCCGTGGTGGAGTATGGTCTAACCTTCCTTCGATGCAGGAAGAGATACGTGCCCTAGCAGTGGGGACGTACAAGGGTTGATAACGAACAAGGACTTCACAAACAAAAATACACCCAGACTGAGGCCACTCGTACAAATGTACGGCGGCCCCTAATGGGGATCGAACCCACGACCTCTGTCTTGGTACCTAAGCGCCTTAACGGGTAGACTAACGAGGTAGGCAGTTTTTTTTCTTAGTTAACTGTAATTAAGTATTGTATGGAATCAGGCGTTACTTTGCGGAAATCCATAATAGCGTCGCGTATTTTCTCACACAAGTATTGGTGTCGGTGGTGGTGTGTTCGTGTCTTGCTTCTGCTTGAAAAGGTGGGAGGGAGGGCGGTGCATTAACTAACCGCATGGTGCTTGTGGGCTTTTTGGCGGAATTTAGCAAAGTAATTTTGAAAAACCTATTAAGAGGCTAAAAATTCCATCCATGACGAGACTTGAACCCGCGACCTCTGGCTAACCTCTGGCTCCCAACTGACCTAATGCGTGACTCACCAGCATCAGTGAAATTTCGAACCTTTTTACAATACTTTCTGTATTACGTACAGGCGGCAACATCTGGCTAAAGTAATTTGCAAAGTAATTTTCACATTTTCATGTAATTAAGTATATGTGATTTGTAAGAGCGCAGTTCAATCCGAACTGGAGGTCAAAGCTAACCTAGCCGTTTCGGGAAAACATCGCACAATCAGTTCAATTAACTAGTCGTCGTTGTGTTTGACGGTTTTCTTACAGGGAACGTTTCTGATTTGGAGCGCGTATCATTCGCGTATCAGTAATAGTAATTTCGTTTCGAGTTATTTTGGTATGTTATAATAAAGTTATTACTGAAATACGCAATTCTTGAAGGTTATGGTTAATTTAGAACAACTTTAGCTGTATCGATATCAAACCTTGTAGGTCCCCACTGCTGGAGCACGGGTCTCTTCCTGCATCGCAGGAAGGTTGGACCACTGATTAGGCCAAATAGCAGGTTTTCAGAGTAGATTAACAGTTGGTTTTTGAACGAGAAACAGGACATGTTAATGCTAGTTTTACACGACCCGAGGCTTAATTAACCACTGCTGGAGCACGGTTGTCTCCCTGCACCGCAGGAAGGTTAGGCCATACTCCACCACGGAGGCCAAGTCCGGATTAGTAGAGGATTGTAAGCCAATGGCGGGCCTTACTGTCAGAAGTTATCAAGCCGCCCATAAGGCCTCTGACAAGACTTAACGACTGCTATTACATGACAGCCGGGACCAATGGCTTAACGTGCCTTGCAAAGCACGGAAGCGCTCGAAAAAATGCCAATGGCGGTAGCACGGGACGGTTATCCATCCTGCACTTGACGCGCCCGTTGATGCTTAACTCAAGTGACTGATTCCAAACACTCGGTTCGACTAAGGCAGGAGCGCTTCTCACTCGTGGCTAGCTGTATAACTTTTGAAATATTTTTATTATTTAGGGTTCGTTTGCTTTGTAGTGATAGTGTTTTATAGATAATACTTAAAACATATCTATGTAATATGTACGATGGACATTTTTATATGTAAGACAAACATTTCAATCGTTTACGACAGTCATGAAGGCTGCGACGTAGGTAGAGAATGTAATCGAATAGCAATAAGCCCTGATATTCTTTTCTTTTATTTGTGACGTTACCAATCGCTAACCGTGAAGGAAAACATTGGGAAGAAACCTGAGTGCCTTAGGTGCTCAAATACGTCAGCGCTTGAAATTGCAAATCCGCGGTAGGCACGCGTGGTAATTAACCCGATACTAGAAGAAGAAGAAGATACTCTCTTTCTCTCTGAGAGAAGGCCTATGCCCTGCAGTGTGACGTTTATACGTTACATAACATAACATTTACATACAGGCACATACATTGCTTCTGGCCCCACACTAGGGTACCCTGTGTCGTGAGAACTAGAAACAACGACATCACAAACATGTAAACATTCAAGACCTGGGGTTTTTTTTTGTCCCCAGTCGGGATTCGAACCCGGGACCTCTTGCATGGTAGGCAGATGCGCTACCGCTACGCCACAGAGTTCGTCATAAAAAGAAAAAATATAACAAGAATGTCCGTTTCCAGTCAGATTTACACTTTACTCTTTAATTTCTCTCAACATTCATAATCACCAATTACAATACGCATCACAAATTGGAATTAAGCACACTTAATTAAATTTGCTTAATCAAAGTAGCTGATTCCCTTTGGTAACGTATGAGGTGTGGATTTGTTCTGTAGCATCTTCACAGCATTGTAACATGCTCGTTATACAGTGATTTCAAGCGCTGAGTGCTTAGTGCGAGTTTGACAGATCCAATCGAATAACTTTACTACCGCGTTAATCGAGCATTGAGTAGAGAGTATGAGTAAGTTAACTGTTCGAACTGGCAAAACGCTGTCACAGTACAACTCGCACTCGCGTTTTTTCGTGTTTTGCCTGGTAAACGTGTTCACTTCTCAACGTAAACCATTAGAACTCGCACTCAGCAATTTTAATGTCCATACTTGTCGCTAGGTGGCGCTTCCTCGATGCCATAGAAATATGAGTTTACGTTAACGCGATCGCGTAGTTAAAAAACTCGCACTAAGCACTCTGAAGTCTTTTCAGGTTAGAGGTAAAAAACATAACAAATTTGAGCATTACTTAGACATCACGAGAAGAACTCGTGGCCTAGTGAAACCGAGTGATTGGAATCAATCACTTGGGAGCGCGGTCAGATGCTGGATGGTTGACCATCCCGTGACTACCGCTAGTGGCATTTTTTCCGATCGCTTCCGTGCTTCGCAAGACACATATTAAGCCGTTGGTGCCTGTAATGGCAGCCGGATTGCATGTAATAGCAGTCGTTAAGCCATGTCAGAGGCCTTATGAGCGGCTTTATAACTGCTGACAGGAAGGCCAGCCACTGTCTTAAAATCTTCCACCAACCTGGACTTGGCTCCCGTGGTGGAGGTCTAACCTGATGGATGGCCTAACCTTCCTGCGATGCAGGAAGAGACTCGTGTCCCAGCAGTGGACACATACAAAGGGTTGATATCACTTAACACTAAGATAACCTGCCTCGAAACTTGCGACCAGCTGGGATGACGATCTGCGAAAAACTGTATGCAGATACTGGATGCGGCAAGCTGAAGTCTGGACGCTATGGCGCTCATTAGGGGAGGGCTATGTCCAGCAGTGGACTATAGTCTGATGATGATGATTTTTCCGGATCATTCAAGATATCATCGTAACTTACCATACTTTTAACAGAATCCACAACAATGACTTCGCAAATAAATGCTTCTAATGGAATAAGGTATATACTTTGTCCACTTTTCTCCAAAATCATCTATATTTTAAACTGACATTGAATAAAATATTTTGATTTCTTTAGATTTAAAGCGTTTGAATGTAGGCAGGTATGGTAGCGTTATGTGCATCGCAAATCAAACCGTCTGACTGGAAGCGCTTTGGTTAGATCAAATAGATATTAACGTGGATGGATTTGCTTTATAATAGGGATTACTGAGAAGTCAAATCAACGGCTTTGTCTATATTTACGAACTTGGGACCCGCCCCGGCTTCCCACGGATGCAATGTGAATACTAATGTGGTGTCGAGATGGAGTGATTAGTGATATTACTTTAATTCCGGACTTACTTGATTGTGAAACCAGAATTTAGCTTGTTGTTACGCAAGTTTTAGTACAAAAATATTACATTCACTTGAGCGCTCGTGGCCTAGGCGAACCGAGTGATTGGAATCGATCACTTGGTTAAGCAACAACAGGCGCGGTCAGGTACAGGATGGGTGAGCGTCCCGTGACTAACGCTAGTGGCATTTTTCCGAGCGCTTCCGTGCTTCGCAAGGCACGTTAAGCCGTTGGTGCCGGCTGTCATATAATGGCAGTCGTTAAGCCATGTCAGAGGCCTTATGGGCGGCTTGATAACTTCTGACAGTAAGGCCCGCCACTGTCTTACAATCCTCCACCAACCCGGACTTGGCCCCCGTGGTGGAGTATGGCCTAACCTTCCTGCGATGCAGGAAGAGACCCGTGCCCCAGCAGTGGGGACATACAAGGGTCGATAACGACGACATTCACTCTATCTCTTTCGCTAACTATAAAGGGAAACGTCAAATGTGTGCTCAATTTACTGCAATCACAAAAATTATAGATTGTGCGAGCAAGACAGCATGCTCTATATAAAAGCAGCCATAAGAGGATCCAGTAAGCTAATCAGCGCCACCAATAAAAAAAAAATTTTTACCAATCGCATTTGGAAATTCATTGGAGGCGCTTGTCTCACTCATATTGCGATTTTACGAAAAATAGGGTTACCTATTATTATATTACAAAATATGTATATGACATGATGGGTTCTGAACTCAAGTTGTTCTATTACTTTATTTAAGTTATTGAAAACAGACATTTACCGGAGTCCAACTGCAATATTCGATTTTCGTAATTCGGTCCCAGCTCTCAACGAAACTGAGGAGTACGTTAAAATATAACGACATCTTTAAAATATTTATTTATTAGGTGCTAGCTGACCCGGCGATCTTCGTACCGCATAACAGATGATTCTTTTTTTTTTCTATCCGTAAGAACCATCCTCGTACTTCAAGGAATATTCTAAAAAAAGAATTAGCGAAATCGGTTCAGCTGCTCTCGAGATTTGCGCTTACCAACACATTCAACGATTTATTTTTATATTATAAACTAGCTGACCCAGCGAACTTCGTACCGTCTAACAGTCGATTCTATAACTTTTCTTATTTTGCTCTCCGTAAAAACCATCCTCGTACTTCAAGGAATACTCTAAAAAAATAATTAGCGAAATCGGTTCAGCTGCTCTCGAGATTTGCGCTTCATTTGCACCAACACATTTAGCGATTCATTTTTATATTATAGATATAATAAAAATTGGGTGCGAACATCTGAAGAACTTTCTCGGCTTCAGCGTTTATACTAAAGCACCATTTCAGCTCCCGGCTAAATTATTTCAGTTATTTCTCCGATAATGAAACCTCCATGAATTAGGTCATGTACTCGGTGTTAGGGTCGCACTGCACTAGCGGTTACGTTGTGTACGGTGAAATATCCGCATTTGTTGTATTTTACAACGACTGCTTCGTTGGTCTTTCCGTTGAGGCGCTTGGGTACCAAGACAGAGGTCGTGGGTTCAGTTCCCACTGGGCCTATATTTGTCAGTCGGTGTATTTTCATGTTTGTGACGTCCTTGCCCTGTTACCATAGTATAGGGGATCCTAGTTTGGGACCAGGTCAAGTAATTGTGCTGTGTGAAAGTTTGGTAAGCTATTATTTGGTAAGCTGATATTGGCTTTTTGGACAGTTATTATTGGCATTGACTTTAGTTAATTAGTTATTATGTATTAAATAAGCTATTTACGTAGTGGTTGTTCCTTTTAACGTAAAATAAACAAGCGTACGACTCTTCTGAAGATTTCGCACCTGCAGTCCGGTTTTTTCATATCATTCATGAAAAAAACCGCATTCTCACCAGATTGGGGGTAGGGCTTGGACTACGAATATCAGGCGCTATTTGAACACCACAGACACTTATGTTCCTTCACGGTTAGCGAGTGGTATTGCAACTATAACTCACAAATGTACATAAGTTAGAAAACAAAGTCATCGGTACATGCCCGAGCTGGGGATCGAACCCGGGTACTCGCTGCAGAGTCCTACTCATTGAGCTACTGCCGCTTGTTGTGACCATCTTTCTACTGTAGTGGTAAAAATGGGCGAACGTTCAATAAGTCACAGTTTCTGTTTAATTTCGAATAAAATACTTAAAAGAAACTAATAAAATAAAACACTGTAGTGCTAAATATGAGCAAATACTGCAAGCTGTAGTTGCGGGTAATAGTTTAGTCTCTTACATAAAATATCTGTTATGCTTAGGTGAGTTAGTATTCGGATTTCCGCACCCGAAAAAGGAGGCTCCGGCTATAAACGTGGTCTACCTTTTCCTTAAACCGTCCGTTCAGTGCCTTGATTATGGAACTTTTAACGTATACATGTGTGTGCTTTCGCAACACGAAATGTTTACTTAGATAGATAGATGAGACAAGTCGATTCCGTCGCGAACTTACGTGTCCCTATAATTATGCATCCGACATCTGTCCATCTGTGACATCCTATAAAGGATATTCTATCTCTGGAACTATAAGTCGGTGGCCACGCAGAAGGAACGCGGGACGGCCGCGCAAAAGACTTCGGTATACAATAAAGAATATGCTTATCTTATTAGTTAATTTGCAAAGACTAAGTTTGGAGTATTTTAGTAAATTTTTCTCCAAAATTATCTTGATTTTAAGATGGACACCCAGTTTGACCTGTAACGTTCATTAGGCCGCAGTTTCTGCGCTACTTTAAATGAAACCTTTTTGTAAGTTTGTTAAATAAAGTCGGTAACAGTCGGTACAAATTACCGACTTTATTTAACAAAAAGGTTTACAAAAAGAAACTTACAAAAAGGTTTCATTTAAAGTAGCGCAGAAACTGCGGCCTAATGAACGTTACAGGTCAAACTGGGTGTCCATCTTAAAATCAAGATAATTTTGGATATACATATATATATATATATATATATATATATATATATATATATATATATATATATATATATATATATATATATATATATATATATATATATATATATATATATATATATATATATATATTTATATGTATATGTATACATATAATAAATGTATATGTATTTAAGTGTATTTTATGTGTAAGTATATTCATGTCTAATCATATAATTCATGTCTAAGGTTTTCTTTTTCCTTTTTTTGCACGCCTGCAAAATTTCTGGTAGAAAATGCTTATGACATTAAGTTCGCCGCATTGTACGATTTTATAGTGCAATAAAGTATTAATAAATAAATAAAATAAATTCACAAAACCTTCTAATCTACATGCCTTCCTAATATATTGAGATCCAGCTCGATCTCAATATATTAGGAAGGCATGTAGATAGGACGGGAGAAGGTCAACCCACGTCACATGAAATCTACCATCTCCAGAAGCCTTGGGGCTCACTTGGATTCCGGTACGCGTCGAAGTGTTTGTGACAGAACAGCAATTTAATGATTGAATGGTCAATGAAACTCCATACTCACCAATCGTTAAAAAAAAACGACTGCCATTACATGACAGCCGGCGCCAACGGCTTAAC
Source organism: Yponomeuta sedellus (assembly GCA_934045075.1). Classification (NCBI taxonomy): domain Eukaryota; kingdom Metazoa; phylum Arthropoda; class Insecta; order Lepidoptera; family Yponomeutidae; genus Yponomeuta; species Yponomeuta sedellus. Next base: position 19,319,090 of record OW203738.1, read on the forward strand.
GTGCCTTGATTTATTTGTTATATTGGTGTTTTGCATCTGCCATAGTCAGAGAAAAATCGAGTGTCACTGAAATTCACCCTAAAGAACGTAAGAATTCAAAGAGTCAGTAGTGAGCGTACGATAACCCGGGCTCAATGAACTCGAGATAGGGCAGCGGGAGTAACGTGGAATACACTTTCGTGGAAACGGGGATACCTAGTTAATTCCGTGGGTTAGTTTATGTTTTGTTAGGTAAAGTTGTGCCCGTTTCCGGTTGAGGTTGACTAGATGTTTTGGTGAAGCTAGCATTATTTTTGTACAAACTACTTACAAAGTAGAGTAGGTAAGCCCATTTATACAAAACAGGGTTTATTTAACCATTTTCCAGCTATGGTATAGTTGATCGCACAATAAATTGACCCTTATCAGTCTGAAATAAAGTCCAAAACCACTGAGAAATGTTTAATAGCTCCAATTGTTGCAGGATTAAAATGAGACTAGGTCTAATGTGATAAATAGAATATTAATAGATAGTTAGCATGCGAGAAATTCGGTATAAGTTAATATCATGACTCTCTTTGGTGTAGCGGCTAACATAATAAGATAAAATAAGATTTACCACCAAACAGATGCCGTGGCTTCGATTCTCATTGGAGGCCGCCGCATTGAATTTGTTCCTACATTTGAACTCAAAACATGAGTATTCTGAGTAATTACGTTACTAAATGTATACTACCTTAACAAAGTATACATACTTTTACCTTTATATAAGTACTTGCGACAGATGAAACATGTTTGTTATTTGATTTTATGTTAAAAGTTTTAAAAGGCACTAGTTTTTTGCCTGAAAACGAAATCTAAGATAAGATACCTCTTCCTAGAATTAAGTAACGCTGGGTTGTAGTGATTAATTATTTATGTTAATAAAGCAGTTTAAAAATCAATCAAATCATTTGGGCACGGGCCGAAGCCAAGTGCATTTTTTTGATGGTGGCCTAAAAACTTGCGTACCTACTATTCTGCACGTATTCAATATGACAGCTTTGTGTAGCTGAATATAAGTGGACGGGTGGATATATAGTTTTTTTAAGATTCGCGTGTAGGGACTTTGGTACAACGCCAGTTGCCGAGATTACTATGGTCACAGTATCTTCGTCTTGCAGAAGAGAGCGATCAGATTCATAGTAGAGATTCGTTAAGAGATTTCTTTAAAGAAACTAACATCCTGACAGTTGCCAGTCAGTATATATATGAAAACATTATGTACGTTAGGAAAAATATCAGTAACTTTAAAACTTTAGGTAGCCAACACAATGTAAATACTAGAAATAAACATAAACTGTTGTTACACTATTTTTATTTTTAATGCACTAACCCGTGCTAAGGAACAAATTTAAAAACCTATTTAGAGGCTAAAAATTTCACCCATGCCGGGATTCGAACCCGCAACCTCTGGCTATCCGTACCAGCGCTCTACCAATTGAGCCAATGGGCGACTCACCGGCATCAGTGAAATTTCGAACCTCTTTACACTATTCTCTGTATTACGTACAGGCAGCGACATCTGACTTAAGCAAATTGCATTACTTACAGCCCCGACTACCTACTTTGCAGTTAGGTTTAACATCGGAACGATATCACTGTACCCACATGATTACACTATTTTTATTTTTAAACTTTTGTTCCCACTATTTAGGCTGGCAAAGGTTAATACATCCTTCATGGGGCATTGTATACGCTTCTATAATAAAATCCCTGAAGATATATTAAGCTTGCCTGAAACGCGGTTCAAAAAATATGTTAAGCACACTTTGTGCCAAAAGGGCTACTATAACATAAAAGATTATTTAGATGACAATGAGGTCTGGAATGAAAGCCAGTACAATGTATGAGTTCTATGTTTAAAATAATTATGTAAACTATGTTAATTAAGGACTTTTGAAAAGGCTAAGTTAGGAGTTTTTTTGTCCATTTTTTCTCCTAAATGATCTAGATTTTGAAATGGACACCTAGTTTGAATTGTAACGTTCATTAAGTCGTAGTTTCTGTGCTACTTTGAATAAAACCTTTTCATTTCATTTCATTACAGTAACTACATTGCTCACTTGCCATTGAGTCTGTATTTCTGCCGAGAATTCTTTTTCGATGTGTACAGAAACTAAATTGTGTGTATAGGGACTGCAATATAAATAAATAAATATTCATGGACATATTACACAGATCTCGTTAGCCCTATACTAAGTACAACTAAATGACTTGTGTCATAGGTGCTAACTCGACGATAGATTTAATACAATAAATACATAGATAACATCCAAGACCCGGGACAAACTAGAAAAGTTCGTTTCCTAGTTTGACCCGGCCGGGGATCGAACCCGAGACCTTCAGTTTTACATTCAGCGTGCTACACCACTGCGCCACCGAGGCCGTCATAGTATCAAAGATTTTTACTTTTTGCGGAGTTTTTCCGTAACCTGGACAAGTAATTGTCTTGCGTGGAAATTATTCGAAAATTCACTTCCAACATAAACGCTATCAGATAACAGGCAAGGCCAACGTCGTCAACAGAAACTTAAGTAGGTAACGTAAGTCCATTCAGAACAGAGGCAAATTACACCAAGAATATCATTAACAAAGGCTGGCCGAGGAGCACTTACTTCATAAACTATACAAGCCGCTTCGCAAAAGCCTCTTCCTTTCTATCGCAGCGGTCGCCTTTCCGTGGAAAGCTGTTTATTTTCCCATTCGACTACGAAATAGAAGACAACAGAACCTACAGCTCGGTATATACATACCGCTGACTATGTTACTAAGACGGAGTTTACACGTTCAGTCTGGTTAGACTGACGGCAGACTGATTGTCTATTCAGTGGACTGATGGACCAGACTGACGGATATACGAATGTTTTGATGTTTCATCAGTCTGGCATCAATCCGAGCTTGATCACGCTCACGGACTGAACTGACGCCAGACTGAACGTGTGAACTTCATCTCAGACTTAACGAGAGACCGAAAAGCTTATCTTTCTTGTTGTGTAGAAGAGAAGACAGTGGACTGGCACCGGCTGATTAGATGATGATACTTACAGAATAGACTAGAATAGAACAATAGAGTGGAATGGAGTGGAGCGGAGCGGAGTGGAGTGGAGCGGAGTGGAGCGGAGCGTACCGGGGGGGGGGGGGGGGAGGGGGGCGGAGGGGAGTGGAGCGGAGCGGAGTGGAATAGAATACAATACAATAGAAGGAAAACCGTGGATTCCTAGGTACCTAGCAGTCTTTGTTCTTCTGCGAAAAGTATGTTCATACTAGTCTGTTGTTTTTTTATGGAATGCTAAGTAAATGCAAACGGTCACGTTTCTCTGCAGCCGTGGTGTGGTAACGGGTGTTCTCTTCTGAAATCGTCTCTATCCTACTCCAGTGACTTTGCACCTGAATATCTTCTAAGCCGCTGAATTCCCTGACATGATTCCTAATGAAATAAAATCGTGATGATTCAGAGAACAGTGGATTTTGAGAAGTGCATAAGTAAATTAGCACACAATGTGAAAGTGATGTTAGAAATAGTGTTACTATTACTAATACTTTTATTGCACTAAAACACATGTTTAAGTTATTTAAAAACCTATTTAGAGGCTAAAAATTTCACCCATGCCGGGATTCGAACCCGCAACCTCTGGCTATCCGTACCAGCGCTCTACCAATTGAGCCAATGGGCGATTCACGGCATCAGTGAAATTTCGAACCTCTTTACAATATTCTCTGTATTACGTACAGGCAGCGACATCTGACTTAAGCAAATTGCATTACTTACAGCCCCGACTACCTACTTTGCAGTTAGGTTTAACATCGGAACGATATCACTGTACTCACATGATTACACTATTTTTATTTTTAATGCACTAACCCGTGCTAAGGAACAAATTTAAAAACCTATTTAGAGGCTAAAAATTTCACCCATGCCGGGATTCGAACCCGCGACCTCTGGCAGCAAGTGATGCAATTTGCTTAAGTCAGATGTCGCTGCCTGTACGTAATACAGAGAATATTGTAAAGAGGTTCGAAATTTCACTGATGCCGTGAGTCGCCCATTGGCTCAATTGGTAGAGCGCTGGTACGGATAGCCAGAGGTTGCGGGTTCGAATCCCGGCATGGGTGAAATTTTTAGCCTCTAAATAGGTTTTTAAATTTGTTCCTTAGCACGGGTTAGTGCATTAAAAATAAAAATAGTGTAAACATGTTTAAGTTAATTGTACACTTCTACAATACGGCGGACTTAATGGCTTAAGCATTTTCTACTTAAATTTGTTCTTAGCACGGGTTAGTGCATTAAAAATAAAAATAGTATAATCATTTTCTACCAGTCAACGTATTAACATTATGTAAGATCGCGCGGTCGTACTGTCTGCAGCAGCTGATCATTTACATTTTTGTTGCAAAGTGGTCCTTAAGAGACTCCACAGAATAACGCCGAGGATAAAAATCATGTATTTTTTCACAGATCGCGTCTGCAAAAAGTGTCTGTACAATTTCTCAATTGTGTTAATAGTGATTTTAGGGTCCATGACCGTGAACTTGAGGAAAAAAACCTAAGAATAAGACAGCATTAACGTCAAACACGGTCGTTTTTGCCATCATCATCAACCCATTATGTCCCCACCGAGGGGCACGGGTCTCTTCCCTAAGGAAGGTATAGGCCATACTCCACGATCATGAAAGTTAAGCATCATAGGACGCGTTCAGTGCATGGACGGGTGACCGGCTATAACCAACGCTAGTGGCATTTTTCCGAGCGGTTTCGTGCTTCGCAAGGCACGCTAAGCCGCTGGTGCCAGCTGCCGTCGATAGATGGCAGTCTTTAAGCCAAGTTAGAGCCCTTAGGGCGGCTTGAAAACTTCTGACAGTAGACCAATCACTAGTCTTTCAAGCCTCCATCAATCCGGACTTAGCCCCGTGGTGGTGTATGGCCTATACCTTCCTCAGGGAAGTGACCCGGGCCCCTCGGTGGGGACGTAATGGGTTGATGATGATGATTATACTTCATTCTGTCAGTTTGCGGTGGGTACGCGAAGTGATTAAGCCCATATTCGCTCTCTGTTTGAGAGAAGGTGTATGTATGGCCTACAGTGAGGTATTTTAATTTGTCTACCAGAAGAGGTTACTTCATTTGGCTCTACCCAACCTCAGACGCCGCCTCATGTTTAATGTAGATGTCCGGTGATAATTTTAGTTGCCTAGTTCTATTTTACACGCGTTTTCTATTAAGTTTCATTTGGGGCTATAGTTGAAAATGAAGCATTGTTTCAGAAAACAGATGTAAAATAAAAATAAAATCAACTTATTAAACATCGTTTCAGATATCAACGTAATTCATTTACATTCGGTTTGTTGAATGACAATTTTCCTGCAAAGTTTAGACTTTGCTTCGCTGCCTTTATAAACATGCCGTTTTAGACTTATATCGACTAAACAGTGTACAGTCGATTACGATTACATTAGAGGACAACTAAAAATGTAAAAGGTTAATCTGCTGTTATGTACGTTGACGTGATCAATTTGTGGAAAATAGCTATATAGAGCACTTAGATTTCCTGGCATTAAATAAAAACAAAAACAATAAAAAGTCTAGACTGCCGAAACCCGGGATTGAACCGGGGACCTTTAGATCTTCAGTCTAACGCTCTCCCAACTGAGCTATTTCGGCCTGTACTAGACTTGCGAAATATTGCTACTTATTCTTTTTACCCATACATGTGTAATTTGACGTCATTGAATAGGTTAACATCTGATATTTGATAAGGTTATCAACCACGCTATTAATAACTTGTATAATCAGGTAATTCAAAGTATACGAAGAACTACTTACCTACTTTCTTAATGGTTATTCGCTTTAGTAATACGACAGTTGGCAGCAGCTCTACCTTTACTTTTTTGTTGCAAAGAAGCCTGTAGCGTACCGAAATAAAGTGCAGCATATAAATGATCATGTGCTATTGACGGCCTCTGTGGCGCAGCGGTAGCTCAGCCCCCTACCATGCAAGACATTCCGGGTTCGAACCCCGGCTGGGGACAAAAAAACAACCCCAGGTCTTGAATGTTTACATGTTTGTGATGTCGATGTTTCCGGTTACACAGTGACACAGGGTATCCTAGTGTGGGGCCAGAAGCAATGTATGTCCCTTTATGTCAATGTTATGTTATTTATGTTAAAATGTTAAAAATTACTTTGCTAGATTCCGCCAAAAATCCCACGCACCATGCGGTTAGTTAAAGCACCGCCCACCATCCCACTTTTTCAAGCAAAAGCAAGACATGAACACACCACCAGCGACACAAATACTTGTGTGAGAAAATACGCGACGCGTTTCGCCTCTAACACGAGGCATCCTCAGGCTCACAAGTGCACTTATTTTATGTTTTTGACTCTACCCAAATGTTATGCACGTCGTCTTGCACAGATAGAGGTTTATTAAAGCATCTGTTTTCCACTGTACATGACTCACCAAACCGGCCCTCGCGCCTCAGAGTATCTGCATAGAGAACAATAAATTACCACTTCACCGCGTGGGATCACCCGCCTCTGCAGTCGCAGACAACTTTATCGCCATTGAGTCTAGAGTACACTCAGGTGACTCTTGGCGACTCGTGCGTCGAATACATAGCATGCAAATGAGGAGTTCAATGGTGAATTGGTGAATATGGATAGACACACCACAGGATAAATCTATCTTTATTTTTTTGTTTCGTTTATTGTGCATTTCGTTCATTTCCGTTGTGCTCATATTATGTCAATTTATCTGGTTATTTTGTTTCTGTGATATTTCTTTCCATCCTGTCCTTATTTCCTTTCTTCCTTCTTTCATATTTTTCTTTCTTCTTCCCTCCCTCCCTTCCGCCCTCCCTCTTTAACATGTTTTTATAAATTTGTAAAGCAAATACATTCAACAGAAAAATCGGTTGACTTTTTTTAAGAAAGCTTAAGTTAGATACACTTGAGGTAGGTACCACTGACTAAACATCTTTTGGACCGCAAAATACCACTGAAATCTACGGCAACGACTGCCTCTTTGCGCTAGCAGTTAACAGACTTTAGTACCAAAATAGAAGTTGCTGTACAAATGGCTTCAGCTTGGGTGTATATCTATTCTTGTCATATCCTAATTTAAAATGAAATTAAATCAAACAGGTTTTATTCAAAGTAGCACAGAAACTGCGGCTTAACGAATGTCTTAGTTAAACTAGGTGTCCATTTAAAAATCTAGATCATTTTGGAGAAAAATTGACAAATAACTCAAAGTTAGTATTTTAAGAGTCCTTAATTACTAAACAGAATTAGGACCGAGTATCGTATTTTGCGACCACTACAAATGAAGTTATTTGTTTTAATTAATATGGAGTTTTTTTCTTCAAAATTTTGTCATGTACACCTAGATTAACTTCTAACTTTCATTACGTCGCAGTTTCTGGGCTGCTTTGAAAAAAACATTTTAGTTTTTTTTTAACATTAAAAATACATCATTAAACAACCAAAAACCGATCCTTCGTAAACAGTGAAAACCAAAAATTGGATGCTTTCCACGAATAACAAAAGTTAGTGAAGATTTGTGAGCCTTGTGAAGTAACCCTATAACAATAAAGATAGAGTTGACTCTTGCCTGACTCCCACATCGAATCCTAAGCTACAGAGACAACACCATAAAATCAGAGATCACCATTTCCATCGTTGAATGAACTGAATACCTAGCATATAAAGGCTATTTTGCTCTGTACAGCCGGTACGCATTTACCCTCAGTGTGGTCGATGCGAATGGACGCAATAGTTTAGTGTAGGTGTGGGAAACTATTGTCCTTTGTTCTAGATTTCTAGGTACAGTAAACAACACATCAACCTTTACAGACGAGTACTCTGCTCAGTTTTCTTACGAGCGTTTTTGCCACTAAAGTGTGTATTCAGTTAGGCGTTACATATCAAGGGATAAAAAAGCGTGTATTTTATCAGGGTTTAACTTGTGTATTAACCAGGGTGTGTTTTGTTATTGTTTGTGATGTCCTTGCCTGGTAGCCACAGCACAGGGTTTTCAAGTTTGGGACCATGGGACCATTTGGGACCATTTGGGACCATTTGGGACAAGATAGATAGATACATAGAATATTCTTTATTGTACACAGAAATTACAGTAACAGAACCTAGATAAAAATATAGTACAAATGGCGGCCTTATTACTAAAAGCAATTTCTTCCAGGCAACCATAGACGGAGACATGAAAGAAATTAGAGACGGGTAGTCGGTGCAATACAGAAATAGTGAAATTAGAATACAAATATAAATGAATATTAGACAAGTGATTGATATCAACCTTTTGTATGTCCCCATTGATGGGCACGGTTCTCTTCCTTTATACCTGGAAGGTAAGGCCATACTCCACCACGGGGGCCATGTCCGGATTGGTGGAGGATCGGGCCTTACTGTCAGAAGATATCAAGCTGCCCTAAGGCCTCTGTCATGGCTTAACGACTGCCATAACATGACAGCCGGCACCAACGTCTCAAGTACCTTGCGACTAAGCCGCGATCGTTCCGAATGTGTAGTGCTTATGAAAATTTTCCTTCCAATTATAATAGTTTAGTTGCGCTACTGAATGGAAAAGAATAAAAGGTGACTTTTAAAACATATTAGAGGCTAAAAATTCCACCCATGCCGGGATTCGAACCCGCGACCTCTGGCTATTCGTGCCAGCGCTCTTCCAATTGAGCTAATGGGTGACTCACCGGCATTAGTGAAATTTCGAACCTCTTTACACTATTCTCTGTATTACGTACAGGCAGCGACATCTGGTTTAAGTAAATTACATCACTTATAGCCCCGACTACCTACTTTGCAGTTAGGTGTTTACATCGGAATTATATCACTGTAGGTGACTTTTAGTTATGGTGTACGATAGAGAATATTTTATTTACCTACAGACGGCCGGATAAAGCCAGCCTGTGGCAAAGCCATCTAGCTCCGTTGGACAGTACAAAATCACAGGCAAAATGCATAGCGGCTGCACAGGCTGAACATTCACAGAGTATTTAGGAAAGCTTCAAAGGCAAAATATTCCCTGAAATGCAATTCGCAGTCTCTCTCGGCCGCTTGAAATTCTACTATTTCGTATGGCATTGCCTCTGCTGCAGTTACTGCTATGCTAACACTACACGTGAAAGTTTTCTCTGGAAAGTACTTGGTTCTAGAGAGGATGTCCGTGGATGTAAACAGTTCGTTTATGAAAAACGTTGAATACTCAAATATTTAATTTCTTTCAGCTTTTACTTGCATGTAAACTAACCGCTGATGATAACCGTTAATTATTATTTAACTATAACTTAGTAATTAGTATATATGTTCTGGACTTTGAAAGCAACAATTTCAACAAGCAATTACTTTGACTACATAATAATGAATAATGTGGATTACGTATTAATTGATTTTAAAAACCTATCTAGAGGCTAAAAAATCAACCCATTCCAGGACTCGAACCCGCGACCTCTGGCTAACCGTGCCAGCGCTCTCCCAACTGAGCTAATGGGCGACTAACCGGTATCAGTGAAATTTCGAACCTCTTTACCTCTCTGTATTACGTACAGAGCCTCTTAATTATATAGAGCGTTCTTTTTAGCCTCTAAATAGGTTTTTAAAATTGTCCTTAGCACGGGTTAGTGCATTCTTCTTCTTTGTCTTTGCCTCATCCCATTATCTGGAGTCGGCTCTCCTCGTTCTTTTGCTCCAGGATTTTCTGTCATGGGTTGTCCGCTCGCTCAACTGGGCTCGCTCCAAGTCCTTTGCTACCGTGGCCCACCAGGTGGTTTGTGGGCGGGTTAGTGCATTAAAAAGAATATAATATATAATTGTTATGTAGTGGAAAAAAACCACCGACAGGGAACGGATATACTCGGGGTAGGCCCTCACGCAGAAATAGGCCGTTTGAATTAATACAGCTTGAAATATAAAATTATTAACAAGTGAAAACTATACATAGTTAGAATATTTTCGGGGCTTAATCGCGTAGTAATTTATTAATTTACTACATGCTACGTCGCACCACCACCCTATGCATTTAGCATCCGTAGTATCTTCATTGGTGGACAGAGCCTATGCATTGTGTGACCCGGAATTTATACATGAAGAACTGTCACATGTACAAGAGGTACTTAAGAAGAATGGCTACGGGGTGAAGGTCATGTATCAGAGGCGTACAACTAGGGTAAAGAGGGTTGACGTTCCGAGGGATCAAGCATACTTGCCGTACATTAGGGGAGTGACGGACAAAGTCGGTTCTTTGCTAAAGAAGTATGCAATCAAGACAGTTTTCACGCCACTGCTCAAGATAGCAGCGCAGGTAGGAACAGTCAAGGACACCATACCCTATCAAACACCAGGTGTGTACAAAGTCGATTGCAGTTGCGGTAGTTCTTATATCGGACAAACTATGTGGACCATTGCTGAAAGAGTCAAGGAACATATCGCAGCTGTCAAAAACCGCCAGGTGGAAAAGTCAGCGATAGCGGAACATCTTCTTGAATCAGGATCAAACCACTGGATAGAATTGCACAAACCATCGGTGATTGCCAACGATCGCCATTATTATAGCCGAATTGTGCGTGAAGCGGTTTAAATTAAGTAACACAAAAATGTTAATCGGGAATGTGGTTTCAAACTGTCGCAAACGTGGGATCCGATCATCAAAATGTGTTCGAGTGGAAAAAAGTCGCATGGCTTATCGTCCGACATTGTCAGTGTAGTGTGTCGAAACCCTAATAGTGCTTTGTGATAGCTGGTTGAGGGTAGTCTGAAACCTCATCAGCCGAAGATACGAACGGGTGCCAGCCATCAGTCTTCTCGTGACCACGATGACTGTAACGTCGTCGAAACATCGAGGTAAAATAGCAATAAATTACTACGCGATTAAGCCCCGAAAATATTCTTACTATGTGTATAAGTCGCGAAAGTTTAAAATATGTTAAAAACTATACATGCACTTTGTTTTCAAATTGGAAAATAAAGGCTATTTTTATTTTATTTGTCTATTGTATTAAGCTTGCCCAGCACCTATATACCCTCTCAAGCCGATTCAATAAGACGAGAACATAAAAACAAAAAATATATATATTTCAAATAACCAGAGTGCTTAGTGCGAGTTTTTTAACTACTCGATCGCGTTAACGTAAACTCATATTTCTATGGCATCGAGGAAGCGCCACCTAGCGACAACTATGGAAATTAAAATTGCTGAGTGCGAGTTGTAATGGTTTACGTTGAGAAGTGAACACGTTTACCAGCCAAAACACGAATAAACGCGAGTGCGAGTTGTACTGTGACAGCGTTTTGCCAGTTCGAACTGTTAACTTACTCATACTCACTACTCGATGCTCGATTAACGCGGTAGTAAAGTTATTCGATTGGATCTGTCAAACTCGCACTAAGCACTCTGGAATTGCTTTTGAACAAAACTTTCGTAAGCACAACACATTGTAGACTTCCCTCCTCTTTGTAGAACACCCGTAAGTAGATCCAGACTAAAAGTTTACAACCTGGAATTGAATAGCACAGGTGAGAAAGTAACCTTCCACAGACAGAACAAAGTATTCCTCTCCATGCTGAAGATAAGATAGGTTTTCCTTGCAGTGATTCTATTCACAGCCACAGATAATATTATGTAGCAGCAATGAACGTTCCCGGCAATAATAATTCAACTCAGAGCGGTTCCCGGATTCACTGACCTGTTTACTTTACGCAGCTCGATATTGGGAATGCTTCACTTACGTTCACTGCCTCATTTCACCAATGCAGGGTTGCACCAACCATAAAATAATAATCTCGGACCGGACAAAGTTCTCAATTTCTCGGCTCATTTCTACATCTTTTTATTTACGGACTACTCAGCGAGTTACGTTAAAGAGTTTCAAGATGCGCTTAGATGACTATTCCAATCAATATAATTCAACGTAAAAATTTACATTCTGTTTGCTTTAGTCAATGTAAAATGTAAGCCACTGCCTTCAGAGTGCTTAGTGCCAGTTTTTTAACTACTCGATCGCGTTAACGTAAACTCATATTTCTATGACATCGAGGAAGCGCCACCTAGCGACAGGTATGGAAATTAAAATTGCTTAGTGCGAGTTGTAATGGTTTACGTTGAGAATTTAACACGTTTACCATCCAAAACACGAATAAATGCGAGTGCGAGTTGTACTGTGACAGCGTTTTGCCAGTTCGAACGGTTAACTTACTCATACTCACTACTCAATGCTCGATTAACGCGGTAGTAAATTCATTCGATTGGATCTGTCAAACTCGCACTAAGCACTCAGGCCGTATTGTAGTGGAGAAAAAGGCAGCGGAAAAAAAAACTCCACTCTGACCATCTTTTCACAAGTCATCTTAAACCAAATACATCAGCTGCGTGTAATACGATTTTGTGATTTCCATTATATATAATGACTATTAAATGGCTATGACTTTGTTTCATTTCAAAGTTACGTACATTCGCGAATTTTTAGTCGCAATCCCACACGCTAACGGTGAAGGAAAACATGTGAGGAAACCCGCGGCTGGGTTGGCTCCGCACGTATTGACTAGTCTTTCCTGTGGGCTAGGGCGACTAAGCTGTCAGGATGGTATAGGTGCTGGGCAAGCTTACACCATCTATAAAACCATGTTCCAGGCACTACAGCGTCGGAGTGGTCCCTTCACCCATCTAGTGTGAGTGAGGATACCACTGGACGCTGCATATATCATCTCATTATGTAGATGCAAAACAGGCCAATCATCATCATCATTAAATGGAAGCAGGTCCTTGAACTTATTTTTTCTTATAAGAAGAAGGGATCAAAAACACTCAAAAATTTACTCTCGTAATAAATAAACGCCATTTAGTGTCTCCTTCTGTATGAGTATTTATGTCCCATTTATGTATTTATGTAGTTATGGGTACAGCGATATCATTCCGAGGTAAAAACTTAACTGCAAAGTAGGTACTCGGGGCTGCAAGTGATGGAAATTACTTCAGCCAGATGTCGCTGCCTGTACGTAATACAGAGAATATTGTAAAGAGGTTCGAAGTTTCACTGATGCCGGTGAGTCGCCCATTGGCTCAGTTGGAAAGAGCGCTGGCACGGATAGCCAGAGGTCGCGGGGTCGAATCCCGGGATGGGTGGAATTTTTAGCCTCTAAATAGGTTTTTAATATTTATGTCCCTCCGAGCAATAAAGAATCTAATCTAATCTAATCTAATCTTTGTCGGCAGGCACCGGCGCCTACGACACGGTCAGGCCGCTCGCGTACCAGGACGCGAATATTTTCGTGCTCTGCTTCAACGTCGCCGAGCCTGAGTCCCTGAACAATGCCGCTGCTAAGGTAAAAACATTGGGTAACAGATATATAATAATACATACATACATACATACATACATACATACATACATACATACATACATACATACATACATACATACATACATACATACATACATACATACATACATACATACATACATACATACATACATACATACATACATACATACATACATACATACATACATACATACATACATACATACATACATACATACATACATACATACATACATAACCTCACGCCTGTATCCCAGAGGGGTAGGCAGAAACCAGGGACTGCCACTTGCCACGATCCTGACAGATCACCTTCGATTCATCAACTTTCATAAGTCGTTGCATGCACGCACGCCGGCGCCGGTTCCGGCTACTTTTTATCTTTCCCTTTGCTAATACATCCCCTATTTGGTCGATGTATGTCCGTCTTTGACGTCCCTTACCAGCCCTTCCACTCACATTCGCAATATATGTCTGTTTCGTCAATCTTTCTTCCTTCATCCTCTCCACATGTCCGAACCAACGCAACATTCCTTTCTCTATTCTAGTCACTACATCATCTTTCAGTCCACAACGTTCTCTAATCAGACTATTGCGTATCCTGTCATTCAAAGTAACACTACACATACTTCTCAAGGACTTCATTAATAATAATAATATAATATAATAAATATTCACGGATATATGACACAGATCTCGTTAGCCTTATACTAAGTAAGTACAACTAAATGACTTGTGTTCGACGATACATAGATTTAATGCAATAAATACATAGATAACATCCAAGACCAGAGACAAGCTAGAAAAGTTCGTTTCCTAGTTTGACCCGGCCGGGGATCGACTGAGACTGATGATGACCCGAGACCTTCGGTTTTACGATCAGCATGCCAAACCGCTGCGCCACCGAGACCGTCAAATAAGCGCTCAACAAAAAAAACATTGGCCCTAGTACCTTAATACCAGCGTCGAAAAGTTCTTACTCTAAATCTTTTACAACACATACTCTTACCGACCCGCCACTGTCTTACAATCCTCCACCAACCCGAACTTGGGCTCCGTGGTGGAGTATGCCCTAACCTTCCTGCGATGCAGGAAGAGACCCGTGCCCCAGCAGTGGGGACATACAAGGGTTGACACCACCACTCCTACCGTATTTCAGGAATTGGGCATTTCAGAAAAACCTATATTTCAAGATTATAAATAAACCAGATTCACCGCTATGTGCAATTACATCCCTATAGCGTTTTCCCACTCTTAGTGGCTTCTACATTTTCGACGCTTGTCCTGAACTGCCTACCATGCAAGAGGTCCCGGGTTCGAACCCCGGTTGGAGACAAAAAAAAACCAGGTCTTGGATGTTTACATGTTTGTGATATCGTTGTTTCTGGTTCCCACGACACAGGGTTTCCTAGTGTGGGGCCAGAATCAATGTATGTGCCCGTATGTAAATGTTATGGTATGTTAAACTTGTCTGTATTAGGTACTTTATCGAACGCCTCGAATCTTTTCAGTGGTACCGGGAAGTGAGAACGCATGGTGGAGCCGCGCCAGTGCTCCTTTGCGGCTGCAAGGCTGACTTGAGGCATGACAAGGAGACTCTTGCCATGCTGTCCAAACTCAAGGCACATCCTGTCACCAGCGAAGAGGTAACTTGGGACTATGGGTCACTCGTAGACACTGTTACTATATCATTTCAATTTTAAACTTAAACTTGTACCACTCATTATTATGTTGCTGCTTGTAAATAATACAGAGAGTATTGTAAAGTGGTTCGAAATTTCACTTGACCATTAGCTCAGTTGGAAGAGCGCTGGCACGCATGGGTGGAATTTTTGGCCTCTAAATAGGTTTTTATATAATTGTCCCTAGCACGGGTTAGTGCAGCAAAAAGAGTATAATCTCTCATTATTAACTTAATTCCGGGACTTACTTAAAATGAAGTAAGTTAATCCGGAATGGATTCCAAAATATTTTGTAAATCTTTAAATTGTTCCTTTGAGAATACTCTTTTTAATGCACTAACCCGTGCTAAGGACAATTTTAAAAACCTATTTAGAGGCTAGTGAAAGTGATGCAAATTACTTCGTAATACAGAGAATATTTAAAAACCTATTTAGAGGCTAAAAAATTCACCCATGCCGGGATTCGAACCCGCAACCTCTGGCTATCCGTGCCAGAGAATATTGTAAAGAGGTTCGAAATTCCACTGATGCCGGTGAATCGCCCATTAGCTCAGTTGGAAAGAGCGCTGGCACGGATAGCCATACGTCGCGTATTCGAATCCCGGCATGGGTGGAATTTTTAGCCTCTAAATTTGGTTTTTAAAATTGTTCCTTTGAGTGTTATAGTTTTGGCAAATTTCAAATCGTACAGGAGGCCCTAAAGCGATTGCAATGAATTCAATGCGAGCAAACTAATCGTAGTTGAATTGTATCATAAAACATGTAGCGTCCCATCAAATTAGATATTTTTTCATTAAATTGTATTTGGGTCAAAAAATAGTCCTGTTAATTTTCGTTCTCATTCGGTGCTAAGTAAAACTTTTGCTGTTGGCTATTATTCCTAAGGTTAAAGTTCAAGTTCAAGTTCGTTTATCGAAGAAGAAGAAGAATAAATAACATTTATTATAGCCACAGTACACACGCCACAATAACAAAACAAAACTAAAACACATTACTAAATAACATTTAAAAAAAGAAAAGAACCCTAAATGTCACGGCCTTTCACTGCCGCTATAAACGGCAACTGACTCAGCCTATGCTGATGGGTAAGCCTTCAGCGCTAATTTTCAGTCAGTGCCAGTAGGTGTTCCGCGAGCGTTACAGACTGTGGTGTGGTGCAATCATGGGAAATACCATACTGAATAGAATACTTATATGTAATAAAGAGTAATAGTTGTATAGAATAGAATACGTAATATGCATATAGAATGAAACAGGTACTAACTAACTGACAAAATAAACTACGGTATGCACAAACAAAAAACTTACACAAATGAATATACCTAAGTATTTCTTCATGTGGTATAGAGAAGGTTTTAACATATATAATAGTCCGCAATATGAGCCCTGTAAGGGCACTGCAATTTTACACATAAGTAGCTTACGTATTAGAATAATGCCAATTAATGCCAAGCCTCTGAAAATCCCAGTGTAAACGAGGTACCGACTCTCCGTGACTTTCATTATGAAGATAGCCCATTAGACATTACACCAGAAGAGCAACGTCAAAACAACATGAATGGGCCAGTAAAAACTATGCGAGGTCATAGCAATTCTGAGCTCAATTGGACTCAGCGGAATGTTCGTAATTAGGGTCAAACGTCATGTTTAACTAGGTATCATGTTTGGCCAATGTTTTTCATTGCCTTCACTGGTTGCGATGTTCAAATGAGAGTGAAAAAAGTTCAAACGAATAACTCCTCATAGTTATATATCCAACTGTTTGATCTCGAAAAGATTATTAACGATATATGTACAATTTTAGTCCGAAAGTAAAGAAAACATGTCGTTATATTAAAAAAATATATATCACCCGTTTATACAGAATTCAATGCTGACTTGAAAAGTATTTGCTTATTGTCCTTAATCTTGTATAGAATATTATTGACACAAATCACGAGCCTTTCCTCCAGGAGAGAGAACATAGTAAAATTCATCACCACTGTACACGGTAGATGAATTTTCGTTTTCAAATGCCGTAATCAATCTATATTAAATTCGGCTCGCTCTCAGAAAGGTGCAAACCTCTTCACAGAGTATGGTTTATGGGCTTGATTACCACGCGTGCCCCACCACAGATTAGTTATATAAAGGACTGAGGTAGTTAAACACCTCAGACACCCAGGTTTCCTCACGATGTTTTACTTATCAGTTAGTGAGAGGTATTAACCTCACAAATGTATATAACTTATCCTATTTAAATCCACTTATCCATCTATTATTTTCTAGGCATTATCCGTGGCCAGGCAGCTAGGCGCAACCACTTACGTGGAAACCTCGGCGAGAGCTTCGAGTAAAGGAGTGAAGGACGCCTTCGAGGTAGCCGCTTTAGCAGCCTTAGGAAAACTGAACAAACAGCAGATGAAACAGCAGGTTTGTACTTTAATATATAGAGCATACTTACATCCTGTGGCCCCTTATCAAGGACATAGAGATCTCCATAAAAGATCTTCATTTGTTGCAGTTTTGAGCGGTGACTCCGAGAACTTCCCATCCTAGTCTAAAGGTTTTAGCTGCTTACGATTCGCGCCAAGTGGTTTTGGCTGCCCTCTCTTTGTTCTTCCCGTAGGCTCTCTGGTTGGGTGTTGGGTATAGAACGTGTTACCAAGCCATCTTTATTCATGAGCCTCTGATTCGTCAGTGTCCACAAGGCTGCTTTGTCAAAAATTTTGGCAAAGCAGACTTGTGGTCAAAAATTCGCATACGAGTGATTTAAAGAAATAACCAAAAAAGTAAGTTCTTAAAAGTCGGACGGTATAGAGTGAATGCAGTGTGAGACGCTCGCTAACTCACTGTGCTGGATGAGGATGGCCAAGCATAAAAAAGGCGTACGTTGGGGAGGGCCTATGTCTAGCAGCAGATAAATGGATCTACAGTCCGTAAATTAGCTTCATCAAATAGGTGTAAATCGATGATGATTATGAAGTACGAAGAGACGAGAAAAGATCAAGGCGTTATAGTATTTAAGAGGGTGCAGTAAACTACATTATATTCGAGTAACTTATTACTATTATCATCATCCAATTCAAAATGTAGTTATCATCACCATCGAATTTCATTACCCTTTAAGAAGAACAAGGTCTCGCAAAATATATTTACATTAGGTTAGTTTTGCGGTCATCCAGAATGGTATTCGCCTCGCCTCGAAAAATTTCAGAAATTCTATTCAACGTAAATAATTAACTTTTCATTCAATGTTAAAGAAAGTTGCGATCCCGTTCGCAGACCCATCTAGTGTGTAGTAGAGAAGTGGTTTTACGTAGAATTTATGCTCTTTCTTGTTACAGAAGCTGGTGGGCCGAAGCAAGAGCAAACGTGACCTGAAGGCCGAGCTGAAGGGGCGCGCGAAGAGTTGCTGCGTCATGTGATCCGGAGCCGGCCACCCCTCGCGGTGGCCTCACGACTGCTAGACTACGGGAGCTAATTAAATGAAGCTAACTAACCGGAAAAATAAATTTGTTCAGCAACAATACACAGCGAAAAGTCATTTGATAATCCAATAATTATTTTGGTCAGCAGAACAAATAAATGACGACAATGCGTGATCAAATTTACTAAAACTAAATCAAAAACGAGCAGCAACCTAATTAAATATTTGAGTATTCACATTCGTAAGCTGATTTCGGACTTTTGCTGAGGTTCTAATCTGCTGATCAGTTTAGAACATTTTTTGGATCTTTCTTCTAATCAAACTGTTTTCTCGTAATTTAATTACCTCTCAATTTCTTATATTCTGCCGATCATTATCTTTGACTCTGATACCTTTATTGTTGCTGACAGAAAACTTACTGGTCGCTTAATAGTATCCAAGCCAGCGCTCGAGTGACCCTCGCCACTTTCAAGGAACCTTGATTGCTACGGTTGACGGAACTCACCTAAGACAATTATTCATAACAAACTTCTTACAAAAACGACCATTTGAGAATGATGAAAATATATTGATATCGGAGGGAGTATTTTGGGTTCAGCGAAAACCTTAAAAACTTTCCACAGCCATGTATTAAAAAAATATTTCGAAACACATAAGGAACAATATTGGCCCGAAATGCGTGCCTTGAGCAACATTTGAAGTAATTTCGTGATACGAAAGGCTTTATGAGAGAGCAATTATTTGGAGGGTGTTTCATAAATACCTAAATAAAAGGGAATTAATGCAAGATTGTACCTGGGGGACTACTTGAAAATTAAAAAATCTCAAACAATCCCCCTTTTATCTCGAAGTTCACGTCGTCACTATAATCAACAAGACTTAATAAAGAGATAATTCCAGTATTGCAAAAAAGGGAGACTTACACCAGGATTTGCAGCCTAAATAACAATAATGATAACACTTTCGATGAACACCTCCATTGAGCTTTTGGAAATATTTTTTTTTAGTCCCGGCAAAAAAAAACAAATTTGAAATATTTGTAGCATAAAAACGTGTTCGAAGGTGCAATGCAAAACAACCCTTAGGGTATGGGGAGCGTGAGGAAAGCCTGTGATAAATTTAATGAAATTGTAGAAAATTACGAATAATGGAGATTTGAAGACCCTCAAGGTTAGGTAGGTAATCAATAAACAAAGTAAGTATTTTGGAAAACCTAGAAAGTAGTATGGTATTTACAGCGTATTATTCTAACTGAAAAGAAAATTGTAAAAAGATTCCTACTTTAATGATAATAAGTGTTTTCATATACATTGCATAGTGAATAAAAAAACTCGTGCGTAAGATACCTTGTAAACTGAGTGTTTTTCTATGAGATTGTAGCATTTCTATGTTGTCATGAAATAGGAAATGGTGTTATCTTTAGGATTATAGAAGTTTATTTCGATGAAGCTCCTTCCCAGATAATAGAATTATAAGTACCTAAGTTTTTGTGGCATAAATATTGTAATAATACCAATTCGATTTAAGAGAATGATAAAATTAAAATCATTCACAAAACTGTTAGCAGCGAAATCCATTATCATATATCTAGGTACTTGTTAGAGTAAATTCTATCATCATTTCTATTAAAATTTAAAATAAAAGGCCTAAAAGGTTATAAATAGTGAATATTGTTATTAAAAATAATGAATAGATATGCACAATGATGGACAATACTAAGTTTACGGGAGGTCCATTTTGCTAGTTAGGTCAATGTCCAAATTTTTCTGTGTTAGA
This sequence comes from Yponomeuta sedellus, assembly GCA_934045075.1. NCBI lineage: Eukaryota > Metazoa > Arthropoda > Insecta > Lepidoptera > Yponomeutidae > Yponomeuta > Yponomeuta sedellus. The sequence continues at coordinate 19,339,323 of OW203738.1, forward strand.
ATTAACACTTAATTTTCATTGCAACTTTAGATTTTTATTTTTATTGCTTGATTTTATTACAATCCAACGTTGTAGCAACTTACGCACACAAACTGTACAAAGCGTTGAATATTAACATAACATAATAATTTCATGAATTCAATTGATGTTATTTTTCTTTCTATAATATTAAATTAACCAACTTGTTTGAACTCTTACGTTCTGACCTTGAAAATAGCAATGGAAAACTTTTGTTATTTTCATGGACAGGACTTAGGAGGACTGACGACGTAATAAAATTAAATTTAAGTTTGTATAAGGTCCTTATTATATTTTTATAATTACATGAGTTATAGAAATATTTAAGAACAATGGTCGTTATTATGATTTTTTTTATTTTATCAAGCTAGAACCTTGTCTTGAAAATAATTGTCAGTGACCCTTGATCATTGGTCTTGGGTGTAATCGCGTTGTAGGTAAATATGAAGCTTTAAATTCAATGTTAGCTTTAATATATTTAGTATAACAATATTGTTTTGCGTTTAGTTTTAGAGAAAAAGAACATAAGTTATTGTTTAAGTATAAGTATTTTCTTATTACATAACTTTTTTATATTTCATTTATTCTATAAGGCCTAACTAGCCAATTTATTGTTTGAAATATAATAATACTTAAATAGAACATCTTTATACCCAGCCAGCGCATGTTTAGATAGTTAGGGTAATGTGGTGTTTACATATCAAATTTCATTTAGGATTATTTTATTAAAAAACTCTTGTAAATTATATAAAAGCGTTTTGTATTATGTAAGTATTCGTTTTAAAAACTTTAAAAGATTGTCATCGAGATATAGGCCACTTTCAATGTTGTTTTTAGACATAAAATCTATAAATAGAGCGTTCGATGTTTTTTTAAATTTGGTTTCATTTCTTGTACTTGTTATTTTTATACCTTAACTTAATACTAACTTAATTTCACTTCTAAGGAAAGGGCCAATACCGTACCACCAACTTAGGCGTTAGTTTGATCTCTGGAATAAAAATATATGCTCCCCAGCCCCGACCTTAAAAATTAACGAGGTTTTGTATAGTTATTTTCAAGGTCATTCTACAATTTTCGCGGGCAATTAGACGCACAAATATTCCGGAATTTGGCTAGAAAATCTGAAATTTTATCCGGATCCCGATATCCTTTCGATAGATTTTCATCTGGTAGGGTTAAGTTAGATCATTACACATTAGGGTTTATGTACCTAATAATAACACTTGAAACAAAACACTTACCCGTGCTGAGGACAATTTTAATAAATTTAAAAACCTATTTAGAGGCTAAAAATTTCACCCATGCCAGGATTCGAACCCGCAACCTCTGGCTATCCGTGCCAGCGCTCTACCAATTTAGCCAATGGGCGACTCACGGCATCAGTGAAATTTCGAACCTCTTTACACTATTCTCTGTATTACGTACAGGCAGCGACATCTGACTTAAGCAAATTGCATTACTTGCTGAAGGAAGTAAGAGACGGGTAGTCTGTGCAAATAAGAATATATTAATACACTACACACTACATAAACCGTTACATATATAGTTATGATAAACTTACGTAAATACGTTATAATAACAATTTACGTGATGAGGTACTAACTACAATATTGTGTACCTATATGGAGACATACGGAAAAGACAAAATGAAAAGGAGAATGCACGAATACTAAACTTGCAGGGACAGATTAAACTCCTTTACCTTGATTATATTATTTTTAATGCACTTACCCGTGCTAAGGACAATTTTAAAAACCTATTTAGAGCCTAAAAATTCCACCCACGCCGGGATTCGAACCCGCGACCTCTGACTATCCGTGCAAGCGCTCTTTCCAACGGGGCTAATGGGCAAGTACCGGCATCAGTGACATTTCGAACCTCTGTATAATATTCTCTGTATTACGTACATGCATACATATATACAATATTCTCTTTTTATTCTATTTTAAGCCTCTAAATAGGTTTTTAAAACTGTCCTTTACCTTGCTTGTAAGTAGAGACGGACCTAGCGTCGTCGCGTCGGTTGCTCGTCTCTGACAGCAGGCGCTCGGCAAATCAGAACGAAACTTGTTCGCACTCTATCGACGAAAACCAAAAATTATCGCCTGAAATTATCAAGATAAGATAAGATAAAAGATAAAGATTAAAAAATATTTATTTGCAGTATAACTAATCTAAGTTTACATTTACTGGCGGCAGCCACACTAGGAAACCCCATATCGTGGGAACCATTTTTTTTTACATTAGAAATTTTACATATAACTAAGAAAATCAAGCCGCAATAGGGCCTCTGACATAGCTTAACGACTGCATTGCATGACAGCCGGCACCAACGGCTTAATGTGCCTTGATTGTAGCTTGTAGTGACCTATTAACTTCATGTCTGACGCTCAGTTTGTTATGTTATTTAGAAACTAAGATATTAATGACATGTGCTTCGTGTTGGTGGTACATTTTTTTCTTTTAGATCTTGTACTTACATCTGAGTAGAGAGCACGCATGTAAAGGTTGACGTGCAGCCTACTGTACTAGAGATAATACGGCCAGCATCACGTCCCTCCGCACAATTTACGAAAATATTAAGCAGACTTTTTTTTAATAACGGTCGGTCGCCTGTTCGCGAACGCAGTCACGTCCGGAAACCCGAGACCTTAGAATATTGTCTCTGCTATTGCCTGTGTGTTATACCGGCACCAGACATCACTTCGAAGATTTGCACACTTCCTTGAAGACTGCAACAACTTCAAAAACACATATTGATGCAACCTGTGATTCATGCTTTGCAAACATTTTGACTTAGTATGCTGGTAGACTGCTGTAACGGTGCAAACCTCTTTACACCATTTTTTTTCTTTTTCTATCTATCATTTTCAAACATTTAAATTCCATGACACATTTTTCGATTTCCCTCATTTTTAATCATTACAACTTTACCCTTCGACCAGATTTGACTATATTACCTGCTTATTCGTTTTTATCCAGTTTTTCTGTTTTATTATAAAATATACTATTAATCTACAAATAAAGCCACAATTGAAGTCGTTCCAGTGTTTATTATGATTATAAAAGATATACAACATTTCACTGCGAGCGGCGGCAGCCCAGTGATTAGAACAATGGACTTGAAAGCGATTCCCAGTGGGTCCATTTACCAATGTCTTTTTTGTACTAAGTTATGTGTAACTGAACTTTGCAAATCATGCAGGCTAGGCAAACATTTGAACACATTTCATCTTTGAACGCTTTGAAGTGCGCTAAAAACCAGACATCGCAGGGGAAGGCGGAAATCTTTGTTCAAACTTTGAACACATATTCAAGCTCTCGTGCCACACACAGCAATCGAACAAGTGTTCAAACACGTGAAGCAATGTCTGGCACCAACTTTACGGTGGCGGTGATAGCGCAGTGGGTGAAGAAACGGTTTTCAGTGAACCAAGAAATGAAGTTGTGAAATAATGAAACTTCTAAGTTGACGAGTACAAATGCGTAATTCCGCGTGTAACCGCGGAATCAGTAAATAGGTACCAACACGTGATATCTGTATTAGATAGGCAGATGCTGGATGCGGCAAGCTGAAGACAGGGCGCTGTGGCGCTCATTATGGGATGTCCAGCAGTGGAAAAGTATAGCCTGACGACGACGACGAGATATCTATTTCCCTCCAAAATGGTTGAGACTGATGATGGCTGACCTCTGCGTTATGCTCGTGAACGAGTCCTGTTCATGGGTCTGGCCGCAGCACTTGTTATGTTTTCATGACCCATGTAAAACAATTGAATAATGCTCGCTTAGCGTTTAAAGTTATTAATGGCAATCATGGAATCTTACACGTATAGGTGGTATATAATGTATTAGATTTAAGAGGACTTGAGAAAAGATGGTCAGAGTGGAGTTTTTTTCCCGTTGCCTTTTTCTTTACTACACTATGGCCGGAAGGTAGCGGCTTTCACTTTCGTGTTACATTGTACTTTGACATTCAACAAACAGAATGTAAATTCTTCACGTTGAAATAAATTTGAATTGAATTGATACCTAGATTTCCTCACGATGTTTACCCTAGCCTGTTGTAGTTGGAGGCGCGGCAAAACCTCAACAGCAGCATTTACGACAGCCAATACCTAGCAAAGTCATAAAATATATGGGAATATTATGAACACACTTTACACAATAAATCAAGCATTCAAATAAAACTTATGAAAGTAGTAAAATTTTACAATATTCTTCAGGTTCTACGTTTCAGTATTACAATTTAATCTAGTCACGTTCACTCATAGTAATGTTCAACAAACTTGCCTTAATTTATACAGTTTATGATTATTTAAATGGTATGTACCTACAACAGAATGAAGACAAACTCACGATAAAATTTCTTTATATTGTTTTTTTGCATTTGGACAGAATAATCGTGAGAAAAAAAAAATATTGTGTTCGTTTCAGTACTAGTCGATGGAAATGCAGTAAGAACAAATTATTTACAAAGTAATGCGATGGTAAGTAATGTTTTAATAACGTAAAAACTTAGTTCTTGATGGAGCTGAAGTTAGTTATTTTAATTAAGTTTTTTTACAAGTAAAATTTCCGCTTAAAGTTCTTATGTATTATGAAGTTCTTGAAATATTATACCGCTAATATCCTTAAACTAAAGTTCAGTTATAACAGGAAGATAAGCTAAGTAAATGAAAGCTATCAAACTATGTGAATTTTTGTATACTTGCGAGCTTAACTACCATCCTATTAAAATTAACATTTACAAACATTTGTCACTGATACCTGCCGGATGCATCTCAGAGAATAATTTCAAGCAACGAAATAATAAAATATGATGATAGTAGTTCTTCAAGTTCAAGCGACTATACAACTGAAGAGCTAATTCTAAACATAGACACATTAACAAAACTTACAAAAAGTATAAAGAAGCCGATAACCAAACACGTCAGTTCCAACTACGTAACAATTGGTAGCAAAAAACTTACGAGTGTAAAGTGGAATGCCAAAATAAATTTAAAACAGCGGCCAGCAATAAAACAACGCATACCTAATTATATTATAGAAGAAGATAAACCAATCTTAAGCAAAATAAAGCACAAACTGAACCATAAAATACGGCGACTACAACAGGAACAAATAGGTTCAAGTGATGAAAATAAAACTGAGGTAGAAAACACAAAAGCACTAGCGATGTTTGAGATATCAGACGAAGACACAACAGAAGAGGGACTAACAATAAAAAACATCCCATCGGAAAAACAACACGAAAACTATGTATATTTGGCTAAACAAAACTATAATGCTATAGCCTCTAAATCGAGAAGTAAAGAAACAACCAATATTTTAGAAAAAACACAGAAATTTCGATACACAAAAACTAACTCTAGCCATAGTACATTAACGAACGTCCAAAACGAAAATAAAAATAAGCTAAGAAAATTTAAACCAATTTTACGCGAATATCAAACCACAATTAAAGACGCAAGATCAAAATATAACTTTCAAGCACCCAGCAGATTCCGCGTCGAGAAGCTTGCAGGGAAAGGAAAAAAGCCTCTTACCACAATAACAATTAAATCAGTCAGCTACAATGAAAACGACAAGTTGAAGATGAAATATCCCACTGACAGCAAGTTCCGCACCGACAGGCCGATAGTGAAAACAAAGAAAACCATTACCAAAGTAGTCACCAAATCTGTCAGCTCCGAAGAGGATGCAAAGTTGAGGAACAACTATCCTACTGACAGATATTTCCGCACAGACAGACCTACAGAGAAAACGAAGAAGACCATTACCAAAGTAGCCACCAAAACAGTCAGCTCGGAAGAGGACGCCAATTTGAGGACCAACTATCCCACCGACAGAAAGTTCCGCACCGACAGACCTACAGAGAAAACGAAGAAAACCATTACCAAAGTAGCCACCAAATCTGTCAGTTCCGAAGAGGATGCAAAGTTGAGGATCAACTATCCCACGGACAGCAAGTTCCGCACCGACAGACCTACAGAGAAAACGCAGAAAACCATTACCAAAGTAGCCACCAAATCAGTCAGCTCGGAAGAGGACGCCAAGTTGAGGACCAACTATCCCACCGACAGCAAGTTCCGCACCGACAGACCTACAGAGAAAACGAAGAAAACCATTACCAAAGTAGCAACCAAATCTGTTAGCTCGGAAGAGGACGCCAAGTTGAGAACCAACTATCCCACCGACAGCAAGTTCCGCACCGACAGACCTACAGAGAAAACGAAGAAAACCATTACCAAAGTAGCCACCAAATCAGTCAGCTCGGAAGAGGACGCCAAGTTGAGGACCAACTATCCCACCGACAGCAAGTTTCGCACCGACAGACCTACAGAGAAAACGAAGAAAACCATTACCAAAGTAGCAACCAAATCTGTTAGCTCGGAAGAGGACGCCAAGTTGAGAACCAACTATCCCACCGACAGCAAGTTCCGCACCGACAGACCTACAGAGAAAACGAAGAAAACCATTACCAAAGTAGCCACCAAATCAGTCAGCTCGGAAGAGGACGCCAAGTTGAGGACCAACTATCCCACCGACAGCAAGTTCCGCACCGACAGACCTACAGAGAAAACGAAGAAAACCATTACCAAAGTAGCCACCAAATCAGTCAGCTCGGAAGAGGACGCCAAATTGAGGACCAACTATCCCACCGACAGCAAGTTCCGCACCGAAAGACCTACAGAGAAAACGAAGAAAACCATTACCAAAGTAGCCACCAAATCGGTCAGCTCGGAAGAGGACGCCAAGTTGAGGACCAACTATCCCACCGACAGCAAGTTCCGCACCGACAGACCTACAGTGAAAACGAAAAAAACCATTACCAAAGTAGCCACCAAATCTGTCAGCTCCGAAGAGGACGCAAAGTTGAGGACCAACTATCCCACGGACAGCAAGTTCCGCACTGACAGACCTACAGAGAAAACGAAGAAAACCATTACCAAAGTAGCCACCAAATCGGTCAGCTCGGAAGAGGACGCCAAGTTGAGGACCAACTATCCCACCGACAGCAAGTTCCGCACCGACAGACCTACAGTGAAAACGAAAAAAACCATTACCAAAGTAGCCACCAAATCTGTCAGCTCCGAAGAGGACGCCAAGTTGAGGACCAACTATCCCACGGACAGCAAGTTCCGCACTGACAGACCTACAGAGAAAACAAAGAAGACCATTACAAAAGTAGCCACCAAATCAGTCAGCTCGGAAGAGGACGCCAAGTTGAGGACCAACTATCCCACGGACAGCAAGTTCCGCACTGACAGACCTACAGAGAAAATGAAGAAAACCATTACCAAAGTAGCCACCAAATCAGTCAGCTCGGAAGAGGACGCCAAGTTGAGAACCAACTATCCCACTGACAGCAAGTTCCGCACCGACAGACGTACAGAGAAAACGAAGAAAACCATTACCAAAGTAGCCACCAAATCAGTCAGCTCGGAAGAGGACGCCAAGTTGAGGACCAACTATCCCACCGACAGCAAGTTCCGCACCGACAGACCTACAGAGAAAAAGAAGAAAACCATTACCAAAGTAGCAACCAAATCTGTTAGCTCGGAAGAGGACGCCAAGTTGAGAACCAACTATCCCACGGACAGCAAGTTCCGCACTGACAGACCTACAGAGAAAACAAAGAAGACCATTACAAAAGTAGCCACCAAATCAGTCAGCTCGGAAGAGGACGCCAAGTTGAGGACCAACTATCCCACGGACAGCAAGTTCCGCACTGACAGACCTACAGAGAAAACGAAGAAAACCATTACCAAAGTAGCCACCAAATCAGTCAGCTCGGAAGAGGACGCCAAGTTGAGGACCAACTATCCCACCGACAGCAAGTTCCGCACCGACAGACCTACAGAGAAAACGAAGAAAACTATTACCAAAGTAGCAACCAAATCTGTTAGCTCGGAAGAGGACGCCAAGTTGAGAACCAACTATCCCACCGACAGCAAGTTCCGCACCGACAGACCTACAGAGAAAACGAAGAAAACCATTACCAAAGTAGCCACCAAATCAGTCAGCTCGGAAGAGGACACCGAGTTGAGGACCAACTATCCCACCGACAGCAAGTTCCGCACCGACAGACCTACAGAGAAAACGAAGAAAACCATTACCAAAGTAGCAACCAAATCTGTCAGCTCGGAAGAGGACGCCAAGTTGAGGACCAACTATCCCACCGACAGCAAGTTCCGCACCGACCGACTTACAGAGAAAACGAAGAAAACCATTACCAAAGTAGCCACCAAATCAGTTAGCTCGGAAGAGGACGCCAAGTTGAGGACCAACTATCCCACTGACAGCAAGTTCCGCACCGACAGACCTACAGAGAAAATGAAGAAAACCATTACCAAAGTAGCAACCAAATCTGTTAGCTCGGAAGAGGACGCCAAGTTGAGAACCAACTATCCCACCGACAGCAAGTTCCGCACCGACAGACCTACAGAGAAAACGAAGAAAACCATTACCAAAGTAGCCACCAAATCTGTTAGCTCGGAAGAGGACGCCAAGTTGAGAACCAACTATCCCACCGACAGCAAGTTCCGCACCGACAGACCTACAGAGAAAACGAAGAAAACCATTACCAAAGTAGCCACCAAATCAGTCAGCTCGGAAGAGGACGCCAAGTTGAGGACCAACTATCCCACGGACAGCAAGTTCCGCACTGACAGACCTACAGAGAAAACGAAGAAAACCTTTACCAAAGTAGCAACCAAATCTGTTAGCTCGGAAGAGGACGCCAAGTTGAGAACCAACTATCCCACCGACAGCAAGTTCCGCACCGACAGACCTACAGAGAAAACGAAGAAAACCGTTACCAAAGTAGCCACCAAATCAGTCAGCTCGGAAGAGGACGCCAAGTTGAGGACCAACTATCCCACCGACAGCAAGTTCCGCACCGACAGACCTACAGAGAAAACGAAGAAAACCATTACCAAAGTAGCCACCAAATCAGTCAGCTCGGAAGAGGACGCCAAGTTGAGGACCAACTATCCCACCGACAGCAAGTTCCGCACCGACAGACCTACAGAGAAAACGAAGAAAACCATTACCAAAGTAGCCACCAAATCAGTCAGCTCGGAAGAGGACGCCAAGTTGACGACCAACTATCCCACCGACAGCAAGTTCCGCACCGACAGACCTACAGAGAAAACGAAGAAAACCATTACCAAAGTAGCAACCAAATCTGTTAGCTCGGAAGAGGACGCCAAGTTGAGAACCAACTATCCCACCGACAGCAAGTTCCGCACCGACAGACCTACAGAGAAAACGAAGAAAACCATTACCAAAGTAGCCACCAAATCAGTCAGCTCGGAAGAGGACGCCAAGTTGAGGACCAACTATCCCACCGACAGCAAGTTCCGCAGCGACAGACCTACAGAGAAAATGAAGAAAACCATTACCAAAGTAGCAACCAAATCTGTTAGCTCGGAAGAGGACGCCAAGTTGAGAACCAACTATCCCACTGACAGCAAGTTCCGCACCGACAGACCTACAGAGAAAACGAAGAAAACCATTACCAAAGTAGCCACCAAATCTGTCAGTTCCGAAGAGGATGCCAAGTTGAGGACCAACTATCCCACGGACAGCAAGTTCCGCACTGATAGACCTACAGAAAAAACGAAGAAAACCATTACCAAAGTAGCAACCAAATCTGTTAGCTCGAAAGAGGACGCCAAGTTGAGAACCAACTATCCCACCGACAGCAAGTTCCGCACCGACAGACCTACAGAGAAAACAAAGAAAACCATCACCAAAGTAGCCACCAAATCAGTCAGCTCGGAAGAGGACGCCAAGTTGAGGACCAACTATCCCACCGACAGCAAGTTCCGCACCGACAGACCTACAGAGAAAACGAAGAAAACCATTACCAAAGTAGCCACCAAATCAGTCAGCTCGGAAGAGGACGCCAAGTTGAGGACCAACTATCCCACCGACAGCAAGTTCCGCACCGACAGACCTACAGAGAAAACGAAGAAAACCATTTCCAAAGTAGCCACCAAATCAGTCAGCTCGGAAGAGGACGCCAAGTTGAGGACCAACTATCCCACCGACAGCAAGTTCCGCACCGACAGACCTACAGAGAAAACGAAGAAAACCATTACCAAAGTAGCCACCAAATCAGTCAGCTCGGAAGAGGACGCCAAGTTGAGGACCAACTATCCCACCGACAGCAAGTTCCGCACCGACAGACCTACAGAGAAAACGAAGAAAACCATTACCAAAGTAGCAACCAAATCTGTTAGCTCGGAAGAGGACGCCAAGTTGAGAACCAACTATCCCACCGACAGCAACTTCCGCACCGACAGACCTACAGAGAAAACGAAGAAAACCATTACCAAAGTAGCCACCAAATCAGTCAGCTCGGAAGAGGACGCCAAGTTGAGGACCAACTATCCCACCGACAGCAAGTTCCGCAGCGACAGACCTACAGAGAAAATGAAGAAAACCATTACCAAAGTAGCAACCAAATCTGTTAGCTCGGAAGAGGACGCCAAGTTGAGAACCAACTATCCCACTGACAGCAAGTTCCGCACCGACAGACCTACAGAGAAAACGAAGAAAACCATTACCAAAGTAGCCACCAAATCTGTCAGTTCCGAAGAGGCTGCCAAGTTTAGGACCAACTATCCCACGGACAGCAAGTTCCGCACTGATAGACCTACAGAAAAAACGAAGAAAACCATTACCAAAGTAGCCACCAAATCTGTCAGCTCCGAGGAGGACGCCAAATTGAGGACCAACTATCCCACCGACAGCAAGTTCCGCACCGACAGACCTGCAGAGAAAACGAAGAAAACCATTACCAAAGTAGCAACCAAATCTGTTAGCTCGGAAGAGGACGCCAAGTTGAGAACCAACTATCCCACTGACAGCAAGTTCCGCACCGACAGACCTACAGAGAAAACGAAGAAAACCATTACAAAAGTAGCCACCAAATCAGTCAGCTCGGAAGAGGACGCCAAGTTGAGGACCAACTATCCCACCGACAGCAAGTTCCGCACCGACAGAGCTACAGTTAAAACGAAGAAAACCATTACCAAAGTAGCCACCAAATCTGTCAGTTCCGAAGAGGATGCCAAGTTGAGGACCAACTATCCCACGGACAGCAAGTTCCGCACTGATAGACCTACAGAAAAAACGAAGAAAACCATTACCAAAGTAGCCACCAATTCTGTCAGCTCCGAAGAGGATGCCAAGTTGAGGACCAACTATCCCACCGACAGGAAGTTCCGCACCGACAGGCCGACACAGAAAACCAAGAAAATCATTTCCAAAGTAGCTACTAAGTCTGTCAGATCCGAAGAAGATGCCAAGTTGAGGACATACTATCCCACGGACAGCAAGTTCCGCACAGAGAGACCTATAGGGAAAACGAAGATATCGGTTAGCAAAGTAGCCATGAGATCTGCCACCTCCGAAGAGGATGCCAACTTCAGGACCAACTATCCTAATGACAACTTTCGCTCAATCATTACTTACCCATGACAAAACAAAGAATATAATTTCTTAAGTTTCCTTAAATGCCTATTGAGATTTTATTCGTTTAGAACCGTTTAAAGAAAATTATGTTTCACCGTTTGAAAGATATTGCATAGCAGTTGTTTAGATGTGTATGAGAATTTTGTTACACTCTCTACTGCTCGTACCTGTCAGGTCCAGTCCACATTCATTTTCACATTCTTATTTCACTCTGACCGAGTGACCTAGTTTAGCTACTAATGTGCTACTCGTCCGAAGCTCGTATGCGCTTGTGGCCTAGTCGAACTGAGTGATTGGAATCAATCATTTGAATAGCAACAACAGGCGCGGTTAGACACAGAATGGGTGACCGTCCTTTGACTACCGTTAGCTTCCATACTTCGCAAGGCACGTTAAGCTGTTGGTGCTGGCTGTCATGTAGTGGCAGTCGTTAAGTCATGTCAGAGGCCTTATGGGTGGCCTGATAACTTCTGACAGTAAGGCCAGCCACTGTTTTACAATCGTTCACCAACCCAGACTTGGCCCACGTTGTCGAGCAAGGCCTAACCTTCCTGCGAAGGTTAGGCCTTGCTCTTTGGATTGCTCTTTGCTCCTTGCTGCGAACAAGGGTTGACATCGATATCGATTCTAAGCGTATCGTGTATACCGACGGACTTGATCGAATGATGTGGTGATGTCCGTAGACTGATGAGTTAAACACATCCCTGGTGAGATTTTAACATCGAAGGAGTAAAATTAACCGCCCCTGTAAGTCTAAGTAATAATGACAAATTTAAATAAAATACAATATAATAAATCTTTTTTTATTGCAAACACTTCATAAAATTCTAAATGTTCAAAGGAAATATTTAAAAAGACAATAAGACTAAGTAGTAATTTCAAATTTTGCAAGAAAATAAATCATTATTGCAAACACTGTATAGAAATCTAAATATTCAAAGGAAATATTAAATTAAAACGTATAAGTCGTAAAATTCATAGTCGTATCAAATCCTTATTTTTTATCTTAAATATTACATTCCACGATCTCAAGAAACTTATTAAAAACAAAATAACAACAAAATTGTCATGAAAAAGTGTTTTAGGAAATGAGTACGACAGTTGATGAACTGATATGTATTAGTTATTTTATATAATTATATGGTTCTATGTTTAATAAACATGGTTTACTAAACATAGAACCATGGCTTTATGGTTTTATTTTTTTTTTGTATAACATAATTGAACATAAAGAGGAGGGCTGGCGCATACCTCGGCCAGAGGATAAGTCTGGCCATCCAACGGGGGAATGTTGCCAGCATTCTGGGCTCCCTGCCGAGGGACACCGACCTGGGGCAAGTGTTTTATTTGTAAATTATAGGTATTTATTTTTATTAATTTATGTTAATTAGATTTTAGTTGTGCCATCATTGGGGGGTAATGCCCATAATCCCCACGCTGGGCATGCGGGTTGGGGATCGATGATGATGATTTACCCCCCAATGATGGCACAACCTTGCGCTCATTAGGGGAGGGCTATGTCCAGCAGTGGACTAATGAAGCCTGAAGAAGAAGAAGATTTTAGTTTAGTTATTAATTGTAGATGTTGTTTTATTTGTAGATTAGTAGTATAATAAAACAGAAAAACTAGACAAAAACGGATAAGCAGGTAAAATAGTCAGATCTGGTCGAAGGGTAAGGTCGTAATGATGAAAAATGAGAAAAAATATAAAAATCCATTAGATTATTGTTACTATAGTGAGGTTCGTGAGTGTTGCCATAAAACTATTAAAACATGCTACAAAACATATCTGAAATCGATAGAGGAAAGCATATGTTCGAAAATTATAAAGGCCTTCTGGTCATTTCTTAAAAGTAAGCGTAAAACTATAAATTCGATCCCGAGCACCATGTATCTCAATGGCGTGAAACTAACCTCACCCCAGGCTATTTGTGATGGTTTTGCAGAGCATTTTTCTTCAGTTTATGTTAATAACAGAAGCAGTGATGTTGAGAGCGCTAATTCGTCTAACTTATCATGCGACTACTTATCAAATATCGACATAACACCTCAAAGTATTAAACGGGTTATTTGCAAACTGGATATAAATCAAGGCCCCGGACCCGACGGCCTACCTGCAATTTTTATCAAGAAATGTGTAAAATTTATTGTACTGCCTCTTTATTTGATCTTTAGAAAGTCTATGGAAACAGGCATTTTTCCGGATAAATGGAAACTTGCGAATGTGATTCCTATTCCTAAGGATGGCAATGCAGCCGACATTCAGGATTATAGGCCGATATCGCTTCTTAGTATTATGGAAAAAGTATTCGAGGCCTGCGTAAGCCCAGACATTTCACAGATGCTTGACAGTATAATTAATATCCATCAGCATGGTTTTTTAAAAAATAAGTCCACAAATTCAAATCTTGCTTGTTACGTAGCTGAACTACAGGACTATATGGATCAGGGTCTGCAAGTGGATGCTATTTATACCGATATAAGTAAGGCTTTCGATAGAGTGGATCATAAGATTCTACTTTGTAAACTTGGTTGTATCGGAGTACATGGCAACTTATTGAAGTGGTTCGAGTCGTATTTGTCCAATAGAAGTGAAAAGGTTGTGGTTGCTGGTTTGGAATCTTCTCCGTTTCCGGCACCCTCCGGAGTCCCACAGAGTTCTAATTTGGGTCCTAAATTATTCCTATTATTTATTAATGACCTATCCGATTCAATCAAAAACTCCCATTATTCATTTTTCGCAGATGACTTAAAAATATATAGGCCCATTTCTGATTTCAACGATGTATGCCGAGGATCTATCGCAAATCTTCCAATGGAGCATCAGGAATAAACTGCCTCTAAACATAATAAAATGTAAATTTATATGTTTTTCAAAGAAAAAGACATTAACTTCAGGCAATTATAACTTGAACCGAACAAATCTAGAAAAGGTCCCTGAAATACGTGATTTAGGTGTCGTACTGGACAGTCATCTAACATTCAATGCTCACATTGACAAAATGGTTAAAAAAGGTCTTTCATTTATTTGGCGCAATTGCCGAGAATTCAGGAACGTAAATGCTCTTAAAATAGCGTCCTGCGCATTGGTGCGCAGCTCCTTGGAGTATTGCTCTACAATTTGGAGTCCTTATTACAATATTACAATTGTCACATTGATAGGATTGAAAGAGTACAGAAACGTTTCCTTTATTATCTGAGCTGCCATCAGGGCCGGCGTCGCTCTTTGGCACATTACTCTGACCGATTGCGTCATTTCAACCTTTTGTCTCTGAAAGATAGACGTCATAACGCTGTACTGATATTTTTGTTTAAAATTTTTTGTAACAAGGTATTATGTCCTCAACTACTTTCAAAATTCAGTTTTGTGGTTCCTCGTCGCGGAGCCAGAGTTGTTAATTACCGTCCATTTTATCTTCGTTCTGCAAGAACCAATATTGGCAAATATTCAATAATTAACAGATTATGTAGACAACATAATCAACTTTTTGTAAAAGATTCTCAGAAATTCGATTTATTTGCATGTGCGCTTAGTAAATTCAGATCAAATTTGATCCAATTAGGGTCAACATCATCCATACCTGAAAATGTAACCTAGTGCTTTTATTGATTTTGGTTCCAATAGGTAATCGCGCCAACTTGTAGTCCGTAAGTCTTACATGTTATGAGATGTGAATGTTGTGTTTTTCAGTTATTGGATTCACACTGTGGCTTGATTTATTGTAAATTGTGTCTATATTTGTAAAGTGTGCGTCTGTTGAAAACCCTAATAAATAAATAAAAATAAATAAAATAGATAGATAGATAGATAGATAGATAGATAGATAGATAGATAGATAGATAGATAGATAGATAGATAGATAGATAGATAGATAGATAGATAGATAGATAGATAGATAGATAGATAGATAGATAGATAGATAGATAGATAGATAGATAGATAGATAGATAGATAGATAGATAGATAGATAGATAGATAGATAGATAGATAGATAGATAGATAGATAGATAGATAGATAGATAGATAGATAGATAGATAGATAGATAGATAGATAGATAGATAGATAGATAGATAGATAGATAGATAGATAGATAGATAGATAGATAGATAGATAGATAGATAGATAGATAGATAGATAGATAGATAGATAGATAGATAGATAGATAGATAGATAGATAGATAGATAGATAGATAGATAGATAGATAGATAGATAGATAGATAGATAGATAGATAGATAGATAGATAGATAGATAGATAGATAGATAGATAGATAGATAGATAGATAGATAGATAGATAGATAGATAGATAGATAGATAGATAGATAGATAGATAGATAGATAGATAGATAGATAGATAGATAGATAGATAGATAGATAGATAGATAGATAGATAGAATATTCTTTACTGCATGTACACCAAGGATTACATAAGAGACTTATAAAATAACAGTACAGTACAAGTGGCGGCCTTATTACTAAAAGTAATTTCTTCCAGACAACCATTGACGGAAAAGAAGAAACGGAAACTGAAATTCGGGTAGTCGGCGCAACTAAACAATATTAGATAACATATTATTTTATAGTTGAATAAAGTAATAAAAATAAATTTAGTTATTAATTTAGTTTTACTTTAGATGTTTTGTTTAAATAATTAATAATGTAATAAAAATAAAGTAGGTACATAAAGAGAATTACATTTAAGTCTTTATACTATTTTTATTTTTAATGCACTAACCCGTGCTAAGGAACAAATTTAAAAACCTATTTACGTAATACAGAGAATAGTGTAAAGAGGTTCGAAATTTCACTGATGCCGTGAGTCACCCATTGGCTCAATTGGTAGAGCGCTGGCACGGATAGCCAGAGGTTGCGGGTTCGAATCCCGGCATGGGTGAAATTTTTAGCCTCTAAATAGGTTTTTAAATTTAAGTCTTTACCAAAATTGCATAAACCGAGCTTCTGTTGATCACCTTCATCCACGTAGTGGCACTTAAACCATAATTTGAAATTAAATAAATAATGCAGCCTGTACAAGTCCCATTACAGGGCACAGACCTTCTCTCAGAGAGAGAAGAAGGGCTTGATTGCCACGCGTGCCCACCGTGGATTGGCAATTTCAAGCGCTGATTTATTTGACCACTTTTAAAAACCTATTTAGAGGCTAAAAATTCCACCCATGCCGGGATTCGAACCCGCGACCTCTGGCTATCCGTGCCAGCGCTCTTACCAACTGAGCCAATGGGCGACTCACCGGCACGAGTTAAATTTCGAACCTCTTTACGACATTCTCTGTATTACGTGCAGGCAGTGACATCTGGCTGAACATCACTAGCAGCCCCATTAGCTCAGTTGGTAAGAGCGCTGGCACGGATAGCCAGAGGTCGCGGGTTCGAATCCCGGCTTGGGTGGAATTTTTAGCCTCTAAATAGGTTTTTAAAATTGTCCTTAGCACGGGTCAGTGCATTAGAAATAATATATAATTATTTGACCACTTCAGGCACTTAGGTTATCTCCCGATGTTTTCCTTGACAGTTAGCAAGTGGTATAGGTACTATAACTTAAATTAAATGAAATCAAATTACGTACCTGCATGGCGCCATTTGACGCAAATTAATAGAGATTCTAGCCTACCCACTTTTCCCGTATGTGACTCCAAACAACAACCAAATTAGGAAAGTAAAAGAATATCCGTAAATTGTAACCAAATGTACTGTATCTTTGTATTTATTTTGTGTTTCTTTTTTCCTGGTGTACAATAATGAACATTCTTATCTTATGCGCCTACAAAGCTACCTTTTACAGTATTTTTTACAAAGCCGTGCAAATAAAGTCACTACTTAATTTTTTCATTACCCAGTATTGCATAAACCACACAGACATTCAGTCCTGGTGCTGCGTAATAAACAAACCCACACCCCCAAAATAAGATCTAAAATCGCATGGACACATCGTGGAAAACGTGGTCGCACGCCATTTGCACCATATCTCATCACGTGTTCCGGAAACGGTGCTGTTTTCCCGCATGACGTCACAGCGGTGTTTCCGGGCAGTAGCTCTTGTGGTCCTTCGAGCCGGATTGCTGTTTTTGAAAGACCCGTTTACGTAGCTACAAACAACTCGATTCGCTGAATACAAACGTGTGTAAAATTCATCATTTGGTCAGTCAGAGCTGTTGCTAGTTACAAAGTTGCAGAGAAAATAAGGAAAGCTAACCCCACCAACGTGTGGGGTAAATTTTGGAAGAGAGGGAGAGGGTGGCAAGTGCCAACATTTTCTCTGGATTTCGTTGTCACCAAAGCATTTTACAGCTAAGGGTATCTTAATGTGGGAGCAGGATAAGTAATTGCGTTGTGCGGAAGATAGATACATACATACATGCACACATACATAACCTCACGCCTATATCCCCGAGGGGTAGGCAGAGACCAGAGATAGCCACTTGCCGCAATCCTGACAGATAACCTTCGCTTCATCAAAGTTCATAAGTCGAGTCGTTGCATGCACGCTCGCCGGTTCCGGGTACTTTTTATTCATTTTCCCCTTTGCTAATACATCCCCTATTTGGTCGATGTATGTCCTATCATATCTGACACAACGGTACGGAGTGAACAGTTTTATTGGAGCCATGACGACTGAAAAGTAAATCCGGGAGTGACAAGTTCCTGCAAAGTTTTTCAATTATTGGTGGTAAAAAAGTATGGAAAAGAAGGAGATAATTAAGAGATAATTTTTTTGTCACCTTTTGTTTAACAGTGCTGTAATATTAATTATGTTTGAATAAGTACAACTTTTTAACAAGCTACCAAAAGCCATAAAATAAACAAGTAATTGCATACTCTGTGTCATGTCAATATAATGTTTTAGTATAAGTAGAGCATATGTATACTTATTACCAACTAAGCAAAAAGACTCACAGATAAATTATTGTTCCGTATCCTGTGTTCATCTAGAATGTTTTTAATGTCCGAAACTCGAAATAATGTTTTATGTGTTTAGTATATAAGTGTAAGGCATCCGCTGAAAATCAGCGCCGTGGCTCAACCATGGCATAAAGCTGAGCGGCTCGTACGTGTTAAGTTTTATGTGAAGTTTGTCTTACTGTAATTTTATGTGCCAAATAAAGATTATTCTATTCTATAAAAGGTTCAGATTCACTAACTAATTTTAAGGTCCGATTATGAGGCCACATTAAAGAAGAATATAAAATGTAAGTAAGCATTTGTCATATTAATAATAAGTGAAATTGATATGAGATGTTGCATGTTTGTATTTGTATATTACCTACTTACATAATACTATTTTTTTATTTTAAGTGAATGAAATATAAATTCGTTCTTATGAGAAATAAATACTTAAAACCTGTACCAAACCTCTATCTATCTCCTTTTGCAGGAAGATAAGGCTCACTCTATATATTTTATAGTATCCATAAAATATTCAGCTTATCATTCGCAGTGCCATAAAGCATAAAGTAAATTCACACCCACTCGCGCATTGGATCCAGCGAATCCACGACGGAAATGATTTTCATTTCCGAGGTACAGAATTATAAGGCACAGAACATAGACGTATTAGGCAAAGACGGTATTATTGACAGACATTATTGCACGGAAAAATATTGTGTGGTCCTTAACCTCAAACTTATAACCTTAGAACTACTGAGAAATACCAGCCCAATACCAGCCCGACCAAGTGGCCTAGCGGAACCGAGTGATTGGAATCAATCACTGGGACTAAGCAACAACAGGCGCGGTCAGGTACTGGATGGGTGACCATCTCGTGACTACTGCTAGTGGCATTTTTCCGAGCGCTTCCGTGCTTCGCAAGGCGGTTAAGCCGTGGGTGTCGGCTGTCTTGTAATGGCAGTCGTTAAGCCATGTCAGAGGCCTGATGGGCGGCTTGATAACTTCTGACGGTAAGGCCCGCCACTATCTTACAATCCTCCACCAACCCGGACTTGGCCCCCGTGGTGGCCTAACCTTCCTGCGATACAAGAAGAGACCCGTACCCAACAGTGGAGACATATGAATGCTATCGTACCAGCCCAATCCTGCCAGATCAGCAATAATAAGAACAATGTGTGTTCATTGTTTAACGTGTATTTAAGCACTGGATTGGCCGTTCACACTATTCCAGTGGCGCTGGAATGGGTGAGCTGGAATGAAAATTAGACCGTCATTCCAGTCAACTGAACCGGTTTGATTGTAGGTTCACATTATTCCAGTATTCCAGTGCTGGACTGGAACGCTACTGGAATAATGTGAACCGGGCATCAGGGACGTTCGTTAGGACAATAGCCGACTGCTTTTTTACGTGCTACGTCGTAGAGTAGCGGACGTGGTACGTAGAGTCCGCCCAGCGGCACAGCATCTTGACTGCGATTGATGAGCATGTTGAAACCAGGCCCCAAAGTCTAATACTTACGTAGTTTTTCAATAGAATGGTATAAGCACGACAATGGTGGTCATTTGCCTCAATTTGGTAGTCTACAAAGCAGTACAATGCAAAGCAATAGCAGTACAATGTCATTCCAGGGGTATAACCCGCGCAAATTAAATAGGCATCTCTCGCGAAGAAAATAAAATCGTGCGAGGCGCCGAGTTAATTAGCACGAGTTATACCGTTGCAATGCGATTGGTTACTAGACTACTGATAGTGTGAATGAAACGACCATTACCGGACTAATATGACTCTATTGCACAACTGAACAATTGAGCAACAACGCATTTTAGAGAATCGCCCGGTTTTTACCACAAATTCACAAAAACAATTCATAGATGGCGCTGACAGGCGTGGCCATAGAAGAACCGGAATACGGCTGTCAAAATTAATTTGCGCTGAGCGAAATTAGACAAACGTGTCCCTGTTCTTGTCTATGCACGCCTACGCCATATATGAAGTGATTTGTTAATTAGGCTGGAAACGGCTTATTGCAGTAACTTTTTAAGTGCACGAGATATATATGTCACTGGAAAATAACAAGATCCGCCAGTTTATAAATTTCCTAGGAAAATTATAAACTTTCGTAGGATTGTAAACGTATACTGTTAGGTAGGTAATCGAAACTGATTAATTTATACTAGTTTGGCAAGTTTGATCGTACCTAAGTCTATGGACACAAGCATTGCCACTGTCGACATCAACCAATCAGAGAGCAGTGTGTTATTTGCCATATTTTATAAAAACGTAAAATAAAAAGCTCTTCTGTGATTGGTCGAACTGTTTAGAATCTTACGAATCCGTTAGTTTATAAATTAACCACGAGACTTTGCAAATTAATAAATTTGCGAAAATGTGGGCGTAAAATAATACAATTTATCTCTCGTTTACAATCCTTCGAAAGTTTATAAATTTCCTAGGTAATTTATAAACTTGCGGATCTTGTTATCTTCCGGTGACATATATAATATATATTCTTATATTTTAATGCACTAACTTGATCTAAGGACAATTTAAAAACCTATTTAGATGCTAAGGCTGCCTGTACGTAATACAGAGAATATTGTAAAGAGGTTCGAAATTTCACTGATGCCTTGTTTTGGAAAGAGCGCTGGCACGGATAGCCAGAGGTCGCGGGTTCGAATCCCGGCATGGGTGGAATTTTTAGCCTCTACATAGGTTTTTAAATTGCACGAGGTATACTTTCGAAATAAAAAGGACACGAAATAGAGTTCAATTTTGTGTATTAAATCTCTATAGTCGTTAACATGGCTGAAAAAACCTCAACTTTTTGGGTAGTTTGTGATAAAACAAAATTAAAACTTAAAACCTTTGCAGGTCATAGTATATTAGACTAAAAAAAATTACAAATAACGTTCTATACAACTTTAAATTTATAGCTTTCTAGGGAAGTACACTTCCCGAAGTGAAGTGAGAAGGGGCAGCGCGAGCGCAGTAAACAGACAGTTTCTATCTGTACGGCCTCGAGGGAAATGCAGTCGTATTGTTTCAAAACTTCTATCGCATTGGAGGAGAAGACGTGTAGTTGGTACGTCACATTACGCTAGCCTACAAAACCTTAGTATCACCCTTTTAAAATTGCAATAACTTTTAAAGTACAAGACATACTTTCGAAATGAAAAGGACTCGAAAAAGAATTTATTTTGGTACTTAAATTAATGTAATGACTACTGTTTCAAAGAAAAGTGGTAACTGTTAAAAAAAATTGATTAAGCTCTGCGAATCGGAGCGAAACCTGGTCGGACTCTTCCGATATAACAACACCCGTTAGTAGATCCGGGCTAAAAGTCTACAATGTTAAAAATTTGCTGTTGAATGTTTTTTTTTATTTTTAATGCCAATCTTCTATAGTTTAGAAAGAATTTAAATGATAATAGAGTAGTACTTAGTTTTGCAGGTCAGTGTATTTTATTATTTATTGTTCATATATTTATATAATATTATAAAGGCGAAAGTTTGTGAGTGTATGTTTGTCAATTCTTCCCGTCTAAACGGCTGGAGCGATTTCAATAAAATTTAGCTGCCACCCTGGATTAACACAAAGGCTACGTTTTACTGCGGGAAAATATCTTTTACTGTTAATACACAATTTATTTTCTCTAAAAACAGGGGGTAACACCGCGGGGAACAGCTAGCTGTTATAATATCATAGTAGATATAAAAGCGTGGCGTATGAAAGGTTTTGGTAGCGCTGTTTTAGCAGCGCACGCCAAAATAGCTCGCAGATGGTAGATTTTTTCCATATTTGACACTTATCGTCATCATATTTTGAACAATTCACACAATATATATATACAAATTGTAGCCTTTGTGATATCCTCATGTATAAGCTTGTAACGGTGCAAACCTCTTCACAACATTTTTATTTCTTTTTCCATCTATCATTTTCAAATATTTAAATTACGTCACACATTCTTCGATTTCCCTCATTTTTCACCACTACTACTTTACGCTTTGACCAGATCTGACTTTTTACCTGCTTCTCCGTTTCTCCGTTTATATCCAGTTATCTGTTAATATTACTACAATTCTACAAATAAAACCACACCTAAAGTCGTTCCAGAGTTTATTTATTATTATAAAAGTTATACAACGTTCCAAGCTATATTATTGTAAAGTTTCATTAAAATCCATTCAGTAGTTTTTACGGGAAAGAGTAACAAGCATCCATTCATACTTACAAACTTTCGCGTTTATAATATAAGTAGGACGGCCTCGGTGGCGCAGCGGTTTAGCACGCTGACTGTGCAACCGAAAGTCTCGGGTTCGATCCCCGGCCGGGTCAAACTAGGAAACGAACTTTTCTAGCTTGTCTCGGGTCTTGGATGTTATCTATGTATTTATTGTATTAAATCTATCGTCGAGTTAGCACCTGTAACACAAGTCATTTAGTTGTACTTTTACTTCAAATTCAATGATAGGGCTAGGGCTAACGAGATCTGTGTAACATGTCCATGAATATTTATTTATTTATTATTTTTTTTTTTTTTGTATTTATTTATTAATATAAAAAGACCACATTACATGTTATAAGGCCCCACAAAACCAATTACTTGGTTTGACTGTGGGAGCAGTCTCGCTTACAATAGTTTTACCAGATATCTTACATAGCCTTTTTTTACATAATATTTGCACACTAGTACTTCCTTACAATAAGGATGACTTAGCTAAATTCTTAAATTATATTCTTTTTAAGAAACCTATTTAGAGTGGCATTGTGACCTAGTGACCTGGCACGGATAGCCAGAGGTCGCGGGTTCGAATCCCGGCATGGGTGGCATTCTTAGCCTCTAAATAGGTTTTTTAAAATGGCCCTTAGTTTAATGCACGGGTGAGTGCATTAAAAATAATATAATCATGTGGGTACAGCGATATCATTCCGATGTAAAACCTAACTGCAAAGTAGGTAGTCGGGGCTGCAAGTGATGCAAATTACTTCAGCCAGATGGCGCTGCCTGTACGTAATACAGATAATGTTAATGAATGTTCGAAATTTCACTGATGCCGATGAGTCGCCCATTAGCTCAGTTGGTAAGAGCTTATTAAATTCTTTATTTTTTTTATTTTTTTTTCTTTTTAAGAATAACTACCAGTTCCAATCATAACTTATTAATATTAGGTACATATTAAGTTATTATCATTAGTATATAACACAAGCCACACTTACGTCAGAGCGTTGTAGTCTCTCTATATTATAGACAGGCCTCCACGCCCCAGGAGAGCCATAGAAAGTTGAATAAAAGGGCACTTCTGTGTACGGAAGTTTTGGAGCCGATTTAAAATTTACGGGCGAGACTCGCGAGCTAAGCAGGCCAAGGCTTTGAGACTTTCATCGGCCGAGTATGCAACCTTATGCAAAGGAAAGAGGTGAATTCGGCAGTGCCTTTAGCTTTGAACTTAAATTGCTAATGGCGGAAAGAAAAGGTGAAAAAAGCATCAGCATCATACAATAGCTAGAGATGTTAAAAAAAAAAAAGTAAATTGTAGGCACTCTTAAAAATATATTATTTATGTAGATACCTTTATTTGAGCCGCAGGTCTTCTTGATTAACATTTAAATTTTTTTTTACATACAAGCACATACATTGCTTCTGGCCCCACACTAGGATACCCTGTGTCGTGGGAACCAGAAACAACGACATCACAAACATGTAAACATCCAAGACCTGGGCTTTCTTTTTTTTTTTGTTCCCAGCCGGGATTCGAACCCGGGACCTCTTGCATGGTAGGCAGACGCGCTACCGCTACGCCACACAGGTCGTCAATGATTAAATGAAAATGCATGAATTTCCTATGTTTGGCTATAATTGACGACCTCTGTGGCGTAGCAGTAGCGCATCTACCTACCATGCAAGAGTCCCCGGGCTCGAAACCCAGCTGGAAACAAAAAAAACCCCAGGTCTTGGATGTTTACAAGTTTGTGATGTCGTTGTTTCTGGTTCCCACGACACAAGGTATCCTAGTGTGGGGCCAGAAGCAATGTATGTGCCTGTATGTAAATGTAATGTAATTAGAAAATATAATATAATAAATGGAATTCGCTCAGTTGCGAGTTTTTAAAACACAGTTCTTTTCTCAAAGGTCGGCCTGGTTGAAACTTTATATTTTTAAATTGGCTTAACGACTGCCATCGGAAAAAATGCCACTAGCGGTAGTCACGGGACGGTAACCCATCCTGCATCTGACCGCGCCTGTTGTTGCTTAAATCAAGTGATGGTTGCAAGGACTAGCCCACGAGCGTTTCACCATGTAATAAAACCTGCAATCGTACAACGCACGTTTAATTACAACTATTGGGAATGCATATCCCATTCCCAGTGGATGCGTATTGATTGACATGATCTCGTTATCGAAAGGGCTCTGTTAATTCCAAATGCAACGCATCTATTGTAGACCCGATTTTAATGGCCTGTTCATACTACAAAATATGATACTACAAAATATGTTAATGGCGTGGCGACCGTCCAATCTCTTCAACTAAGGTTGTCTGGACGACATTGCGTTTAGCGATTAGACCGCCAATTTTATACGGAAAACTTAGTTATGTAACACTTTTAATGTATTTTGTTTTCTGATCAGCATCCGGGTGGTTGGTTATGTTTTATTTGTTTTTTATTGTACCCGTGACTAGAATTACTTTTCGCAGAAAACTCTGACACAAAATGGTTACACTATTTTTATTTTTAATGCACTAACCCGTGCTAAGGAACAAATTTAAAAACCTATTTAAAATGGTTGCAGACAAAAATCGTCA
Source organism: Yponomeuta sedellus (assembly GCA_934045075.1). Classification (NCBI taxonomy): domain Eukaryota; kingdom Metazoa; phylum Arthropoda; class Insecta; order Lepidoptera; family Yponomeutidae; genus Yponomeuta; species Yponomeuta sedellus. The sequence continues at coordinate 19,364,551 of OW203738.1, forward strand.
GCGAAAATTATCATTTATAATATCATTATCTCTCCAATGGAATTAAAATAGTTTCTTTGCAAGTTCCCCATAAACCCTCTGCTGTCTATTTCCCTGAATCAGTCCGTAATAATGACGAGTATGATGCCCGACCGCAGATCCGGTCAGCGTCACGTTTTGTGCGAGCGTTGCGGTTTCACTGCGTTTTCGGTCGGTTTATTTTGCAGAGCAAAGTTCGTGGTAAGTTTATACCTAACTACAGTTCGACCATTTAAGGAGGCCGATAATGTTTAATTTGACAAGGCTGCGTTTACCACGCACGCACGCCGGTACGCACGCTGGCACGCACGCCGGCACGCACGCCAGCACGCACGACGGCACTCACGCACGGTCGTAGAAGTCATACTATGACTACAACTTAGGACTCCTATATTGTAGTTACTTTTACTCATAATCAAGTACGACCAAATGAAATTCTGAAAATGTAATCAAGATTGGCGTTAAATGACATGAAAATAAGTTTAAATTTAGTACTCGAAGGGGAATATACCAGCAGGCTTACATTAAAATCACCACAGACTATAACCTTCTTATTATTACTTTAATTTGTATTATAAACTGACAATTACTTTGTTGATGTTAGCTCTTCTCCATCACGCAAGCCTAGCCGGTCCCAAATTTGCCAATCTCGTTGTATTCCAAGTTAGCTTTAATTCTGATTTTTACCATTTTAGCCACACTACGCTGGAAAGGTTTCTCATACAAATAAAATATTGCTAGGTAACCAAGCCAGTAGCCAAGACTGATGTTGACGTTCGTTAACATTGAAGGCCTCGGCCAATGAAGAGTACTATACACTAATACACTATGTACTAGAGGAGACAACCCAAACAACTAGTGTCGCAGAAGAAAGATTTGCAGAACCTAGCGATGGAAACAAACTTAATATGCTAGCGTGCGACGTGAAGCCACTTTCGAACCCCACTCGGTTTCCCTTTTCTTTTTTAAAACTACCCTTCAATATTTTTAGTATGTTTTTGTTTGTCAATTTAATGTGTACATACCTACAATCAATAATTATTCAATGACATGGTGGCTGATGCAACTATCATTATGAATTTACCTACTTTGTTCGATAATATCATGCAAATATCATGCAAAATCATGACAAACTCTAATGTATTTATATTCTTTTTAATGCCCTAATTTGTTTTTTAAAATTGTGCTTAGCACGGGTTAGTGCATTAAAAATAATAGATGTTAACATGTGGGTACAGTGACATCTTCTTTCAAGACTATTTGAAGTTGTATGGTGTTTACCCTTTCTACCCATTGATGTATCCGACTTTATTCATCTTGGGTATGGTCGGATATAATCAACTAGAAGTTAGACGCGAGTTGTCTTTAGCAACGTATTTAATGAAGGTCCTACGGGGTAAGCTTTGCAACCCGGGTATCCTGCAGAAGCTGGGGCTGCGCCGGAGCGCTGCGTGTGGCGGCGGCGGCGCGTGCCGCTGCTGGACGTGCCGCGCGCGCGCACTTGCCTTCTGCAAAATGCGCCCCTCACGAGAGCCCTACGCACACTCAATTCTGTCAGTGAGACAATAGATACGAGGGGCGGCTGAAAAGTTTTGAGCCTAAGGTATTAAAAATGCTGATAGAAATGTATAAAAAAATTATTTTTCAATGTAATCTCCCTCTATTTCAATACACTTCTTACATTTGTTTAAAAGAGCTTTTAACCCGGTAAAAAAATATTCGCCGTCTTTGCCTTCAAAATGCTCGTTCACGGCCGCCTTCATTTCTTCGTCACTGGAAAATCTTCGTCCTCGGAGGTCCTTTTTAAAATTTGAAAAAACGAAATAATCACTAGGAGCCAGGTCTGGACTGTAGGGTGGGTGGTTGATTTCTTCAAATCCTGTTTCGGCGAGGGCACGTCTCGCAACTCGGGCAGTGTGCACGGGCGCATTGTCCTGCAAAAACAGGACTCCTTTCGCCAGTTTGCCTCTCCTTTTCTCGACAACCACTTGACGGACTTTTGTCAACAATACGGCGTAATAGTCTCCATTCATTGTAGTATTTTTGGGAAGGTAGTCGATGAACAAAATTCCTTCGCAATCCCAAAAAACAGTGGCCATGAGCTTGGAAGCCGATCTTTCCACTTTGAATTTCCGTGGCGGCTTTTCTCCCTTTGCTATCCATTGCATTGACTCTTGTTTTGACTCCGGATCGTACTGCCGGATCCATGTTTCATCGACAGTGACGAGGCGAGAAAAAACATCGTCAGGATTATCGCCACAGATGTCCAAAAACTCCTTCGAAGTTGTGACTCGACGCTGCCTGTCCAGTGGCGTGAGCATTTTTGGCACCCATCGCGCGCACACCTTTTTCATGTGCAAATGATTGTGCAAAATGTCACCAATTCGCTTCTTGCTGATACCTATGGATTCAGCTATCTGCCACATCTTGATTCGCCGATCTTCGAGAACAAGGTTTTTCACTTTTTCAATATTTTCTTCGGTAACGGCGGTGTTTGGACGTCCTGACCTGGGATCATCTTCGAGCGACTCCCTGCCGTGTTTGAATTCACGTGTCCAACGTTTTACGGTGGCAAATGAAGGTGCAGAATCCCCATAAACTGCAGACATTTCTTCAAATATTTTTGTCGGCGTTTTGTTCTTCTAGGTGAGGAATTTTATGACAGCTCTGTACTCCAATTTCGTGCAAAGCGCGGATGACTCAGACATGGTGTTGTTTAATGTTCAATTACTAGAAGCGTAATGATGATAATGACATGAAACTTGGTATTTATACTACTTAGAATACGCGCAATTAGTGATGCACATTGCGAGTCACTAGTGATTCTTAGAAGTACTTAGGCTCAAAATTTTTCAGCCGCCCCTCGTATCTTCTGTTGTTCCCTGAATGAGTTCACAAAGACCACTCTTTTTATTTTGTGTTATAATTTTTAAGTAGTGTGTATTGTAAATGTGTTTAATTATTATCTTATTCTTCCTATGTTTGGGCGACCTCTGTGGCGATGTGGTGGCGCATCTGCCTACCATGCAAGAGGTCCCGGGAGGTCTTGGATATTTACATGTTTGTGAGGTCGTTGTTTCTGGTTTCTGCGACACCGTATCGGCGTGGGGCCGGAAGCAATGTATGGGCCTGTATGTAAATGTTATGTTAAGGTTTTGTTGTTCTTGTTTTGTGTGTCTTCACTATTGCATTAGGGCTCTACCCTGTAAAAATAGTAAGCTGTGTGGAAATAAATAAATAAAAAATTACGATTTAAAACCCAACTGCAAAGTAGGTGCTCGGGGCTGCAAGTGATGCAAATTACTTCAGCCAGATGTCGCTGCCTGTACGTAATACAGAGAGTATTGTAGAGGTTCTAAATTTCACTGATGCCGGTAGGCGCCCATTGGCTCAGTTGGGAGAGCGCTGGCATGGTTAGCCAGAGGTCGCGGGTTCGAGTCCCGGCATGGGTGCCTTTTTAACCTCTAAATAGGCTTCTAGCGATGGAGACAAACTTCAATGCCTTTTGTTTTCTTTGTTTATATTCGTTTCTACTTCCATTCTGCTTGTTTTAACTGGGTCACATGCACGAGTATGAATGTAGGTATGTTCGATTCTATGCTACCTCATAACTCCTTGACCAATGATCAGATTTTGACAAGTAATATCTCAATCGACTTGTACTGACTGCGCAAGTGTCATAGGTTATATAGAATCAACATAAAACTCTAAAAAAAATCACTATAAAACTATTTAGAGTAGAATATAATTTTTAGCCTCTAAATAGGTTTTTAAAATTGTGCTCAGCACGGTTTAGTGCATTAAAAAAAAGAATATAATCACTATAAAGACAAAAATAAAAAAATAATTAAAACCCATCCAAGCCACGCATCCCACCCATCAGACCGTGGCTTGATGGCAAATGGCTTTAACCTTCGTTAAGCTTTAGTTTAGTGCTGTGTGGTGTAGGCCTAGAGAATAGCACCAGCCCAATTCTTCCCGTGGGTGTCGTAAAAGGCGACTAAGGGACAAAAACCGGGGGGTGGGCAGCAGCGCACCCTGCAGTACAATTCCACCGAACTGCGATCCCCAACCCGCATGCCCAGCGTGGGGATTATGGGCATTACCCCCTATGATAGCACCACGTGGCGCTCATTAGGGGAGGGCTATGTCCAGCAGTGGACTAGTATAGCCTGACGACGAAGCTTTAGTTTAAAAGATAAAGAAAGTTTATTAGTGAAATACAGTGTTTTTATTGTAAATAACAAATTCACATTGTGGTAAAAATCTTCCGGTTTAAAAATCTTCCACATGCCTATACTTCACCCGAGACCAGATGGAGTGACGACATTCGCAAAGCGGTGGGCAGTGACTGGAAGAGGAGAGCCGAGAGTCCAGCTGTGGACTGACACCGGTTGATCATCATTGTATGTTGATCATGATAGTACAGTACTACACATCATAAAAGTCCCTTCGGGAATCTACGTTCGCGCAGACTAGGAAGAAGTGTAACGAAAGAAGCCGAAGCTATAAGTACATTCAACATGATCTTTAACCGATACGGTTAAGGTGCAGAATTGATTGCCGCAGTAGCGCTACCTATTTCGCTCACGCTAATATTGCCAAACTAATAGTCACCTGCATCGATGACGTTGAATCAACCAATAGCGACAAAGGCGCGCGGCCTGCCATAAAATGAAACTATCTGATTCGTCGATCAACTTGCCGCACATCCAAAATTTGGTCATCTGCGCAGGTACATCCGCGAGACTTATTTCTTGTGTAGCACTGTACTAGTTTGGCATATCTGGTCTAGACCAGGTTCTTCATTGAGCACGGCCCGGAAATACCTTCCGGACCGTTCCGCCATATTACCGTGCTCGCGGGAAATGCACAAAGTTACGCCCCAAGTAGTCGGACTCAAAATTGACAGCTGCAGACATGTGCCAAGAAATTTCTGGACCACAGAGTAAGATAACGAGACAGAAAGGCCGGTCGACTCAAGCAAAATATTTTTTTTCTGTTTTACAGAGTTCGAAAGGCGGCGCGCGGCGCTATGGGTATTGGTATTTTTATTTATTTAATCACAAGAAGCTGACGACGCAAATATAATTTAGATGGACAAGTAAATACCTCGATTGTAAAGTAAACATTACAGTGAGAGTGACCAGGGACTGCCACTCGTCACGAAAGTTCATTAGTCGTAACCTAACTGCAAAGTAGGTACTCGGGGCTGCAAGTGATGCAAATTACTTCAGCCAGATGTCGCTGCCTGTACGTAATACAGAGAATAGTGTAAAGAGGTTCGAAATTTCAATGACGCCGGTGAGTCGCCCATTAGCTCAGTTGGAAAAGCGCTGGCACGGATAGCCAGAGGTCGCGGGTTCGAATCCCGGCATGGGTGAAATTTTTAGCCTCTAAATAGGTTTTTAAATTTGTCCTTAGCACGGGTTAGTGCATTAAAAATAAAAATAGTATAATAAAGTAAGTATGTTAGCTTTTAGAATATAGTAGGATTCGGAGTAGGCTTCGGTTTTAGCCGAAAGCACACGAGTGTAATACTACCTACTTCCTGCTCTGTATAAAACTTTTCTTTACTATTTTGAAAAGTTATGTAAAGTTATAAATAACAATACAAAATAAACCTTACCTTATTGCAATATAATCGGTTCTATCCGATAGTAGCCAAGGTATATTCTAAAAGCTAACAGACTGTGTTTCGTATCCTGTCATTCAAAGTAACACTACACAAACTTCTCAAGGACTTCATTTCTACTGCCTTTATCTGTTATATTTCATTATTTTGTTTTCGTGCTGTACAGTTTATTTATTTTTTTACCTGTGTTTTTTTTATTGCTTTCTGTGTATTTTTTTTTGTAATGGTTTTGTGTAATGTGTTTTTAGCTTTGTTTTGAGTATCGTGTCGTCAAATAAATACATTTTCTTTCTTTCTTTCTAAAATTTTTATTGTTTCATGATAATCCGAAGAAAACTATCTGTAAGTCTCTATCTAAGAAGGTGGTGCCCAAGTTGAGTGGCTGACGGAATTGGATTACCGGGTGACTTATTCACTGGACGACATCCAGTGCGGACTAGATTTTCCGTCCCATTTTCTCCTATTGAGATGGACAGAGAAAGTTTTGAAACCTTCGTTCGTGCTTGGAACTTTCCATTGAATGCTGAGAAATTATGAGTGTCCTAGAAGTTTGGGCAGTGCGTCATTTTGCGAAATTGGCCGTATCAGATTCAGATAGTGCTTTGATAAAATAGGCAAAGTATTAGCAAAGGGCAAGATAAAATCTGTTTTTCTCGAGACATATAGTCTGGGTGTCTTTAAAAGTAGAGTCAAACGGCATTTAACAGGTAAGCCTGTAACATCGCAGACCCCGTCTTCGCTTACCATCAGGCGTTCATCATCATCAACCCATAATTTCCCCGAGGGGCACGGGTCTCTTCCCTGAGGAAGGCCATACTCCACCACGGGGGCCAAGTCCGGATTGATGGAGGCTTGCAAGACTAGTGACTGGTCTTACTGTCAGAAGTTTGCAAGCCGCCCTAAAGCCTCCGACTTGCCTTAACTACTGCCATCTATCTAGTGCAGCCAGCTCCAACTGCTTAACGTGCCTTGCGAAGCACGGAACCGCTCGGAAAAATGCCACTAGCGTTAGTCATAGACGGTCACCCATCCATGCACTGAACGCGCCCTATGGTGCTTAACCTTCGTGATCGTTTAAGATCACTCAGGCAGCCCGGGCTACGAGCAAATCCATTAGGCGTGACTGGGGTGAAGAGTAACCTATTTTACTTAAAAAGTAAACTTACCCGAACAGTGCGTGCATTCAACTCTCTACTAATTATAATTAGTTATAATGTTGTATAATTAGTTATAACTAATTAGTTATAACTAATTAGTTATAATTAGTTATAACCTTTTTTGCTTCAGCAACATTATAATGTTGCTGAAGCAAAAAAGGTTTGCCAGGATCGTGGCAAGTGGCAAACAAATGCTTCATAAAACTACTATTCATAGTTTATCATTCCACAGTCTTCCTGGTCATTTATTCAGTATTATGTAAAGCAATTTCAAGCGTTGTATACAATGCTTAAAATTGCCAATCCGCGGTGGGCATACGTGGTAATTAAGCCCATACTCTCTCTCTGAGAGAAGCCCTGTGCCCTGCAGTGGGATGTTTATAGGCTAGATAAAAAAAACACCTATTGATGATTATACTCTTTTTAATGCACTAACACGTGCTAAGGACAATTTTAAAAACCTTTTTTAGCCTCTAAATAGGTTTTTAAAACTTATTGATGATTTAAACCTATTTAGAGGCTAAAAATTTCACCCATGCCGGGATTCGAACCCGCAACCTCTGGCTATCCGTGCCAGAGGTTGCGGGTTCGAATCCCGGCATGGGTGAAATTTTTAGCCTCTAAATAGGTTTTTAAATTTGTCCTTAGCACGGGTTAGTGCATTAAAAATAAAAATAGTATAATCTTATTGATGATGTCAACCCTTTATATGTCCCCACTGCTGGGCCACGGGTCTCTTCCTGCATCGCAGGAAAGTTAGGCGATACTCCATCACGGGGGCCAAGTCTGGATTAGTGGAGTTTAAATATCAATTGTTAACTATTTGATAAAGATTTCATGATTAAGTGTGGGAATTGCAAAAACTATAGAAGCGTAATGTAAATAATTTTCAGTTATAGTAAAATAAAGTGTCTAACGATTTACTTCGCTGAGCTGTTTAATATTCGAGAAAGGATTTGATCTCCAGAAGGGCAAATGTCAGCTCAATAAAAATTTCAATATGTAATTAAAATAGGAGAGTTCGGATGTTTGTCACGCAATACAATAGCAGAAGGAAAGTAGATGAGAGTGACCAATATTTTTTTTTTAATTCCTCTAGTCGCTCTATGCTTTGCTGGTTAGTCGTAACTTCATAATAAAGTTTTTCGGAAGAAAAATTATTTGAATGTCATAGATAATCTCTTTTATAATAGTCATTTACTCTTTTGTTGCGTCAGTGTTACAGATTGAAACGGTCGTTTGTGACGTTTCAGATGTCCTATGTTTTTTTTCTTCGAATTAGAAAGAAAGAAGAAGGAAAAACATTTATTTAACGCCACATAGACTTTCCTTTGATAGAAAAGGAAAATACAGAAGAGCAGGAGTAAAACAAAAGCAAAAGAAAAGACGAACTACAGATGAAAGAAATGAACATAAATTCCAACGATACACAGTATGTCGATGCAGCGGAAAAAAGGCCTCATGCTCAGTATAAGCTGAGGGTTTGCACCCACAACACTGATTTTCAGCAAGGGCCTTATCTGGTGACTCACGGAGCATCAAGACGGAACAAACACGTACTCACACACTCATATGCAGCCATACTTTCACGCATACAAGCACACTCACAATTATATACCTATATACATACATAGTGATAAATAATACACAATAATAATACACACTACAAATACTTAAGTAGATATTAATGAATACATAGCAATTTCAACTAAATTAAATACACTGTTTAATATCTTGACTTGACTCGTGCGCAGGAATAATGGAGGTCATGCTGGAAGAGGAAAACTTAGGACTTCTGGGAAGTCAACAAATAACCTTAAGTTTCACCTTAAAGGTATACTTGCTGGTAAGGACTTGGAGAGGAGGAGGAATGTCATTCCAGCATTTATTATTAAAACCATAATAACCATCATTAAAACCATAAACCCTTAATACAATTAAAACCATTAAACTGTTTATAGGTCTTAGAATTATTATTTAAATTCTGTTAGTTACCGAAGAAAACAAAAACATTACAATTGCATTTTGTCTTTTTTTTTCTCCTAAATAAATGATCTAGATCTGGATATTGACACTCGTAGCAGTTTCTGTGATATCTATAATATAAAAATAAATCGCTGAATGTTTTGGTAAGCTCAAATCTCGAGAGCAGCTGAACCGATTTTACTAATTCTTTTTTTAAAATATTCCTTGAAGTACGAGGATGGTTATTACGGAGAATTTTTTATTTTATTTTATAATTTACTGTTAGGCGGTACGAAGTTCGCTGGTTAAGCTACTCTATAATATAAAAATGAATCGCTGAATGTGTTGGTAAGCGCAAATCTCGAGAGTGGCTGAACCAATTTCGCTAATTCTTTTTATGAAATATTCTTTGAAGTACGAGGATGATTCTTACGGCGAAAAATAAATTCGGATTGTAAGACAGTGGCCCTTACTGTTAAAAATTGTCAAGTCACCCATAAAGCCTCTGACATGGTTTAACGACTGCCATTACATGACAGCAGGTTCTAACGACTTAACGTGTCTTGCGAAGCACGAATGCTAGCGGTAGTCACAGGATGGTCATTGTTGCTTAACCCAAGCGATTGATTCCAATCACTCGAGCCGTCGAGCGCTTCCGCTTCGCTTATAAAACTTACTTAATATTATTTACGAGTAAAGCCGCGGTGAAAAGCTAGCGATGTTATTATAATGAAAATTCTCAGAGATGACCCGAGAATAGACCAGACGCTGGGTGAAATAGCGGGCTGCAGTAGGTGGGTAGATGCTAATGATGTCGCGAGAAATGAAGAAAAGAATTCACTCCACCCTCTTTCTTATCATTTTACAGCGGATTTTGTGATTTTTACTTGCGATTTTAGCTCGTACAGAGGTAAGTCTGTAATAATTAACCTGTCCTTGGACTGTGAATGATATTGACATAGCTAATGACCTTATTTAGAGGCTAAAATTTCCACCCATGCCGGGAGTCGAACCCGCGACCTCTGGCTATGCCAGCCACGGATAGCCAGAGGTCGCGGGTTCGAATGGAATTTTTTGCCTTTAAATAAGTTTTTAAAATTGTCCTTAGCACGGGTTAGTGCATTAAAAGAATATAGCTAATGAAAACAAGAAAGGTGTAAAAACAGAAGCTGGTAGCTACCTCGACCAGTGCTTCATCTGATCATTCAGAGGGGAATGCTGCCGGTATCTTGGGATCTCTCGCCAGCGGCAGCGGTCTAGACATTTTTATATAAAAGTCATTTTGTTTATGTAAATACTGCGTTGGATGTGGCTCGGAGCGATTTATTTATCTGTGGGTATACTTTGTATTGGATAAATCTATTATTTTTTGTTTGTATTGTATTTTGTTTTAAATAATGTATTGTGTAGGTATAATTAAAATTCATAAATTCGACGTTCTAAATAAAGTAATACACTGCCAGTTAATAAAACACTCCTATATTATATTGTTTATCGGCACTACCCCTTCCACTCATCATCATCGTGGGTTAGCTGGAAGAAAATACTATCTAGTATCTCGCCTTTGTACAAATTTGTTTTTGGATGTTATCTATGTATTTACTGTATTAAATCTATCGTCGAGTTAGCACCTGTAACACAAGTCATATCTTTGTACTTAGTATAGGGCTAACAAGATCTGTGTAAAAACATAAAAAAAATATCATACAATGCTAAAAACCTATTTAGAGGCAGCGACATCTGGCTGAAGTAATTACGTAATACAGAGAATATTGTAAAGAGGTTCGAAATTTCACTGATGACGGTGAGTCGCCCATAAGCTCAGTTGGAAAGAGCGCTGGCACGGAAAGCCAGAGGTCGCAGGTTTGAATCCCGGCACGGGTGGAATTTTTAGCCTCTTAATAGGGTTTTAAAATTGTCCTTAGCACGGGTTAGTGCAATAAAAAAAAGAATATAATCATAAAATGCGACAAACTTAATGCCATAAGCATTGATTAATTACAATTTCAAGGTTGATGTGCTGTCGACTGTACTTGTTTTTCTCCTAAAAGGGATATAAATAGGAACAGCGCCCTCTTAGCAGAATAGGCCAACCATCATCTTTTACTGTGGCTCATTATTTTTTGTGGCCTCTCCTCATTTTCACTAATGAGACTTCACGGTATCATGGCCTTATCTAATGGAAGCCTCCGTTAATACTCTGTAATAATCACGGAGTTAGGGCTGAGATTAAGTGTCTCCGTCGACGAGTTATTCCCGTACAAACGTAGTTTGGTTTTTTGTAAACGACATCGCAATGAAACTTAGCCAATACGCTTCCGAGCGAGAGGACACAAATCGTGGTTTGATCTTGTTTACAACTGAGAATAATATTCAGAATAACAGTCAGAATAATAATATAAAAGAAATCATAGCGTCATAAAACTTTATAGAAAGTATTCTCAGAGCTAAAGTTTCTTTTTAAAACCGTATCTCCAACTATCTGGTGCACGCGACTTCGTCTACGCAGGATTATAATCCTGCTCTATAATAATCTACGGATTATAATCTACTCTATAGAGTAGATTTTTTCCTACGAATTTGACTCTTATCGTCATATTTTGGACAATTCAAATATCTTTTTAAATTTAAGCCTATGTGTTATTTTTTGTTTGCGATCTCCAACCCGCATGCCCAGCGTGGGGATTATGGTCATTACCCCCTATGATAGCGCAACGTGGCGTTCTATAGGGGACGGCTATGTCCAGCAGTGGACTAGTAGGTATAGCCTGACGACGACGACGAAGCATCAAACTTGATAGGATTATATAGGATACAGCGTCCAGTGGCACCATCAGTAAGACTAGATGGGTGAAGGGATCACTCGGACGCTGCAGTGCCTGGGACCTTGTTTTTAGATTTAGTAGGCTTGACTACCACTTCTATATACCATTCAGACAGCTAGCTCCCTGCAGTAGTATGAGGGCGCCTAAGGGCGATAGATAGATAGATAGAGAACACTTTATTGTACACAAAAATGGAAATTACACAGATATTTCGATAATGGGCTTAAAAACTGCCTAATCTTCACTACAGATGTCACCACTGTTGTGTGTACCATTGATTTGACAGTTCTCCATAGCATTTTTGTAAACAAATTAATTGTTTTGTGAATAATACCATACAATGACTCTTTGTGCAGCCGTTGATGGCAAAAATATGGGAATTCATTTATTTCCCAAGCAACCTAAAAGAAGAAAACAGCGGGAGAAAGCGTAGAAAAAATTAGAAAGCTAGTACCTACTTCGTCAAGACTACGTGCTGCCCATTTTCAACCTGAAGATTACCATGGCCGCAATTCATATTCAATGACGAATCTCGACCCAAAGTATTGGAGAAAACAGTTACACCCTCTACATTTTCATTTTCAAAAATCGAGACCAAACAACGAAATTTATACAATGTGGCGGTTCTTAGGAACACTCGACAGTGCTGCCACCTACAACGGGCTTTCAGCTTTTAACCTCACTAGCGCCACCAATGGAATAAAAAACATAACTTGTTTTATTATACGTTTTTATCTAATAGTGAACATGAGAAATCTTAACAACTGTGACAACTATTTTTACAACAGTCTAGAATAAACAATTAGGATAAACAATCACTTAGGTTAAATAAACAAAGGACTTTAATCGATGTCCGCCAACAATGGCCGTTTTTAGGGGAAATCGATTAAAGTCCTAGGATATTTATACTACATTCTAGGCTGTATATTCTTTAAATAGTTACCGCAGATATTTAGATTTCTCATGTTTACTTTTAAAAAAAACGTATTATAAAACAAGTTATGATTTTCATTCCATTGGTTAGCGCCCCGAAGCGCCTTTACAACAAAAAACAACAATTTTACAACAAGGAGTTGGACACCGAACTGTTCCTACAATGAAATGAATTGAAAAGGTAGAAAGAAAAAATAATTGAAGGCTTTTTTACATTTTATTTATGAGAACTGAATCCTCAGTACACGATCTCGACTCGCACTTGGCAAAACTCTCACAGAATAACTGTGTCAAAATCATCTGTAGAAACCAATTAGTACTCTGATATCCATATTATTTTTAATAGGCCCTTCTGTACCTCTGTTCTACGTACATAATAATTATAGGTACTTACCTATCCTTTGTGAAAGCAGCTACAATATTTCACTGTATAATTACGACCCACATTACGGGATTATTGAAACAAGTCCCGGAACAAGGTGGGTCGACCGTAAAAGTGTCCGCGTAAACCACATCCTTGCTGAATTTATGGGCTATATTTAATGTGAATTGCGTATTTAACGTATAACAATATATTATGTTAAAGTAAGTCATAGCTGATGGCTAGAATGGGGATAATCTGGTATTAAGTCTCTTTTAACTGCAAAATTGGCCTTTCTTACAGCCTTTTTAAAAAAAAGTAATACTGCTGCCCTTTGGTCCATTTTTTAAAATACTGGCCATTGCAGCCATATCGTCAAAAAAAAAAATTAAAAACTTTCTTTTTTCAAGCAAAACAATATTTCTTTCAACAGCCAGTGTTATGTCAAAATAAAACGCAACCTTTTTCAATACGTTATATTTAGAACTGAGAAGTATTCAGAATAATCCCACACTGTTCGTATCGTTGAAGCCATCTTCGACCGTTAGCAGAACGGTTGAGTGGCTGAGTACATCCGTAACCACCGTTGCCGTTTATCATCATGTAGTCGTAGCAGTTGGTCACGCCGTCACCGTTGCAGTCCTGAAAAAAAACAATAAAGTTAGATACACTAAAATTGAGATGAGTCACACTAAATCACGTCTCTTGCTAAAAACATTACACAAAACATTCAGTTTTTTTTGAGCAAAATAATTTCGTTGCTAGTGGATGCAATTAAAAAAAAATATTAAAATATTTAAAACTGCTTGTTTCGTGTGCATTTCATGAAAATAGGATCATGTGAAGAATGATAAAATAATAAATACAATAAACAGTATGATCAAAAGTTCTGAAAGTTAACTGTGTATGATTTTAGTTCTATTATTTTCATCGGCATTCTTTCAATAATTAACGGGATCTCGCTAAGATTGTTGCTAATTTACCCGATCGAATTTATACGATTGAGCTCTATTTTGGTTTGGTTGGTTATCACTTAGGATAAAACATAAAAACCAAAAATCCGTTTGCGTGAAAAGTTTAAATAATAGAATCATATAACTTATTTGAACGAATTGAAAAGTTTGACCGATTGAAAGCTTGAAACAAGTTTAAAAACCTATTTAGAGGTTTAAAGTTCCACCCATGCCGGGATTCGAACCCGCGACCTCTGGCTATCCGTGCCAGCGCTCTTTCCAACTGAGCTAATGGGCGACTCGCCGGCATCAGTGAAATTTCGAGCCTGTTTACAATATTCTCTGTATTACGTACAGGCAGCGACATCTGGCTGAAGTAATTTGCATCACTTGCAGCCCCGAGTACCTACTTTGCAGGATTTGCCAGCACCATAGTGTTGCGGCTGTCCCGCGCCCGGCGCGCCGCGGATGCGACCCTCATCGACCAAGCCTTATACGAGTATGTCCCCACAGCCGGGGCATGTGTGTCTTCCTACCGTGCAGGAAGGTTAGGCCATACTTCACCACGGCGGACCAGTCCGGGTTGGTGGAGGTTTGTATTGATTGATTGACAGTGGCGGGCCTATCAGAAGTTATAAAGCCACCTAAGTCCTCTGACATGGCTTAATGACTGTCATTTCATGACAGCCGTCACCAAAGGCTTAACGTGCACTAGCTGTAGTCACGGGATGGTCACCCATTCTGTAACTGACCGCGCCTGTTGTTTCTTAACTCGAGTCATTAATTGCAATTACTCGGTTCGCCTCGGCCAGCGCCACGCGTAGCAGTATACATGTATATTGTCTGTCTGACTGTACTTAATTAACAAACTGCTATAACGATAATGTATCATTTATTAGTTTGTAGATAATTATTATGCTTCGAAAAACTTTACTCGTACTGTTTCGCAGGCTCGCAGAGCAATTATTTAAAACTTTGTCTAATTAGAAATGAGCTGGCTGTTGTATGAATACGAAATAATGTTTCACTGAAACACAGTTATAATAGAAAACAACTTGTTTCATAACTTATTGTGTATTTTATTCTAAACTCGATCTAAACTTCATGGCAGATAAAATTTCCCCCTGGACAACCTATTTTCAACTGACTGCGAAATAAAAGGGGGTTATCTTTTCTCTCACGTATGGCTCCCAGACGTGATCGCTGACCAAACAGCAAAAGTCCAGGCTTAAAGTAAGCTCTCGCAAAATACTGCGCTTCATCGCAAGAGAGCGATTTTGGGCCTGAGGAGGCCTGACCACAAACACCAGGGCCCGAATAATCGACGTGTCCAGACAGCGAAACTGAAGTGAAATTGGGCTGGTCATGTCAGTCGAATGCACCTGAATAGGTGGGTGAAACTCGCTACCGAGTAGGTGCCATACGACGGACATCGAAATCGAGGCCGGCCTAGAAGACGGTGGAGAGGTGATCTCAACCATCATCTGCCGGAGTGGTCTGAGGTAGCCCAGGACAGAAAATTCTGGACTGAATTGGGCGAGGCATTTGCCCAGCAGTGGCAGCAGTACCATGTTGACACAAACATAGAGGCTTAGGTATATTATTATTATTATTTAAATATATAAGTACTTTATATCGTAGGTAATTCTTTTGCTATTTGGTATCAATATATTTTCGATTTAATTCTTTATGTACATGCACGTACAGACTTTATTCTTTATGCGATCCACTCCATCTAAAGGTTGTCTGGTTGTCTCTTAGAGTTAACAACGTCTATTGTATAACATTACTTAGACAATTGGCGTTGATTTAAGAAATCATGGTTGTATTCTTTTCTCTGGTTGTGCAATAAAGTGTTCTTTTCAAATTTTTTTCAACTAATTTTTTCAATTCAATTTATTCATTTATTTGCCTTTTAGTAGGTACATACAGGGTTAGAATTAAGCCTAAAAAACTGGAAATACATAAAGAAGATTCCTTGATTTAGTGGCCTACTAAGTTCAACCCGTAATAGTAGTTGCAAGCCTGGTCCCCTCGCTAGGATACCCTGTGTGGAGGAGACCAGTGAAACGGACTTTTGGTTTCCGAGTTTTGCGATTCCGAGGACTAGAAGGATATAAAGAATAACAGCCCAGAGAAACAAGAGGTTAAATCTCAGAACACATGATCTGAGGGTTAAATTAATAAAAACCAAACAAAGTAAAGTAAGATTCCGCGATTTAAGTTACGGTACCCTTAAAACCACTAAGCCCTAACTCATTTTTATACTACCCTAATAATACTTATGGATATGATACGATACACAATGATAACAATAAATAAAATATGTGAATATGATATGTATAATGTATAATTTGTGTTTCGTTTCGCCGTGCTTCGCAAGGCACGTTAAGCCGTTGGTGCCGGCTGTCATAATATAATGGCAGTCGTTAAGCCATGTCAGAGGCCTTATGGGCGGCTTGATAACTTCTGACAGTAAGGCCCGCCACTGTCTTACAATCCTCCACCAACCCGGACTTGGCCCCCGTGGTGGAGTATGGCCTAACCTTCCTGCGATGTAGGAAGAGACCCGTGCCCCAGCAGTGGGGACATATAAGGGTTGATAACGAATGTTTATCCATCCTATCGATATACTCGTACTTCACAAATAAATATCTATGTCTTTGGCTTTTGCAAGCTCTACAAGCCGTTGGTGCTGGCTGTTATGTAATGGCAGTCGTATGTCAGAGAAATTATGGGCAGCTTCATAACTTCTCACAGTTAGGCCCGCCGCCGCTGTCTTACAATACTTCACCAACCGGGAGAAGGTGGAGTATGGCCTAACCTTGCTGCGATGTAGGAAGAGACCCGTGCCCCAGCAGTGGGGACATACAAGGGTTGATAACGATGTATAATTTTGAGTGAATACATATTCATAAATGTGGTATACTAATAATAAGATAAGTAACATTAGATGCAAGTAATAGATAAAGTAATATTTACAGTATTGTAACTATGACAAATATCTTTTTAGTGGATAAATATCTATACTATTTTTATTTTAATGCACTAACCCGTGCTAAGGAACAAATTTAAAAACCTATTTAGAGGCTAAAAATTTCACCCATGCCGGGATTCGAACCCGCAACTTCTGGCTATCCGTGCCAGCGCTCTACCAATTGAGCCAATGGGCGACTCACCGGCATCAGTGAAATTTCGAACCTCTTTACACTATTCTCTGTATTACGTACAGGCAGCGACATCTGACTTAAGCAAATTGCATTACTTACAGCCCCGACTACCTACTTTGCAGTTAGGTTTTACATCGGAACGATATCACTGTACCCACATGATTATACTATTTTTATTTTAATGCACTAACCCGTACTAAGGAACAAATTTAAAAACCTATTTAGAGGCTAAAAAATTCACCCATGCCGGGATTCGAACCCGCAACCTCTGGCTATCCGTGCCAGCGCTCTACCAATTGAGCCAATGGGCGACTCACGGCATCAGTCATAAATATCTTTATCTTGGTGTTAAAATCAAACTGTGTAAGTATTAAGTTGTTATCGCGCAAACAGACTTCTTAAAAGATTTTCCGTTTCGACACAAGTAAGAGTGAGTAAGTATTCGGTTACTATTTTAGAGGTTGTTTTTATTTCCAGGTTGACAATGTTGAGTATAGTTAAGATTATTATAAACTTGAGGGGCCAAGTAATAAAATTGTCGATGTGTATATGTGAGCTTACAGGTAGGCACTAATTGTTTTAGTAAGTTTCTGCGTCTTCCCTCATTTCTTTTTACTAAAGACAAGTCGATCAATTTATGTTGCTTTAGACTAATGCTAAGAAGATACAGTTGACGGACAGTTAATACGCGAGTTATTTTGTAAAGATCTATAGTAGGAAAATCAATTGATTTGAATATACTAATTTTTAATAGGAGACGCTGAGTTCTCTCAAGCGTTAACTTTGTGGTTTTTGGGGCGCCACCCCAAATAATATTGCAGTATCGTAGTAGGGATTCGCAAAGGGCTTTGTAGACTGACAATACAAAACTTAGATCGCCAATATATCTTATTTTGCAAAATATATGTATGTTTAGTTCTCTATCGATCTATGTAAATAAAAAAAAATATCGAACCCATGATCTCCAGGATGCCGTTCCACCGATCCCGCAATGGGATCGGGATCGGAAACAGCTTGCAGTGTCAACTGTACTCTACAGACTCTGGTACAGTCAGAAACAATAGCAAAATCCTCAGTCACGTAGCTCGTGGCATGTTTAATTTGTGTTACTGCCCAACATTGTTTGCGACGTATTGTTTGTTTGTTTGTCGGGTCCGTAGCGCGTCTATTAATTAATAAAATTTTAATGGCCAACTTTGCTTAACGACAACACGTGAATGAATTTTCTAGGGGCCATTTATTTGGCTAAGACGTGACTATGTAACAAACCGCACTGGTAAAGTCGACAGCAGGTCAAGCTATACAGTTTTGTTGCGAAGTCGTCCGTAGCGTAACTGATTAGAATGCTCTTAGTTATAAGTTGACGTGCTGTCGACGGTACAGACAGCTTAGCAAGCTTCAGCTACGGGCATTAGACATTCTCCTACATATTGACAATAGTCACAAATAAAAACAATGTTAAAAAAAGTATAAAAAAATTACATTCGTCAATTTGGGTCCAGCCTGCTTCGTAGTTAATGCAATGTATTTAAGAGCAGTGGGTTGGTTATCTTTTATTTCAGTTATACATACATCCTACATAGGTACATACATGCATACATACATACATACATACATACATACATACATACATACATACATACATACATACATACATACATCCATACATACATACATACATACATACATACATACATACATACATACATACATACATACATACATACATACATACATACATACATACATACATACATACATACATACATACATACATACATACATACATACATACATTTGGCGCCGCCGACGCAGTTGGGTAATAATAAGGCTTTTTGAAGCTAATCTGATTAAATCATGAATTAATAATAATCCCTAATTTCTTTAATGTTTGTGAATAAGTATGTCTTTCATACGACCTTCTAAAGTTAACATAGGTATTCTGTAAACAACTCAACCCCTTCTACGTTTGCACAGATTAGGATTTGCAATTTAAAAATATAAATTTAGTGTTTTTATTATCAGCAGTATTTATAGATTTGGAAGAAATGGCTCTGAGCAATGAGGCCGCCAATTGTACTGTTACTTTATAATTATTCTATGTGTGTTTTTTCCTGGTGTACAATAGAGAATATTCTTATCTTATCTTATTTATTAATATAAAAGGGAACACGTTCCGTGTTATAAAGGCCCCACAAAAACCAATTAATACTCGGTTTGACCCATAATAGGCGTGACGACAGTATCAAATAGGGAAATGTACATAATAAAAGAATTTAAAAACTGGTTACTTTTATGTATAAAAAGAGATAGATTAATATTTTCAATAAAATAGAAGATTATAATACTGCTTTCAGCTATGTTGACTGAAACACCCACAGAACATAAAAAAAGAGTAGAAGTAGTGACATGACACATTAGTACGAAAACCAGTGTAACCAAACTGATACACATAAACCAAACGCACACTACGAATGCCAAGCTGCTATTGGTAAATAAAGTCAATGCCAAAAAGGTGTACATCATAAAAGTTTCAAGTGAAATATACACCTTTTCATAATGTTAACAATGATCAAAGTCAAATGACAATGATCAAATTAAGGTTGACATTTTGTAGTAACGCTACTCTACACTAGATGGAACTACCACCCCGTCGGACCGAAAAGAACTTGTACCTAGTAAGACATAAAGTTCAAAATTGAAAAACAAGTACATTATCAGTTTGGGATGGGACAATGCGAGCTCTAGTTTGTCGATAGTGTGAACCTATCGACAAATTATACAAACAGTTTAACACATTAACGGCCGAATACGAATACTGGTACCAACTCAGAAGTATTTTAGCCATTTCTTTTTTGCCTGCGGCTTTACTGGTAGAAAATGCATCTTTTTACATTATCGTTTGTGCAATAAAGAATTAATACTAATAGGGTGGATAGATGCACAAATAAAACAATGTGGTAGATTTCATAATATTTTAAAATGTTATCTCTTATTAAAACTAGCTTTAACCCGCTGCTTCGCCGGCGTTAGAAATTATAACACGAGAAATATTATTCTACGACTCAATTCAGATCTTTGTCTATCTGTACGCCATGTTTCATACGTAATACTAATTGATGATTGTGCTAATATAATTTCATTTATACGCAGGAGTCTAACCTGGAAGTGAAGCACATTTTTTCTGGTATTGCTGCATCACACTAATGTGATGCAGCAATAACAGAAAAAATGTGCCACCTTCCGCCTTTTTTAGTTATTATGAAGTGTTCATGAAAATGCTCTGAATATATTGTGCTCATCTTCGTTGGGAACCAATTTTGCCTTCTTATCGCTGCCTTCCATTTTAATTTCATATCCGGTTTCCCTAGGAAAACTAAACGAAAACTCACTAACAAATTGTTTTGAATCCGAGAGGGTTGTTTTATTATTGCCTCGGTTTGCTGTTGTCAAAGGGGTTGAAGTATTAAGGGTAAATAGCAGAATAATAAAAAACCATACAACAAATAACACAACAAAACAAAAATCTGATGCTCGCCAAGAGAAGAACCACTCGAACAGGTAAACAGTAGTAAACTACTTAATTTTTTGAACTGAAGTAAAAAAACCATATGAGTCGTTTTCGATAACCTCACTTTACATCTCGGTTGGAATATTTAAAAATATAAGATTAAAATTACTTTGATAGTTTCTTAAATATTTCAGTCCCTGATAAACTGGTGAAGAAAAACTATATCGCGATCTAGCTGTACTCATGTCTTGTATGTGCTCATATCATATCTTGTATGAAAAGTAATGTATGAGCTCCAATGACAGTTTTCACATGCACAACGACCAGCCGGCGACCGGATCTCATACATTACTACTTTACCCGGCCCGGCGACCGGACGGAGACCGGGTGTATATGAAAAGGCACTTAGGAAGTAGGTATAAAATAACAATAATAATTTTACCTACTTAGACGAATTGGAATTTACAATACCTAAGTACCGTTAAGTATGTATGACTACTAAGTCATAGACAACTAATTATCGATAGATTTTTATCATGTGTGCCCCCAACCGTAATCGAGTAGAATTCAAATTTCGACAGAAATTTCTAGAGAATGTACACTTTCTTCAATGAAAATTTAACTTTACTAACCAGTAAATAAAGGTGGTTTCACTTTCTCATTTTCGCATTGGTTTCCGTGTTCATGTCATTACAAATTTAATTAAAAATACAATGAAATACGTATTAAAGATGAAATGTTACGGCATGATCGGTATATTTTGGTCCCCAACTTTTATTTTTGCTCTCTAACACAGCATAACAAGGCATTTTTATAAAGTTTTCACCATTTTTTCTTTACTAGAAGCGCACGGCAACTGAAGTCAACAAAACTGTCACCGACTACGCATAGGCAATACATTGCTAATGTGAGGCACGCGGGCACCGCCCACTTACGACTTCTACTCTTTTTTTATGTTCTGTGGAAACCACCACAGAACATTGTATTTTTAAAGAACATTGTATTTTTTCATTGTATTTTTAAATAAATTTGTAATGACATGAACACGGAAACCAATCCGAAAATGACAAAGTGAAACCACCTTTATTTACTGGTTAGTAAAGTTAAATTTTCATCGAAGAAAGTGTACATTCTCTAGAAATTTCTGTCAAAATTTGAATTCTACTTCATTACGGATGGGGGCACACATGATAAAAATCTATCGATAATTAATTGTCTATGACTTAGTAGTCATACTGATCGCGATATAGTTTTTCTTCACCAGTTTATCAGGGACTGAAATATTTAAGAAACTATCAAAGTAATTTTAATCTTACATTTTTAAATATTCCAACCGAGATGTAAAGTGTGGTTATCCAAAACGACTCGTATGGTTTTTGTTACTTCAGTTCAAAACATTAAGTAAATTACTTATTGTATTGTTTACCTGTTCAAGTGGTTGTTCTCTTGGCGAGCATCAGATTTTTGTTTTGTTATGTTATTTGTTTCATGGTTTTTTATTATTCTGCTATTTACCCTTAATACTTCAACCCCTTTGACAACAGCAAACCGAGGCAATGATAAAACAACACTCTCGGAATCAAAAAAATTGGGAAGTGAGTTTTCGTTTAGTTTTCCTAAGGAAACCGGATACGAAATTAAAATGGAAGGCAGCGATAAGAAGGCTAAATTGGTTCGCAACGAAGATGAGCACAATATATTCAGAGCATTTTCATGAACACTTCATAATAACTAAAAAAAGGTGGAAGGTGGCACTTATGTGATGCAGCAATACCAGAAAAAATGTGCTTCACTTCCAGGTTAGACTCTTGCGTATAAATGAAATTATATTAGTACAATCTTTAATTAGTATTACGTATGAAACATGGCGCACAGATAGACAAAGATCTGAATTGAGTCGTTGAATAATATTTCCCGTGTTATAATTTCTAACGCCGGCGAATCAGCGGGTTATAGCTAGTTTTAATAAGGGAACATTTTAAATTTTATGAATTCTACCACATTAGAAAATACTATCTACCACATTGTTTTATTTGTGCATCTATCCACCCTATTAGTTACGTTACGTTATCAACCCTTGTATATCCCCATTGCTGGGGCACGGGTCTCTTCCTGCATCGCAGGAAGGTTAGGCCATACTCCACCACGGGGGCCAAGTCCGGGTTGGTGGAGGATCGTAAGACAGTGGCTGGCCTTACTGTCAGAAGTTATTAAGCCGCCCATAAGGCCTCTGACATGGCTTTACGACTGCCATTATATGACAGCCGGCACCAACGGCTTAGCGTGCCTTGCGAAGCACGGAAGCGTTCGGAAAAATGCCACTAGCGGTAGTCCCGGGACTGTCACCCATCCCATACCTGACCGCGCCTGTTGTTGCTTAACTAAGTGATTGATTCCAATCACTCGGTTCGCCTAGGCCACGAGCGCTTCAGTGCACTACCCTATTAGTATTAATTCTTTATTGCACAAAAGATAATGTAAAAAAGATGCATTTTCGACCAGTCAACCCGCAGGCGAAAAAGAAATAGCTAAAAATACTGAGTACCAGTATTCGTATTCAATGTTAAAACTGCTTGTATAATTTGTCGATACGTTCAGGGATATCGACAAACTAGAACTCGCATTGTCCCATCCCAAACTGATAATGTACTTGTTTTTCAATTTTGAACTTTATGTCTAACTAGGTAAAAGTTCTTTTCGGTCTAACGCGGTGATAGTTCCATCTAGTGTAGAGTAGCGTTACTACAAAATGTCAACCTTAATTTCATCATTGGCATTTGACTTTGATCATTGTTAACATTACGAAAAGGTGCATATTTTAATTGAAACTTTTATGATGTACACTTTTTCGGCATTGACTTTATTTACCAATGGAAGCTTGGCATTCGTAGTGTGCGTTTAGTTTATGTGTATCAGTTTGGTTACACTGGTTTTCGTACTAATGTGTCATGTCGCTACTTCTACTTTTTTTTTATGTTCTGTGGTGGAAACACCCATCACACCGCGTGACGTCACGCTTAGTAAACTTTACCCTTACTTTGTTGTGACTATTAGTGATCACGATGTTTGTTTACCTGGGCGTGACGTCAGATTCGACGCTATGACACTGCGAGCTGTTTTCCCACAATTAAATAATTTTAGAATAATTTATTTCATTACTGAAATATAATATACCTAATACTTTTAGTGATAAGGCCGCCGTCTGTACTCTTAGGTTAAGAAATATCTGTGTGATTTCCATTTTAGTGTACAATAAAGTGTTCTCTATCTATCTATAGGTTTTTTTTAATAATGCATGTGTCCGTTACAAACATTATGGAAAAGGATTTTAAAATCTTTCGTCGTGCCTGTAATATGAACTACGTAGTCCCGGAATTAAGCTAAAAATTATGTGATAGGTATTAACTTTCACAAAAACTCAAAGATTTTCTCCATTTCTGGCGCTAGGAGATCCGGGGAATACGTTGATTAATACATAACAAAATGTTTGATACCAACCTTTCCAAACTTCATCAGATATCCTTCGACAATTTTTTTCGCGCAGTGGAAGTTCCGGGCGCAGTCAGACCATGCTAAAAATAAAAATATGTGTTACTATACACGAATACCTGGAGATGCCAACTATCAAAGAAGAAGTGAACCAAAAATGCAAAAGTTACAACCAAAGACTCCAAGGACATAATAACATATTGGCAAGGAAATCTGTTGGATAAACAGGGAAACAGAACACGCCTAAAAAGATGGGATATATTGAATCTTGACAAAAGAAACTAAAATAATGGACTAAAGTTCCACAAAAGAATTGTTGATGCTTAATGGAGCATCAACTAATAATATTAAATACCCTCAGACCGCATCTGATTATGGCTAGAAGAGCCGATGGCAGATAAGAAAGGAAGGAAAAAAAAACTATACTTGAATAAACAATAACAAGCTCTACTGACATTAAAAAACATTACATTACACGCCTGTAGCCCGGAGGGGTAGGCAGATACCAGTGTTTGCCACTTGCCACGATCCTGACAGCCCATCAACATTCATCAATAGTTGCATCTACGCACGCACGTTACCAGTACTTTTTTATTGCATTCGATTTGAACCACTTACGGGTCTTTTACTGCATTGTAGGAAGGTTAGGCCATCTTGCATTCGATCGATAAAAACCCTTGTCCCCACTATATGTCCCCACTGCTGGGGCACGGGTCTCTTCCTGCATCGCAGAAAGGTTAGGCCATACTTCACCACGGGGGTTAGGCCATACTTCACCACAAAATTTATTTTATTTTCAATTGACATTTACTACCTATACTATTTTTATTTTTAATGCACTAACCCGTGCTAAGAACAATTTTAAAAACCTAGGTATTTAGAGGCTAAACATTCGACCCATGCCGGGATTCGAACCCGCGACCTCTGGCTATCCGTGCCATTTACTATTGAATTGCTTTACCTTAATATTAGTTTAAATTCGTTGACATTTTCACATCACAATTTTTATTGATGATGGCTCTTTCCACAATGTGCACGCCACATGAGGCAGAGCAAGATTAGAACTAAACTTTACATTTTACCTAATAAATAATCGCGATTAAATCCGTTTAATATAATTATAACTATGTATGCGTATCGCGAATCATTAAGAAATACTAATGTTTATCCACTAATGTGAAGCGCTCGTGGCCTAGGCGAACCGAGTGATTGGAATTAATTACTTGGTTAAGCAACAACAGGCGCGGTCAGGTACGGGATGGGTGAGCGTCCCGTGACTACCGCTAGTGGCATTTTTCCGAGCGCTTCCGTGCTTCACAAGGCACGTTAAGCCGTTGGTGCCGGCTGTCATATAATGGCAGTCGTTAAGCCATGTCAGAGGCCTTATGGGCGGCTTGATAACTTCTGACAGTGAGGCCCGGCCACTGTCTCACAATCCTCTACCAACCCGGACTTGGCCCCCGTGGTGGAGTATGGCCTAAACTTCCTGCGATGCAGGAAGAGACCCGTGCCCCAGCAGTGGGGACATATAAGGGTTGATAACGAATGTTTATCCATCCTATCAATATACTCGTACTTCACAAATAAATATCTATGTCTTTGGCTTTTGCAAGCTCTACAAGCCGTTGGTGCTGGCTGTTATGTAATGGCAGTCGTTAAGCCATGTCAGAGTAATTATGGGCAGCTTCATAACTTCTGACAGTTAGGCCCGCCGCTGTCTTACAATACTACACCAACCGAGAGAAGGTGGAGTATGGCCTAACCTTCCTGCGATGCAGGAAGGGACCCTTGCCCCAGCAGTGGGGACATACAAGGGTTGATATCGAGTGTACTGTAGCGCACTACTTTTTAAAACTCTGAATTAAAGCAATACTTTCTTTTTAGTATCTTTTTTATCACCAAAACCTGGCCTAGTTGAGAGTCTCAACACGACTGACACCTAAACAAAACGTAACGATATTCGTCTTATAATTTAAATTCTGCCAGCTACTAGATAGATAGATAGATAGATAAACCATTTATTTGCATTTTCACACACACATAACACGTACATAACACAAAGAATAAAATAAAAAGATGAAAGCAACAAAACAGACACAGAAAACAAGAACATCCATTTTTGCCATACCAGGTATGGCAAGTGCCAGAAATACAGTCAATTAGTTACGTGGGTGTGGCAGATGCAAATGGGCTCCGGCTCAGCATGTGCTGGAAATACTCCAGCGCTGGTATTATGCCGGTACCCAGAGAAGACGGCGTGCTCAACTCGTAGAGGAAAAAAGAGCCAAACTGAGGTATAGGTAATATTAACTTAGATAATTATATAAAGAGTAAATTGTATATAATGCGTTACTTGAATAGCTGTGCGTAAATAATATTTAACAATCCTGAACTTCACGTACACGAAGCCGCGAGTTGTAAATTAATGAAAATAAAATAATAACGAGTAAATACGCAAATGTCGTGAAATAAATTAATTATGTGATGTGATGTCATATAGCGAAAATTAAAATTATTATTATTAGTATTAATGGCCATGTTAAAAATTCATAATTATAATATAATAGTAATAATAAATAGACATGTCCATAGAATCAAAAATCCACCAAAAATTAATACAACTATAAAGGATTATATTTTTTTTTTCTAATGCACTAACCCGTGCTAAGGACAATTTAAAACCCTATTTAGAGGCTAAAAATTCCACCCAATTTCACTGATGCCGGTGAGTCGCCCATTAGCTCAGTTGGAAAGAGCGCTGGCACGGATAGCCAGAGGTCGCGGGTTCGAATCCCGGCATGGGTGGAATTTTCAGCCTCTAAATACGTTTTTTATACTATAAAGGAGTATCGTTACAGTACCTACACGGCTTCGGCGCCCGCGCACTCACCATGATTCCTGTCGGCGTCGTCCTCCGGCATAGTGGGGCGGCCGGCGTCGACCCAGTACACGCGCGAGATGTTGTACGGGCCGCAGTACCCGCCCGTGCATTCGTGTGTGATTGCGCACTGCGTCGAGACGTGGCACAGGCAACGGTAGCACGCCTCGTTCAGGTTCGATATGTACACGCCTGCGGACAAAAATACCTACAGTATTTTCACTTCTCGTGCTCTAAAATACAGATAAATACAGACACATACATTGCTTCTGGCCCCACACTAGGATACCCTGTGTCGTAGGAACCAGAAACAACGACATCACAAACATCCAAGACCTGGGTTCGAACCCGGAACCTCCTTCATGGCAGGCGGATGCGCCACCGCTACGCCACAGAGGTCGTCAAAAAATTCTTCACATTAGACGTGTAGAGCGGGACAAAAATTGTATTATAGTCCCTAGGGAAAATATGTAACTATATTTTTTATTTACAAAACTATAACGCCCAATTACAACACTCTTCTGCAGTTAATCGGAACGCTGGGTTTTTTATTGGTACGTATACTGTGTTAATTATTTAAGTCT
Organism: Yponomeuta sedellus; assembly: GCA_934045075.1. NCBI lineage: Eukaryota > Metazoa > Arthropoda > Insecta > Lepidoptera > Yponomeutidae > Yponomeuta > Yponomeuta sedellus. Next base: position 19,392,030 of record OW203738.1, read on the forward strand.
CTGAGAGAGACTTCGTATTTTGTATCAGCCAATTAGAATACAGATAAATATTAAAATGCGCCAATCAGAAGACGTAAATCATTTCTCAAGACATAAGGTGTTTTATAGTTCCTACTTTACAATAATTAAAAATAAGTATCTACCTGTTGTATTTTTTATTCAAAGTGAAAAGTAGAGTGTATGACTACGTAATAAATCCCATTTTAACCTCGACAAGCCTATCGACCCTCACCGTTCCGGCTCGAGTGGCTAGGTATATACTCGCCTAAAATGGATTATTTTATTCTCTAGTCATACAATCTACTGCTATTGAACACCAGGAAAAAACAAAAAAGTTGCTTCCACACAACGCAATCGCTTGTTCAGTGCCTTGATTATATAACTTCTCACGTATACATCTGTGTGCGAAAACGAAAAGTCTACTAAATTTTATCGTACCATTTTGTGGCTCAATATCACTGTCACATATTAGATATCACATTCATATTCTATATCTATCTACTTCTCCAATGTATTTGTTAAGTCCATCCAAAGTTTTTCGGTACAATAACGTGTTCCATTTCGTATATTCACTGAATTGCGGTATCCACTATGTGTGATACATATTACCCCTCAAATCTCCCCCTCATATCCCCTCACATCATAGCTCTGCCGCTAAGTAAACACTCCACTTTCGCACACAGATGTATACGTTTAAAGTACAACATCTAGACGCTGGTCCCAAACTAAGATACCCTGTGCTATGGTAACCAGGCAAAGACATTTGAATCATGGAAATACACCCAGATTAATAACATTCGTACCATTACGGCGACCTCCAGTGGGGATAGAATCCATGACCTCTGTTTTAGCCGTCAAGGGTTTCAAGCAGTCAAAGTTTTTGGGAAACACGAACTCTAATTGACGCGTGTTAGGAATTTAGAAGTAAGATTTTAGAAGTAACCTCAACCATTCGTTTTTTTACTTATATTTATGTGTGAAATAATATTGCAATATGATGATGTTCGCGCATGAAACCCCCATGGGACAGGCGCTGACTCAAAATCAGTGCTGAGGAATAATACCCTCGGTAGTATGCTGAGTCAGCTGCCTATCGAGACACACCATGACCACGGCACTGCTTGTAAATGTTTTGTTAAGTACTTTGTATTGTCGTGTGTATGTCAATGTATTAAATAGTCAGTACTAATGTTTTGTGTAACTCTTGCTGTAATAAATGCGTTTTCTTCTTCTTACCAGAAAGTCCAACGTAAAGACGAAAATACCCACCCATTGGGAAACACAATATTTTGTACAGTCAACAGCAGAACGACCCTAATATTTTTGCTGCAAAGTCGCTCGTAACGTAACTGGGTGGCGACCATGCGTGTAAGAGTCGACGTGACCTCGACTGTACTTGACAAAGTGCTTATTAATCCCACGCAAACGAGTTGCAAGCGCTTGTTTTAAGTATGTTTGACCTGTATTTATTAATAAACAAACCTGTATGTACTAAGAAATAGAACAAAACACACCTGCAGAACATGTTATCCACAACGCTACTACAGCTAAAGGCAACGTGATACACACAAATTTCATCTCCACTGTTTCGCCTTGAAACTCTTTCACTCTTATTCATGAAACTTTCTCTTGAACAAATAGTCTGTGGTAAAGAGAAGGTGTAACCGTAGATTTTATTTAAACTGCCTCTGGAGAGGGGTTTAGAGGGTCGTGTTTTTTTAAATAAAAAAGACCAGTAAACTTCAACTGAATTCAAATATTCACTTGTTAAGATAGTCACTAAAAGTCACTTTATTTGGCCCCTTTTGATCACACTTTACTGAATAAAGTTTATTAATTAAGCGCTTGAAATTTGTTAATAAACACTTCATCAAAACATGGCGACAGTGCAAGATCAATTAAGTACTGTGAGCGCTTCTGAATAATTGCGTGGTCCCAAGACCAAGGGTAAGTCAAGACTGGGAACCAGTTTGTTTTAGCAACAAATAGATGGGAAACAATGCAAGTTGAAACAGAAGGACATATTTAAAGGAAACCGTACGAAGAGTACATATAATGCCCGACAAGTAATTTGAATACTAAGCCGCTGTTGGGCGCTAACTAGTGCCACCAATAACATGAAAATCAAATAAATTGTCTTTTAGCCTCTAAATAGGCTTTTAAATTGTCCTTAGCACGGGTTAGTGCATTAAAAATAAAAATAATGTAATCATGTGGATACAGCGATATCATTCCGATGTAAAAATCTAACTGCAAAGTAGGCACTCGGGGATGTAAGTGATGCAATTTACTTCAGCCAGATGTCGCTGCCTGTACGTAATACAGAGAATAGTGTTAAGAGGTTCGAAATTTCCCTGATGCCGGTGAGTTACCCATTAGCTCAGTTGGAAAGAGCGCTGGCACGGATAGCCAGAGGTCGCGGGTTCGAATCCCGTCATGGGTGGAATTTTTAGCATCTAAATAGGTTTTTAAAATTATTTTTATGTTACCGATATATTTACAATAAAAAGCCTTTGTAATATTATCTGCTATAATATTACCCTAGTAGGCCTTCTGGTTATATTCTACTCAGTTATTTACGAATGCTAAAGAATATTAAAACAAGGCGCAAGACCGGCTAGGCTACTTTTAAATATTCTGTAATATAGTAGAACAGCGGTAAGTAGCAGTATACAGTCAGCAAAAAAAGAAACGCATTTATTTTACTACACCAGTGGTCCTGTGCAGCGGTAGAGAAGCGGTAGAAAGCGGGCTTCTCATATGGGAGGCCGTGGGTTCGACCATGTGAGTATTTCTTAACGATTCGCGATAACGGGTCTAATCGAGATTATTTATTAGGTAAAACGTAATTAATAATCCTTTCCCATTTTTAAGGCTATGGTAAAGGAGTTCTATCTCACTACCACACTGTAATATTGTTATTATTTAATTTTGTAATATTGTACTGCTGTTGTTGTGTTCTACTTATGTCCTTTGACTGTGTATATTTTGTTAATTATTTATGTATAATGTTATTTTTTTATTTATGTAAATTATTTGTATGTATCTATCTGTTGATAATTTTATTTATTCAAACTGTTAGGCATGTATTTATATAGGTACCTCTGAAATTATCGTTTTCTAGGTTTTTTTGTACATCTACTTCCTTCTCTAATGTATTAGTCCAGTTCGTCCAAAGGTTGTCTGGAAGAGATCACTTTTAGTGATAAGGCCGCCGTCTATACTCTTAGGTTAAGAAATATCTGTGTAATTTTTATGTACAATAAATTGTTCTCTAGCTATGTATCTATCTAATTACCTTATTTCCCGACGTTTCGGCAGCGTTCAGTTGCCGTGGTTTTGGGGGACATTAGTTCTCCCAAATGAGAACTAATGTAAGTACATTTGTGAATTTTAGTATCAATACCACTCGCTAACTGTGAAGGAAAGCATGGTGAGGAAACCTGCGTTCACATGATTATATTTATTTACAGCCGGCACCACGGCTTAACGTGCCTGGTGAAGCACGAAAGCGCTAGCGGTAGTCACGGGATTGCATCGATTTCAACCCTGTATGTCCCCACTGCTGAGGCACGGGTCTCTTCCTGCATCGCAGGAAGGTTAGGCTTTACTCCACTTTCTTTGGCTTTCTCTACCAAAATACAAGGAGTAAAAATTATAGATTTAATATGTAAATAATATCCAATACTTATCGTACCACTCAAACTTCAAAATAAACCGTAGCCTTATTAAAACAAGGTTCATTTATGTAGGAGGCTTTTGCCTCACTTCGTCCAAGGCCTTTGGGCTCTATAAACATGTCAAGAGTCGACTCATGTGTCTCCTTTACCCAAACGGGACTCCGAAGGCGAATTAATTTGGCTTACGATCCTATTAATCCTCTAGTTGGAGTTTAATTAGGTATAGCCGACTACTGCTGGGGCTAATACGCGACATAAATAAAAAAAATAGAGCAAGAACAACCTGAACAATAAACTTAAAACAAGCCTAAACTTTTTCAACCGACTCCAAAAAAGAAGAAAGTTAAAAAAAACTTCTTTTTTTTGAATATATTCTTTTTAATGCACTAACCCGAGCTAAGATTCTTTTTGAAATCAGTTAAAAAAAGTTTTAGTCCGTCCATACATTTTTTACGTCGGTATGATAATAGTTGAGTACCTACCATAAATAGTTATTATAATAACTCTTTACCACGTTATCGGATTTAATTTAGTTTTAAATTAGACGTGCGAATACCTCTGAAGTGGATATGGGACCTATATAATCTATATAGATTTGTACTATTTTATATATAAATATTTGGTCAATCTTTTAGAGAAAATTATGAAATGAAATGAAAGTAGCGCAGAAACTGCGGCTTAGTGAACGTTTCAATTCAAACTAGGTGTACATTTCAAAATCTAGATCATTTTGGAGAAAAAATGGACAAAAAATTTCCAAACTTAGTCTTTTCAGAGGCCTTAATTAACCGATTTTACATAATTTTCGTGTTTTATGAAGGAAACTATCGTAAACCTGAGTGCCTGAGGTGTTTACATACCTCGGCGCTTGTGATTGCCAATCCGCGGTGGGCAAGCGTGTTGATTAAACCCTGGAGAAGGCCAGTGCCCTACAATGGGACATATTAGGCTCCATCTATGATATAAAAATGAATCGCTGAATGTTTAGCAATCGCAAATTTCAAGAGGATGTGAACCGATTTCGCTTTTTTTTAGAATATTCCTTGAAGTACGAGGATGGTACTTACGAAGAAAAAATAATAAAGAATCGATTGTTAGGCGGTACGAAGTTCGCTGGTTCAGCTAGTTATATATAAAATAATATGTATTCATACAGAACCCTTGATGCGCGAATATGTCTCGCAATAAGCCATTTTTTTTCGTAGTGAGTGCAGACAAAAGCCATCTTTACGTCTGGCATGTTAAGCCTGCTCGTTTTGTAATGCAGATAAAATGTTTATCCATGTTGATTAGGGCATCTCGTCCTAATGCGGTTCCGAAACCGGCTTCTCCATACGAACCGAAACGCTCTAATGACGATGCAGAAATGCTAATACTGACTTGTTCTATGTAGCAGTAAGTGCAAGAGTGAGATTGAGATTGTAGTGGGTCCGTGGTTCGCAAGGCACGTAGTTGGTGCCGGCTGCCATCGATAGATGGCCGTCGTTAAGCCAAGTCAGAGGCCTCAGGGCAGCTTGAAAACTTCAGAGTGCTTAGTGCGAGTTTTTTAACTACTCGATCGCCTTAACGTAAACTCATATTTCTATGGCATCGAGGAAGCGCCACCTAGCTACAAGTATGGAAATTAAAATTGCTGAGTGCGAGTTGTAATGGTTTACGTTGAGAAGTGAACACGTTTACCAGCCAAAACACGAATAAACGTGAGTGCGAGTTGTACTGTTACAGCGTTTTGCCAGTTCGAACGGTTAACTTACTCATACTCACTACTCAATGCTCGATTAACGCGGTAGTAAAGTTATTCGATTGGATCTGTCAAACTCGCACTTAGCACTCTGACAGTTAGACCAGCCACTACTTTTGCAAGCCTATAAAAATAACTAACAACCGAACTACTAAGCATTAACTATTAATCAGGCGGGTCCAACCTAGATGCCTGGGATGGGATTCACTTATGTTGTTGAATTTAGAGCCTACTCGGTAGTTAGTTCTCGGCAGTTGGTATTAATTTTTTTATATCTGTGTTTTAGTGACTTTTATAGTAAACACATACATACATACATACATACATACATACATACATACATACATACATACATACATACATACATACATACATACATACATACATACATACATACATACATACATACATACATACATACATACATACATACATACATACATACATACATACATACATACATACATACATACATACATACATACATACATACATATACATATATATTTCAGTCAAATTTACTTACACTGTATAAAATTTAACTAATTGTCAAATTAGTTAAGTGGCAGTGTCCGGTCTTTGCCAACGTTCTGGGATAGGTACAGGCCTACCTATCCGTACAGGCGTAAGAGCGGTGGTAGCGGAGCGGTGTAGAACGGCTTCTCAATCGGGAGGTCGTGGGTTCGAACCCCGGCATGTACCAATGACTTTGTTTTCTTAGTTATGTACATTTGTGAAATTATAGTAGCAATACTACTCGCTGACGGTGAAGGAAATCATCGTAAGGAAACCCTAGTGTCTGAGGTGTTAGCGTACCTAAGCGCTTGCTACGTACAATGGCCCAACTATGAGGTGCGGAAATCTCAGGTCTAACTAACTAACTAGGTACAGGCGTGAAGTCATTTCATGTTTTGTGTCTAATTTACTTAAATTCAAAGCAGTACGTACATCAAGATGTTACGTAGTAATCTGTAGATATTAATTTTGGACGAACAAGACTTTCGTTACAGTTAATTAAAAACTTTTCGCGAAGCATCAGTCAAATAAGTTAATTTAGGTGCTGAACAAATCCTGTATCTGAATAAATAGGCGAGTAATGAGATTACCTCAGCGAGCAGATTCAATTAGAGTAAACAGCTATTTATTAATTCACTTTAAATCTCTCCTAACTTCGTAGTTACAACGCTCGACAAATAACTTGGACATATTATCCGCCTGGGACGATGAATATGAGGGGATATTAGATAAATATGAGGGTTCAAGTCCACGGCCTAGTCCTTATTTTTGGCACTTCTTTTCGAAGACATAATAAAATACGTCCGTTAACGAAAAAGCGTTTATTGAGAAGTAGATATTAAACTACCTGCAATAATAATGAGTGACGAGAAATACAGTCTACCGACATACATTACAATTTTGACTTTAAATGGACCTATTTCGATGCGCTCGTGGCCTAGTCGAACCGAGTGATTGGAATCAATCACTTGAATCAGGTGCAGGATGGGTGACCGTCCCGTGACTACCGCTAGTGGCATTTTTCCGAGCGCTTCCGTGCTTCGCAAGGCACGTTAAGCCGTTGGTGGTGGCTGTCATGTAATGGCAGTCGGTAAGACATGTCAGAGGCCTCATGGGCGGCTTGGTAATTTCTGACAATCAATCCTCTACCTACCCGGACTTGACCCCCGTGGTGGAGGAGTATTGCCTATCCTTCCTGCGATGCAGGAAGAGACCCGTGCCCCATAAGTGGGGACATAAATGGGTTGATACCCATGGACCTATTTCGGGTTTCATTGGTGTTTGGAGATAAACATATTTCTATTTGCCTTTTAAGTGAATTTCAATGTTAATATTTCAATAAAAGCTCTTAGATATAAATGTTTCATTTCCATCCGATATCTAGTACGTTACAAATTCAACGTCGTTACAATGTTTTAAATGAAGTTAAAAAGTGACTTGTCCATAAAACAATTTATAATTATAATGGCTGGCTTCAAGATTCCTGATTCTCTGAAATTATTTTATATCATCGTCAACCCATTAGTCCCCACCGAGGGGCACGGGTCTCTTCCCTGAGGAAGGTATAGGTCATACTCTACCACGGGGGCCAAGTCCGGATTGGTGGAGGCTAGCAAGACTAGTGGCTGGTCTTACTGTCAGAAGTTATCAAGCCGCACTAAGGCCTCTGATTTGGCTTAACGACTTTTTTCATATAACTTATATTAATTACCGAATTGATTAATATTGAAATGAAATTATTGTCTGTAAATTATCTAATTTATTGACTTCACGTGTAATTTGTAATTATGAATAAATATGTCAATGTCTATCGCTTTTAGCGATAATACCGCCAATTGTAAACTGCAAAATTTAGATATCACAGGTCGGCTGCATACACTCGCCTGAGAGCCACCGAGTTTATCTTGCATAGCGAGTTTCACACTGCGATGCCTTAGTGCCGATTGTGTAAAACTCGCAACGAAAGATAAACACTCGGACTCTACGGCGAGCGCGTACACCATAAGCCTTACAAGGTATTTTATTTTCTGGTGTGAACAATAGAGAGTTCTAATCAAATCTAATCATTAAAAAGTACCTAACTTCTGTAAAGGATTAGATTAGAACTCTTTATTGTACACACAAGCGAACAAAATACATAAAAGGTGGCGCTCTACCAATTGAGCTCAATTGGTAGAGCGCTGGCACGGATAGCCAGAAGTTGCTGGTTCGAATCCCGGCATGGGTGAAATTTTTAGCCTCTAAATAGGTTTTTAAACCAATCACTTGGTTAAGCAACAACAGGCGCGGTCAGGTACGGAATGGGTGAGCGTCCCGTGAATACCGCTAGTGGTATTTTTTCCGAGCGCTTCCGTGCTTCGCAAGGCACGTTAAGCCGTTGGTGCCGGCTGTCATATAATGGCAGTCGTTAAGCCATGTCAGAGGCCTTAGGGCGGCTTGATAACTTCTGACAGTAAGGCCCGCCACTGTCTTACAATCCTCCACCAACCCGGACTTGGCCCCCGTGGTGGATTATGGCCTAACCTTCCTGCGATGCAGGAAGAGACCCGTGCCCCAGTAGTAGGGACATACAAGGGTTGATAACGATTCGCAATGTTTTCTGGTGTGTACAATAAACAGTTCTAATCTAATCTAAGTTTTTCCGTAGACAATTATTACAAAGGAGACAGTTTTCACTTACGCACTCCGTTGGCACTTCACTGGCGCTGAAACAGTATGTACATTGTACCTGACTTCGCACTGGAAACCGTGTTACGTTTCGGCACACGCGCCTCCGTGATGCATAATGCAGGTGCGGCGATGAAAATTCATGTCGTCGCCGCGGACGAGCTTCCCTCTTGCTACTTGACAACGTGGGAGCTCGCAGGCTAGGGCTGTCACAACTGAAAGACTTAGGGCTTTGCTACGGTATAAGTATGTATATAAATATTCATATTTGCACCAACTGCCCGTCTCACTTTTCCTTCAGCAACTCTCCATCGTAGGTTGTCTGGAAGAAATGGCTCTGAGCAATAAGGGCACCAATTGTACTGTTATCTTAGCAATTATTTTTTGTTTGTCTTTTCCTGGTGTACAATAAAGAATATTCTTATCTTATCTTACGGTTTGATATTTTAGGGCTCCGTCCCCGCGGAACAAAACGTTTTTATTTCAGTCAAAGCCATTTTGCATTATCAATCTATAAAAGAATGCAGTCTCAATACCACACGCTAACTGTGAAGGAACACATCGTCGGGAAACCCGCGGATTGGTTGGCTCCGCACGTATTGACTAGTCTTTCCTGTGGGCTAGGCCGACTAAGCTGTCTGGGTGGTATAGGTGCTGGGCAAGCCTACACCATCTGAAACCGTGTCCCGTGCACTACAGCATCCAAGTGGTCCCTTCACGCATCTAGTGTGAAGATGCCTCTGGGCGCTGTATAAATCATATCATTACGTAGTTGCAGAGGTGAATGTATAAAAAAATTTTGTTGCCCATCACATAAATACAGGGAAATCTTTTTTAGATTTTGTTTTTCGGTACCTTCGTATTATTTTATGTATTACTAGCTGACTCAGCGAACTTCGTACCGCCTAACAGTCGGTTCTTTAATTTTTTTTTCTCTGCGTAAGAACCATGCTCGCATTCCAAGTAATATTCTAAAAAAAATATAAGCGAAATCGATTCAGCTGCTCTCGAGATTTGCGCTTACCAACACATTCAGCGATTCATTTTTATATTATAGACTAGCTGACCCAACAAACTTCGTACCGCCTAACAGTCGGTTCTTTAATTTTTTTAATTTTTTCTCACCGTAAGAACCATGCTCGTATTCCAAGGAATATTCTAAAAAAAGAGTTAGCGAAATCGATTCATATAGATGTAACGTCCCATTACAGGGCACACGCCATTTCTCAGATAGAAAGGAGTTTAATTACCTCGCGTGCCCACCGCGGAGTGACAATTTCAATCGGCGAGTTATTTGAACCCTCAGACATTTAGGTTTCATTACGAAGGTTTTCTGGAAGAAATCTCTTTCACAGATAAGCTTGCCTTTGTACATGTTATTTCTTATGTAACGTTCTGTTAATGTTTCTTGTGCAATGAAGTAATAATTATTATTTTTTAATTAGGCATGGCTGTGTCCCACTGCTGGGCAAAGGCCTCCCCTTCAGATTTCCACTCCTCTTTGCTAACGGCCAATGCTTTCTATAATAATTTAAAAATAATAAAATATAATTATTAATTATTATTTCTTATTATTGCCTTCCTGCGATGCAGGAGGAGACCCGTGCCCCAGCAGTGGGGACATACAAGGGTTGATAACGAACTTAATTATTATACCTAATTAAGGTTTCCTACACCGTTGAAACCGTTGGCGTTTGGTATTGCTTCTATAACTTCACAAATATACAACAGTCATTGGTACATGCCCGCATTGCGAATCGAACCTGGGTCGCTCGCTTTCCAGCCCATTGTTCTGCCCACTGGGCTACCGTCGCTTACCTTCGTTTAACGGAGTTTAAATATTTCAAATATGAACTCTGTCAAACTCAGTTTAATGTAAAACGGGCTTAGTTTCAATTGTGCAATTGGCCCTCACTGTCATAAAATCAACGTGACCCGGCCTTAAATCCGGATTAGGATCTGACTTAATAACGTTCGAAATTAAAGCTGTAAATCATTGAAATTGTAAATGCTTAATTAAACACTCATAATCAGATTTCGCCATCTAAAATACAGTGGACGAATTTCAGTTGGCAGCTAATCAAATCAATTTTTTTTTTCATTACTAGCTGACCCAGCGAACTTCGTACCGCCTAACAGTCGATTCTTTTTTTATTATTTTTCTCTCCGTAAGAACCATCCCCGTACTTCAAGGAATATTCTAAAAAAGAATTAGCGAAATCGGTTCAGCTGCTCGAGAGCAGCTGAACCGATAATAGGTAATAGCAAATCTCGAGAGATTTGCTATTACCAAAACATTCAGCGATTCATTTTTATATTATAGATAAAAACGAAATGTTTACTTAATGAACGTCAAAGCTGTTCGTTTCACAATTAATGGATTATGTGGATAGAAGCTAACAAAGAAACTTTACGTTTATTCTTTAAGAAAAAAGTATAACAAAGTTTTGTACTTAAAAAATATTACCTACTCATTAATGTGTTGAACTCTAGACACAATCGTCCTCCAATTTACTTTTAATATTAGTCTACTGTTTAATACCAGACTTTTTTTTCTAATAATGTTTGTCTTCTACAGTCTGTTAGCTTTTAGAATATATCTCGGCTACTATCGGATAGAATGAGATATATTCGTGTAATAGAAATAAATAATAAATTGTTATTTGTAACTTTACATAACTTCTCAAAATAGTAAAGAAAAGTTTTATACAGAGCAGGAAGGAAGGAGCACTCGTGTGCTTTCGGCGAAAACCGAAGCCTACTCTAGAGCCCGAGGTACCTATATTCTAAAAGCCTTCCATAATGTAGGAACTCATTTATTATTTACAAAAAAGGTTTACAATAAACTTCAGTTTAATGAAGACAGGGTTAACTGTTTTCCAAAATTATTTTAAATATGTGGAAACACAGCTCGCAGTGTCATGGCCTCGAATCTGACGTCACTAGCTACAACAAATCACGGGTGAAGTTTACCAATGTTCAATTTTGGTAACATGGCAACTAGCCAAAATGCATTAATTGTAAAACTTACAGTCAAAGCTTTAAGTTTCACAATTAATGCATTATGTGGATAGAAGCTAACAAAGAAACTTTACGTTTATTCTTTAAGAAAAAAGTATAACAAAGTTTTGTACTTAAAAAATATTACCTACTCATTAATGTGTTGAACACTAGACACAATCGTCCTCCAATTTACTTTTAATATTAGTCTACTGTTTAATACCAGACTTTTTTTTCTGATAATGTTTGTCTTCTACAGTCTGTTAGCTTTTAAAATATATCTCGGCTACTATCGGATAGAATGAGATATATTCGTGTAATAGAAATAAAAAAATGTTACTTATAACTTTACATAACTTCTCAAAATAGTAAAGAAAAGTTTTATACAGAGCAGGAAGAAGTATTACACTCGTGTGCTTTCGGCGAAAACCGAAGCCTACTCTAGAGCCCGAGGTACCTATATTCTAAAAGCCTTCCATAATTCTTCTTTTAGAATGTACTTTGCCGTAATATCTTTAATTCTTTGATTATTTGATACTATAGTCATGCCTATTAAAACGCATATTGTCAGGATCAAATCTTTCAAATCATGTTCATGAAGCGAAAGTGGTAAATCAGAATCGTGGCGAGTGGCAAACCCTGGCCGCTGCCTATCCCTTTCGGTCACAGGCGTTTATGTAATGTATGTATGCAAATCAAAGCGAGGTAGGTATGGATAGCAATTTAGATGGTGAAAAGATAGACACGCTTGCCGCTTAATTAAGTAGAGGGTGATTTCGGATTCGATTGAAAGTTTTAAGTGGACGTTCTAACCATGATTTGTAACTAGATAACATGGTGCTAGTTTTGAAAAAAGTATACGGTGTCTTTTTTTAGTTAGGACCCACATTTTATTATGTTTTTTTATTTAGGTATATTAGTTTGGGAATTTGGGAAAGCCGCCCTAAGGCCTCTGACTTGGCTTAACGACTGCCATCTATCCATGGCAACCTTTTTTTTATCCCAGGAGGAACCCTATTACGGGTGCCAATGACTCGGGGGAGCGCGGCGGATATGTCGGACTCCCCGCCCTGAAAAGGGCGCTATACCGACTAAAACTCCTGGGGTGTACCTCCGCACTCGCAAGGGACGGGGCCACGGGAACGCTTGCGCACACTACCGAGACTTTTTTTTATTTTATTTTGGGAATTTGGAAAAGCCGCCCTAAGGTCTCTGACTTGGCTTAACGACTGCCATCTATCCACGGCAACCTACATCAACCACTTAACTTGCGAAGCACAGAACCGCTCGGAAAAATGCCACTAGCGTTAGTCATAGACAGTCCATGGATTGAACGCGCCCATTGCTTTACCATTCAGGCAGCCGAGACGAGTGATTCTAGGTATAGTTCATAACAATCTTCGTGATACAATCGACAAATTGATATTTAGGTTCTATTTAAATAAATAACGACCCGACCCGGCCTAGGCCCCCGTGGTGAAGTATGGCCTATCTTCATGCGATCCAGGAAGAGACCCGTGCCCATGGGCGCCGGCAGAAATAATTTCCAGGTGGTGCAGATTTTAGTTTTCTTACAATCTTCGCCGTATACGATTATTAATAAAAAGCAGTAGCTTTTTAAATGAGAATTGTGTAATTACTGTCTACTAATTATTGTGTCTGCTGTGTGGTGTCGGCCTAGAGAATAGCACCAACCCAAATTCTTCCCGCGGGTGTCGTAAAAGGCGACTAAGGGACACAAACCGGGGGGTGGGCAGCAGCGCCCCCTGCAGTACAATTCCACCAAACTGCGATCCCCAACCCACATGCCCAGCGTGGGGATTATTGGCATTACCCCCCAATGATGGCACAACCTTGCGCTATGGCGCTCATTAGGGGAGGGCCATGTCCAGCAGTGGACTAATATAGTGAAGAAGAATTATTGTGAATAAAAAAAATATTTCCAACGGACGGCTTTTTATTTCAATAATTCTTCGGATTCCCAAGGGATGCAGGTGCACCCCCTGGCACCTCCCTGCCGGCGCCCATGCCCGTGGCGCAGCAGTGGGAACATACAAGGGTTGATATCGAAATAAATACCAAAATCACCGCTAAGTGACGAATATAAAAATGTACTTTATAGTCGAAATTCAGTTACGTTACTATGGGCCGGTTTCAGAATTGAAAATTTCACTAAGTAAATACTTAAGAACGTTCTGTCACGCTCTTTGCTGAGAAATTCGATGAGACAGCATTACAGTTAAAAAAGTATTTACTTAGCGAAATTCTCAATTCAGAAGCTGACCCTAAGGAAACTGAAATATTACCGTACTGCTTTTTTATGAATAAGAATAGAAAAATAAGAATAAAAATAATTTTATTGCCTCATTAAAAACTACTTAAACAAAGTAAGACTTTAAACTAGGTATTATAAAATAAGGCAAAAGGTTGTGGCTCAGCTGGTGCTGACCCGGGTCAGCCCCGGACAGCACTGGTTTTACCTACCAAAGGTACATGTAACAGCTGATCCAACTTTGCCTTTTTATCGCAAAGTTCCCTGTACGTACCTAGTGCAGAAAACTCTTAGCTATGAGCTAACGCGACGCGTCACACAAATGAGTAAAGTTTGCAGTTTCCGTAGGTAGTACTAACTAAACTAAGAACTTTTATGTAGCTGTTAGTCCTGTCTTGTAACAAATAGGATCGCTGTGATAAAGAAAACGGCCAAGCGAATTGGACTCGCACTTCGAGGGTTCCGTTGTGGGTAAGCTGAAGTGGCAGTGGCCATATCTCGCGAAGAACCGACAACTGTTGGAGTAAACGTGTTCTTGAGTGGAGACCGCGACTCGGCAAACTTACTTACGTAGTTTTTCAATAGAATTATGTAAGCACGACAATGGTCGTTATGTACCTACGACAATGACGACCTCTGTGGCATAGCGGTAGTGCATCTACCTACCTAGCAAGAGGTCCCGGGTTCGAATCCCGGCTGGGAACCAAAAAAACCCAGGTCTTGGATGTTTACATGTTTGTGATGTCGTTGTTTCTGGTTCCCACGACTCAGGGTATCCTAGTGTGGGGCCAGAAGCAATGTATGTGCCTGTATGTAAATGTAATTTTATTTTATATTTTCTGTGCCTTAATTTGGTGGTCAACAAAGCAATAGGAGGAATTTTTAGCATCTAAATAGGTTTTTAAAATTGTCCTTAGCACGGGTTATTGCATTAAAAAGAATATAGTCGTATGGGTACAGCGATATCATTCCGATGTAAAAACCTAACTGCAAAGTAGGTACTCGGGGCTGCAAGTGATGCAAATTACTTCAGCCAGATGTCGCTGCCTGTACGTAATACAGAGAATATTGTAAAAAGGTTCGAAATTTCACTGATGCCGGTGAGTCGCCCATCAGCTCAGTTGGAAAAGCGCTGGCACGGATAGCCAGAGTTCGCGGGTTCAAATCCCGGCATGGTTGGAATTTTTAGCCTCTAAATAGGTTTTTAAAGCAATAACAGTACAATGTCATTCCAGGGGTATATGGGGTATAACCCGAGCAAATTAAATAGGCATCTCTCGTGAAGAATCGCGCGAGGCGCCGAGTTAAACAGCATGGGTTATATACCATTGCAATGCGAGTGGTTACTAGACTACCGATAGTGTAAATGAAACGACTATTACCGGACTAATATGACTCTATTGAACTGCTATGCATTTTAGAGACTCCCCCACCCCCAGGTGGGATGACGAACTGCGAAAAACTGCAGGCAGATGCTGGACGCGGCCTGAAGACAGGGCGCTATGGCCCTCATTAGGGGAGGGGTATAACCAGCACTCTGCTAGTATAGCCTGACTACGACTAGGGTTCCGTACAAAGTTCTATTTTTCTTACATATTATAAACAGCTTAGGAATCTCGCAGTTTTTTCCGAGCTTTTCACGAATAAAACATTATACCTTGAAATTGAAAGACAATTTTCTTATGATTTAATTAAAACGTATTTTTCGAATTTTGTACTGTATTTGTGATAGAAAGATAAGATACAGATAAAAAGATAAAACATTTTATTTGCTAAAGCATGGTAAATACATTGAAGTAGCTGGTACAGTTTAATAATGGAACATGCATGCTCTACCAGTTAAGGTGTGCAATTATTAGACTTAAATAAAATATAACAAATTTACAATCTTACAATGAATATTAAAAACAAACTCTAACACTTAAAAAGAATTTAAAATTTGTATCAAAATATTTTTTTTTATTATACTATAGGTACGGAACATTCTTTCTTAAATAACAATGGTATGAAAAAGTAATCAGCTCAGTTGAAACGAGGATATTACCTACTTGGCAAAATTCGTAGCTCTAGGTCAACGGGAAGTAACCCTATGAATTTTAAATCTTCCGACTGTCGAAATATCAGTTTTATTGCGGCAAAAGAGGCAGTAAATTTATTTTGTATGAACATAGAAGTTTGATTTTTTTCACAACTACATGGGAGTGTAGACCTTGAGTAAACAGTTTTACTTTCAACTCGATACCTTACCAAAATTCAGAAGAAGCCTGTTAGAATATCTTTAATTCATGTAAATTTATATACTTATTTTAAAAGATAAAAACGTTTAGTGCCATATGAAAAGTACATCATAGGTACAGACCCCTACCCTTAGCTATGCCTGTCCCGTGGGGGATGGAAATAATAATAATAGTTTAATTTGTCTTTATTAATCTATATATTTTATGTCTTTAAAATAGATTAATACGTATTGTTCATTGAATTTTACATGCATGAGGCAACAACCTAGAGGTGGGTGAGCAATTTCCGTGTTATTTGTGTGTGTGTTTTTTATGACTATTGTTGTATTGCCTGTTGGTTGTCCTATTTAAATAAAATAAAATAAATAAATAAATACCTCCACGCGTTTCCGAGATAAAAGGTCTTAACATACTGATTGGCCTGGCGGACGGCTGAATGGACGGACGAACTGACGCAGGGACATACAACATAGTGATCGTATAAGGGTTGTCTTTTTCTTTTGAGGTACGGTACCCTAAAAACGAACAAGAAAAAGAAACATCCTGACCCAACAACTCAGATGTTATTTTTTTGAAGAGAAACATAAAAAGTACGGAACGTTTTTCCGCGGCCTGCCCACAGACTACCGGCCGCTAAACAAGAAATAAGCTGTCACATAAATTAACCGTCTTGCCACCCGTGAAAAGGCCCGACAGCATGAGGAAAATAAAAATCTAAATAATTTCCGGAAATAAATTATGAAAGTTCCTCACCCGAGCTTTTGTTCAAAATTAAAGCTAGCTGCAGAAATTCTCAGTATTTTTTTGTAAGCTCAACGAACATTGATGAAAAAATCTTTTAATGAGCCGTTTTTAGCACCAATTCACAAATCCATTCATAGATGGCGCTGACAGGCGTGGCCATAGAAGAACTGGAATACGGCTGTCAAAATTAATCTGCGCTGAACGAAATTTGACGTAAACGGCTCTCAACTTTTTTATTAAATTACGTAAAGCACTGACCAATAAACACAGCATCATCAGGAATTGCGTAGATATATATATAATATTTATATGTACATAATGTTTATGTCTTTATTGTATATCATATTTACTTATTGTTATGATATATAATATTCCCTTGCTATTTTTAAGTTCATATATAAAATATAAACTTAAAAAAATATATATATAAAATAGATATAATTAGTAAATTTTATATTGTTTAATATTTCAGACGGACTAACATCGACCAAATAGGGGATGTATTAGCAAAGGGAAAGATAAAAATAAAAAGCTTTGAAAATAAAAACTGCTTTGAAAATAAAAAGGAATAAAGCTAATATTCACAAGAGAAAAAAATCGAACTCAATTTAAAACTTTTATTCTCCTCTTTACAACTCTTTCAAAAGACTCTCAATGATGACTTCCCTCCAAAACCGAATACGATGATTTAGATCTCCAGACATTCCTGATTTTTTTATTTGTAAGCCATACTTTTTTGTCAAAAGACATAACATAACATTAACATTAACATAATTAAAACTGTTTTTATACGGATTTATGCTCGTTTATTACATTTTTACAATTTTCCAACGTTTCGGCACTTTTTCAGGTGCCGTGGTCCCGGATGACTGAGGTGACAGGTGTCTTTTAGAAATCATTAACGGTTAGTTTACTACCCTCGGCAAAAATTACAAAAGTAAATTATGAAGCTACGTTCCAAAATAGACAAACCAATTATTTTTTATATAAAGTCAACAATATTGATTATTAGTAATTGAAGTTAAAATTAAATTTATAAACTAATTACTTTATATGAACATAAAGATACCGATTATTAATTGAAATTAAATTGATTTTTTATTATTTATTCTACAGTCACACTTCTAGCAAGGGGGTCTCATGCACTTAAGCACTGGTTCCCATGCTACCGGTATGTTCCAACCACGATCTCTATTAAAATTTGGATGCCGGCGGATCTCTATTGCCTCACGTATCATTCTAGGGAAGAAACGGTCTTCTCGGGCTAGAACTTTAACTTTATCGAAATGTATAAAGTGGTTGGTACCGCTAAGTGTATGCTCGCTGACTGCAGATCTACCAGAGCGCTTATGTTTCACATCAGCGATATGTTCCTTCACCCGCTCAGCTATGGTACGCTTCGTTTGACCAATGTACGAGGAACCACATTCACAGTCAAGCTTGTATACTCCTGCCTCTTGTAAGGGAATCCTGTGCTTGACACTTCGCATGAATTGGTGTATCTTTCTTGGTGGCTGGTAGATGGTTCTGATTGAGGCGCGTTTCAAAATACTCCCAATTTTGTCAGTCACTCCTCTCACGAAAGGCAGGTAGGCTGGAACTCGCTCGACTGTGTCCGGTTTGACACGTCCTCCGCGACGGACACGCGGAACTTGCAGCTTGTTTGCACGAAGTACTCGTTTGACATGCTGGAGTTCCGCAGTTAGATGGTCCTTGTCGCAGATTCGGTGTGCCCTCTGTAACAGAGATTTTCCAACGGAAAATACTATAACATTAACATTTACATACAAGCACATACATTGCTTCTGGCCCCACACTCGGATACCCTGTGTCGTGGTAACCAGAAACAACGACATCACAAACATGTAAACATCCAAGACCTGGGGGTTTTTTTGCCCCCACCCGGGGATCGAACCCGGGACCTCTTGCATGGTAGGCAGATGCGCTACCGCTGCGCCACCGAGGCCGTCATGAATATGTTGTTTTTGTTTTACTATATTTTTGGTCGCAATAAACGCATTTTTACTTTTCTTTTAATGTACAAAATGTAAAGCTGGATGTCCTGCCGACTCCGACAGCCGACAATCGAGAAGTTTCCAAATCAAAAGAGATTTATTTAATGGTTGGAATAGCATCCGCGTATTTTGAGTCCGAGACTACGTACCTTCATTTGCTGAAACAAAAGTTACATTACATCTGTCGAGGAAAGCGGGAGAAAACAAATGTGAACTCACTATGAAAACTAAAAACCCGGTTGCAAACAACCGTCCCTTGATTCTGAAGTCAGGTGAAATCCCTCATTATTGCTATTCTTAGTTATCGATTAATCGGGTCTAATCGCGATTATTTATTAGGTAAAACTTAATTAATGCAATCCACTCCGTCCGAGATCGCTCTTAGCGATAAGACCGCCAATGAGGGATTTTTCTGACAGCTAAGAAAAGTAGTTCCTAATTTGTCAGTAGATGGCGTTTTCAAGTAAGGGTTTTTGTTTTTTTAATAGGATAAGCCACTTTCCAGTTTATTCTGTGGTCCCCAGTCCACAGATCACGTGGAATTTCCTCCCTCTTTTTTTTTCTCCAACTTCGATTTAAGAATCATGGTTGCAATATTTTTCTGGCAATAAAGTGTTCTCTATCTATCTATCTATCTATTACGCTGCCGAAACGTCGGAAAATAAGGTAATTACGTTTTACCTAATAAATAATCGCGATTAACTCTTTCCTATTTCGAGCTTGCACAGCATTCAAATGGGCGCTCGTGGCCTAGGCGAACCGAGTGATTGGAATCAATCACTTGGTTAAGCAACAACAGGCGCGGTCAGGTACGGGACGGGTGAGCGTCCCGTGATTACCGCTAGTGGCATTTTTCCGAGCGCTTCCGTGCTTCGCAAGGCACGTTAAGCCGTTGGTGCCGGCTGTCATACAATGGCAGTCGTTAAGCCGTGTCAGAGGCCTTATGGGCGGCTTGATAACTTCTGACAGTAAGACCCGCCACTGTCTTACAATCCTCCACCAACCCGGACTTGGCCCCCGTGGTGGAGTATGGCCTAACCTTCCTGCGATGCAGGAAGAGACCCGTGCCCCACCAGTGGGGACATACAAGGGTTGATAACGAATCGCGATTGGACCCTTTTATTATATAACTTTTGTTGTTTGGTCAGCGACCAAGTCTGGTAGCCATAGGTGAGAACGGGCAGGATACACATATCGACGAGTTTCCGATGTTATCGATGAGGTTTAGGGAAAGTGGAAGGTTGCCCTTCATAAGATCTTTCGATAATGGCGGGAATTAAGGTAATTACGGTGTTTACCAATGTATAATCGAGATTATGTATAAGGCCCGCCAGTGTCTTACAATCCTCCACCAGCCCGGATTTGGCCCCCGTGGTGGACCTTCCCCAGGGAAGAGACCCGTGCCCATCGGTGGGAACATAATGGGTTGATGATGATGATGATTTTAATCTTACTATACTGGCTCAGCAATCTAGCATGCAATCCAAACTGTAGGTACATAATTCGATTCAAGCTTCTTCCGAATTAAAGAAAGCTAAATTAAGTATATTACAACCACCAGCTTCCTACCTGACATGTCTCGCACATCTGATCTTAAATTTGATATAATAATAATAAAAATAAGTTTATTGCCAAAAAATAATTGTACAATGTTTATGGTTACACAGTGACTACCACACAAGGTCGAGCCTGAATCGTGGCAATCTAATATCTATCTAAGATGTGATAGTCGTCTTCAATTACCAGGATTTTTTATTATTGTTAGTTAATTAAATCCCACCTTCCCATGTGGAAAATAATAGACTCATAGGCATAGACGCCTAAAAGTCACTTATTTTGCCAGTAAAGTTTGTATTTGACTCCTCATTTATCATTTAATAAAATGTCAAGCAGTTCGGCATCGAGTAAAGAAACATACTTATATAGGTGCGGGCAAAAAACGTAACCCTCCTTTCCTTTCACAGTTGGGTAATAAATAAAATCTAGACCGAATTCCAGGTTATTACGAAAACGGGCCCTGCAGGACGCATCGGTGTTACGTACGAAATAAACTCCGAACAAGTACGGTGACCATAAATTGGCCGAATTTCCAGCAAGAGCAGAACAGTTACTTGGGACCTGAAACCCTTGTTTGACGAAAGCAAGTAAGAAATGTATTTGAAAAACCGACCGCTGCTGAAAAGTTTTAAGCTAGGACTAAGTACGTCCGCAGAATTTTAAAAGTACAACAAAAAGTAAAAGAATTTACTAAACAATTTAATGCATTCCAACAAGTATAGTCTCCTTCAAATTATCCTACAAGAAAAGATTTAAAAGAAAAGAAAGAAAACATTTTTTTAATTGCCACAAATGCCGATTGTCGATTCTTGATTTTTTTTTATTTTCATCTCCGTAAGAACCATCTTCGTACTTCAAGGAATATTCTAAAAAAAGAATTAGCGAGATCGGTTCAGCTGCTCTCGAGATTTACGCTTACCAACACATTCAACGATTCATTTTTATATTATAGATACAGATATAAATAGTTCGTACGACCGTGGGTATGCGATACAGACTCGGTAGAGCTCTTGTATTCTCAGCGGAACCCATTCCAAAGCCAGGCCAGCTGGCCACCCTACTGCACATATTATTGGGGATTATCTCGGGTAGAGCATCCCGCTCGAGCTAATAATACGGGACAGTGTCCTAGCGTAGAGCAGCTGCAACAGATACCCTTCTTTCCTCCAAAAAATAAATTTGACCAAGTGCTATAACCAGTATTATAACGGTGCAAACCTCTTTACACTATTTGCGATATTTCTTTCATTCTGTCCTGTCACATTTAAATCAAAACTTAAAATTACGTCACCCGTTTTAGATTTCTTCTGGATTTCCACTTGCCACCTTTGACGAAATAATGCTTTAGAAGTTTAGACCATTGTAACCTTCAAATGTTTTTTTTCCGTTTTATAATTTATCACTCAATATCAACCCTTCATATGTCCCTACTTCACGGGTCTCTTCCTGCAGGTTAGGCCAAGCTCCACCACGGAGGCTAAGTCTGGGTTGGCGGAGGATTGTAAGACAGTGACGGGCCAGAACTGTCAGAAGTTTTCAAGCGGCCCATAAGGCTTCTGACATGGCTTAACGACTGCCATTACATGGCAGCCGGCGCCAATGATTTAACGTGCCTTCAGAGACTCGGACAAAATGCCACTAGCGGTAGTCACATGTTCGCATGTTTGTTTTTGGAGCTGGAGCCTAGTTTCCAGCTCCTAGGCATGTAGGTTCCAGCTCTTGGACACAAAATTCTGGTTTTGTTATCGTTGAGTTCGGCTATTTTATTTTTAGATACATCAACGCTAAGTGCCCATTATAACAGAGCTATCCTTCTGAAAGATTTACTTATATTATTGTTTCCCGGAAAACAAGAACACAGCACATGCGGGAGTGGCCATCTTGTGTCCTGCCAAGCGTATGTTTCCGCTCACGTCCTTGCGGGATTTTCTGCAATTTTAGAAGTAACGCTCTCTTCTCAGTTTTGTCATTTTGAGACTGTATAGATTATCAGGTAGGTACCTACACTCTAAATCACGAAAAGTATATAGCTTCACTGCATGGCAGACCTTTGCTCATAAAGATAGTTCACATGCCCGCTGCAGATTGGCTATGAGGTATGTTAATATATTTTATATTTTAATTCTTTATCGCACTTACATGAGTAAATGTAGGGCGTGCTTAATGCATAAAGCGTTCTCTTCCAGCAAACCTTTGGTGTTGAAGAGACTGGCAAAGGGTAGCAGGAAAAAAAAGTATTTTAAGGCCGCTCCTCTAGGAGCAATTCTCATACGAACGTAGTTTCGTTTTATTTACAAATAACAAACGCTTTGATGTGAAACTTTGGCAATACTCTAAAAGGAAACAAATCAAGGTATGATCGTACTTAAAACTGGAAATAAACTTGTAAAAAAAAATATAACCTTGAGAACAGAGTTTTATGAAAATTCTTATGACTCTATAATTTCTTTTATTCTGTTATTCTCAGTTGTAACAACGAGCAAACTTCGATTTATGTCCTCTAAACGCATTGGCAAAGTTTCATTGCAATCCTGAGTGTCGAGTGTAAAAAAAACAAACCTACGTTTGTGTGGGAATAGCTCCTTGAGGGAGGCTCTTGTTGATTGATTCAACCCTAGTACAACCCACTGCTGGGGCACGGGTCTCTTCCTGCATCGCAGGTAGGTTAGGCCATACTCCACCACGGGGACCAAGTCCGGGTTGCTGGAGGACTGTAAGACAGGGCGGGCCTTACTTTCAGAAGTTATCAAGCCGCCCACAAGGCCTCTGACATGGCTTAACGACTGCCATTACGTGAGCCGACACCAACGGCTTAACGTGCCTTGCGAACCTCGGCGAAAGGCTCTTAACAATCAGATAATCCGGTAATCTCACGATATTTCTCTTCACAGCTAGTAATGTGGTATTATTAATACGAAGTGGCCGAAGCGGCCACTTGAACATAACATTTACATACAGGCAGATACATTGCTTCTGGCCCCACACTAGGATACCCGGTGTTGTGGGAACCAGAAACAACGACATCACAAACATGTAAACATCCAAGACCTGGTATTTTTTTTTGTCCATAGCCGGGGTTTGAACCGGGACCTCTTGCATGCTAGGCAGATGCACTACCGCTGCACCACTGAGGTCGTCACAAACAAATGTACTGTTGTATACTTAAATGGAATTGAACCCTTGACCTTCGGTATGCCAACCATGCAATCGTATTCCAATAAAAATAATAAGTAGGTTGCATTTTATTATTATTTATATTAATTAGTTATCTTTGATTCCATCCATTTTATCCATTGCTAAGTGTTTTTATTGACATCCCTTTATATTGTTTTAATTATTATTCGTATCTAATGTTCTATTTTAATTATTATTGACATTTAACTGATCATGATTAAATTTAAATTTTATTGGAATTCAATGTATTTTTATCTATTTTTAATTTTTCTTCGCATGTTTAATTTATTTGATTATGATTCAATTTAATTTTCTATTGGAAATCAATGTGCGAATGCTGCGAACTATTATTTATATTACTCAGCTACCGCAATAGGATCTCCTGTAATGATTATACCGTAAAATATACATACAATTTTCTTTTACCGTAAAATATACCTATATAATTTTCTTTTACCGTAAAATATACCAGCTATATAGACGGCCTCGGTGGCGCAGCGGTTTGGCACGCTGACCGAATCGAAGGTCTTGGGTTCGATCCCCGGCCGGGTTAAACTAGGAAACAAACTTTTCTAGTTTGTCTAGGGTCTTGGATGTTATCTATGTATGTATTGTATTAAAATCTATCGTCGAGATAGCACCTATAACACAAGTCATTTAGTTGTACTTAGTACAGGAGTAATACGAGTATGTCCATGAATATTTATTATTATTTTAAAAATGGAAAACTCTCTTCATCTTTCAGTTCTATCCATCCCAAGGTTGTCTGAAAGAGATCGCTTTTAGCGATAAGACCGCCAATTGTAAACGGCAATACTTAGATTGTAAGCCTTTTTATGTATTTTGTTTTCTGGGGTGTACAATAAAGAGTTCTAATCTAATCTTTCGTATGCCGTACTTAGGACAAAGGTTGTTGCAAATGACAAAACCTAACCGACCGGTATTGCGCATTTTAGGAATAACCCTGTATAAGTAATATTTTGCTCGTGCAGAGTAATGTACAAATACCTATTGAGCTGCCAATTGCAACGCCCAATGTACAATAGCACTATTTGCTCATCTATTCATGGCCAATACAATGCCTGTCTGTTAGCTAGCCCAGCAATTGTGCCTTAGTACGGTCAACTACAAATTGCTTGAAAACTACAAAGAATAAGAAAATCTATCTTCTACATATTCAAAGTCCTGACTGACTCACTCTTCAACGCCCAGCTCAAGCCGTTCTACCTAGGAAGCTGAAATTTTGCACACAGGGTCTATATATAATGTAGGCAAGGAATAAGACCGGTTTTTTTTAATTCAACCCCTAATGGGGCGAAAAGGGTTGTCAAAATATGTATGGGGGGTTATAAAGAACGTTGTCGCGACGAATATAATCAAATGACTAAATAGGGGGGCAATAACATCGCAACGACATAAGACACGTGGGTCGATAGTACATAATACATCAAACTTAAGATACACACAAAGTGGCATTGTCTTCCACCATAGATTCAACCAACATAGAGCGTATTAAACTATGTCAACTAGTCATACTAGAACGTGTCCACACCGATGTGTGTCCGTATATCTCATCATGAGAGCCATACTCATATGGAACGGTTAGTGCTTCTACAACCGAGAAGGTAGCCCGTCTTACTCTCTGCACGGTGGTCGGGCCGTCCCGTACGGAGGTTTGCGCTCCGAGGAGTCTGCCTTGGTAGACTCCATCCCACACCGTTATAATGACCGGAAAACTTTCCCATAACCTTAGCCAATCTAAGATGGTGACACATGGAGCCCCCGGGCAGTGCCCGGGTCTCCCCAGGGCTCCTCTGACTCCCCATACACCCTGCCAAACTTCCTCCACTAGTCTCTCGCACACCCGAACTGTTATCTACCATGGATTCTACTCTGTACAATACTTTATTGTACATACATCATAGGTCGGTCAAACCCGACTAGCGTATAGTCGTTCCGACAGTCACCGCCTAGGGAACGCGTCCGCTCCCTCTTGGGCTTCCGTGCGAGAGACACCAGGATCAAGTTCTCCGGCCCTTGCAAGCTTTGACAAATACAACCTACCTCGGTCAAAACCGTTACAGGTGTATGCTAAAACCCTTGCTTGCCTCGGGATACATTATCACTTTTATATTGGTTGAAACCCTGGTCTCAGACACGTACAAGATAGGATACCGTCATCAAGCACTCACCAGAGTCTCCTCCGTCCCATCCAGCACACACCACCCTTTTCCCGCCACGCGTCTCGATCCCTGTCCGCCTCTCTCTCTCTGATTTTTTATCTTTTTTTTCTAGCTACCTCATTTATGATTGACAGCCGGTGTTGCCAACATAAAACCGCTTAGATTCGTGTCTCGTCACGACACTCCCGGCGGCGAGACGGAAGGGCGAAAAGGGGTTACAACACAGCAAGAAGATGACGAGTCCACTCGGCAATTTTCTGCCGAGCTCGCACTGCGGCCTCTCTCCTGACCCTCAGGTCCAGATCGTCATCTCGTAGGGGCCGCCCATCATCTCGCTGTAAACAGACAAATACATAAAGATAGTAAATATCATCTGTAAATCGAAACTCCACATAAACACATAGTTTCACTTACAGGCTCTGGCGGAACTTCCGCTTGGTCCACCTCAGTTATGGCAACTTCATCCATAGCATCGGGAGCCTCGGCGACCTCTATCTCAAGAGGCACCTCATTCAGCGGTGGTTCATAGACTTCTACTGGCTTGGTTCGGTCAGCGACAACTCCTTCCGGCTTCTCCAATTGACCTTCTGAGAAGACTTCCTCCATAGGAAAACATATGTCTTCTTCCATTAACTTAGAACCTTCTCCAACCGGTTCAATGACCCCGTTTCTCTCTCGGTCAACTAAATCTGCCTCTAAAGGATATAAATGACCTACTGACCGAATGAATTCTTGATCCCCCGCCATCACCTTTGCGACTCGGCATTGACCATCTTTACCTTTTATTAAAGCAGTGATCCTTCCAACCTTCCAGTTATTTCGGTTCTTGTGAGAGTCATCTTTGATTTGAACTACGTCACCCACGCTTGGCGACTTATCCGAAGTAACTCTGGGTTGCTTAGGGCGTTCCCTATGTTTCTCACGAAGGCTAGGCAGGTACTGCTCACTAAACATCTTCCTGAATTCTGCTAATATAACTTGACCTCTTTTCCAACTTTGCAGTAAGTTCACTCTAGCCGCAGACGCTCTCATGTTTTGATCTGGCATTGGTATGAACTCCAAACAAGTACCAAGAGACAGAAAATCTGCTGGTGTAAGAACATGCTCCATTTCTGCACCCACATTTGTCAGAGGTCGTGAGTTTACCACTGCTTCTACCTCTTTGGTAACAGTCAGCAGTTGACCATCTTGCAGTAGATGTTTGCCCAAAGTGCGTTTCAAACAGTTCTTCACAAGAGCGATCAGACGTTCATACACGCCTCCATGCCACGGTGCAAGTTGAGGAATAAATTTCCACCGAATACCACTCTTGACGCACAGTGGGTCAGCTAGGATCTCCCCTATCAATTTAAATTGTGTAGCATTATCAGACACTATCATTTTTGGTTTACCTCTGGTTGCCATAAATCTTCTCAAGCCCAATAAGCACTGCTCTGCTGTCAAATCGTTCACTACCTCTAAATGTATTGCTCTTACTGCGAGGCAAGTAAACAGGCTTATCCACCTTTTCTCCCTGCCTTTAGGTGTCTCGACAAAGAGAGGACCAAGATAATCCATACCGCTGAAAGTGAATGGAGAACTAAGTTTGACCCTCTCCTCAGGTAGCGCAGGCGTGGGTGGCAGTGAGTACGGTCCACCTCCGTGCTTGATGCACTGCGCACATTTCTTCAGAACCTTTTGCACTTGCGCCCTCCCTTGAGGTATCCAGAATTTCTTACGAACGATACTAAGCGTGTGTGAAACTCCAACATGATAATTCTCTTTATGGGCTTTTAAGATCAGTTCCTTTGTCAGGTCGCAGTCTTTCGGTAACAGAATTGGATGCTTCCTATCATATGACCAACCAGTATTACTCATACGTCCGCCACATCTCAAGATGCCTTCGCTATCGGTAAACAGACCAAGATTTCTACTGAAGGCAGTCTTGTCTTCAGCGGGTGTTATTCGTGACTTAGACATCAAGAGGGCGGTGGCGGCACTGTTCAATCCTCTTGATACGATGTACACCACCGCTGCATAAGCATTGTTTGAAGCATCAGTGAAACAGTGTAGTTCATATTGCACATCGCATTCGGTTTCCAAATTGCTGGCAATGTATCGTGGGAGTTTAACGTCCATTGCAGCGTTTAAGTTTTCAACGGCATCACCCCAGGAGTGTTCCAAATCTGCAGGGAGTGGCGAATTCCATTTTAATTTTCTGACGCACAATTCTTGGAATATTAATTTTGCTGGCAGTACTAGAGGAGAGACGAAACCACATGGATCATAAAGTCGACTTAGAGTGCTCAAAACAACTTTCTTGCTTGGCTTTTCCAAGGTGATCATTTCTAGCTTCGGGTTCTTGAGATGCAACATATCATCTTGAGGTGTCCAGGTGAGTCCAAGCACTTTTACCTCGTTCTGTTCCTTTGCTTGATACTCCTTAGGGATTTGCTCCAAAAAATCCTTATCATTAGATACCCAGTCCCTAATGTTCATAGACATATCATTAAAAGAGTTTCTGGTATCCTGGTATAAACAAATTGCTTCTGTTTGTGATGTGGCTCCGGTGACCAAATTGTCCACATAACATCTGTTCGCTACTCTTCTTATTAGGTCGTTATTCGTCTGAGACATATGATGTCTTATTGTAGCAGTGAGTAGGAATGGGCTAGCAATTACTCCGAACGGAACCCTACAGAACCTATAATGAAGTAGGTTGTCTTCTGTTAATTCCTTGT
This sequence comes from Yponomeuta sedellus, assembly GCA_934045075.1. Taxonomy (NCBI): domain Eukaryota; kingdom Metazoa; phylum Arthropoda; class Insecta; order Lepidoptera; family Yponomeutidae; genus Yponomeuta; species Yponomeuta sedellus. The sequence continues at coordinate 19,420,536 of OW203738.1, forward strand.
TGACGTCCTTGACCCACAGAAATCTGGTCACATCACGGTCCTCAGGCTGAAGGCCTATCTGAAGAAAGGCCTTTTCAATATCTGCAGATATGCCAATTCTGTTCAAACGGAATTTCACAAGTAGCCCTGTTAAATCTTCCAAGAGCGAAGGACCTTTGTACATACCTTCATTTAGACTTCTTTGGTCACCAGTTTTGGCAGATGCGTCGTAGACGATTCGTCCTCTCTTGCCAGTTTGCTTCACAATGTGATGTGGCAAGTAATGAATTGGTGGACTCCTTTGGCATACTGGTATTGTCTGACTTTCTACCAATTCTATAACTCCGTTTCTTAATTGTTCATCAAGAATATCCTCGTAATCGCGCAATGTGTTTTCATCTGCTCTCTTAAGCAGGCTTCGTAGGCGGCCGATTGACAAACCAAAATTGGTAGGCAAGTCCGATGGATAGGATACCCATGGCCATTTTACCTCATATCTTCCATCTGAATATCTCACGGTTTCATTATAATGCTTTACTGCCTCTTCCTCGTGCGTTGTCTTAGGAGAATCTAATATGCCGATGCTCTCGAGGGACCACATAAATTTCATATCTACATTCCGTAAAGGTAGGTCTGGTTCTGCGAAATAAGGACAACTTGGCTCATGGTGTTGGCAGTAGGTAACCAACGAGAGGTCACTCTGAGTTTCGCCACTTACAGGTCCAGATACTATCCATCCTAGATCAGTGTCTTGAAGGAACCAATTGGTACCCATTTTCAGCCGCTGTTCTCTCAGAAGGGAAAAATAATGGTCATTACCAATCAACACATCAATTTGATCGCCCATGCTGCCGTCATCTGCTGGTAGGTCTACTATATCACTTGTGTCAACTCTGGGAACTGGAACCTTGTCAGTAATATGGGGCACAATGTTCACCCTCAAAGATTTAGCTACTCCTCGGCTGGTCAGCAAAGTGATTTCTGTTGAGGGACTCACTATTTCATGGGGCTCGTTACTTCCAAAGGTATAAATTAATAAACGGTCATCTTGGTCTGGGTTCACTTGCAGAATTTCGGCTAATCTTTTTGTAATGTAGCTCCTCTGGCTCCCAGAATCCAGAAGGAGACGTAGAGGGGCTTCATTGGTCTTGTTTCTGGCGCGAGCTGTCGCCGTCTGCAAGTAATATTGTGTCTTATTGGTAAGTAAGCACACATTTCCATCCTTAATTAAAGTAAGTGGGCCCTCTGTAGTCTTACCGAGTATTTCCTTTTCTACTGCGGCTGTTGTTGCATTCTTTTTTCTTTCTTTCCCATTATCTCTATTTTTGCAGAGTACTCGATTATGTGATCCTTTGCAGTAATAGCAGGTAACTTTAGTCTTACACGTCCTGGCTATGTGGCCGTTATTAAGGCATCTATAGCATTTGCCTTTCAGTTTAGATTTCCTTTGAAAGTCAGTCCGATAGACCCTACATGTGTCACTGTAATGATCACCTTTACAGAAGACACACTCTTTTCTGGGGCGCTTGGTCACAGTAAATTCCCTGTCCTGCTTCCTTTTCATGTGGGGTGGTCGTATACGCCCCTTTTGCTCTCTATCAGTTGCCTTGACATGTAATGCAGATGTAGAAGCTAAGGGTATGGCTGCGGAGCTAGTTGATGGGGATGGATCAGCTATGTTAGGAACAACTTCAGACTTCTCCAGTGCTGCTACTACAGAATCAAGGGCTGACCGAATGCTGGCAACAGTGGGATCCTGTCCGGTCATAAGATTTACCTGGTACAATGTAGACTCCGGAAATTTGCTGGTTATTACTAAGCGAAGCTGGTTACTCTCCACATTTTCTCCGAGAGTTGTTAAAACTCTTAAATGCTTCTCTACAGAATCCAAGGTATACCTGCAGTCTTTAGCACGATGAGCACATCTCTGCAGTTTATTTAAAGCTTCATAGTGAGCATCAATGACTCGACTTCTTGAGCCAAATCTTTTCTGAAGAATCTCCACAGCTATATCATAATTAGCATTTGTTGTATCCAGGCCCTCAACAGTCTCTAGAGCTCGGCCTTCTAATGTACTAATTAAGTAGGACAGCTTTTCTACATTTGTTAGAGGCCGACTACCAATGTTTGCTTGGAACCGGTCCCAGTACTCGGTCCATTTCAACACATCCCCATTGAACTTAACCAGGTTAAGCTTAGGTAATCTACTCGTAGTTGTCGGGTTTGGTTGTGGCTGGTGAGAACAATTAGTCAGTTGTAGAGTCTCCATTGAGGTCAGCATATCCTCTGCTCTTAGCTGGTCCTCCATGTAGGATGTCATGTTCATATCGGTACATGGACACTTTTCCAAGAACTGAGAGATTTGCCTTTCTATGGCTTCAATAGACATTTTAATGTCTAACTTCAACTTCACAAATTCCTCCTCCGGCACGCCTTCACTTCGTAACATCGCAGTACCTTTGTTAAGCAACTCTATAAGCTTTTCCTGTCGTAGCTTGAGGCGCACCCTCAAAGCTTCTTCCATTGCGATTGTAGCTTCTACGATAAGTAGGTATTACGCTGGTTAAAAACCAGTTGGTCAGTATGGTTATTTCGTTTCTTATTCCGTCCCTGGACTCGGCCGAGAGGTTTATATAGTTTTGGCCGACTGTAAGCAAAGCAATACCAAACATTTACCTTCCTTGAAAACAAAATACCTAAATTTAAGTTTTCTTACAACTAAGTGACGACAGAGTACTTACCGAATGGGTTTCGGTCTTTTGCAACATTGATTGTTATCGGGCCACAAAACCAGTATTTCAGCAAACAATTGCGTTGTATTTACTACGAAAATATAGTCTCACTGACAAAATTATTGGTCTAAAACACAGAAATAAATTCAATTCAATTCTGTTCTATGGCACAGAAATAAACTTCAATTCAATTCTGTTTTATGGACTCAGTGCACTGATTGTCCAGTACAATTTCGCCAATATCACGTGTTAGACAAGACTATAGCCAATCACAAGCGAACAAACTAGGAAACAAACTTTTCTAGTTTGTCTAGGGTCTTGGATGTTATCTATGTATGTATTGTATTAAAATCTATCGTCGAGATAGCACCTATAACACAAGTCATTTAGTTGTACTTAGTACAGGAGTAATACGAGTATGTCCATGAATATTTATTATTATTTTAAAAATGGAAAACTCTCTTCATCTTTCAGTTCTATCCATCCCAAGGTTGTCTGAAAGAGATCGCTTTTAGCGATAAGACCGCCAATTGTAAACGGCAATACTTAGATTGTAAGCCTTTTTATGTATTTTGTTTTCTGGGGTGTACAATAAAGAGTTCTAATCTAATCTTTCGTATGCCGTACTTAGGACAAAGGTTGTTGCAAATGACAAAACCTAACCGACCGGTATTGCGCATTTTAGGAATAACCCTGTATAAGTAATATTTTGCTCGTGCAGAGTAATGTACAAATACCTATTGAGCTGCCAATTGCAACGCCCAATGTACAATAGCACTATTTGCTCATCTATTCATGGCCAATACAATGCCTGTCTGTTAGCTAGCCCAGCAATTGTGCCTTAGTACGGTCAACTACAAATTGCTTGAAAACTACAAAGAATAAGAAAATCTATCTTCTACATATTCAAAGTCCTGACTGACTCACTCTTCAACGCCCAGCTCAAGCCGTTCTACCTAGGAAGCTGAAATTTTGCACACAGGGTCTATATATAATGTAGGCAAGGAATAAGACCGGTTTTTTTTAATTCAACCCCTAATGGGGCGAAAAGGGTTGTCAAAATATGTATGGGGGGTTATAAAGAACGTTGTCGCGACGAATATAATCAAATGACTAAATAGGGGGGCAATAACATCGCAACGACATAAGACACGTGGGTCGATAGTACATAATACATCAAACTTAAGATACACACAAAGTGGCATTGTCTTCCACCATAGATTCAACCAACATAGAGCGTATTAAACTATGTCAACTAGTCATACTAGAACGTGTCCACACCGATGTGTGTCCGTATATCTCATCATGAGAGCCATACTCATATGGAACGGTTAGTGCTTCTACAACCGAGAAGGTAGCCCGTCTTACTCTCTGCACGGTGGTCGGGCCGTCCCGTACGGAGGTTTGCGCTCCGAGGAGTCTGCCTTGGTAGACTCCATCCCACACCGTTATAATGACCGGAAAACTTTCCCATAACCTTAGCCAATCTAAGATGGTGACACATGGAGCCCCCGGGCAGTGCCCGGGTCTCCCCAGGGCTCCTCTGACTCCCCATACACCCTGCCAAACTTCCTCCACTAGTCTCTCGCACACCCGAACTGTTATCTACCATGGATTCTACTCTGTACAATACTTTATTGTACATACATCATAGGTCGGTCAAACCCGACTAGCGTATAGTCGTTCCGACAGTCACCGCCTAGGGAACGCGTCCGCTCCCTCTTGGGCTTCCGTGCGAGAGACACCAGGATCAAGTTCTCCGGCCCTTGCAAGCTTTGACAAATACAACCTACCTCGGTCAAAACCGTTACAGGTGTATGCTAAAACCCTTGCTTGCCTCGGGATACATTATCACTTTTATATTGGTTGAAACCCTGGTCTCAGACACGTACAAGATAGGATACCGTCATCAAGCACTCACCAGAGTCTCCTCCGTCCCATCCAGCACACACCACCCTTTTCCCGCCACGCGTCTCGATCCCTGTCCGCCTCTCTCTCTCTGATTTTTTATCTTTTTTTTCTAGCTACCTCATTTATGATTGACAGCCGGTGTTGCCAACATAAAACCGCTTAGATTCGTGTCTCGTCACGACAAACGTTGTCTAATTTTCATGAAACTTAAAATAAATACTGTTCAACACAATTGATTGAACACGTGTTTTGCCGTTTTTGTAAATTTAACCCTTAAGGGAGTGAACAGGGTTGCAAAAAAGGGCACGCGGACGAAGTCGCAGGCAGTAGTATATTTCATTACAAGTGCGGAAAGGCTGTCATTGCATAGAATCCCGACAAATGTCTACCCGAGCCGAGGCGCAGCCGAAGGCGAGGGTTGACAGTCGGAACAAGTTGCAATGACGGTTCCGCACGTGTACTCAACGACTATTTTTAATACAGTTGCGAAAAAATATGCAATTTAATAAAGAAAAAATATTTTGAAAATGGCGACAACCGTAAAAAAATATAAGCAGAGATTTTTTTTCTTCATCCATTCTAGTATGCCAAGGGAACTAGGTATGCCCATACAGCCAAGTCTTCAGTAGATTTTTTTTATTGATATGAAATGAAAATGAAATTTAATAAGATGAAATGAAATGAAACCTAACTTAACTCATTCAATCAAATCATTAAATCTGATATTGAAATAAATTAGTAGCTCATAAAAAGTTCTATGAATGTTTTTAGTAAAAACTTCATGGTTGGTTTTTCTTTTTAAAAGACGTTATTTTGACAGTTGGGAAAGAAAACGCACGAGTGCGGGAAAGGTAAAAAAAAGCACGAGTGTGTAATATAGCCCACATCCCGCACGCTATACGTCCCTGCGATACGCCACTTTTTGAGCAACTGTATTAAAAAAGCTATTAAAGCTTATATGAAGATGTTTGCAATACTGCAAATGTATTGAATTGCACAGGCAAGGCCTAGTGTGGAAATCATGAACAGAACATCACAGGAATATTACTGTCTATAGTATATTCAATAATAAGTAGGTACTTATTAACATTTCAGTTCTTTATTTGACTACACTTTCTTTCTATTGAAATTCTCTATGTAAGCTATTATTAAGTAAAACGGCATCCACAACATAGACTCAGCCTAGTGTGAGAGCCAACGACCTAACATATTTGTAGGTAAATACTTTTAGAAAAATATATACAGGGCGTCCCAAAGTTATGGGCCATGAAGGCAAAGTACCTTAAATATCGTAGATATGGTATTTTGCTGAAAGAAGACGTTATGTTATTTTTAAAAGTTAGTGATTCTGCATTCAAAGATTTTCTAAAAATTACTTGCCTAGTCTGGGAATCGAACCGACTTAAATGTAAAAAAAACACCCCTACTTTTATGATGCCAATCGAAAGAATGGCCACAAAATAATAACTCTTCTTAAATAACATAGTATTTTAAAAGAAAGGAAATTAATAATTTTAATCAAATTAAAATCATACATGAAACTGCCGTAATCAATTAAGTGGGTATTTTTTTGTAAATTAAATAATTATATATAAAAATTTCAATATTTTTTAGAAACCTTTAAATGCAGAATTACTAACTTTGAAAATAACATAAAGTCTTCTTTCAGCTAAATACCCTATTTACGATATTTAAGGTACTTTCCCTTCATCGCCCAAAACTTTGGAACGCCCTGTATATTATAAAATATTTATATTCTTTTTAATAAAAAGAATATAATCATGTGGGTACAGCGATATCATTCCGATGTAAAACCTAACTGCAAAGTAGGTACTCGAGGCTGCGAGTGATGCAAATTACTTCAGCTAGATGTCGCTGCCTGTAAATAATACAGAGAATATTGTAAAGGGGTTCGAAATTTCGCTGAGGTCGGCACTTGCCCATTAGCTCAGTTGAGAGAGCGCTGGTACGGTTAGCCAGAGGTCGCGGGTTTGAGTCCCGGCATGGGCGGAACTTTTAGTCTCTAAGTAGGTTTTAAATACTTTTTACTTTACTTAATAAGTTAATGGAGATGGCTGAGTGAAATATGAATGAATGAACGCTTTTTGTCTTTTCTCTCTCTGCATGCGCCCGCTGTCTTGACGGTGCCCGGATCCAGGAACTCCAGTTTTACCAGGATCGTGGCAAATGGCGAAGCCTGGACTTCGATTTTGTTAGTGTATTACAGTACCATGACAGATACATGGTCGGTATGTGCGCATAGCCTGGAAGCAGCAACGAAATTAAATCGCTATGTTCATGCAATTGTCATTGTACCACAATGCATTAGCAAAATCTAGGCCCAGGTCTCTGCATATACCTCCTTGGGCCTGTTTCACATACCTAACTACAATTCATGGTTCACCATCATCAACCCAATGTCCCCACTGAGGGGCACGGGTCTCTTCCCTAAGGAAGGTATACTCACATAAGACCAGCCACTATTCTTGCAAGCCTCCACCAACCCGGACTTGAACCCCGTAGTGGAGTATGGCCTTACCTTCCTGCGATGCAGAAAGAGACCCGTGCCTTAGCAGTGGGGACATACAAAGGTTGAAATCGAATAATGTTAAAATATCACTTCACTTCCCAACCTTCTCCACTTCACCTGCTCGTTGGCTAGAATAAAATACTATTTAATATTAAGTTAAGCCCGCTAATTGCATAAACTTTACGGTACAATAAAATAATTCATAATACTTCCTATTATAGCTCTTATTTTCCGCGTGATAAGACTCATTGTAGGCTACCCAGTTGTGATAGTCAATCGTACGTTGAATACATCGTTTGTCGTTCAGTGCGCGTAATATTTTATAAAAGCGCTTTCTTGAAATTTTCCATTTCCAATATGGCGGATTCCCCGACTTTATTGCAATATTCTCCATGGAGGGAGGCAAACAAAATTAATAGAGAGGAAATGTTCTAGTATATTGCTGGCTCCATTTTTGTTCGAGGAATAGTCATCTTAATAGTATTTCTTAATAATTCGCGATACTCATACATAGTAATATATTAAACGGGTCTAATAGCGATTATTTATATATTAGTCTTAAAGGAGTTGGAAGCGAAATCATTACCATTTTGAGCGCAATCGACCATCAACCTTCAAGAAGGATTTAGGAAACAAGGATTTAGAAAATCACCACATTTTTGTGCGTACAGTCGACCATCAACCTTCAAGAAGGATTTAGAAAGCAAGGATTTAGAAAATGAATGTAAATTATTTATTGCACTAAAAACAAATATACAAAAGAGAGCTTAATATTAGATAGTATTTATCAAATTAAATGAAAATATTTTATTCAAAGTTGCGCAGAAACTGCGGCTTAATGAACGTTACAATTGAACCATTTCAAAATCTCGATCATTTTGGAGAAAAAATGGACAAAAAAACTATAAACTTAGTATTTTCAAAGTCCTTTTAAATTAACAGAGTTCACATAATTTATTATAAAACATAGAACTCATGCATTGTACTGGCTTCAACTCCAGACATCATTTTCATCCAAATAATCCTTTAGGTATGTTATAGTAGCCTTTTTGGCACAAAGTTGAAGCGCGTTTCAGGCAAGCATCGTCAGGGATTTTATTATAGAAGCGTATAAAATGCTCCATGAACAAGAAATCCTTGCCCATGAAGGATTATTAACCTTTGCCAGCCTAAATAGTGTACAAATACGACAGCGCTTGAAATTGTCTAACCGCGTGGCAACCAAGCCCATAGGTACTCTTTATCTGAGAGCAAGCCTGAAGAAGAAGAAGAGAGCAGGCATGTGCCCTGTAGTCGAACGTTAAAGTCTGCATTATTATTATTTGTAAAATAAAAAATATATATGTAATCTATGTATTAGTATTTGATATCAACCCTTTATATGTCCCCACTGTAGGGGCACGGATCCCTTCCTGTATCGCAGGAAGGTTAGGCCATACTCCACCACGGGGTCCAAGTCCGTGTTGGTGGAGGATTGTAAGACAGTGGCGGGCCTTACTGTCAGAAGTTATCAAGCCGCCCATAAGGCCTCTGACATGACTTAACGACTGCCATTACATGACAGCCGGCATCAACGGCTTAACGTGCCTTGCGAAGCACGGAAGCGCTCGGAAAAAATGCCACTAGCGGTAGTCACGAGATGGTCACCCATCCAGTAACTGACCGCGCCTGTTGTTGCTTAAGCCAAGTGATTGATTCCAATCACTCTGTTACGCTAGGCCACGAGCGCTTCCTTTTAGAATGTATTAGTATGTATGTATGTAATCTAATAATTACATTAAAAATATACATATATCTATAGTTATTACATTTGATTAATACTCTTTATTGCACACCCTACATTTTGATAGTACATGAAAAACTTAAATATCTATGAGTAACGTAGTACACAATTGGCTATCTTATAGCTAAAAGCGATATCTTCAAAACAACCATAAATATTTATTATGCGCCGGTCACAGGAAAAGCGCCCGTATTTTCTGCAAAATCAAACCAGACAGAAAGATAGGATAGTAGAAAAAATTCACCCAGCACCTTCTCACAAGAATACTTAGTCTGGAATTTCGTGCCCAACCTCTTTTTGCCAACCTAACTTTTTACCTCTTTCCGGGTAACTTTTATGTTTTCAGCCAGCAAGCCACGCACGTAGTTCCAGTTTGCCACCGCTAGGAAGCGCCACTGTCTTTTCAGACTTCCGCATGCGTACAATGCTTCCTGATTTTACTTCCTTCAATGAAAACCATGAATGGCGAACCGATACATTGCTCCCATAGTTATAATATAATATAAGAATTTTGCAGTAAGGAAAATGATAGATATAACTAGTAAATTAATACTAAAGAACCAATTAGATAGTGTTGTGATCTGCGTCGTTATGAATCACTGCTGGATTTCCCGCTAATTTTGACAATAAACTGGAGAAAACGTGAGTTCAAATTTCCAATGTCTTTTCAGCTGTTTTGATTAAATTTATAGATGAATCTACTAGAACAAATGAACTTAAGCTATTTGTAACAAATTTCACTGGATAACATCTACCCTACGTGCTAAATTAACTGTTTCTTTCATTCTACATAGAGTGCGGTTGGTTAAAAAACAACTGCGGTAATTTTATCGATTCGACATGACATCCTAACCTTATATCGGTCAAGTTTGGTAACCAAGACTGCGTATCATTTACGGGGCGGCAAATTTTCACATAATGTAAGATTTGGGTCAAGAACTCTCTATTATGAATGTATTTCTGTGATACTTAGGTATGGATGAGTTTCAAGCTTAGATATCAATTTCTGGCTTTCGGTACCTACCTATGTTTAATCTCGTATCCATGACAAAAAATAAATAACAAGTCGACGTTGAGTGAAATGAAACATCAAGGGGTTTTCCAATCACTTATTTCTATAGGTTCTTGGTGCCGGATATTTCCGTCTTTAATAAATAGCCGGTAGGCTATGCACATTAGGTGAACACCTAGGTAAGTAGGTGAGTTTATATTAGACACTACACTTAGCTTACATTTATCGACCTATATAATCGTTTGGAGTCATCTAAAAGTAAATAATGTTATTTTGGACTCTGATAAAATTGTTACATTGAAATAATTAATTTTAAAGTTTAAAGAAGCAATTCTAAAGACGACCCCTATAGTATGCAGGCCCCGAATATTTTTTTATTTTATTACTTATGTTATATGTATCCTGAACTAAGCTAGATAATTCGCAGACCAAATGCTGGTATACTTAGTAGTTATTTTTCCTAGTACTTAGTAATTTTGTCACAAAAATATGTTTAGTGTTCAACATAAATCTTTTGTTATGTGGCAGATGGGCCAGTGGCATAGTCTGGTCTGGTGATGCCAAGAAATACTTTATTGTGTATAATTTCTTTAAACCTAATTTATTTAGGATTTAATTTAATTGTACATATGTAGGTAAATATATTTTTTATTTTATTTATTTGGCGTCATGTGGTACATTGTATGGTCTTAAATATTAGATTCCAAATCACAACAAGAGCGTTGTAAGGGCTCATGTTGTGATCTGGAATTTATTAAATCCAATGTTAAATATCATTGAATTGTATAAATTTTAGATAAAGAACATAATAATAATCAGGGTCACCTCACCGTGCGTAATTCTTACAGCGCAGCGGGACTAGATTTTTAACCGATTTCTTTATTTTACCGGTTACTTGGCGAAAAATGCCTGCTGCCTCCTTCTGTACCAACCATAAAGGCTGCTGTACACGGGTAGAGTAAACGGTAGAGACGACTAGCATACTATTTTACCAGGTCCAAGTACTCTACCAATTTCAGTAGAGTAACTGTTTTTACGTAAATTTTCATTGTGTCGGTAGAGTTATCACTAGGTTAGAAGGACTGGAACAATGAACGTCACCAATCGAGAAATTGTAAAAAACGAGAAATTGTAACTCATACGCCGCATTTCTTTTATTCTTATCTTTGTAATCGCGTTGGCTTATATCCCAGATACTCGGAAACACCCGTAAAGCTCCACTAGTTTTATACTTTCTGCTTCCAACCACTTTATGCTATATGAATCACCACCAAGACCTAAACTTAGCAATTAACTTAAGATCAACAATGACACGTGCTTGTTGTAAACATGTTATCTCGTCTCATAGGCCTTCCTTTAGTTACTCTACTAACCTTTTACATGGGTCGAGTATTCGGTAGAATAGAGTGGACGCTGGAGTGGGGGAAGGAAAGTGGTAGAGTAGCTTGCCCACGTTACTAGTAATTCTACTCTACCAAATTTCAGTACTCTACTCTACCAATGTTGTTTACATTAGTATAGTTAGTAGGATAGTTAGTACTCTACCGCTCTACTCTACCGTTTACTCTACCCGTGTACAGCAGCCTTTACCGTGTGTAGGATTATTACGAAGGAGCACCTTCTACTTTCTACGGTTGACTGATAGAAAATGCTTAAATGACATTAAGTCCGCCGCATTGTACGTTTTTTTTTTCATTGAAGTGCAATTAAAGAATCAATAAATAATTAAATAAGCACCTAGTCCTGAAAAGCGATTACCTGCCACATCGAATAAAATAAAATAAATAAAAATTAAATTAAATTTATTTGCTTAGAACGTCGTACATTACGATGACATGTTATTAAAATATGAGCTCCCATTCTGTTAGTTGTATGTTCTAACATGCAAATATCTTATTAAAGTTTATTTATATAATTTAAATCTCAAAATACCATTGTAAATTACAAATATCAAATCTGTCGAATCCAAAACTAAAGTCTATTCCAGTCCCCAACACGATGTCGTCCAGTCCGTTTCCCTACACGTGCGAGTTGTGCGGAGCCGAAGGCTTGACGGACGACGGGATGAGGGCTCACACTCTGGAGGCTCATATCCAGGGGCGGCCCGAGTGCCCCTTCTGCGACGTGGCAGTACCACAGCCCCAGTTGGTAGGCCATGTCCAGAAGGCTCACCTTCATTATTTGACGCCCGAACGGGAACTGATGGCATTCATAGATGACCAAAGTCCTAGGTGAGTTGACGGCATGGAAAAGCTGGTATGTCGAGTTGCCGAGTTCTTGACATAAGTATATATGTACCAAGAAAAGAGAGAGCACGAGATAGTGTATTCAGAAATACCTTGTTATAAATTCTAGGGGTTTCCTTTCTTAACTGACTGGGTATCCTAAGACCAATGTTCATCCACTACTGCACTTATGCAACTCACTAACATTTTTGCAACAGTGGATGTTTCCAGCCTCACTTAGTATGAACCCAGATCCAAACATCTGTACACATAGTCATGTCCGATATTTAATATGTGTGTTTCCGGTATAGTAAACAAACTTTTTATGTACCTATATATCTATCTGTCTGTATTTTCAGCTACGACGACGACTCTAAGATGACGACCACAGATAGTTGTAGCTACTACACCCCTGGCTCATTAAATGGGTGGCACAGCCCAGACATCGCCTCCTCTACGTCGTTCTCAAACGGCGCCATTTCCAAAAACAACATCAACTACCCTCAACAAAATGGCTACCGGGACATCCAAGATGGCCGCGACAAAGATGGCCACAGGAACGAAAGGGACAGTTACAGGGATAACCACAGGGGTGAACGGGACGAAGAAAGGGTGTCACGGTCTCCCAAAAATATTAATCTAAGTAACGGAATAAAAAATATTAATATTAGCAATGGTGTTATAGCTAAAACTAAGAAAGTAAAGAGTAGGGAAAATTCTAATGAAGAAGTTAATGGACGAGAAAGCAAATGTAAGTTTGATTATTTACGTACACCACTAGCATCCCCACCCGTGCACCAGCAATGGGGACATGCGTGGGTTAATATCGACCAGCATCCATTAAGAAGCTGATCTCGTGAACTCTTTTCAGACAAAAGCCCTAGTCATAATGGCAGTAGCTATGAGGGATCACCAAACAAAAATAAAATTGCCATGGCGAGTGCAGGACAAGGCTCGCCACTGAGATCGCAGTTGGCGTTGAAACTAATTAAGCCAAACACGCCTAAAAAATCTGTGGCAACACCAAGTCCTACAGTTCAGGTAAATTTACAATGAACAAAGAAATTCATTTTTATTCGCGTGCCTTCGTCGTAAGTCAGTTCCTACATAGGCTGCATAGCGTGACACCAAGGTCGCAGCTACGAACTTTATGAAAAACAAAACCACAAAATGATTTATGTTTACTTATCAACTGTTGAGCCAACGTTTGATTTATTTCCGAACTTAAAATAAAAAGTGACCTAACGTTGATGGCTGTCAAATGCAGCTGTGCGTTTGTTATTATTTTTCGGCGCGAAACGTATTCATTTTGTAATAAACATGTCGTTCGTATAATCTTTCAAATCTTCCGTATATCACTGAAAAATCTTCAGCAATCCAATTTTTATGCCAAAATTCCAGTGCCTTCTTTGCGATTTCTCGTCAACATGCCCTCAAAAGCTGGAAGAGCACATAAACCGTGCCCACTTCGACCTAACCTCTCCGTCAGTGATGGGAAACGCAAATGCTAATACAAACACGACCGTGGGCCTTGAAAATCCTACGCTAGCTCTAAGCAACGCTACCCTGACGCTCACAAGCGCCATGGCCGCCTCTCCAGGACCTGGGACGTCCACATATCAATGTCCTATTTGTGAAAAGGAGTTCTCTAATGGGTCTGAGATTGAAGTCCATGTAAACGTCGAGCATAAGGACATTTTGAGTCCGCAGAAGGCCGTGAGTATCTACTTTGGTTCTTTAACTACAAGGGGAAGCCGTGTGACCAAAACATCCTTGGTGTGACCTCAACCAAGATTTCTACTTCTGACAATGGCTTGTGACAGCTTCCTATTAAGGCAAGCACTTACCAAACGTTTATTATTAGAACCTTTATAGAATAAACGTTTATTTAATAAAATTAATGCTTATTCTATAAAACTTCACATGACTTTACGGAAACCATAATTATGGCTGATGCGAAATTTTTTACTAACTTGAAAAAATTGTTTACAATGTGTTCACAAGTGAACTTGAAGCAGCATTAGCAGAATCTAGGAGGTGGTATAGGCTATGCATATTTTCCTATAATCCTTGTGATAAAGTGATAATCCTGATCTATCTGGGTAAGTAAAGCTAGCTTTTATAATGATGTAAATAGACCATTGGCAACTTTACCTACCAATTTGTAATAGCCATATTCCAAAATGACAGTTCTAAGCTAGGTTATTAGGTTCAATACCTATTTTTTCTGATTCACCTTGAATTTTGTACTTCTCATGAGGATAAGAACTTTATTTATTCATAAGAAAGAAAGGTCACTGGTCTTCAAACTACAAGCCGAAGTCAGCTTCACTGGATAATCCAAATATTAAGTAGGAATCAAGTAAATTTTCTCTCATTCTCAGACAATATTAGCAAGCCTTAAACCTTTATTGGGCAAGGGTAGAATAATTTTTTTATTTGTTTTGGATCTTATTTCAAGTTGATAAGGTTCAATTTAATGTGGCTACTATTAAGGCCTTATTAAGGGTTAAAATCCCTATCTAGATTCACTAGGCACCATAAATGCTATGTAATGTGAAACTGATGTCATAACGTTCCAATCCATAAGTACCTACTTTTACTGCTCTCAGGTAATGAAATATACAACTTCATGAAAAAACTAACTCAGAGCCTATTCCATGTATCAAGGTATATTTTAAAAATGATATGTGTATTCAGAAATTTCTTTGTATTCCCAGGATCAAGTAGATAATGTGACGTGTGACGATGTGGTGATGATGGAGGAGAGTCCTGTGAGCAACTGCCCTGTCTGCCTGCAGCCTCTGCCGCTGTCACAACATGAGCTGGTATATAAGTAACTTAGATACTTAATTACAACTGAGATTGTAGACTTTTAGTCCAAATCTACATAAGTTGATTCGGACTAAAAGTCTACTTCCGATATAACAACACCCGTAAGTGTGTTGTTATATCGGAAGAGTCCTACCAGGTTTCGCTCCGATTAGCAGAGCTTAATCATGGTGAGCAGAGACGGAGCTCGTCGTCGGTTGCTTGTCTCACAATAGAACTGAGATTTCTGCACTTAGCCTCGGAGTTGGGTCATAGTATGTAGCAAGCACTGAGGTATGTTAATACTTCAGACACTAGGGTTTTCGTACGATGTTTTTCGTCACGGTTAGTGAGTGGTATTGCTACTGTAACTTCACAAATGTACATAACTTAGAAAACAAAGTCGTTGGTACTGTTGGGATTGGGGTACACAGCCTCTCGATTGAGAAGTCTACTTCTACAGTAGTCTAAATAACTTGGATAAATGAATCGTTATTCTAATAAGTAATAAGACACACTCACACTAAAAATCAAAGCAATAATTACAATTTCAGTTACACGGCACGAAGAAAGCGTAGAACAATACAGTAGCATAGATGTAGAAAAAACACACAGAAAATTGGCCATATTCATGCCTCTTAGTTTATTTATGCTAAATTATTTATACAGAACACTTTTAAAAAAAAAATATTATCTTAGTGTGTCCATGGTCAGTAGTTATCAGGTCCCAAACATGCAAAAATTAGTAATAAAAAACTTCTGACATAAAATTTTCCATTTTCTTCATAACTCAAATGTTGCTTGTGCGTTGTGGCAACACTTTTGTAACATTTGACCGTATAACTAATTGACATAGTAACTTTATTTCACACATAAAAGACAGTCATAAAACAAAAAGAAATTACACTATTTTTATTTTTAATGCACTAACCCGTGCTAAGGAACAAATTTAAAAACCTATTTAGAGGCTAAAAATTTCGTATTGCGTAGATTGGTAAGCGTCTCAATTGGTAGAGCGCTGGTACGGATAGCCAGAGGTTGCGGGTTCGAATCCCGGCATGGGTGAAATTTTTAGCCTCTAAATAGGTTTTTAAACAAAAAGAAATGCAAAGTAAAACTATTTCATATTATACCCTATAAAATTGATTAGTATTAGAGGGGCGCCACTAGACATAATCATCTAACAGAATTTTTCTAGTCTTTTAGTTGCCTTGTTGACCTGTGCACAGTTTAATAAGACTCTTAAAGTTTAATAAGTCTCTTAAGAGTTTTACTGTTGTATGTTTTAAAACTCAGAAATACCATATTTTTTTATCTAATATATTTAGACCAAGCACTGCAAAGTTAAAATTGCCTCTTTTACTCTCCGCATCAACATGGGTTAGCTGAAAGAAATACTGTCTACTATTACTTGCCTTAGTGAAAATTTGTTTTTTTAATACAATAAAGATCTTTCATTTCATTCATTGTTTCAATAATTGATTAATTCATTCATTCATTGCTCGACCCTACATTATGATATGCCTTTAATATGGTTAATGGTACATTGTTCCAGATCCAACATATCGAGGAACACTTTGAACGTGGCGAAGAGGGCGTGGCGGCTGGCATGAGTGCTGCAGAGCGTGAGGCGCAGAGGACCAGGGAGGAGCACGAGTTCCAGCTGCTCAGGGTAAAGTGCTAGCTGCTTGAACTACAAACCATAGTTGAACTAAAGACCCGTGGAATGAAGAACTCCGTTTAAATGCATAGTTACATATTAAAGTAAACGGGTCTAATAGCGATTATTTATTAGGTAAAACGTAATTACCTTAATTCAGATTGCAGAGTTATGTCCACCCACTGTGTGAAATAAGATAAATATTTTCTTATTTGAATAATTATAAGTTAAAAACCTATTTAGAGGCTAAAAATTTCACCCATGCCGGGATTCGAACCCGCAACCTCAGGCTATCCGTGCCCGCGCTCTACCAATTGAGCCAATGGGCGACTCACCGGCATCAGTGAAATTTCGAACCTCTTTACACTATTCTCTGTATTACGTACAGGCAGCGACATCTGGCTTAAGCAAATTGCATCACTTACAGCTTATTTTTAGCCTCTAAATAGGTTTTTAAATTTGTCCTTAGCACGGGTTAGTGCATTAAAAATAAAAATAGTATAATTATAAGTTATTTATAAATTTAATAACAATTTTTTTCCGTCGTTTAATGTTCACTATATGTGAACACAAATTGCTCAAAGAAGCCAACACATCTTATGTTACTCGTAGTGGTTATAATACTCTTTGATGTTACTTTTAGGTTACGAAATATCTTTGTAATTACCATTTTTATGTACAATAAAGTGTGCCCTATCTATCTTATTGAACCAACATTCACGTACAGGCTCAATACGGGATGGAGGAAGATGACGACGAGGCATACTCTGAGCGTACAAACAACAGCCTCAAGCGAGCGGTCTATAGCGGAGCGCTCTCTGTTGCTGGTTACTATGAGCGCAGCGTCGGCCTCCGCTCGGGCCGGGACACTGGTGCTTCTAGGACCACTGGTGAGTGGGATACTACCGCGTATGGACACTACTCCGTGGCCGGATACTACGAGTGCAACATTGGCTTCCGCTGCAGCCGCCGCTGAGCGCAGCTTTGGCCTCCGCTCGGGCCGGGACACTGGAGCTTCTTGGACCACTGGTGAGTGGGGTACTACCGCGTAGGGATCCTACTTCGTGGCCAGTTACTATAGGCGCAGCGTTGGTCTTCGCTTGGGCCGGGACACTGGTGCTTCTAGGACCTATGGTGAGTGAGTATCCCACTCACCATAGGTCCTAGAAGCACCAGTATCCCGGGCCGAGCGGGATACTACCGCGTAGGGATCCTACTGCGTGGCCGGACACTATTGACGCAGCGGTGAAATTTGCTGGGCTCGGGATACTGGTTTTTCTAAGACCACTGGTCAGTGGGATACTACCGCGCAGGGACACTACTTCGTGGCCGGATACTATGAGCGCAACCCGGCCTCCTTCAGGCCGGGATACTGGTGCTTCGAAGACCGCTGGTGAGTGGGTAACTACCGCGATGCCGGATACTTTGAGCGCAGCGTTGACCTCTGTTCCGGCTTCTTGAACAACTTAAGCCACAACTCAATCACGTACATGATTGGTCCCGTTGACGTAGGTTGAGCTCGACTGGCCTTGACTAAAAAACTTTCGTTGTCTTTTCCAGGGATCCTAGAAAGAATAGCTCAGCTGAACGCCCAAAATCCGAGTATAGTGAAGACCTACCTGTGCAGTGCAGTTGACCACTATGCCAGCACTTATGGCGACCGAGGCTGGGGCTGCGGCTACAGGTATGTCATGAATAATCTCTGATGGCATTATTCATGACGAACTCTGACTGCTTTTAAAGAATACTCTTGTCTTACCTTTTACATATCACATCACTCTCGCTGCACAATCAATTCTTCTTCAGGCTATATTAGTCCACTGCTGGACATAGCCCTCCCCTAATGAGCGCCATAGCGCAAGGTTGTGCCGTCATTGGGAGGTAATTCCCATAATGCACAATCAATTATCTTATAGTAATTTAAAATAATTTTGTTTTCTATGTTATGTACATTTGTGAAGTTACAGTAGCGATACCACTAGTTAACAGTAAACGTAAACATCGTGAGTAAAAACCTGAGTGTCTGAGTTTCACATACTTCAGCGCTAAAATCCTCCGCCAACCCGGACTTGGCCCCCGTGGTGGAGTATGGCCTAACCTTCTTGCGATGCAGGAAGAGACCCGTGCCCCAGCAGTGGGGACATACAGGGTTGCAATCGCAGCGCTAAAAATTGCCAATCCGCGGTGGGCACGCGTGGCGATTAAGCCTTTACTCTCTATCTGAGAGAAGGCCTACAGTGGGACGTATACTACAGGTTGCATTATTGTAATACCACTATGAAACCTAACATTATCTCAGGCCTGTATCCCAGAGGTGGAAGCAGAGACCAGGGACTGCCACTTGCCACAATCCTGACAGATCACCTTGCTTTACTAACGTTCATTAGTCGGTGCATGCACGTACACCAGTTTCGTATCATGTTTATCTTGTCCTTTGACAATAACACTAAGGTTCACAATTTATATTATAAATTTTTAATTTTATTTACTATCAGCTGCCCCAGCGAACTTCGTACCGCCTAACAGTCGATTCTCTATTTTTTTTTTTCACCGTTAGAACCATCTTACTTCGGGGAATATTCTAAAAAAAGAATTGGCGAAATCGATTCAGCTGCTCTCGAGATTTGCGCTTACCGACACATTCAGCGATTACAAAAAATAAATAATACAAATATAAAAATGTTAAAAAAAAGTACCCGGAACCGGAGTGCGTGCATGCAACGACTTATGAACGTTGATGAAGCGAAGGTGATCTGTCAGGATCGTGGCAAGTGGCAGTCCCTGGTCTCTGCCTACCCCTCTGGGATACAGGCGTGAGGTTATGTATGTATGCATAAAAATGCTATCCCAGGAACATGCAAATGGTTCTCTCGTCGCTCCTCCGCAACCCCGTGTACGCGCCGCTGCTAGCCGGCGCCGGCGTCCGGCCCGGTGACCGGCCCGGCGCCGGCGACGCGCCCTCCATACCGCGCCTGCAGCTCATGGTGGAGCGGGCCTGGCAGCTCGGATTCGACACGCAGGTGGGTAGAGAGAGAGGTTCTGTCTCTCTCTCTTTTTCTCTCTCTTTCAAACTGATGGACAAAGCTACTGTGTATCCCTAATCTAAAAGAACACCCGAGCGGGCGACTGGACCGGCGCCAGCACTGGCGATATCCATACCTCGCCTGCAGCTCATGAGCGGAGCGGGCCTGGCAGCTCGGATTCGACACGCAGGTGGGTAGAGAGAGAGATTCTGTCTCTCTCTTTTTGAGTCTCTCTCTTCTCAATTTGAGAGAGAGAGAAAGAGAGAGAGAGACAGAATCTCTCTCTCTCTTTCTCTCTCTCAAATTGAAGGACAAAGCTACTGTGTATCCCTAATCTAAAAGAAAACCCGTGCGGGCGACTGGACCGGCGCCGGCACTGGCAATATCCGATACTGCGCCTGCAGCTCATAATGGAGCGCGCCTGGCAGCTCGGATTCAACACGCAGATACGTCACTAGACAGAGAGAGATTCTGTCTCTCTCTAACTGAATATCTCATAGGCACGTTAAACCGTTGGTGCCGGTTTTCATATAATGGCAGCCGTTAAGCCATGTCAGAGGCCTTATGGGCGGCTTGATAACTTCTGACAGTAAGGCCAGCCACTGTCTTACAATCCTCCACCAACCCGGACTTGGCCCCCGTGGTGAAGTGTGGCCTAACCTTTCTGCGATTCAGGAAGAGACCCGTGCCCCAGCAGTGGGGACATACAAGGGTTGGTAACGATCCCTAATCTAAAAGAAAACCCGTGCGGGCGACAGGCCTGGCGCCGGCACTAGCGATATGCATACCGCGCCTGCAGCTCATAATGGAGCGCGCCTGGCAGCTGGGATTTGACACGCAGGTACGTCACTAGACAGAGAGAGAGTCTGTGTCTCTCTAGCTAGAACAGAAAGACAGCGACTATGTATCCTTAAAAGTAAGAGAAAACCAGCGCTACCGGCTACGAAGCGCTCTCCATGCTGCGGTTACAGTTCATAGTGAAGCGGGCCTGGTAGCTTCGATCTGTGTCTCTAGCGGGGAGAGAAAGCTACTGTGTATCTGTGTACTGTGTAGCTAAGTCTAAGAGAAAGCCAGCGGGGGCAGGAAGCAGTGACAGGCCCGGCGCCGGCACTGGCGATATCCATACCGCGCCTGCAGACCATTGTGGAGTGATTCTGGCAGCTGGGATTTGACACGCAGGTACGTCACTAGAGAGAGACAGTCTGGGTCTCTCTCTCTCTCTCTAGAAATATACAGGGTGACTCATTCAAATCGGTCAGTATGGGAAAGTCTGAAACTATAAGACATACGAAGATCTGTTTTGAGGAACCATGTCATCGATTTTAATAACAAGAAAAACTGCATTCATACATTTTAAAAAACATCTGTACTCTGTTCGGGAATCGAACCCGGTTGTTTTGAAGAAAAAAACCTACACTACTTCTATTTAGATATCGATTGTGTAGGTCTTAAGCAGTAAATGTCTGTATGAAACATGGTGTCTAAAATTAATAAAATGCATTGTTTTTACATAATTTATTTTAGTAGGTGCTCGAAGTGACCGCCGCCTTTTTTAATACAATATTCAACACGTTTAGGTAACGATCTTACGATTTTGTATGAAAACAATGCGGTTTATTCTTTTTAGACCTCATGTTTCATACAGACATTTACTGCTTAAGACCTACACAATCGATATCTAAATAAAAATTCTGTAGGTATTTTTTTCAAAACAACAGGGTTCCATTCCCGAACGGAGTACAGATGTTTTTTAAAATGTATGAATGCAGTTTTTTTTGTTATTAAATTCGATGACATGGTTCCTCAGAATAGATCTTCGTATGTCTTATAGTTTCAGACTTTCCCATACTGACCGATTTGAATGAGACACCCTGTAGAGCGACTCTGTAAGAAAAAGTAAAAAGTAACGAGCGGACCTGCTTCGGCAATGCGGCGCCCTCCATACGGCGGTTACAGCTCATAGTAAAGCGCACCTAGCAGCTTCGATCGCCATGTATTGAGTATAATGTATTGTTACAGGGCTCCGAGCAACTGGGCTGTAAGCTGTATAACACCAGAAAATGGATCGGCGCCTGCGAAGTGGTCACGGTGCTTTCGTCACTGCGGATAAAGTATGTTCATTTAAAAATAATAATTTGGTGAAGAACAGATGTGAGGTTTCTTTGTTAGTTTGTGTCTTCTCCGTATAATCTGTTAATTGTGAAACTTACAGCTTTGACGTTCAATAAGTAAACATTTTGTTTTTATAGTGAATAAAATTCTTTTGACTTTGACTTAATGAATAATAGAGGTTTCAACTTCAGGGGCGCGTTTCAGCACCACAATAGGCTATTTGACAGGTTTCTGAAAACCAACTGAGATTTTTTCGTTGGTGTTTAGAATATCGCTCAGAACGTGATATTTTTTCTTTCTGTTGCTGCCTATATGTAATACAGAGAGCATTGTAAAGAGGTTCGAAATTTCACTGATGCCGGTGAGTCGCCCATTAGCTCAGTTGGGAGAGCGCTGGCACGGTTAGCCAGAGGTCGCGGGATCGAGTCCCGGCATGGGAGAAATTTTAAGCCACTAAATAGGTTTTTAAAAATCAAATCAAATATTATTTATTGATAGAAACAAATTACATACGGCAGGATGTTAAAATACAATACAATATATACTTACATTTCTACAGTATAATATCCTGACCGGACTCCGGTCAGGAATTCCTGCTGTAAACCAGTCAAAATGCTTAGAAGTTTGCCAGTGAAATTGACTTCCCACAAACTAGGTCGTTATTGTTACTTGTAGATATCTTAATTCATAGCATAGTATAAGAATTATTAAAATATGCAGCTAGCAACAGCCAAAAAGATACTACTACCCTCCGTACTAGTAAAAATACTGTACCTATATAATTAGTACTTTTTTCACGCTGTCAATGTACCTACGTCGAATTGTCACAGTAAATCACTTATAGGCTATTTAGCCTATAAGTGATTTACTGTGACAATTCGACGTAGGTACATTGGAAAGTCTATCAAAATCATACTCAAGGTTTGCAATAAATATGATGATATCAACCCTTTCTATGTCCCACTGCTGGGGCGTGTCTCTTCCTGCATCGCAGGAAGGTTAGGCCATACTCCACCACGGGGGCAAATTCGGGGTTCGTAGAGGATTGTAAGACAGTGGCTGGCGGGCCTTACTCTTAGAAGTTATCAAGCGGCCCATAAAGCCTCAGACATGGCTTACCGACTGCCATTACATGACAGCCGGAACCACCGTGCCTTGCGAAGCACGGAAGCGCTCGGAAAAATGCCACTAGCGGTAGTCTATCCTGACCGCCTATTGTGCTTAAGCCAAGTGATTGATTCCAAACACTCTTTGCCTCTAGGCCACGAGCGCTTCACAATAAATATTATTCTTATACTATGATGGACTGAAGTTAAGCATGTCTACGTCCACAGGTGTCAGCTCATAGACTTTCACAAGCCAACCAGCGCGGACGGAAGTCATCCCGCTTTGTTCGACTGGGTCCTGCGGTACTTCCAGGAAGACCCCAACGGGTTCAAGGCCCCATTGTATCTGCAGCATCAAGGTCAGTATTATACAGGGTTGGCGACACGGGTGTAGCGTTGCTACAGTCTATTTATCTTTACTTGCCCAATTTAGTAAACAAGATTCTAACCCCAAAACATTTGACATTTATTCATGCCAAAAATTTGTATTTTCTCGCAATTTCATGAACTTTCCCGGGACCTCTTATAACCTTTTCAGACCTGAAGCTAAACGGCTAAGAATTTCAAAATGAAAGGAACTATTTCTAGCTAATTTGGGGTCGCTGAAGAAGAATATGGTACTGAAAAAAATGTAGAATACCTGTAATCGGATTTTCAGGACCCTCACGATCGTGAGGGTTCGGGCCGTACCTCAGTACACTCACGATCGTGAAGATTGACAAATAAGACCATTTAATACACGAAAATAAACTTTAATCATCATAAAATTAACGGAAATCATCACAAACATTACATTTATGCATATATTAATATTTTTCTTAAAATTTTTACATCAGTTACAGTGATCGGTTGTTCCGGCACTTCATTTCTGCTTGTTTGGTAGTATATATTTGTGTAAAGTGCCAGTTTTTCGAACACTTCTTCTGTGAAATACTTCTCAAAGTATTCAGCAGGCGACAGTACCTAAAAAAATTATTATAGTTTAGAGAAGTAGGTTAAACACACATAGCTAGTTACATAAATCCAGTTTACTCAACAAAATGCATACCTATTTGACAGTTAAAGTAACTGTAGGCATAGGCTTCCCCCGAAATGTCCGTCTAGCGCGTGTATTTCCAGCAGCTGGTGCTGCCACAACAGGAACTGCATCATCTTCCTCCTGGTCCCGGTCTTCATCAGATGGACTTTTGGGGTCTTCCCCGGAAGGCATCCAATTTTCGTCGTCATCAAAGTCTTCACCGATGTCAGAGTCGTCCAAGGCTTCCAAAATAGGATCGTCGTGATGTCCTTGACATTTATTCTACTCATAGTGGTGGTTTTAAGTTCGAAAGAATACCAAAAACAATGCCAAAGCTGTTTTGCATTTGTAGGCAAATACATGCAAATTTTACAGTTCAGGCCGAGCACTCACTTTCGTGTTGGTCAACTTTGCTGCACCAGAACCCTTGGAAGTTGATCAGTGAGACATAAAATTTTATCAAAAATGCTATTTTTAGCTCTTTCTTATTAAAATAAAACAAAAACAAATGCAAAATAACGCTCACCAAAACGAAAAATATAACCATCACGATGACAGGTCGCCGCACTTTACTTGGCGCGGCTTCGAACACACATAGACCCAGAAACTAGCCGTCAGAGTTGCCGCAAAAAAAATTAGGCATAAAAGACTACGCTCACTTTCGTGCGAGATCGTCCCCGTCGGCCTGCGGATCCTGAGTAAGCGAATAAAAAATCGATAAGTCACCCTCACGAAAGTGAGTGCTAGGACCGAAAGGGTTGGGAATATATCAGCTTTTGACTAAAAAGTCATACTTTACCGACCGGTAGAATCTTGTTTACTAAATTGGACAAGTAAGGATAAATAGTATGTACATGCGCTTCATCGCTTTCGCTAACCTATAAGGTCATACGTGTAAATTAGCAATAACCCTTAGTCGGCATCAACCCTTGTATATCCCCACTGCTTGGCAAGGGTCTCTTCCTGCATCGCAGAAAGGTTACGCCTTACTCCACCACGGGGGCCAAGTCCGGGTTGATGGAGGATTGTAAGACAGTGGCGGGCCTTACTGCCAGAAATTATCAAGCCGCCAATAAGGCCTCGACAAGGCTTAACGACTGCCGTTACATGACAGTCGGCACCAACGGCTTAACGTGAAGCACGGAAACCATAATATAATATTAAAAAACTCGTGCCTACAATACGGGGTCTCAGGTCACCGAAAAATATATCCACTCTTAGGTTATGTTATGATGACCAATAAACTTTTTTTTTAATTTTAATTGCCTATTTCAGGTCACTCGAGAACCATCATTGGCTACGAGAAGCACAAGGATAACAAAGCAACTCTCCTTGTGTTGGATCCCTCGCATTCGCCGGCCCAGGTACTCGCCTAATCGACGTAATTTTTTAGTATATCTTTAACATAACCTAGGAACCAACAACTACATATTTTTAAGTCCAAAGTTTTTCTTCCGCTCGGTATTCCACAGTTCTTTATGTAGCCTGAAGAAATCACTGGCTCGTAGGGTCTGTTTTTCTGTATTAATCTATACTATAAAAATGAATCGCTGAATGAGTTGGTAAGCGCCAATCCCGAAAGCAGCTGAACCGATTTCGCTAATTATTTTTTTAGAATATTCCTGAAAGTACGAGGATGGTTCTTACCGAGAGAAAATAAATTGACTGTGAGGCGGTACGAAGTTCGTTGGGTCAGCTAGTTATTAATAAAAATAAAAGACAAAATATCCGTGTGCACTTGTAATTGTCGAAGACAAGAAGAAAAAAAATCATAGAGTTGCCAAAATTAATAAAACTTAAGAATTATTAATGTTGCTATAGATTCCAACAAGCCGATAAACGTCCCACTGCAGGGCACAAGCCTTATGAAAGAAAGTATGGGTTTCATTGCCACGCGTGCCCACCGCAGATTGGCAATTTCAAGAGCTGAGGTTATTGAACGCTTCAAACCTAAGTCTGAGGCGTTTTGTCGCTTTTTTATAATACTTTTAACGTGAGACTTCTTTTCGGTATTCTTCGGTATCGGCGGGTCCCTTGTTAAATAAAACCATGTGTAACGAAATCACGTTGCTTCAGCGAGGATTGTATCTTTGGCAATGGTCCAACTATAGTCCAACCATCAGTGTCCACGTCTCGGCTCCGTATGTCATCACGGGTAGGACGCGGTGATTGGAGACTTTTGTCTCGAGGAAGAGAAAATAGATTAACCCGTGGGAATGGTGTCGACTAATCCGCTAACTGTGAAGCAAAACATCGTGAGGTAACTTGAGTGTCTCAACTGTTTAACTATCTCAGTGCTTCAAATAGCCAATGCGCGATGGCCACGCGTGGTGATTAAGCCCCATACTGTCCTTCCGAGAGCAGCTTGTACGTTGCAGTTACATAAAAAAAGTTCATTAACATAAAATAGAAAATAATAATGTAATTTTATTTTCAATTCTCATACTCTGAACGTAGTGTTGTTTTGAACTGATTATTGGGTGGAAAATGCTGTTTACCTCCAAAGAGAGGGAAAAACTCATTGAAATTATTTCCCACCTAAGGGCCAGAATGAATTTTAAAAATAGAACTACTGTCAGCTGTGAAGAGTTTTATGTAAAAAAAACTAATTAATAAAATGCTGCGGCCATGTGAGTTTCTAAACAGCCAGTGTGAAGTTAGTGAAAACCTTTTTGAGCGGAATAAGCCGCAACAATTCGCGGTGAGTTCCATATTTAAAATTTAAAAAGTCGACATAAATTGGCGGGATACTTGTTATATGACGGAGTTAACGTTAACTGTGATGGAATTAAAAAAAATGGGTAATAATCTTGTATGCTAAGATTTGAATATTTAAAATGACTTTTTATTTTCCTCATATTAGAAATGAAAAGTAGATTGTTTAACCCGTGTAAAAGAATCAATTCCCACTCGGACTATAGCCGAGTCTAAATACTTCGTCTTTCGAGTCTCGGTTAACAATCTACTATTTTATCGGATAGGCAAATAAAGGCTGCATATTTTTATTTCTTTATTCAATTTACTCTCAATAATCTAATTCTCAATAATCCCTCATTCCCCGTCTACCTCAAAGAAAGGTTTCAGTAACTGCACTCTGGGGATAGGCCCAGAACTCTTAACTCCCACTTTCTTGAAATCCCTGCTCACAACACTGGAGCTTACGGTGACTCCTTCACGGTCCATTCGGTTAGGCTGTGGAATGCAGTGCCACAGAAAATATGCGCTAGTCCCACAATTGGTACATTTGAGAAGTAGTTGAAAGAGCACTATTTATCTCTATCATAACTTTGAGCTATATATTTATTTATTATTTTCTATGTATTTTATTTATTTATATTTACAGGTATTTAGTTTATGTAGTGTATTATTTCTGCTTAGGTTACTGCTAAGGGTTTTTGTAGTCTATGTAGTTTATTTTGTACACGTATATAGACCCGTTTTTTTACTGCTGCTCCGACTCTCCAATGTTTGCTGGAAGAAATCTCAAGCAGTTGAAGCAGCTCGTCTTTGTACATCTTATTTCTTGTGTAATGTCGTATTTAATGTTTCGTGTGCAATGATAGTACATTACCGCAGAGGCCGAGAAGTAAGGGATTGCTGGACGAGTTTGGGATAGACGGCCGAGTCGTAGACGAGGCCGTCTAGAACGAGTCCTACAATCCCTGTTCCGGCCGAGGATTGTATAATGCTTTTCTCAAACAATGCGAGGAAATATTATTGTTAAAATAATTACTACGTCATTAAAAAATAATAGTTAGTTTGCCGCCTTTTTTATTTTTTAAATACACTAACATATTTGAGCACCATGTTTAACCGCACAATAACCAATACCATAGATTGTTTTTATTAATCTTGCAAGTATGCCTACAGAACTTAGTAGGTGGTTGGCTGTATGTAATTTTTCCTTGGTCACTTTACTTTTAGTAAGTAAATTTAAAAAGTTAGAGCAGCGGACGGTAATGGATTCTCATACTCACTTTACTGGCTTAGGCCACTAAAGTGAGGCGGGAGCCATAAAAGAGAAACTTTGCGGCTTTATTTCATGGTAATGACACAAACATTTCCGAGCATGTTTGAGAAAAGTATAATGGTTTACGGTGGGCACTATTCGACCACCGGCCGGCGGAGGCTTGACCCCCGCGTGCGGCGTGGCAGGTGCGGCAAGTGGTGTGCGGCAACAGCGCGGCGGCGGGCGCGGCGCTGCGGCTGCTGCGGCGCGCGCCGGCCGCGCTGCGCGCCAGGCAGTACCAGCTGCTGTGCGTCGCGGGGACCAACGGGGACCAACACTACGAGGTACGGCGCCACGGGGGCTGTGCGTATTTGCCCGGAGGTAAAGCGTCTGTGTCTGTGGCCAGAGGTATAGACTACGAGGTACGTCAGCGACTGTGTCTGTGATCAGCCAGCGGTACAGAGTACGAGGTATGCCAGCAGCTGTGTCTGTGGCCAACGGTAGAGACTACGAGGTACGTCAACGACTATGTCTGGCCAACCATCGGTACAGATTACATCAGCGACTGTGTTTGTGTGTCTGTGACCAAATGTATAGACTACGAGGTACGCCAGCGACTGTATGTGACCAGCCAGCGGTAAAGACTACGAAGTACGGTAGAGACTAAAGGCTACTATAGTCTGTTAACTTTTAGAATATACCTCGGCTTCTATCGGATAGAATCGGGTATATTCATGTAATAGAAATATCGAAACTAATATAATACTTAATTTCGAAATCAGAACTCTATCATCAGTACGAAAAGCGGCGAAAATTGCCGAAAACCGAAGCTTACTCTAGAGCCCGAGGTATATTCTAAAAGCTAATAGACTATACGTGTCTGTGACCGGCCAGTAATAAAGAGTATAGCTCGCGCCAGGGAAGAAGTCCCATGAGTTAAGTAATTTTGGAACACGTTATAATGTAATTTAGGACCTTGCCGTAGGCTTTCCGTGGTAGTGGGAGCTCTACGAGGTATGTCAGCGACTGCCGGCTGCTGTGTGCTGTGACCAGGCTGCGGTAAAGACATGGAGCACTTCTCATTGAAAATCAGTCTAGGATCAACAAACCCTAGCGATTGTGATAGCAAGTAGGGTAGAAAACAACTTTAACACCTAGATTCTTTATTTTTTTTTAATGAAATTTTAATGATCTTTATAAAAAAAAAGAATCTAGGTATTAAAGTTGTTTTCAACCCTACTTGCCATCACAAGACGGAAACAGTCCGCTACAACTTCGTACTGAGACACAAGTAAGTAGTGTCTCAATTCAAAGAGACTAAAGGCTGCAGTTGTGACTGAAGGATGCTGTATTTCTGTGTCCGGCTAGGGGCAAAGACTATAAGGTACGGTTGCGACTGCCGGCTATACCGGCTGCCGTGTGTCTTTGATCGGCAGTAACCGCGATGATGCTCGCGCGGTGAACAGATTACTCTGCAAAACCAATCTAAATACTAATGAAAGAATTTTTGAATTCGGTGACGTACTTCGGAGATTTCCATGGATATCGAGCGGTTAACACACTTGACTATCGAAACAGTCCCACTGGAGGTCGCCGTACTGGATCTTTATAAATGGCTACAGTCTGTATTTCCATGTTTTTGAGGTCCTTGCCTAGTAACCATTGCACAGGGTATCCTAATTTGGGACCAGGACTTTTGATTTTGTCGTGTGGAAGTTATTATTATTATACAAACTTTTTCTCTTTATAAAATTTGGTTAAATTATACTTACAAAACTTTCTTGTTGGCGGCAACAAGGCCGCCAATTGTACTATGTACCTTTGTACAAGTACATTTTGTTACAAATTGTACTACAATTTTTTTTATAAATTGTACTTGTACAAAGGTACAAAATATTTGTACTACTGTAAATTATTTGTAGTATAGTACAAATACTTTGTATTTGTAATTTTTTTTAAGTGTTTCCAGTTTTTTTACGGTAAAGAATAGGTAGGTATTATAATCTTACCTAATCTTATCTTAACCCTTTCTAGGCCAGCAAGGTGCTCCAGTCCGTGCGAATCCCATAGGACAGGTGAAGGGGTGACGCCCCACAGCAAGCGACGTGTGAGTTCTACTTCAGCTTTATCAAATCACTGTGTAAACTACTTTAAATATCCACTATTGGCAACGATCGAGCTAGGCCACAGTAACTTTTAACGCACGCGGCATACGAGCGAGTATTGTATAGACTGATCTGTATCTTTTTAGCGTAACGTAATCATTATGTAAAATACGAATTCTCAGACCTAGAAAATGAGGTCTGAGAATAGGTTGGAGGATAACTAAAATAATAAAACTACTTTTGCGGGGTCAACTTCTATGATTATAAAAACGCAAAGACAAACTGTTACCCGTGCCCGTTGGACGGGCGTATCACGGGTCCATTTTTTTTATGTAGCCCGTGGGCGATTGTGCAGTACAAGTAATTTTACTGTCCGGCAGTCCGAATTTTTACGGTCCGATATGGCACGCCATATAATGTATATACTAGTTTGTGCACTATACGTAATTTTAACGTCCGACATTTTACTTTTCGCCATTCCGGAACGGTTTTTCCGGTCCGAAATGACAGCAATGAAAAACGTGTTTATGCTTGTGCACTCAGAACAATAATTGTTCTGAGACGTTTTGTAACTTCCTAACATAGTCGGGTTGTAGTCAGGTTGTACCGCCATTAAAATTTATGGGCGTTTCGTTGGTACATTGCTTTTTTCTTTTGAAGTTTCGCCAGACTGCCCTAAACTGAGGCGTATCATCCGTGTAAAGACGGACAAGTGCACAAGCCAATCATCCGTTTTTTTTCATGCCACTTCGGACCGTAAAAAATCGGATGTTCGGACAGTAACATTCCTTGTAGTGCACAATCGCCCTATAAACGCCCCACTGCAGGCCACAGATCTTCTCTTGAAGAGAGATGTTTGATTTTGGGACCGGTCGGCAAGGGCACGGCGCATGCATCAAACGTATTGTCTTTATATAAATGTCTCTCTCTCTCCCTCTCTCTCTCTCTTTAATGCCTGCACTACATTATCGCCGATGATTATCGTCTATAATCGGCACGATCATCGTGCAAGCATCCTCATAGTCGTCCGTAGTAGTTTGTCGAACGCCAAGCGTCGCAATGGACGTGGAGTGTGTTGCTGCTGCAACCATTTTTTTAATTGCTGTGTACAACCATTATGTAAACGTGTTTCAACGAAAAGCTGTGAAAAAAAAATGGAGGAAAAGAAGATGGTGGTGTTTGATTCATCGTAATATTGACACAAAAACACGCACGTGTGCCACGCTCCACTGTCCGACAGCGAATGAATCGCCGGCGATCGTGTGGGCACCTCGACGAATCACTCGACGATGCACTTTGATGCGTGCCCGAAAAACCGACAACTTGGCGATTGCCGACGATGGCCTGCGACGACAGACGATTACAGCCGAGTATGCCCTCTACACGATCGTGCTCGCGCGTAATCGTCTGTATTCGCCGATCATGTAGAGGAGCCATAAAACGATATAGGTGGCGTATCGGGATAAACAAAAAGAAAGTAAAAGCTTTGCGTTTTGAGGGCGCTAACCAGCGCCACCAGTGGAAAAAAGTCGTACCTTGTTTTATAATGGATTGGCAATTTCAAGCTTTGCTGTGTGGTGTCGGCCTAGAGAATAGCACCAACCCAATTCTTTCTGCGGGTGTCGTAAAAGGCGACTAAGGGACACAAACCGGGAGGTGGGCAGCAGCGCCCCCTGCAGTACAATTCCACCGAACTGCGATCCCCAACCCGTATGCCCAGCGTGGGGATTATGGGCATTACCTCCTATGATAGCTCAACGTGGCGCTCTTTAGGGGAGGGCTATGTCCAGCAGTGGACTAGTATAGCCTGACGATGATGATGATGAATTTCAAGCGCTGTATTTGAACACCTGAGATATTCTTCTTCAGGCTATACTAGTCCACTGCTGCACATAGCCCTCCCCTAATGAGCCCCATAGCGCAACGTTGTGCCATCATTGGATTGGCCTCGGTGGAGCAGCGGTTTGGCACGCTGACTGTAAAACCGAAGGTCTCGGGTTCGACCCCCGGCCGGGTCAAACTGGGAGACGAACTTTTCTAGTTTTTCTCGGGCCTTGGATGTTATCTATGTATTGATTGTATTAAATCTATCGCCGAGTTAACACCTATAACACAAGTCATTTAGTTGTACTTAGTATAGGGCTAACGAGATCTGTGTAATATGTGCGAGAATATTTATTTATTTATTATCCCCACGCTGGGCATGCGGGTTAGGACATTAAAAAAAAAATCCGTTGTAAGAATTATTTTACATTGAAACATGGACCGATATTTTTTCTAATATATCCTCATAATGCATTACATTACGTTAAAATGATACACGTCAGTGGTCGTCATTATATTTAGAATTTATACTATTATAATGTTGTTGTGAAATATTAGTTATTTAGGATCGAAGGTGGCAATTCTGATTTTTGCGGTGCAAACAGTTTTCGCCGATCAATGATGCGCCTTGATTAAGAATCGTTTCAAACAAAAATGCCACTTGCGTTAGTCACGGGACGGTCACCCATCCTGTACCTGACCGCGCCCGTTGTTGCTTAACTCAAGTCATTGATTCCAATCACTCGGTTCGGCTGGGCCACGCGCGCTTCTTAAGCTACTAGTACCTACTAATCAACTTGGTATAAGATTTATAACCACGGCACACGTATATTTCGAGAAATTATAATTGCCACCATTGATTTCGTAGGAATTCTTATGTTTTACTAATCTATATGTTTCATTTGTAAATATGGCATGATTTAAATGTTTTTATTTTCAAAGAGATCTAGTCAAATGTATCAAGTGTATTTTAATGTTATAAAGTTATATTAGGTCTGTTTTGTTTAAAAATAAGCATATTTCCTTAATCACAACGAGTTTTAAGACGTTTTAGACTATCTATGTAAGTTGTAAATCAAACAAAAAAAAGTTATGTATTTTATACAAAAAATGAAAATTCCGCCATGATAAACTCTCGATGACTAACAAGTCTAATAATATAATTATTACGGTAAGTAAATTAAAACTTATTCATTCGATTTTTCACCAAAAACTTAACAGAGATGTATGTGATCTTATCACTGAACCGTGCAAGGTGCGGCCACACGGAAGGAGCTGGGACGGGGCGCTGAAAAGACGCGACCCATGGTATATAAGTCACGCCCTCGCCTCGTCTCTTCGATGTGGGCGGCACAAAATGTACTAAAGTCGCTTCATGCTAACTACCTAGCGCCACAAATGGAATACAAATCATAATTTGTTTTATAATACGTTTTTATCTACCTACTTTCTTTTTGTTATCGCATTCGTCAACTGCAAACGATTGTGCACCCTATTTGCATGTTTTACCTTGTAGTGAAGTTCGATTCTTGTATGCATTACTCGTCACGTAGAGGACGGCGAATGCTACTCTGCCGCAACACAGTGTTAACTACCGCGGATGGCAGTACAAGTCGTCTTTCTGCTGTTACTAAAATTGTTTATTGTACCCAACTACCTACATAGAATTTATTGGAGTATAACAGATTTGTGCAAATGCTTAAGACCATAAGTGCCTTTTGACATGCATCCGGCCGCCGTCCGGTCGCCGGGCCGGGTAAAGTAGTGATTATGAGCTCCGGTCGCCGGCCGGTCATTGTGCATATGAAAGCTGTCATTGGAGCTCATTCATTACTACTCTACCCGGCCCGTCGACCGGACCGGGTGCATGTGAAAAGGCACTATAGTTTATGATTATGATCTAAAAGTGAACATGAGAAATTTTAAAAACCTATTTAGAGGCTGAAAATTCCACCCATGCCGAGACTCGAACCCGCAACTCTGGCTATCCGTGCTAGCGCTCTTTCCAACTGAGCTAATGGGTGACTCACCGGCATCAGTGAAATTTCGAACCTCTTTTCAATATTCTCTGTATTACGTACAGGCAGCGACATCTGGCTGAAGTAACTTGCATCACTTGCAGCCCCGATTACCTACTTTGCAGTTAGGTTTTTACATTGGAATGATATCGCTGTACCCACATGATTATATTATTTTTAAATTGTCCTTAGCACGGGTTAGTGCATTAAAAATAATATAAACATGAGAAATGTTAACAACTGCGACAACCTTTTTTAGAATCTACAGTCTGGAACCTAGAATCAACCTAGGACTTTAATCAATTTCCGCTGAAAACGACCGTTTTTGGCGGAAATCGATTAAAGTTCTCGGTTGTTGATCCTAGTTCCAAGATTATATTAGATTACATTAGAACTCCTTATTGAAACTTGAAACGCTCATACTGGAAAGATATACCAGTGAAGGATTATTTTTGTTAATTGCATAATTTTACGCTATATTATTTTAGTTATGTTAAAGGCTAAAATGCACTATTTATCATACAGTCCGACTTATATCGGTATATAAATCACACAGTGACGTGTACACAGTCACTCACTCATACACACACACTCTCTCACTCACTCATTCACTGACATACTCACAATATATTTCATCTCAAGACTGATTGTTTTTATTAATTACTTTTTATTTATTTAGATTTTAACAGAAATGTAATTACTTACCTTCTTTTAGTTAAGTTGAAGTATAGACGTGTCCTAACTACAATCACTCCCGCACAACAACTCTGGGAATAGGGAATGACTGAAAATCAGCGCTGCACGCACCTTACGAGCTGTGATAGCATTAGCCGAGTCGTTCCCTTTTGCCTCACTAGACTAGTAATAAATAAGATGATAGATAATGTTTAATGTTAATTTTAAGCTAGTTTGTGAGTGGCAATAAAAATATTTTTATTCTTATTATTATTATTATTGTACACACCAGAAAATAAAACACATAAAATGCAGACACTCATTAAACTAGATTGTAGTTTCTTAAAATAGTTGTCACTCTTGTTAAGATTTCTCATATTCACTTTTGGCTAAAGGCGTATTATAAAACAAGTTATGATTTTGTTTCAATAGATGGCGCTAGTAAGAACCTTAAATTGCCCTCTGTACGAATGCTTATGCTCGTCAACTCTGCGCGCGCACTACAAACTCAACATTCCTGCATCGCGCAATCAAAGTGTTTCAATGACATACAATAAATATAATGCCCGACTAACATTAGTTGGACCGGCTGTCCCCAGGCATACGATTTGCCTAACGGGAAATTTCCCTTTATAGTGGAAGAGCACGATCACACGTTCTTCTCTGTACTCGTAAATTCCTCGCCTCTTCTGTGTGACCGCTGCCTAAGTGATGAAAATCACTGCAATGTTTCCATTAGCATCTATGTTGGGTTAAGACAGGTTGTGTTAGACCTAGCCTAAACACTAAACCGTGGATTAACTAGACCCGTTGGTGCAGCTGAACTCTAGTGCGTAAATTCTAGTTAATAATTAAACAAAGTACCATTCGAAGTCGCCTTTAAAAGTATATAGAAATTATATTAAAAAGTTAATGTAGATAAGGGTTTACTAGTTGAATTTTAGCCGTTATCTTCTACCTAAATAAGCTAGCATCGACACACACACTTCACTGGTAAAGAGCAATTCTATTCTCAATAACCATCGCTGGATTTGAAAGTAAACAAATCAACATAATCTCACGCCTGTATCCCAGATGGATAGACCTGCAAAATCATGCAACTGAGATAATCCTTCGCTAGCGGTGAAGAAAAACTTCGTAAGAAAACACTGCTGTATTTACTTACTTCAGCGCTTCCTACGTACTATGTATGGCTTAATCCGCTACTTGACTCGTATCAAATTTGACGCGATAAATAAATATTTCCTGTAGTATTTAACGTAAGAAACTGAAATATATTGACTTTGCTAAGTAAGTATGTAGGATGGCTGCATAATTTGAAAATAAATAAAATATTTTTCGCTTTTAACTCGGAACGGTGAAAACGCTATCCGCCATGTTGAAAGCATCTTTCGTTTGTAAACAAACATTTGTCAGCCAGAGCCGGTGGACATTGATTATTATAGGACTTACATCAAAGTGATCTTCACGTAAATACACCCGAGTTTCAGAAAATAAAGTATCGAGGTCTCTTTTGGCAAGTTTGAGACAATTTTTTCATATGTTTATTTCACTGGGTTCACGAATCTACAACTTCCCAGGGGTCTTTATTGACATGTTTTTGCATTCTCGAACAATGCAATAATGATAATTGCTTTATTTTGCATGTAAACTCAATGAAATCATGGTTGCGTCGTTGTTATTTCACTATGCTTACAAATTACTCACAGATGTTGAATGTCAAACTTTGCTTACAAGTTTTCAGGTCTTCAAACCATAGACAAAAATGTCTGACTGGACTTTTGGCCGTTTAGCAAAGCAACGTTTTAAAATGTACCTATTTTTTGTTGCTTTTAGGTCCTCAAAAATATAGGTACTAAAATATTTTTTGGTCTAATGAGATATTTACCATTTAAGACTTACTTAAAAAGAGAGTCAAATAGCGGATTATGAGGCTAAGTGCGGAAATCTCGGGTCTAACAAGGACAAGATTGATAAATTGTCTGGTCTAATTTAGTCACAATGTAAATTAAAATCACTGGTTTAAGTCTAACGTCAGTGTGGACCTCGCTTTGATTCTGTAATAATAATTCCATTGCTAAAAGAAGTTAGTAGTAAAAACGATATTTTTTTAAAGTTCGCACCGGACTAAGTATCACAATAAACTAGGCATTTAAGTTGCACAGTCCACGAAAGTTCCTACATTCCGATGCTGTTACACTATTCCCGAATTCACAGAAAAATGGTGAAATGTCGCTTGTCGGATAGTTAAATACAATTTGGTGGGCGGAATTAAGACCCTACGCGGCGCTTACTAGCCCCACCAGTGTATATTCTTTGAAAAATCATGTATTCTTTTACAACGAGTGAAAAAATCATAGATCTATAAAATATAGTAGCCTTAATTAAAACTGTTTGTATACGGATTCCACTCGTTTATTAAATTTTATTACAATTTTCCGACGTTTCGGCACTTTTTCAGGTGCCGTGGTCTCGGATGACCTGAAAAAGTGCCGAGACGTCGGAAAATTGTAAAAAATGTAATAAACGAGTGGAATCCGTATAAAGACGGTTTTAATTATGTCTATTGCTCGTGTTAACCTTAGAAAATTCTATATAGTAGCCTTTTTTTAGAACCTGCGGACAAGAATCTAGGACTTATAGCTGTTTTGTGAAAAACAGACGTTTTTAGCGGAAATATAATTCTTGACATTACTATTTATTTCACTCGAGTACATATTTTAAAACTTCGTTGACTATCGTAGCTTATTTATTAATTACAGGGTATATTCAGAGTTAAACTCAGTTATCGTCGTAAATTCTAGTTGTTTTTAATTATGTCAATTAAAAAGTTGAAAACTTATCAGATGTTTCGGTCGCTGTGTTAGGAATTTCTTGTCAATTTTTACTATCCTAAGGTAAAGTTAAGTTCATATTGGATTGTTTAATATTAAATATGTTATTGACGTTGTAAAGGGATCAATAAGATTTGTGTGCTGAAGGGAGAAGGTGTATTGCGGTTATGATGAATTTAAAATAAAATAAGTACCTTAGTTTTGATTATTTAGTTATGAAATAAAACAAGTAAAAAATAAGTGTTAATGCGCCGGACGGTGTTAACCAGCGCCACCAATGGAATAAAAAACATACATTGCTTCTGGCCCCACACTAGGATACCCCGTGCCGTGGGAACCAGAAACAACGACGTCACAAACACGTAAACATCCAAGACCTGGGCTTTTTTTTGTCCTCAGCCGGGATTCAAACCCGGATCCTCTTGCATGGTAGGCAGATGCGCTACCGCTGCGCCCGTCAATAATTTTTATAATAGGTTTTTTTTTTTTTTCGAAAAGGGAACATGGAAAATATTAACAACCGTGACGACCATTTTTAGAATCTACAGTCTAGAACCTAGGACCAACACCAAGGTTGTTGATCGATTTCGACCAAAAAATTTTAGCGCTAAAACGGCCGTTTTTAGCGGAAATCGATTGAAGTCCTAGAATGTTGATCCTAAGGCTTTATGTTCTAAAAAATGTCATCACTGATATAAAAATTTTTGGTGTTTACTTTTTGGAAAAAGCGTAATATAAAAAAAGTTACGATTTTTATTACATTGATGGCACTAGTTATCACCGCCCAGTGCCTTAAAATCCCTTTGATTAGCCCTTTAGTTCTAAATATTATCCTTCTAATCCCTAGCGTCCTAGAAATAGGACATCACGAATAACATTCTTAATTTACACCCAATGATTTAGTAGGAAGTCCGGAAAACTTACAGTTTCAGGTCCAATATTTTCCTCATCATTTTTTTAACAACAAGAAGAAAAAGTTATTTAAAATCTGCGAATTTTAGAAAACTTGAAGGAACTGTTACCTCCAAGGCTTAGGAGGTTAAATCGTCGAACTTTGTTGCTACTATATCTCCCTATGAACTTATTGTTTTTGACAGTTCAACACAGTTATTATGGCGGCGCGAGTATCATGTTTTGTGGCCATGAAATGTCAGATATGACAATAAATGTATCTTTAAAACACCTATTTAAAGGCTAAAAATTCCACCCATGCCGGGATTCGAACCCGCAACCTCTGGCTATCCGTGCCAGAGATCGCGGGTTCGAATCCCGGCATGGGTGGAATTTTTAGCCTCTAAATAGGTTTTTTAAAATTGTCCTTAGCACGGGTTAGTGCATTAAAAATAATATAATAATGTATAACATAACATTTACATACAAGCACATACATTGCTTCTAGCCCCACACTAGGATACCCTGTGTCGTGGGAACCAGAAACAACGACATCACAAACATGTAAACATCCAAACACGTATATTTGACATTTAAAGCGCAAGGCTCGCGTCGTTTTGCTACCTATGCTGGATAGAAGAATTTATGGATGTTATATTGGACGGTTACTTAAAAAGTAAACTCTCTTTCTGTAGAGAGTTTTCAAATTTATTGTTATTATAATAAGAATAGATAACACTTTATTTCAAGCCAATTATTAAGTATATAAAAAAGTAGGGTCAGAGGGCCCAATGGCACCCAGATTACTTGATAACAACTCTGGGTTGCCAGTATCACAAGAAATGTGTTGCTTTATTAATTTCGTGAGCAATGCCCACTATAAAGATTGAAATTCTATTAGATTCTAATTAATTCATGTAGGAAATTGTTGATATTATTTTGAATACTTAATTTTTAGTACAATTTTTTTAATTGATCTCTAAGAGTCTCTTGCTCGTGTTTTTCGCTAGCTTAAGTTTTCTGTGAATTGGGCTACATTACTTCATAACTATTACCTAAGTATCTAGCTAGTCAATAAAGTTAGCGAATACAAAGGCATCGCTTAGTACAAAATCGCTATTATATCGTCGAATCACAGTTCAATTATGTACACATCTAATTTATAAATTTACTTCATTGTACCTGTATTGTAAATCATTTTCCCTTAAATATACCAACTTACTTTTAGATGTAAATTTGAATAGGAATTTTGATTATTGAATTGTCATCGGATGAACTTACTAGGCTTTCTGTTACAATACAATAATGTGTAGGTAGTATTGACGAAAGTTTTAGTTCAAGAATTTAATTATGCATTGATTTGTATGAACATCCACGAACGAAAGGCGCTCTGTCTAAGACGGAGTTTACACGTTCAGTCTGGCGTCAGTCAATTCCATCAGTCTGGTTAGACTGACGGCAGACTGATTGTCTATTCAGTGGACTGATGGACCAGACTGACGGATATTCTAATATTTTGACGCTCCATCAGTCTGGCATCAACCGAGCTTGATCAAGGTCACGGACTGAACTGACGCCAGACTGAACGTGTAAACTCCGTCTAACAGAACTACCTACTCTCGAACGAACTAGCTACGCATGAGCTGAGTGTAATCTCGTATCAATTGTATGCTAAAAGTTCAACCCTTCTAATACGTAACATTCCACTTTATCGAGTTAAGCATTTAGCCGACTCCAATGTGTCAAAATATGTATGCATTTGACAGCTGGAGTGGCTTAAAAAAAACGTAAAACCAACGTCACTCAATGGGGAGGAAAACGCAAAGCTGATTCCAGATGTCGCCACCGGCGAGTAGGCCCAATACGCCGCCATTAGCTTGTTGTTGATATTCGTGTTGAGTTTTCTTTCTTAATATTTACTAACAAAATGTACTCCATGATGACCGTGCCGCAGCTAAAGGAAGAGTTAAGAAAACAGAAAGCTTTTTTTATTTTGGTAAAAAAGCTGTTTTGAGAGGCTGTCCAATTTTTTCTTCTCATGGCCTTTTCCCACAACTTTCTTCTTTTAAAATCCTTGGGAAACATATGAATCCCTTTATTCTGACAACCACGTGCAGCACAGTTCGTCATTTTGTGAACTATACAAGAAAACAAATAAGTAAACAAAAAAAATGTATGGCGTTTGACAGCTTTGACATTTTATTTAGGCTTAGTCGATCATTTGCCCTCTGCCGGGATAAAAAAGCAGTTTTTCTCCCCATTCAGTGGATACTTACCAATAGAACTCAATAGAACCCCTGGTAATTTGGAAATATGTCGCATAATGTCATGTTGTTAGATATTTAAAGATGAAGAGAACTTGCGACAGAACCAATAATGCGACAAAATTGCAAAGTTAAAGGATCGCGGTAAAACATTTCAATTACTTGATAGCGTTTACTGCACTCATTCGATATTAATACGAGATATTAAGTCATGTGTTATTGACACGAAAAAGGGAAACTTTTTCACGCTTTATGTTACTATTGGGAGTCTACATACATGCTGACTTTTTATTCAGTAACCAAATTGAAACATAATGCTTAGTACATATTAGTAGCCTAAAAAACCTTTGCGGTTGCTACGCGCCTCAAAAATGGAGTCAAAGAATGTTACATGACCTAGAGATAAAGCTAGAACCACACTGATCCGTCAACTTTACTGCCTATGTACCAAAAACATGTTTTCAATTTCATAGGCAATGATGATGAATTGAATGAAGACCATTTACACGAGTTTTTCCTAATATACGTCAGGATGTAACGCTGTGGCTTGGTAAA
This sequence comes from Yponomeuta sedellus, assembly GCA_934045075.1. Classification (NCBI taxonomy): domain Eukaryota; kingdom Metazoa; phylum Arthropoda; class Insecta; order Lepidoptera; family Yponomeutidae; genus Yponomeuta; species Yponomeuta sedellus. The sequence continues at coordinate 19,461,553 of OW203738.1, forward strand.
GCTTGGGATGTATGACAAAATGAAGTCAAAAAGTGTCCAAAAAAAATTAGGTACATAGCAGTCATTGCTAGATCACGGTCGATATGCGACGTGAAGCGCGATAGTAGCGGAGCAGTAGAACGCCAATTTTTCAATCGGGAGGTCGTGAGTTCGATGCCAGCATAGGCTAATTAATATGGCAAAACAACATTTTCCGAATCAGCTAGTTTTTATACATTAGGAGCACCTGGAAACGTGAATACAGCGTCTGATGTCAAACTTGCGTCGCGTACCGACTTTCCCACGTTCGCGTCACGTGCGTAGCGTACGTAAGATCAGTGTGGTTCTACCATAAATGGTGACTAAAAAGTCAGTATTTAAATTGTTTCTTAAATATCTCGGCTCAAAAACCACACAAGATATTGTACACTCGACAGCTGAGCTACCTTTACGTTTTCCTTTACAAAATTCCTCGTATCGCAAGTGAGTGCACGCATTCAAAAGCTGACGTGCTTTCGACTGTACAGACGACAGCAGGTCAACCTTAAAAAGTCGCCCTTAACGGAACTGGTTAAAGTGTACGCAGATATGAAAAAAGACTACGTGTGTACAATCGCGTGGATGTGTTCAATTCGTCAAATTGTCAAACACCTATGCGCCTAACTAAACTGCTTGTTCACAAAGTGTATGGATATAGTCGAGAATTCTGTGATAGGATATAGGTACTCGGACGACCCTTTGACTGGTTGAAGACCATCAGGTAAAGTCGGTTTTAATAATTATATATTGCTTAAAAGCAGTAACCGATGAAAGATAGTCTTTACTATGGGGTCAAAAGGTTGTCCGATGAACTTGAGTATTTTAAACTATTGTCAAGAGCGTGGTTGCTTCAAAAGTTGCACACTCGAACCTTAACCAGATGCAAACATTTTCTTCAACGTAAAGATATTAAGTACATCTGTTAGCCTCTGCCTTTGGGTAGAATTTGTAGTGACGAAAAAAAACTCCGTAGCAGTTGAAGTCGTCCGTCATATTTAATACTCTCAGTATTATTCTGAGTTAATACTTGAGGGGGCGATCACTAACAGCGCGCTATGTTTATCCCCGACTGCATACACAAGTATTGTCCATCCACAGGGTAAATATTATCAAATTCAAAAATGTTTTATTTAAATTACTACAAAAACTGCGACTTAATAATGGTTACAAGTTAAACGAGGCGTTCATTTCAAAATCTATATAATTTTGAAGAAAAAATGGACAAAAAAGCTCCAAACTTAGTTTTTTCAAAGTAGGCTTTGAAAATGGTGCTTTTAACAGAGTTTACATAATTATTTTAAGACTTAGAACTCATTGTGCTGGCTTTATAGGGTTCTAGAGATAATGGGGGGTTACACTCCACGATGCGAGCCACTTTTACTACACAAAAAAATCAACTGATCCAAATTAAATTTACCAGCTACGCGTAGTATTTTATGAATAACTATAATAATGTGGTTTTTAAATAAAATTGCTGTGTCCGAAAACGTGTTTCAGGCAGTAATAAGGCATGAGTTCTATGTTTTATAAATAATTATATAAACTGTGTTAATTAAGGAGGAGTTTTTTTGTCCATTTTTCTCCAAATTGATCCAGATTTTGAAATGGACACTTAGTTTAACTAGTGACGTGCAATAAGTCACAGTTTCTGTGTAATTATCTTGTCAGTTGAATAAAATACTTTGATTTAATTAATTAAAAATGTATCGAATGGCCTGTTTCTAGACAACGTTCAGTATTGTAAAAGTTGTCAGTACCTTTGTAGAAACGCCCATTTTTTTTTTATTTATATGGGGATTTTATCACGTAACACCTTGTATAGGTCTTGGTCATATTGAAGCAACCACGCGCTGCAAGTAACATTGCCTTGTAGTGGAGCCGCGGGACCGGAGGTAGAGGCAGCTAGGCTGCGCTATGTTTCTTCAATAAACCTATTGTAAAGTTACCAAAAGCGTGAAGTTTTATTCCGTTTTCCTGCACTCCCATTGATTCCTAGAGGTCTCCCAAGATTCCCAAGATTTTTTATATACAACTGGATTCCCACACAGAGGGACCTGTTTAGTAAAATTGCAATTATTATATGGAATCAGGAGTTACTTGGTGGGAATCCATAATAGCATTAAAATGTAAAAATTACTTTGCTAAATTCCGCCAAAAAATCCCACAAGAAGCAAGAAACGAACACACCACCACCGACACCAATACTTGAGTGAGTAAATGCGCGAAGCGTTTCGCCTCTAATACGAGGCACCCTCAGGCTCACAAGTCTGAGGATGCCTCGAAATAAGTAATTTTCGCATTTTAAAACTACAATTAATGACATGACAATTCGATGTACATTGCAAAATCGATTACCCATAGAGAAACCAGAGTTAAGACTCTGGTACGCAGTACGCATTGTAGCAGTCTTAACATCATCATAATAATTAAACTTATTAACGAAATTCAGTTTTATTAAACTCTGCCTTGACAGTAATATATTTTAAAAACCTATTTAGAAGCTAAAAATGCAAGAGATGCAAATTACTTCAGCCAGATATCGCTGCCTGTACGTAATACGGAGAGTATTGTAGAGGTTCGAAATTTCATTGATGCCGGTGAGTAGCTCATTAACTCAGTTGGTAGAGAGCTGGCACGGTTAGCCAGAGGTCGCGGGTTCGAGTCCCGGCAAGGGGGGAATTTTCAGCCTTGGTTTTTAAAATTTTATTGCATTAAAAATAATATAGTACATAGGTAATATAATTTATCCTGTCAAGCCCAATCCAGTGAATAAGTGCAAAAATGACTTGCACTGTGATACTTGCAGTCATCCGTGGATAAGTTGTATACATGGATACGTAATTTTCTATTAACTTATCCAGTGGTGCCTTCAAGAGGTAAGAGATATCGAATAAGATTTCACAGATACCGTTGGAGGTGTTGAAAATGTAAAAAACGCTATGGTAAAATTAAAAACTTTATTTCCAAATAAGTGGTTCACAAAATACTTATACATAATGTTTCATCGATACAGCTTTAATTAAATACAAATTCAAGTTACAATTTCTTGATCTATTTCCTTATAGCTAATTGAAGAGTACCAAAATCTGAGTTCCAAAAAGGGAACCGGGTGCATGCCCTAGTTACGATACATATAAATTTATTGCCAAACACGGTGACAGCGTTTGTAAAATTTAAATAGACACACTAGAGAGAATGATTCACATCTTTCTACTATAGAAAGAAAAGCACAAGACAAATTTATTATAAATATTATTTATACAGATTAGTCAAAAGATAAGGAGAAGATAAACGAAGAAAATATTAGTTCAACGTAAAAAACATTGATATTGTTTCAATGGTTTCAATGAATCCACTCCAAATTTAAATCTTCTCATGTGAAAGAAAATATACGTCATACTTAGTGCACTTTTAATTCGTGACTATTAGCTTTACTAGTGAACAATTTTACGATATCTTTTATAAATTCTGTACGGTAAATTCTTTAGGGTACTATTATCCCTGTAAACCGTTGGGAGGCAAAATATTTTATTAATACAATATTAGGAAAACATCTATGGAAATAAAGTCTAATACATAACACAAACAAAATTGTTACTAAATCGTTTCGCGAATACTGATCGTAATTTAGGAACTACTTATAGCCATTACACATATGAGAATTTAGATATAAACAGAACGCCTTACTAATGTTTAGAGCACAAATTTTTTAAAGTGGCCATAGACAAACCTCTTTATCACAGCTGTCGAAATGCAAACACATAATGCATCGTCCCTTGTAATAAAGCTAAGTGCGAACATGGCTTAAGTCTTAAATCTATGTCTTACGGTAAAAGAAACGAGACTTGTCTATGGTCAAGAGTTTTTTTTTTAACTAATTGACGCAGGGTCAAGCTACTCGCATTTTTATCCTACCCTCACTGGCAAACTAAATTGGCTATGAATTTTCCTAAACTTTCGATGGTACTAAAAAAATAAATAATGAATCGCTTATGTATTTAAACAATACTTAATATTAATATTTAGTTTGAAGACATCTTTGTAGTTTGTTTTGGTCCCTAGAATCAATTTGTACTGAAAAGTTGATTCAGAACACAAACTTAAAATGACATTTCAACCAAACATTTTCTAACACTTTTTTACATGAGTCGGGTTTCTTTGAACAATATTTGATAAATAACATTATTATAACATATTCATCATAATTATAGTTCATTCGCAAGCCGGTGTTAAAATTACACAACATCACAATCGTTATGATAACAGCCTTTTTTTTTATTTTGATTTTTTATTCATTTTATTTTTACACTTACTTAATGATTTAGGAAATATTCTTTGTTCTTGGAAAATGTCTCGGTCTTCAGTTTCACATTTTACTGCAAAGTTAAAATAAAACCTAAAATACCGCTAGAGAACAGATTATTTCCTAAATTAAATTATTAATTACTTAGCTAACGTTGCTGGATACATTCAGAGTTTTATGAATTATATAAAGACTCATAAAAACATGAATTATCACGCGAAAACCTTTAAGTTTTATAAAAATACTACGTAAGATAAAACTTGTGACTTTTAACTTACAACAGCAGTTGTTGATGATTTAATAACGTAGTATTTGTACAATACTTTGGTTCAGGATCACTTCCTAAATTTCTCGTACCTACGGAATACTCACCTATTCGGCAAAGTATCTTGGTTGGTACTATTAATATTACGACATAAGAAGACTTCTAACAAAGCGATTCCCATAGAAACGTAGTTAGGTTTTTATTTATAAGCGAGCTTTCATTTCCGGATTGCAATGAAATTTTGCCAATATATTGAGATCACAAACCTACGATTTATGATTGTTAGAATTGGAAAGAAACTGATCAAAAATAAATAGCAAATAGCCTCGTGATTTGCCTTGTTTCTATGAAATTGTATGAGGCTCATTTTTCTTATATTCTGTTAATCTCAGCTGTAAACACGAGTAAACCGTGATCCTATTTGCGAATTTCTGAATTGAGAATTTCGTTAAGTAAATAGTTCACTAGGTATAGTGGTGCCTCTTCTAATGTCTCAGAAAAGAGCGTGACAAAACGCTGCTAAAGTATTTACTTGGTGAAATTCTCAATTGTATTGGTAGTGTCGTTAGAGTTGCAATCGATGTCGCTTGTGAAATAAAACTATACTACTCTACGTTTGTATGAGAATTTCTCCTCGAGTAAACCTCTTAAGGACCATCTATAAATTACATCGCCAGCGTGTGACAACGGAGGGACGAATCATAAGTTTCGTGACGTCACACGAATAAATTTACAACCCCCAAAATTTTAAAATATATTACCTTACTAAACTTTATTCTTTGTAGCTTGAATTTTCTGTTATGTTTTGACACAATTATGTGACCATCTGGCCTCCTAAAAATCATGAATTGCGTGTGATGTAATTTATGGATGGCGTTTTACTAACATGGCCAAACTTCACATTACGATTAAAACGATAATTTGTCGTATCAAAACTTGGTGTTTACAGTCACAGCCTATATCATTAGACCGTATTAAAAATCCATCAAACAATATCTGATAGTAACAAAATTCAATATCCTTTCGTTTTTATCTAGGTACAGACTGATACATAAGAATAGAAACTCTGCAGCAGCCATTGTAAGAGACAGAGATGTGCAAGATGTAATAAAAGTTTTCGTTAATAAAAATTACCAGAGATAAGAATCGGGAAGTTGTCTAGAATTAGTGAGAAATTTTAAAAACCTATTTAGAGGCTAAAAATTCCGTCCATGCCGGGACTCGAACCCGCGACCTCTGGCTAACCGTACCAGCGCTCTCGCAACTGAGCTAATGGGCAGGTGCCGGCACCAGCGAAATTTCGAACCTCTTTACAATATTCTCTGTATTATTTTTAGTAAGAAATTGATTCTACTTTGTTTTTGTCTGGGCCGCAGCTTTCTAAAATCGTGAAGTACTTTTGACAGTTATTAAGAGCGTGTATGACTTCGTCTTTTCCAGCCGCACGAATCATAGTTTTTAATTATTGTAAAAGTATGAATACATCATGAAAGTATAATAATAATAATATTGGCCTTTTATTGAGATGATTTATACAGCGTCCAGTGGTATCTTCACTCACACTAGATGGGTGAAGGGACCACTCCGACGCTGTAGTGCCTGGGTCATGGTTTTATAGATGGTGTAGGCATGAAAGTATACACATTGACAATTAATGTAGGACACAGGCACTAGGTAATAAAATTACGGACATTTTAGACATAATTATGTCCTTTAATTTTATTTATATATTCACGGTCCTTTATATAAAACACGATTGCTTGTAACACATTTCAGATCCCGTATCTTAGAGAAAGACGTTAACACATAGTATTATAATGTTTAAGTAGAATAATTTTTACATAAATAATACCATGAGATTATGATACAGAAAAATAGTTACTAAAAATGGTAAAACTCTGTCTGAAATTTGTGGTTACGTCTTCCATTTTACCATAGAATTTTAAATTGCATCCAAGGAGTATTATAAGGAATCGCATTTTTATAAATAAGACTTGAAGTATATGGAAACAAAAACACGTCTTAAATATCCGGTTTTCGATTTTTGTCAATAGAACACTTTTTTTCTAAAAAAAATATGAAAATCAAAATTACAGAACGAGTGACGAACGCCGACGTCATACTAGCCCTTAGGGCCGACTGTCCCATCGTTTACAACGCCCTAAAGCTTTTCGTTGCAGTCCTTGTCGGCCTCGTACCTCAAGGCCTTCTCATTAAGCGGTTCCTCCTCAGCGGTCTTCCCAGCATCAGCCTCCGGAGCCGGCTGGGCTGAGTTCCAGGGCTGCAGCTCGCCCGTGCCGAAGCAGACGAAGCAGAGAGCGCCCACCATGTAGGTACCGGCCAGGATGAAGAACACGATCTGCCATTGCTCGTAGGTGTTCTGTTGGGAAATTGAGCCACAGATTAAAAAGACGAAAATTGAGCGGTTTGCCCAAAAAAAAAACTTTAAAAACCTATTTAGAGGCTAAAAATTCCACCCATGCCGGGATTCGAACCCGCGACCTCTGGCTATCCGTGCCAGCGCTCTCATCATTCCGATGTAAAAACCTAACTGCAAAGTAGGTAGTCGGGGCTGTAAGTGATGCAATTTACTTAAGCCAGATGTCGCTGCCTGTACGTAATACAGAGAATAGTGTAAAGAGATTCGAAATTTCACTGATGCCGGTGAGTCGCCCATTAGCTCAATTGGAAGAGCGCTGGCACGGATAGCCAGAGGTCGCGGGTTCGAAAGTGGGCATGGGTGGAATTCTTAGCCTCTAAATAGGTTTTTAAAATTGTCCTTAGCACGGGTTAGTGCATTAAAAATAAAAATAGTACAAAAAAAACCGGCCAAGTGCGAGTCAGACTCGCGCACCGAGGGTTCCGTACAAACCTGTATTATAGACCTGAGTATTTGGTATGAACTTCAATTTAATACCTCTACGCGTTTATGAGGAAATGGGTAGTAAGTTTAAAATTATTAAAAAAAAATATATTATGTGATGTAACTAAAAATTTATGGTTTTCGTAATTTTTCCTTTATCTATGCTATAAGACGTTGCTTCGTACCAAATTTCAAGATTCTGAGTTCACGGGAAGCACCCTGTAGGTTTTGATTCCCTTGCAAGTGTCGAAAATTTGCGGCATAAACGGCTGTATCTTTTGATTGCGTTGGCTTAGAAGTTTGATTTTTTCACAGCTTCAAGGGACAGTAGACCTGAGTAATTGATATAAATTTCAGCTTCATACCTCCACGCGTTCCTGAGAAAAAGGGTCTTGACAGACGGACGGACGGACAGACGGACAACAAAGTGATCCTATAAGGGTTCCGTTTTTTCCTTTTGAGGTACGGAACCCTAAAAAACTGTCAATTTTTTTTTCTTAGTGGCACCTCAAATCGGTCCTAATTTAGACGACTATTTCTGCCAATGACGAGTCAGTCATGGGAGTGACACTTCACTTTTAAAAAATCCTAACATGAACTGGATTCCACCGTGACAGATTTTTAGCCTTTATTTTCTCTGTGCTATAAGAGTATACGTCACAGGTATACCACAGATTAAAAAGACTCAGGTATACCTACGTCCTACTCCAGTGCACACGTGACAGTTTAAATAAAAACAAAATCACCATCCTGTGACTATCGCTAGTGGCATTGTATCGGAGCGCTTCCGTGCTTCCCAAGACACGTTAGGCCGTTGGTGCCGGCTGTCCTGTAATGGCAGTCGTTAAGCCATGTCAGAAACCTTATTGACGCCTATCATCTAATGGCAGTCGTTAAATCATGTCAGAGGCGATATGGGCGCTTGATAACTGCTGACAGTAAAGCCGTCCACTGTCTTACAATTCTTTACCAACCTTGACTTGGCCCCCGTGGTGCAGTATGGCCTAACCTTCCTGCGACGCAGGAAGAGACCTGTGCCCCAGCAGTGGGGACATACAAGGCTTGATATCGATATCGAAGGAAAGCCCCAATTTTGGATGTGTATGGAGACTTTATTAAGTACATCCTATCTGTTATATGGATCAAAACTCAAGGTGTCTGAGTTTTGATCCATATCATCCAGTCTAGATTGCTGCAGTACGTACGTGATGTTTGGTGAGTTCGCCGACCATTAATGTGGAGAGCCAGCCGCCGAAAGACGACAGCGTATTGGCCATGCCGAAGATCGTGCCTGGAAACAAGAATAGCGAATTGAAAATCGATGTATGAATTGTGATTTCATTTTCAATAAATGTCATGAATGTGAGGTCACAAGTTTACTAGAGGACCTGGGGCATTATTATGTAAGTATCCACTGAGTTGGGTGACGTTGATTTTTACTTTTTTTAAGCTACTCCGGCTGTCAAATGCATACATTTTTTGACACTTAGGAGTTGTCTAAATGCTTCACTCGATAGAGTGGAATGCTACGTAATAGGAGGGCTGTCCAGACGCTCGCGGGACAGTCGGTGGAAGTGGGAGGAGTACTCCGATGAGTACTTTCAGCGACTGTCCCCGTATGGAAGCCAGTTAGAAGATGGACCAGTACCTGACGTAAAAGCATTGACGTCATACTGACTATAAGGTAGGTCGATGTTAAGGCCTTTGCCCTATTGACCGGCCGTGACCGCGTCATTGATAGTCAAAACCAGTTTAAAGGCATAAGTACCTGTCGTAAAGGCAAGAAAGATCCACTCGTTTCATTCAGCTTCAGTGTGGTTGTAAATATGTTTTTTGAAATATTCAAATATCAAAGCCAAGAAAACGCATCATGTAGATAATGAATGAACTAGAGCGATTAAAACACTTAATACTGTCTGTATTGTATCCCCAATATTAACCTTATTTAACAACGATTTGTTAACATGTAGTCAAAAGCTGCATGAAACGAAATCAAGGCCCACAAGTTCTCTTCGGCCCGCAGTGTGCATATATTTACATGGACTCATTTGACTCCCTTTGACTCTATCATCGAAGCCAACTTCGAAGGCAAGTTTTCATTGTAAAACTCATCATCTTCACTACATTCACGTCTTTTAAAAACTGCCCAAGATGGTCTGGAAATTCAAAAGTTACACATCGTTTCCTTATTTATTATACCTAACACTGCTCATTCGGCTATGACGAGGAACTTTGCAAGTTCTTATATAGCAAGTTTTTTTAGGAGTGGTTTTTTTACATTTATGTTATGGTAGGATATAGGTACAGTCTGTTAGCTTTTAGAATATACCTCGGGCTCTATAGTAGGCTTCGCTTTTCGCCGAAAACAAACGAGTGTAATACTACTTCCTGCTCTGTATAAAACTTTTCTCCACTATTTTGAAAACTTATGCAAGTTAAGCGTCAATTTAGTTCTGATATTTCTATTACACTAATATATCCGATTCTATCCGATAGTGCTGAGGTATATTCTAAAAGCTAACAGGCTGTACGTGGCACTCACCAGTAGGGTTGCCAACTTTTTTTGTGACAAATATAGTATTTTCGAAGCTATTACCCGTAAAATTATAGTAGGTGGCAAAATAATAGTAAAAAAATAGTAAGTATGTGGTTATATATTTATATATTTTATTTTCTTTATTTTTTAAAAGAATATTTTTTATTCCCCTGCGCCTTAATAATATTTTTATTTTTAAGAAAATAATCAAATTATTCATTACAATCAAGTTTTAAGTTAAAAACCACCATTAATTTAGCTTTAATTAAATTCAAGCTAGCCCTGTTACGCTCGTCTCTCCATTTCGTCTTCATGACCGAAAATATGCGCTCTGTGAATGCTGAAGTAGCAGGAATTGAAAGAAGAAATGATATGATTATTAAAATATTAGGCAAATCTGAATCTATTAGGAGAAAAACTTCCTGTCATTTTTCCACGGCTGATTTAGAAGAAAGTTTTTGTTCAGAAAGTACTATGCCCAAAATTTTGTTGATTTCAATAATTTCTGAATGTAAATTATTAAAATTTATTTTTTACTCAGAATATAGTAGTTTCGCCTACTATATATATATATATATATATATATATATATATATATATATATATATATATATATATATATATATATGTTTAAATACATATGTGTATATATATGTACTATATTTAAAAAAAAATTTGAACCCCTAATATAGTAGGATACTATATTATATAGTAGGGTTGGCAACCCTACTCACCAGCCGGAACCGGCGTGCGTGCATGCATAGACTCTTTTGTATGTTTGATTTGTTTGATGGTTTATGCAGTTTATTCTTTTCATTATTAGATTTTTTATGTATTTGGGTAGATATCTATTTTGGCATGATTTTGTTATCTGTGTAAGTGTATTAGTATGTAGTGTTGTTGTGCACGTGCATAGACCCGTTTCACATCCCCACTCCGACTCCCCAAGGTTTGCTGGAAGAAATCTCTTACAGAGATAAGCTCGCCTTTGTACATGTATTTTATTTAATTGTATTTATTTTTTGTGTTTTTCGTGTACAATAAAGTAAAGACTCATGAACGCTGATGAAGCGAAGGTGAACTGTCAGGAGCGTGGCAAGTGGCGTTCCCTGATATCTGCCTACCCCTCTGGGATGCAGGCGTGAGGTTATGTTGCACTCACCACTGAAGTTAGGTGCGATATCCAGCCCGTTGCCAAGGTAACCGGCCGTGACCGCGCCGTTGATGGTCAGAGCCAGAGTGAAGATAGCCACGGACCAGATCCTGTCGTAGCCGACGAAGGCTTGCACGATCATCATTACGCCTGGGGGAAGATGGAGGAGAAAGCGTTAGTTTAGTGCGTCTTAGACAAATAGAGTACATTTTTTTTCCCAATCCACAAATCAAGTGTAGTTTCATGATCATAATCATCATTCAAAAGCGTTCGTGGCCTTTTCTGATTTTGATTTTTCTTGATTTTTCTGATCGTGAAATTTTCTGATGGCTGTAGTGGAAACGCGGAATATACACCGAAAGTGCGAGATATTATGCAAGGAATCTGGCAACTTATTTTGTTCTGTAACAATTAGACATTAGGTCTGTGTGTTCTCACCTGGTAGACCAACCGCGAGGCCCGTGAAGATCTTCCTGGTGGCTGTAGTGGAGAGGCGGCCGCTGCGCCGCAGACTGTCAGCCAGCACAGACGACGCCAGCGCGCACAGGTACTTGCCCAAGTAAGGAAGGGAGGATAGGAGGCCGTTCTGAAATAGGAGGTCACTTTTAGTCTCATTTTAGTATTCTTGATAAATTATAGATAGAATATGGAAGCGCTTGTGGCCTAGCCGAACCGAGTGATTGCAATCAATCAATTCAGTTATGCAACAACAGGCGCCGTCAGATGCTTATTGGGTGACCGTCCCGTGACTCCCGCTGGTGTTAATTTTCCGAGCGCTTCCGTGCCTCGCAAGGCATTTTAAGCGGTTAGTGCCGGCTCTCATGTAATGGCAGTAGTTAAGCCATATCAGAGGCCTTATGGACGGATTTGAAAACTTCTGACAGTAAGGCTCGCCCCTGTTTTACAATCCTCCACCAACCCGGACATGGCCTCCGTGGTGGAGTATGGCCTAATCTTCCCGCTATGCAGGAAGAGACCCAGCCCCAGCAGTGGGGACATGTAATATAAGGGTTGATATCGTATGTAAACTAGGAGTTACATAAGAGACTTAAACAATAAAATAGTAGAGTACAATTGGCGGCAACTGGACTTTTTTACTTGCCATCGGCAGAAGTTGACGTGACGTTCGTTTAAAATATTGAGACGTGCGTCGCCGAGATGACATACTCTTTCTAAGAGACAGGTGTTTCCCTTCGGACAGGACGATGTAAAAATGTTGTAAAGAAATTTAGGAAATACAAAAATAAATATTTAATTACCAGCTGATGTCGGGGACTTCGTCTGAGCAGGATTAGTGCAGGACGCATTAACGGGATATAAAGTATCCTTTGTCTTAATTCAGGTCTTTGTCGGTATATACGCCAAGTTTCATGTGACTCCGTTCAGTCGTTATTGCGTGATTGAGTAACAAAAATCCAAACATCTTCACAAACTTTCTCATTTATAATATTAGTAGGAACCGTACATTATTTTGTGAAAATGGTTTAATACTGCGTGTATTTGTGACGTCCTTGCTTCGTTACCATAGCATAGGGTATCGTCATTTGGGACCAGGACAAGTTATCCTCTCTTGACGTTTTGGATTGTATCAAGCAACTTGTTGTTTAATTTTTTGAAAGCAGCTTCACTAAATATGTACCTAATATTAATAAGTTATAATTGGAACTGATTGTTATTCGTAAAAACCAAAAAAAAATACTAATAATAGTTTTAAGAATTTAGCTAAGGCATCCTTATTATAAGGAAGTGCTAGTGTGCAAAAATTATGTAAAAAAAGGCTATGTAAAATATCTGGTAAAACTATTGTAAGCGAGACTACTCCCGCAGTCAAACCAAGTAATTGGTTTTGTGGAGCCTTATTTATAACATGTAATGTGGTCTTTTTATATTAATAAATACATACATATAACTAACTGTGAAGGAAAACATCGTGAGGAAACCCGAGGTTTGGTTGGCTCCGCACGTATTGACTAGTCTTTCCTGTGGGCTAGGCCGACTACGCTGTCAGGATGGTATAGGTGCTGGGCAAGCCTACACCATCGATAAAACCATGTCCCAGGCACTACAGTGTCGGAGTGGTCCCTTCACCCATCTAGTGTGAATGAGGATACCACTGGACGCTGTATAAATCATCTCATTACGTAGATGAAAAAAGGCCAATCATCATCACATATTGTGTTGTGTGGAACTTAGTACTATTAAGCGGTAACAAATGTGACTACCAATGTATAAATTCGTGGGCTCGTAGTAAAACGATATGTTTTTCCACGTTTGTGATATAATTTCGTCTCGATATGACAGCTTCAGTAGACCTCAAATCAGTGGTATGTTATGTGAAACTGTGACCGCAGGTCACAGATAACAACAATTTAATTTAGCATACAGATGCAATTAAACTAATATTACACATATGTAGTAAACTTGTGTAATCGCCAGGGTATTGCGTCCGTAGATAACTTCCTACGAGTTAATTGGCTATACAAACTGTTTATTAAAGATTAATGGATGATCTTTAGATTATTTAGAGCTTTATAATTATTCTAATTAATCTTTCTAAATATTTCCTGTTATAGTTAGTTGCATAATAATGATCAGATAGTGGGTTTACTTAACACAACATTTAACATAATTTATTTGCTGTTAGAAAATTGAAATTATTATTTAGTATTAAAATTGATATTTTGTAATTAACAATAACGTGATCAAAATTGGAACTCTTTTTTTTTTTATTAATTTAACCTAACCCATGACTTTTTTGTGTCATTATTTTACTTACTGTATTTTACTACTATAAGCTGTAAGATTATAAAAATGAATCGCTGAATGTGTTGGTAAGCGCAAATCTTGAAAGGAGCTGAACTGATTTCGCTAATTCTTTTTTTAGAACATTCTTTGAAGTACGAGGATGGTTCTTACGGAGAGAAAAATAAAAAAAATAAAGAACCGACTGTTAGGCCGTACGAAGTTCGCTGGGTCAGTTAGTATAAAATAAAATAAAACTAATGATCAAAAAACTGATGCCGTGAGTCGCCCAATGGCTCAATTGGTAGAGCGCTGGTACGGATAGCCAGAGGTTGCGGGTTCGAATCCCGGCATGGGTGAAATTTTTAGCCTCTAAATAGGTTTTTAAATTTTTTCCTTAGCACGGGTTAGTGCATTAAAAATAAAAATAGTGTAATCATGTGAGTACAGTGATATCGTTCCGATGTTAAACCTAACTGCAAAGTAGGTAGTCGGGGCTGTAAGTAATGCAATTTGCTTAAGTCAGATGTCGCTGCCTGTACGTAATACAGAGAATATTGTAAAGAGGTTCGAAATTTCACTGATGCCGTGAGTCGCCCATTGGCTCAATTGGTAGAGCGCTGGTACGGATAGCCAGAGGTTGCGGGTTCGAATCCCGGCATGGGTGAAATTTTTAGCCTCTAAATAGGTTTTTAAACTAATTATCAAGACAATAATAGAGGGCCACAAACTTATCTGATCCGGGAGCAGTGTCACATTTCTCATACAAAACTTGACGTCTCCATACAAAATTTGACACCTCCACCGGCACTATACGGCGCGTCCTATACAGAGTATTTCTTAATCTATGGGTTGACCGACTTTGCAACGTACATCAAACATAGTAAACCCACATCAAACCTTGAATACTTCTACGAAAAGGACCGCGAAGTAGGTAAAAAAAGTACCATTAGTTTCAGAAACAGAAAGGGACTAGATAACTATTTCCCACTCGCTCATAAAATACCAACGGCAATAATGTTTGAGCATATACAAATGGTTGCTCAGTCCATTTAGAATATAATAGAATAGAAAATATTTTATATGTCGTCAAACGTTAGTTAATTAATTGCCAGTGTAATATTACGTCTAATATACGCCTGGCGCACCCTGGGCAACAACCAGAGGGTCCCTAACGCTGATTGGAAAATCCTTTCACCACGACGGCTTGCCATCGACACGCTAAGTAGAAATTTAATATTTTCATTGATGGAAATACCAGAAGAGGATAAGGGCCACAACACATTATGTCGGCACCGCAAAGACAGCAGCACAGCTCCGTCTCGAGTTTAGGCTACCGCTAGACGTCAGCATGCTGACCGCGCGACGCGACTCGCTAGGTGCAAGCCGCAGGGTCCAAGCTTGCTGATCAAATACGCCTAGGATTAACATTATGGAGCCAATTCTCACTTCATGAGCAAATGATTCGTATACGACTTTACGGCTTATCACTTGAATTCTACATAAAAATTCGAGCAACCGCCAATGAATTTGAATGAGAAAATTAATGTCTAATGACTCTGCAGAGTAATCTTATTTTTATGCGACAAATGTCTAAGACTTCGAATATTTCGCGTCTACGCTTTCAATTCGCATGGACGAGGATCGGCTAGGACTATCTGTCTGCTCTTAGACGGCGCGCTTGAACCATGCAATCCGATCGCTTGAAGCGCGCCAGCTCCTACTTGCGTTGTATGAAAGGTACAGTCTATTTTCAGAATCTTGATTACTAAATTGGACAAGTAAATCCTTACTAGTCCAATTCTAACCTCAAACCGCAGCGAGGGCAGGCTCGCCACCAGACGATCTGACGGCCTGGTTACGGTGGCGGGGAGTCGCAGAATGCGGGCGGCACAAGACCGTGAAGCTTGCTTCACGGGCTTGTGCCGCCCGCATCACCTCCTCATGCCTATGTCTTGTTGAATGCGTGAATGGTTGACGATGATGATTTGATGAACCTCAAAATTGACATTTCATGCAAAAACGAAATAATATTTTCGCGCGTGTGTATGTAAAATAGATTATGGAAATTGGCAGTTACCGACTAAAAAGTCATACTTTACCGGTACGATCTTGTTTAGGTGGCAGGCGCGTAACTCTCCGGCGGTTAGATTTTTTACAGCGACAATAAACACAAACACATACTATACACACAACTTATTGGACAAATTTGGATGAAAAGTTCTCTGCTACGTTGTAGTCGCTGCCGTTGCCGCCGGTATAATGTGTTAAGACCTTAAAACACCATTACTTCAGTTGCTAAGCAACCAGCTCTAGCAAAACGCCAGTGCATATTTCCTAACAACTTTACAGTCATCAGTGGGATTCCATTGCGTTTGCATTTACATCAGCATTATAGCCGGCAAAATTAATGGTTGTTGTGGTGTCTAACTCGCTTTATGGGCCGTGGGAATGACACTAAGCCCTCAGGTTACAAGGGCGCTGGCAGACGATTTCGACTTTGATGAAAAACAGACAATTTAACATAATTCCACGCCTGCACCCGTCTCACTTTTCCTTCAGCAACTCCCCATCGTGTGAAGAAATTGCTTTAAGCAATAAGGCCGCCAATTGCACTGTATCTTTATAATTATTTTATGTTTATACTATTTTTTTTAATGCTCTAACCCGTGCTCAGGACAAGAGGTTCGAAATTTCAGGGAAAGAGCGCTGGCACGGATAGCCAGGGGTCGCGGGTTCGAATCCCGGCATGGGTGGAATGTTTAGCGTCTAAATAGGTTTTTTAAATATTTTATGTTTGTTTTTTCCAGGTGTACATTATAGAATATTCTTCTCTTATCTTATCCCTGAGGGTAGGCAGAGGATCGTAGTCTGCCACTTGCCACGACCCTGACAGATCTCTCTCGCTTCATGATCATTCATTAGTCGTTGCATGAGTGTCTGATACCTGTCTGAGGAGTTCGCATACCTCAGCGCTTGAAATTGCCGCACCGCGGGCATGCGTGGCAATTAAACCCTCATGAGAAGGCCCACCCTACGTCCCATTATAGGCCTGTGAGGCCTGTGCCTACAATGGGACGTATAAAAATTTAATACTTTATTCATTTATTTGCTTCTTTTAGTTCATAATAACGGGGTTTTTTTATTTTTATTATTGTTTATTAGGACAACCAACAAGATATACACCAATACATATACAATAGACCATAACTACAAATAAACTAAGTGTTACCTCACTTACAGATACTTACCTCAGTCACAACATGCACCGTTAGCATGAAGTTACTTTAGGACTTAATGTATTAATAGTTTACACTGGTTTACGTTATCAACCCTTGTATGTCCCCACTGCTGGGGCACGGGTCTCTTCCTGCATCGCTCCTGCGATGATGGAGTATGGCCTAACCTAGGAAGGTTAGGCCATACTCCACGGGGGCCAAGTCCGGGTTGGCGGAGGATTGTAAAAAAGTGGCGGGCCTTACTGTCAGAAGTTATCAAGCCGCCCATGAGGCCTCCGACATGGCTTAACGACTGCCATTATATGACAGCCGGCACCAACAACGGCTTAACTTGCCTTGCGAAGCACGGAAGCGCTCGGGAAAATGCCACTAGCGGTAGTCACGGGACGCTCACCCATCCCGTACCTGACCGCGCCTGTTGTTGCTTAACCAAGTGATTGATTCCAATCACTCGGTTCGCCTAGGCCGCGAGCGCTGGTTCATTGTTAAGTTAATAAACTCATAAGATAATTTAACAGTAATAATATTACCATTGAATTTAAATTCAATGATAGGAATTACTTTACTTATAAAATGTATTTCTAAGTTTCAGAGTAGAGTTTTAGGGTTACAGACTAAAGGCTGCATTATTATAGGAATCTGAAAAAGATTGCTTAGACAAGATGACTCATTACATCCGTAACCTTTTTAGAACGATACGTAGGTAGTTCAAAGGTCAAGAAGTCAACAAACTGTTTCTGTGACAGAAGAGCGTTGTACGCCGAGATACTTATGATTCAGAGGGTGCTTAAAATCCGTCAGGCATTCCTCTTGATTGCACATTCTAACAATTTTAATTAAGGCCTTGAGAGGGCGCTCACTAATGAAAATAAATTAATGCAATGACGGCCTCTGTGGCGCAACGTTAGCGCATCTGCCTACCATGCGAGAGATCCCGGGTTCGATCCCCGGCTGGGTACAAAAAAACCCATGTCTTGGATGTTTAAATGTTTGTGAAGTCGCTGTTTCTGGTTCCCACGAGACAGGGTACCCTTGTGTGGAGCCAGAAGCAATGTATGTGCCAGTATGTAAATGTCTTGTTATGTTATGCATTCTTGTAATTTCTTTTAGATAAAAAGTGCATTTTTGGTAAACTGTTGTAATAATACCATACAGCTAACGGTTAAACTATGCGTAATACATGAACCATGCTTCACGCATAGTTATATCGTTAGCGTATAAATGACTAGAAAAAAAGTCATGGATATATGCCTGAACTAGAACCCAGCACCTTCCAAATATGAAGACAGTATTCTACCGCTTCGTTACCACCATACCCATTAAACAATAAATAAAAAATCGGTATTTAACAATTTTTTTATTTTATTCATTTATTTAACATAATAACTTATTACTACACGAGTAGGTAATAGAGTAGGTAAGTAAAATTGTTATTACCATGACATAAAGATACTATCTGATTTAAATACATTATTCTATTATAGTTAGCACCTACCTCAAAATGTTTTTATCCAAAATACCTTATAAAGTGTCAATTCTAGACTTTGCACGAAAAATTAACAAAAATATTCTTAAGTAGTTTTTAATTTTGATCTTTAAAACGGCGCCTAACAGAGCCATTCCCACACAAACGTAGCGTGGTTTTAATTTACGAGTATAAACGCCGTTTGTTTCACTGCTAGGGCACGGGTCTCTTCCTGCATCGCAGGAAGGTTAGGCCATACTCCACCACGCGGGCCAATTCAGGGTTGGTGGAGGATTGTAAGGTAGTAGCGAGCTTTACTCTCAGAAGTTATAAAGCCGCCTGTGACATGGCAGAACGACTGCCATTACATGACAGCCGGCACCAAAGGCTTAACGCGCCTTGCAAAGCACGGAATCTAAAAACCTATTTAGAGGCTAAAAATTTCACCCATGCCGGGATTCGAACCCGCAACCTCTGGCTATCCGTACCAGAGGTTGCGGGTTCGAATCCCGGCATAGGTGAAATTTTTAGCCTCTAAATAGGTTTTTAAATTTGTTCCCTAGCACGGGTTAGTGCATTAAAAATAAAAATAGTGTAAGCACGGAATCGCTCGGAAAAAATACCACACGGGATGGTCACCCACCCAGCCAGAACCTGACCGCGCCTGTCATTGCTTAACCCAAGTAATTGATTCCAATGACTCGGTTGGCTAGGCCACGAGCGCTTCGCTTCGCATTACTATTAATATTATTATTTTATAATCAGACTGCAGGTATTATGTTATACAATACTTTATTTCCGCGTCATTTATGTACTTGCAGTCTGTAATTCCATACACGTCCCGCGTCACTATCTCGTGATTGTGACGCGGGACGTGACGGCTTTAAATTTATCGCGTGATAAAGTTAACCGAAGGCTTTTTTTTGGCATGCGGCAAACGTCTTACTTTGGCAACTCAGCGCCAAAGGACAATGCCGCTTTTTTTTCATTGACTGCTTCTTAATTTCGCGAATTCAAGGTTGATAATCGGCCCTATAACACATAATGTTTTGTACAGTCGACGGAGCAAAGCATTTTAGTTCTCACATCAGATATAATAACCGAAATGTTTTAAATTGAAACACAGTATTTTTTTAATAAGAAAACTCTACTTTATGGGCCGCTTCATTACTTCTGACAGTAAGGCTACGCCCTGTCTTACAATCCTCCACCAACCCGGACTTGGCCCCCGTGGCGGAGAATGGCCTAACCTTCCTGCGATGCAGGAAGAGACTCGTGCCCCAGCAGTGGCACATATCAAGGTTGATATCATCAGATAAATTGACCTCTGTGGCGCAGCGGTAACGCATCTGCCTACCATGCGAGAGGTCCCGGGTTCGAACCCCGGCTGAGGACAAAAATACCCCAGGTCTTGGATGTTAACATGTTTGTGATGTTTCTGTTTCTGGTTCCCACGACACAGGGTTATCCTAGTGTGCGGCCAGAAGCAATGTATGTGCCTTTATATAAATGTTATGATATTTTAAAAAACATATTTAGAGGCTAAAAATTCCACCCATGCCGGGATTCGAACCCGCGACCTCTGGCTATCCGTGCCAGCGCTCTTTCCAACTGAGCTAATGGGCTACTCACCGGCATCAGTGAAATTTCGAATCTCTTTACAATATTCTCTGTATTACGTAAAGGCAGCGACACCTGGCTGAAGTAAATTGCATGTTATGATGATATGTCAAATTCGCAAGAAAAAATCGTTTAAAGTTACGTTAAGGGCGACTTTGCATCAAAAATGTAGGTTGACCTGCTGCCGTCTGTATTGTACTAGTGTCGTACGTATGTGTTAAGAATCTCACGCTAGATTACTTTTTGGTACGCACCTACCGCCACGCATGTCAAATTAGCTTCGTCAACCTAAGGGCATTATTCACTTGACACAGTTATATCGAATTGAGCAGATCGCTAGAGCAATTGTACATTGATCAAGGGCTATAAACTGTCACATCCCGGGGTTACTGAACCCTTTGCCATTAACGTAACTATAACCGTAATTAACTTGATTAACAGTCTATCTGACTGCTACTCTGAAGTGGAAGTGGGCGGGACACTTGGCCAGGCGGAATGATGGCAGATGGACGAAGGCAGTGACAGAATGGCAGCCGTGGGAGTGGGAACGGCGGTGGGCAGACCAGCAGCCAGATGGTCAGATGACCTAAGTAAAGTGGCCGGCAAACAGTGTATTAGACTAGCGCGAGACCGTGCTGGCTGGCGTAGAAATGAAGAGGCCTATACCCAGCAGTGTGGTTTACCGGGCTGATCAAGATGATGAAAGTCTATATACATTATGCCGGGCCGGGTCCATACTGCGATATATAGGTTTGTTTTTATGTTTTTTCATAATGTATTTTCCATTATGAACCCGCCGAGTGGCACGGGTCTCTTCCCTGAGGAAGGTATAGGCCACACTCCACCACGGGGGCCAAGTCCGGATTGGTGGATGCTTGCAAGACTAGTGGTTGGTGTTATTGTCACAAGTTCTCGTGTACCCAGTGAAATAAAAACACGAAAAAATTGGCTCAAACTTGCCAAAAGAGCCCCCGAAAGTGCCCCGATACTTTATCGACTTAAACTCGGGTGTATTTACGTGAAGATCACTTTGATGTAAGTCCTATAATAATTAAAGTCCACTGGTTCTGGCTGACAGATGTTTGTTTACAACCGAAAGATTTCAACTTGGCGGGTAGCGTTTTCACCGTTCCGAATTAAAAGCGGTAAATATTTTTTTTTATTGCAAATTTTGCAGCCATCCTACATACAGCATGTCAATATTTTTCAGTTTCTTAAGTTAAATACCACAAATACAAATATTCATTTATAGCGTCAAATTTGATACAAGTCAAGTAGCGGATTAGAGGACAAAATTATGATGATTGTTACGAGTATAAACCTTTTAGGGCTTGAATTTGACACTCCTAAAAACGGAGTCAACTATTATAAAACGAATTACTAATTATTTGGCCAAACCAGAAACAATACATTGCCTAGAATTGATATAATTTTTATCAAAAGCCGCGGAATAAGCGGAGAAAATCACTTTTTCTGTCAGTTAGTGACCAGCTTATTTCGATTTATGGGATATTTTCAATTCATGACACTGTCAACGTAGTCAAAAAAATAATTTACTATTGAAGATATCGCTTATATCACCAGCCACTTTAATATTCTCTCGCTAAAGTGACCACCGTGTTTGCCTTTATGGGACATTTTCAATTAATGACACCGTCGTCGAAGTCTTAGCATTATATTTAAATGTAATGTATGATATTAATATATCTTCGTTGTTGCGACAACTGTTACCGCATTTTAACTTTCTTTTTGGCATCGAATAATTTATAATCTTCGTGAAAGATACTCGCTATTTCTTTATACAAACTTGTTTCTTTCATGCTGTTACTAATTTCAAAAACTATTGCAATTATTTTTGAAAAAAATGGTTGCAAGCTGTGTTTATTTTCACAACACTTCGTAAAAAACATTTCAATTTGATTAAGTATCGAAACAAGATCTGATAAAATGTAGTTAGTACTTTATAATTAATTATCGTGGGTACCCGTTTGATGTAATTTTCCATTGAAAGCCGAGTAATAATTTCTAAAAAGGAAAATAATAATTATCTAGCCTTAAGCTGCACAATTTTATTATTCAACTCTAGCTAACCAAGATTTTTAAACAACATTTACTTAATGGAATTATCAAGTTTTAGAGTTGGCGGAGATACGTGTATTGTACCAATTTAAATTGATTATGTAATTCAATTTTTATACCGTATGAAATAAGATCTAAAGTTCTTCGAAGTTACTTAAACCGTGTAGCGGTCGGAAGGTATATACATATACTCTTGGTAGACATCGATTACATGAGGCTGATCTTGCTCAACAAATGTCTATACTGCTTGTCTGTCTCTTTTTATCAGCGCTAAATGCAATTGCTTCAATGCAATACACTAAGATACTCAATACTAAGCCTTACAGCTTGCCATTAAGGAGCTTCAAACTGGCTGACCACAGGGATCAATGGAAATTTGTACAGGAGAAAAAAACCCCTAAGGCTTCATAGATAACAATCGTGTTCATCTCAAGCAAACCCAACAAATTGTTTGAAACTCAAAATACACAATAATATAAGACAATAATCAAAGGCACATCGAATCGCGCGAAAAACAATTAAATAGCTCTTTAAATGTAAAGTTAAAAAATATGAACGGTACATCACTATTTTAGCTGGCAACTCTTTTTCACTAACACGATAATTCTATCTGTCAATTTACTGACAAAGTTGGTGGGCTGAACTCTAAAACGAATTACAAATTATTTGGCCAAACCAGAAACAATACAATTGCCTAGAATTGATATCATTTTTATCAAAAGCCGCAGCACTTTTTCTGTCAGTTAGTGACCATCTTATTTCGATTTATGGGACATTTTCAATTCATGACCCTGTCAACGTAGTCAAAAAAATAATTTACTAGTGAAGATTATCACCAGCCACTTTAATATTCTCTCGCTAAAGTGACCACCGTGTTTGCCTTTATGGGACATTTTCAATTAATGACACCGTCGTCGGAAAGTCTTAACATTATATTTAAATGTAATGTATGATATCAAAATATCTTCGTTGTTGTGATAACTGTTACCGCATTTTAACTTTCTTTTTGGCATCGAATAATTTATAATCTTCGTGAAAGATACTCTCTATTTCTTTATACAAACTTGTTTCTTTCATGCTGTTACTAATTTCAAAAACAATTGCAATTATTTTTGAAAATATGTTGGCAAGCTGTGCTTATTTTCACAACACTTCGTAAAAAAAAACATTTCAATTTGATTAAGTATCGAAACAAGATATGATAAAACTGTAGTTAGTACTTTATATTTAATTATCGTTGGAACCCGTTTGATGTAATTTTCCATTGAAAGCCGAGTAATAATTTCTAAAAAGGAAAATAATAATTATCTAGCCTTAAGCTGCACAATTTTATTACTCAACTCTAGCTAACCAAGATTTTTAAACAACATTTACTTAATGCAATGATCAAGTTTTAGAGTTGGCGGAGATACGTGTATTGTACCAATTTAAATTGATAATGTAATTTAATTTTTGTACCGTATGAAATAAGATCTAAAGTTCTTCGAAGTTACTTAAACCGTGTAGAGGTCGGGAGGTGCAACATATACTCTTGGTAGATATCGATTACATGAGGCTGATCTTGCTCAACAAACGTCTATACTGCTTGTATGTCTCTTTTTATCAGCTCTAATTGCAATTGCTTCAATGCTATACACTAAGATACTCAATACTAAGCCTTACAGCTTGCCATTAAGGAGCTTCAAACTGGCTGACTACAGGGATCAATGGAGATTTGTACAGGAGAAAAACCCCCTAAGGCTTCATAGATAACAATCGTGTTCATCTCAAGCAAACCCAACAAATTGTTATAACTCAAAATACATAATAATGTAAGACAAAAATCAAAGGCCCATCAAATCGCGCGATACACAATTAAATAGCTCTTTAAATCTTAAGTTAAAAAATATCAACGGTCTCATACAATCACTAGAGCGAAATCAGCATTTTCTATGAAACATGGGATATTATAGCTATTTATTTGTTATCGCGCGATTCCTTCGATGTACGGGCAGATGATAGCAAAATTAAAACTATGGCACAGATACATATCTACCTTTTGCCTACGTGTTCACATCTCAATGACTTGAAATTCTAATTTTGAATTTATACCGAAATATGAAAATCAAAATTAAATTGACCTGTTTGTAGCTGGTCGGCCATTCTTATTTTAGTATGCGAGGTGTGGCAACCTGCTACAAGACAGAGGCTTTCCAGTTATGGCTGATGCAATAGGGAGTCTGGCTTGCGTTATGCTTGTTTGTCGTCAGCACCACATAACTGACTAAACCACATGGTGATGCAAAAATAAGCTCAACTGGGGCTATATAAAGACGGAATTGTTTTGATTATTCGTTTTTAAAATACTTAATCAGATTCCTAATGAGACATTGTTGCGTAATAAAGTTCTTTTTAAAAACGTCGTATAGCGATAAAAAATTTATCACGTAAAATCGCCGTCTTTGTCCTTTTAAGTTTCATCGTACTTCTTGTGTACAATAAACTGTACTTTCTTTACTATCATTCTTTGGCATTTTGAAAATTATTCGTCTGCAACATAATTCTGATAGAACTCGGCTCCCAAAACATCATTCTTAACAGTAAACAATAGACATACTTTACTAAGTTAGTGCTTAGTAACGTATGTCTGTTGTTAATAATGACAGGAAGTCGAGTCGACACGTGCGCCCCGACACGTGGGGTGCATAGAGTGAGATCAATAACACAGTTTCGTTGAGCCACGCTTCCACGACCGAACGCTCTCAAAGGGTGGCAACGAAGTATACGCAGTGAAACGCAGTTTGTATCGCACAAAAAGACGATTTTTCTTATCATCATGCAATATTTTTATAGTCTTCGAAAGTCTACAAACTTTTATTAAGTTTGACTTTTGGTACTAGTATTCACTGTAGATAATTGACGATAATGTTATTATTTAAATTGCTACTTAGCAGTCTCTCATCATACATTCTTGAAGGTTCAATCAGTTTCACCTTTGTTTTATTCTGCCTATACAAAAAGAACTTAACTACTATCTCTAGTAGCGACTTGACAGTTCCACAATAGGTTTGTAGATATACTAGTTTCATTGACACTACAAGTGAACTGAGGAGTGATAAGT
Source organism: Yponomeuta sedellus (assembly GCA_934045075.1). Taxonomy (NCBI): domain Eukaryota; kingdom Metazoa; phylum Arthropoda; class Insecta; order Lepidoptera; family Yponomeutidae; genus Yponomeuta; species Yponomeuta sedellus. Next base: position 19,486,936 of record OW203738.1, read on the forward strand.
GTCGCATGATACGAAGCGTGTGACGACATGCCGAGCCCCCGCGGAGCGATAACGAGACGTGTAAACATCTTCGAGACGTGGCCTATTTACTTTGGGTGAATCAGCGTCGGGTCTCAGTGGAATTGTTTTGTTGGAAAATCTCCTCGATTAGGTCACTTGATTAATGCCTCTATTTACTTCAAGAAAATGACGTAGCTTCAAGAGTATTCAACTAACGTAACTTTTAAGTAATTGGAAAATAAAAAACTAAAATAATAAATAACATTTAAACTGACTACTGAACGTTTGCTACTAAACATTTGCTACTGTTTAGTAGTTTATTTTCAGTAGTCTGGTTAGATTATGCCTACTTAGACGTAACCAACCTAGTCACAGTGAGTTTAAATTTGTGTCCCATTAATGTGGGACACAAAGGGTTCCTAGTTATTTTTTATTGTATTTTAATCTTTTAGCGTTTTTTTTGTTTAGAAATAGCACCAGCTCTAACTTGTAATGAGTAGTAGTCACCAGATGGCGCTATATGTGCAATTTATAGCGCCATCTGGCGTATACATTATGTAGGCAGCTTGGAAAATTAATTTTATAAAGTTTTTGGTTCTTTTGGTCAGATTTACGTTGATTTTATAAAGTCTATGAATACCTGCGCAATCAATTCGAACCAATTGATTCGAATTGATTGCGCTTGATATTATTGGCAAAAATCTGGCGATTAGTCCAGGAGTTATTAGGAAACATTCAATCGGTCATACATACATACGAACCAAACACGTTACCTTCATATTAAGCTCCACCGCTGTCGGGAAAATGTCAAGTTATCAACGAAGCATACGAGTGGCAGATTAATACATATAGAATTACGTTTATGCGTTAAAAATATCAGTCTAACGACGCCTTGAGAAAATTTTATTACTTTCGGAAATCACTATTTATGCAGTACAATTTATTTTATGGAGGTGATCCATTACGACTTGCATCCCGCCTTTACAGGCTATTACGCCGCGATTGATCATAATCAATGTAAAATGTTAATAGTTCATAGTTACATTTTTTTTGAACTGAAACTTTCGTAAGTATCGGAACACATTATTCTGCGGATCGGAGCGAAACCTAGTCGGACTGTTCCGACAAAAAGCCTTGTAAGTTAATCTGGTCTTTTAAAATTGACAAAATCTCTACACTAGTAAATGCATGGACACCCTACCGAGGTCGCGGTCTCGCGCGCCAACGGGTTTGACAAAAAACCGAGCAAATAATGATAATATATTCGTGCCTACGAATAAAAAAACCCACTATTATTGAGTCATATTACTTAATTAATGATAAACTTTAAACACGTATACATAAGGCACAATTTAAAGACTATGAAATGGAAGATATAGCGATAGTCCTTTTTATGCGTTTACATGGTGAGTTCTGTCTGATTTCTTTCCTCCTATCATAGGAACTGAGCCTTGTGATAGTTTTAAAAGGCAATTGATCATTTAGAATTTAGAAACGACCAGATGGTATAGAGATACAAAATGGTATAGAGATACAAACGCAAAAGAATCACTAAATGAAAAAGGAAAGAAGCTTCTGTCGTTGTCGATATAGCTAGATTCATTCATAGAGAAAAAACAATGTACACTGGAGATCAATAATGCAATTAGCATTATTTGGAGAGATCGCTGGGAGAAATTTCTGTAAGCAAGGTTCATGGTGTACAATAAAGAATATTCTTATTTTCTGGCGACAGTTATTCGTCATCCAGCTAACGGTGGTAATCAGTTTCAGGGACTATCTACATTACTACAAGCCGGCTGTGCGGACGCAACTTGTAGCTAAAAGGCACCTTATAAAATAAAACCATATGCAACTTACTGTTTTTATTACACTGTCCTTTCAAGTTCGCTCGCACAATGGCGTCTTTGCGGCGATAAAAATATCTCCCACTGCCACAGGTGTTGTAATCATTTAACAGTATAGTGCCCGATTCCACCTACTGTTAAGGCAAACATAACCTGTTTTAAGGACACTCTGATTTTGAACTGATTATAAAAGATATGTGTATATATTATTGGTGCCGCTAGTGAACTCTTTAAGAACCCGGTTTAGTTAAGGGTCTTCCCTTATGTTATGAAATTAAATGAAAAGGTTTTATTCAAAGTAGCGCAGAAACCGCGGCTTAATGAACGTTAAATGTTAAACTAGGTGTCCATTTCAAAAACTAGCTAATTTTGGAGGAAAAATGGACAAAAAACTCCAAACTTAGTCTTTTCAAGTAGTTGTATAGTTTACATAATTATTATAAAACATAGAACTCATGCATTGTACTGGCTTTAATTCCAGACATCATTGTCATCTAAGTAATCCTTTATGTTATAGTAGCCCTTTTGGCATAAAGTGTGCGTAACATATTCTTTGAACCGCGTTTCAGGCAAGCTTAATATATCTCCAGGGATTTTATTATAGAAGCGTATACAATGCCCCATAAAGGATGTTGCCAGCCGAAATATTATTCGAAGTATTTACACTGTGTTGGCTACCTAAAGTTTTAAAGTTACTGTTTGGATAGTGAAAACAGGCTGACGGCCGTTCTATACCTACCACAGCATTTGGCGCCTCATAAACGGGACTCCATTAGTAAGCGAGACTTCTGTCATCTGCTCTGTGATATGATAACTGGTAATAAAATGAGTACCTAAAATTAGCACTGGCGGCACTTTCGCTGCTTGCTTAACGAAAGTGACAGCGAAATCGGCGATCTAAAGAGCTAACGGGAGGCCGCCGCCCGTGGGCCTTTCAAATCGAGTTAACAATAAAGGTCTGTCCACATTGCCGGCACCATTTAGATCTCACTTAAACTATGTGATATACTTACCTCACACATGACGCATGCCAAAATACATACACATTGCACCACTCACCCTATTATCAGCGGCTGATACTGAAGACCCAACCCAAGACTTCGGTCGTACGTAGGGCTGGTTAGAGAATATGTACACACTTACACACACACATACACCCTTGCACACACACAGACATACACACACAAAAATACACACAATATAAACACACACACACATTTTAAATTCTCATTTCATTTGAATTTCTGCTTAAGTTAAGAACATTTGCTTAAGTCAGATGTCGCTGCCTGTACGTAATACAGAGAATAGTCTAAAGAGGTTTGAAATTTCACTGATGCCGTGAGTCGCCCATTGGCTCAATTGGTAGAGCGCTGGCACGGATAGCCAGAGGTTGCGGGTTCGAATCCCGGCATGGGTGAAATTTTTAGCCTCTAAATTGGTTTTTAAATTCTCATTTCATTTTCAGAGTTTATATAACTAAAAAAAAATTATTGTTTAAGTAAAAAATAATGTTGATAAATGTATTGTCTCATCCACTATTATTATCTATCCTATCCTAGTTGTGGAAGAGCGGTGTCTACTGCTACAGGTACTTACTAGTAGATGTCCTCAATGTAAGTAGTATAAGATGTAGTGGATAACGCAATAAAGTAATTGTTTGTGATTGTAATCTCAACGAGCCGTTTTCCGCACAAATTCCGATAGCACTTCATAGATGGTGTTTAAAGGCGTGCACTGCACGGCGTGCATTTTCAATAAAAATAAAAGATTATAATACTCCTTTCAGCCATTTTGACTGAAACACCAATCACACCGCGTGATGTCACGCTTAGGTACCCATTGGTAAACTTCGCCCGTGCTTTGTTGTGACTACTAGTGATCACGATGTTTGTTTAACTAGGCGTGACGTCGGATTCAACGCCATGACGCTGCGAGCTGTTTTCTAATTTTGCCAAACTTCAGTCCTTTATAGGTTATTTTGTAAATAGCAAATGTGGGGACATTATAGAAGAGGATTTAAAAATCTTTCGTCATGCCTATTGATATGGTTTAGAAGTCTACTCACGTGTTTGATGTTGTAACCCAAGATGCTCTCGATGTAGGTGGGCAGCTGGTTGATGACGGTGAAGTAGCCGAACACGGAGGCGCCGTGGGTGATGATGATGGCCCACACCGGCGCCGAGAGCAGCATCCGACGCCAGGGCACCGGCATGTGCTGGAAATTGGAGGAGGGCCGTTAGTTGGGCAGATTCTGAACGAAGCGTAGAAAGGAAAGGATTCCTTGTTAGGAATGATTGAATCTATCGTCGAGTTAGCACCTGTAACTCAAGTCATTTAGTTGTGCTTAGTATAGGGCTAGCGAGATCTGTGTAATTATGACCATGAATATTTAATTATTTTCTTTTATTTATTCATTGACGGCCTAGTTGGCGCAGCGGTTTGGCACGCTGACTGTAAAATCGAAGGTCTCGGGTTCGATCCTCGGCCGGGTCAAGCTAGGAAGAGAACTTTTGTAGTTTGTCTCGGGTCTTGGATGTTATCTATGCATTTATTGTATTAATTCTATCGTCGTGTTAGCACCTGTAACACAAGTCATTTAGTTGTTCTTAGTATAGGGCTAGCGAGATCTGTGTAATATGTCCACGAATATTTATCTTATATAACAAGGATCTAAAAAAACTGCAGCCTCCGATCCCTTCATCCATCTATAAAGTGGGAGTGGAGGTGCCACAGGCCCCTGTATAAAATCCAACGAACTGATTATGTAGATAGGCCAAAATTATTGTTCAAATCTTAGAAGTACCTATAGTTAAAAACTCCTATTGTACAGTAAAGATAAGATAAGATAATGCTTTATTCATACACAAGACACACATTAGCATTTGGATGAAATTAATACTAAACCCGAAAAAAAAAACTCCTACACAAAACACAATAAAATATTTGGGTGAAATTAAGATTTAAACCCAATTTTGAATAAAGCACACTTGCATCAGGAAACATGCAATAAAGGAGATTCTTTCTAAGTTTCCATCTGCTAACAAATGGGACTTGTGTAACAGGTAGGTAATACAGTAAGCTATGGCACCGTGCACACTTAGGTGACCATGAATTCGCACGGGGTGTATTGCTGACTGGGCCTCGATTATGAGTTATGACAGTGAATTGTAGTACAATGAGACTTTCAGGGTCGGGTCTGGCGACTTGTTTTTCTAATACCATTGACACCAACAGTCTATTTATTCTTACTTTTCCAATTTAGTAAACAAGATTCTACCCTTAAACTGTGACTTTTTAGTCCGAAACTGCCATATTTCCATAAATGAAGTAACCTGGAACACTCTTTTAGACAACACGCTGCCAATTTTATAAACATAGTTCATGATAGTTCATGAATTTGCGAGAAAATTTAAAAACCTATTTAGAGGCTAAAAATTTTTCACCCATGCCGGGATTCGAACCCGCAACCTCTGGCTATCCGTGCCAGCGCTCTACCAATTGAGCCAATGGGCGACTCACGGCATCAGTGAAATTTCGAACCTCTTTACACTATTCTCTGTATTACGTACAGGCAGCGACATCTGACTTAAGCAAATTGCATTACTTACAGCCCCGACTACCTACTTTGCAGTTAGGTTTTAACATCGGAACGATATCACTGTTGCGAGAAAATGTCTAGTTTAGGCATCTAATCTCAATTTTAAGGTTAGAATCTTGTTTACTAAATTGGACAAGTAAGAATAAATAGACTTTAGAAGGTTTGATATAGTATGCGCACATGAACTTGAAGCAGTAACGACATCAATACTCGATAGTTTAAGGGTCTGTTCCACAATCTGCAGATAAAGTTCCGGATATGCTATCCGCAACCAGGGCTGCCGTTTGTTCTAAATTTGAAGCCATACACGAACACATGCATTATAGGAAAATTTATTAAAATTTAGAACACACGGCAGCCCTGGTTGCGGATAGCTTATCTGGAACTTTATTTGAACATTGTGAAACAGGGCCTTACTGTAGTAAGTTTGGCAGGATCTTAAATAACAAATTATGTGTATCATTATCTTAGAGTATATACATCATTATGTACTCTGTCGGGCACTACAATAACCATATAACTAGAATATAAAAACGAAAGTAGTATCCAATACCTAGAAACTGTTTAATTTCCAGAATTTTATCTTAATACTAGTGTCATGATTTTGCATGATATATCAAATTTTATACGTGAGTATCGAACAAAGTAGGTAAATTCTTATGATAGTTGCATCAGCCACCATGTCATTGAAGAATTATTGATTGTGGGTAAGATAAGATAAGAATATTCTTTATTGTACACCAGGAAAAAACAAACAAAACATAAACATATGGGTTGGGTATGTACAGATTAAATTGACAAGCGAAAACATACTAAAAATATTGAAGGGTAGTTTTAAAACAGAAAAGGGAAACCGAGTGGGGTTTGAATGTGGCTTAACGTCGTACGCTAGCGGCGGCGGGGAGCCATTGCGTTCCTGAATACGTTGCTGATCGGATCTCCTGAACAAACTTCATTCATATTACTAAGGTAACCTCTTAAAATGGGAAGAGACCCGTGCCCTTCGGTGAGGACATAATGGTTGCTGATGAATCTCTTAAAATCGATGCGTTCATGCAAAAACAAAATATAGGCCCAGCTAATTCACTGATACAAGTTTTATTAGTACATAGGTACGTAAGGGTGATTATACAAAAGTTGGGTAACTCTTGAGGATATTTTGTTTACTATAGTTATTCAATCAAATTTCTACAAATTCGGGTGTATAAGATGGCTAATGTAATGAATATATTGTTCCAAATCGGGCCAGTCACTTTTTTAAGTACGTTGTGAGATATTTCAAATTTTCAGAATTTGACTGCCAAGGGACTGACGAGGGTGACATAGTACTGATAAAATACACCATTTTGTAAGAATTATACGGAAATTTAATAAAAATTGGTACAAATCTCTTAGGATTTAATAATGGCACATGTCGTTTAAGTATTTAAATCACTTAGTAACAATTAAAAATAATTATTAATATGTAATACTGGGAGAAAATACCATTTTAGTTTTCAAAACAGCCTTTTGAAATTTAACAGCCTTTTGACATTTTTATAATGTTATATTACTTAACTTTAATATATAACATAACAAAAACATGTTATGTTATGTTTCTCCACAAAAAAACGCAAAAAAAAGTATCAAAATAGATCATATTCTGTTTTCTTTGCTCTCCTGGTGTCATGTCTTCAACATTTTTTCTTTGTCCTTTCTCTTTTTTTCTTAAGTACTGAAGTTTTTGTTTTTCTTTGTATTCCGCTAATTTAATGGGGTCGCTTTTAATTCTGGCCAAGCGAGCCTTTATGGCTTCTCTCTTTTTTTTTTGTATTTCGTCCCGAGTCAATTTGCCGCATATTTTAAACTGAAATATAAAATAGAAATGTTTTACACGATAGAAATTAAGATAAAAGTGCTCTAAAATAAAAAAAAAACATCAGTACCATGGAAACACGTGAGTCCTCTGGCGCGATACCTGACAAAGGACTGACGCCAACGGACTGACGAAAAAGACATAATTTGAGGTTATAATCAGAACTAATGTTTTTTTTTGTAATTTCGAGCATCAACAAACTACATTTTAACAAATCATAGTTAACTATGTATAAACGAAAATAAACCTGAGATTAACAAGAAAATAAAGACTCACCACAGGACTGACATTTTGACTGACTCAGCACGTGTATAGACGACAAATACAACCCAAGTACTAGTACAGTTATGGCGGCCGTCAAATTGTGCGGTCCGCAACTAACTTCATTACAAACATTAAAATTCAAACAGCGATTTGACGTTGAGTCGGTGATAATTTGGCGCAAATTTGAAATTTAAACAACGCACAACGGACTGACGAATTAAACAAACACAAAGTTTATTAATTTTTTTTAAAATAATGTGGAGAACATTGCATTATGAAAGTTGTAGTATATATTACTATGTACATCACAGATTGTAGTAGATAAGTAAGTTTTCTTAAATCAATGATAATGTTTAATAGATAGTCACTTGATTGTTGGTTTTCGGGATTGTGACATGCCAAAGAACTGACGTTTCAAGCATTTATTGTGTTTTTTTATTAACTTGTATTTAAAATGAAGAGCTGTAATTAGGTGACCAAATAAAGGACTTTTCATTGTTTTAAAATAAATTGTTATCTCAATAAAATATAATAAGACTTTGTAAATATTGACTGATGACATTGAGTTACCCAATTTTTGTATATTCACCCGTAAGTGAATTGTTAAAACCAATAATATTCTAGTACACTGTAATCTTTAAAAACCTATTTAGAGGCTAAAAATTCCACCCATGCCGGGATTCGAACCCGCGACCTCTGGCTATCCGTGCCAGCGCTCTATCCAACTGAGCTAATGGGCGACTCACTGCGCTGGCACGGATAGCCAGAGGTCGCGGGTTCGAATCCCGGCATGGGTGGAATTTTTAGCCTCTAAATAGGTTTTTAAAAATTGTCCTTAGCACGGGTTAGTGCATTAAAAATAGTATAAACACCGTTATCTGTTAAATTGAATTCTAAGTCCGATTCAGAATAAATATATTATTGTTTTGTATTTGATGTTAATGTTGCATTCCGTAATTTTACGGACATTAAGTCTGTCGCCAATTTACTGCGTAGCTCTTAAATTAATTGCGTCTGGGTGTATTTCAAAGTTTCGATGTCCTTGTCTGATTACCGTACTTTTCTAGTTTTGGACGGACCGAGACAAGTAAGATAAGATAAAGTTTATTATTTCCAAAAAAAAGTTTTACATAGTACTACTGTTACTTAAGAATAAGAATATTACAAAAAATGGATTTTCCTTAAAAGCTAGACGTTGGAACTGACACTAAGCAAAAGTGATTGTTTTCAGTGAGAGCTACGATACGATATCAGTGGGGACATACCCTTGTATGTCCCCACTGCTGGGGCGCGGGTCTCTTCCTGCATCGCGGGGAGGTTAGGCCATACTCCACCACGGGGGCCAAGTCCCGGTTGGTGGTGAACTGTGAAACCGAGGTGGGCCTCACAGTCAAAAGTTATTAAGGCGCCCTTTTGGCCTCTGACATGGCTTGACGACTGCCATTACATGACAGCCGGCACCAACGGCTTAACGTGTCTTGCCTTGTGCTCTTACAATGCTCCACCAACCCGGACTTGGCCCCCGTGATGGAGTATGGCCTAACGTTATTGCGATTCAGGAAGGGGCCCGTGACCCAGCAGTGGGCTCATAGAAGAGTTGATATCGATCGATATCGATACTAAGGGTTGTGATGTCCTTGCGTGGTAACCGTATTACCGAAGTTTGAAGCCAGGACAAGTGATTGTATTGTGAGGAAGTTATTTATTATTATCACATCATAAAAAGCAAACACAAAAGGTCTATTAATTATTGTATCATTGGATGTTGCCATTGCATTTGCTATGGTATATACACTATTACAACAGTAGATTAGAGATACCTACTGGGGTTGGAAGGTGTATTAATAGTCGAAGTAAATGCGTTGGTAGCCGAAGAAGGGGCTATAAACCTACCACTAAGTTATTTTATGCGCCGGCATTCTTTACAGAATATAATTACTTAGTAACCCGCCATAAATAGGTAAAGAATTTTACTTTTATAACATAATTAATGCGTACACGGCACTTAACAGAAGTTGGCAGAAATAGTTTCAAGTTTATGATTGAATAGCACAGAGGTATGTAAGGAATTTTTCTTTGAAGGCATTAATTGTCTCAAAGTTTATCACCGGAGCATAAAAATCTTGGGTCTTATTCGTCTATTTAATTTTATGTATATTTTTAACCGACTCCAACAAAGAAGAAGTTTCTCAATTCGACGCGCATATTAATTTTTTTTTCTAATAATATTGGCCTTTTTGCATCTACTTAATGAGATGATTTATACAGCGTCCAGTGGTATCTTCACTCACACTAGATGGGTGAAGGGACCACTCCGACGCTGTAGTGCCTGGGTCATGGTTTTATAGATGGTGTAGGCTTGCCCAGCACCTATACCATCCTGACAGCTTAGTCGGCCTAGCCCACAGGAAAGACTAGTCAATACGTGCGGAGCCAACCAAGCCGCGGGTTTCCTCACAATGTTTTCCTTCACCGTTCGCGTGTGGTATTGCGACTGCAAATTCGCAAATGTACGTAACTTTGAAATTAAACAAAGTCATTGGTACATGCCCGCACTCGGGATCGAACCTGGGGCTCTCGCATGCCAGTCTATGGTTCTACCCACTGAGCTACCACCGCTTTTTTTTACTATGTATTCGCATAATAATAATAATAATATTGGCCTTTTTGCATCTACTTAATGAGATGATTTATACAGCGTCCAGTGGTACGAGTATCTTCACTCACACTAGATGGGTGAAGGAACCACTCCGACGCTGTAGTGCCTGGGTCATGGTTTTTTATAGATGGTGTAGGCTTGTATTCGCATAACTACGTCAAATATTAAACGATTTCGATAACTCTTTTTTTTACATTTACTGCTCGACACACTAAGATATAACAATACAACAATATACATTTTGAAACGCAACACAATACAATCAGAAAGCACATATTTCATTTACCTATTTATATTACTCGAATGTTAATATGACGACCTCTGTGGCGTAGCGGTAGCGCGTCTGCCCGCCATGCAAGAGGTCCCGGGTTCGAAACCCGGCTGGGAACAAAAAAAAACCCCCAGGTCTTGGATGTTTACATGTTTGTGATGTCGCTGTTTCTGGTTCCCACGACACAGGGTATCCTAGTGTGGGGCCAGCAATGTATGTGCCTGTATGTAAATGTTATGTTATGTTATAATACTTAAATATGCCTTTATATTTTATTTTGTGTGCCTGATCACATTTATTAAGTAATTGTGACTAACACAGGGAATCCTAGTATTTCTTAATGATTCGCGATACTCATACATAGTTATATATTAAACCGGTCCAATCGCGATTACATACATGCATAACCTCACGCCTGTATCCCAGCGGGTAGGCAGAGACCAGGGACTGCCACTTGCCACGATCCTGACAGATCACCCAAGCTTCATCAACGTTCATAAGTCGTTGCATGTACGCACGCCGGTTCCGGGTACTTTTTATCTTCCCTTTTGCTAATACATCCCCTATTTGGTCGATGTATGTCCGCCTGGGACGTCCCTTACCATCACGTCGCTAACCAATCGCGATTATTTAAAATTAGGTAAAACGTAATTTACCTTATTTCCCGACGTTTCGGCAGCGTTACAGTTGCCGTGGTCTCGGGTAGACCGTCTACCACGGCAACTGTAACGCGATTAGACCCGTTTAATATATAACGGGTATCCTAGTTTGGGACCAAGACAACTGGTTGTGTGGAAGTTATTATTATTATAACATAACATTTTTACATAACATTTACATACAGTCACATAAATTGCTTCTGGCCCCACACTAGGATACCCTGTGTCGTGGGAACCAGAAACAACGACATCACAAACATGTAAACATCCAAGACCTAGGGTTTTTTTTTGTTCCCAGCCGGGATTCGAACCCGGGATCTCTTGCATGGTAGGTAGATGCGCTAAAGCTACGCCACAGAGGTCGTCAAATTATATTCACGCTTCGTGGGCGAAACATAGAGAAGCAAAAAACGATTCGTTATCAACCCTTGTATGTCCCCACTGCTGGGTCACGGGTCTCTTTCTGCATCGCAGGAAGGTTAGGCCATACTCCACCACGGGGGCCAAATCCGGGTTGGTGGAGAAATGTAAGACAGTTGCGGGCCTTACTGTCAGAAGTTATCAAGCCGCCCATAAGGCTCTGACATGGCTTAACGACTGCCATTATATGACAGCCGGCACCAACGGCTTAACGTGCCTTGCGAAGCACGGAAGCGCTCGGAAAAATGCCACTGGCAGTAGTCACGGGACGCTCACCCATCCTGTACCTGACCGCGCCTGTTGTTGCTTAACCAAGTGATTGATTCCAATCACTCGGTTCGCCTAGGCCACGGACGCTTCATCAAAAAACGATTGCACAAAGCTTTTAAGGACCTACATCTGACAGTACGGAATTTGTAATTATTGTGTTTATCGATTTAAACAGTATGAAATTTTATCATACGTAAAGGTAGCAAAAGGAAGGCAGCGGTAATTTACATCGACATTCAGCAATTACAATGCAAATTCTTTCCATTGAAAAAAAAAAATATTTGATTATAGTATTTTATAATGTTAACACGAGAACTAGACATAATAAAAGCTGTTTTTACACTGATTTTACTCGTTTTTATCTCGGAAGACCGAAACCACGGTACTTGAAAAAGTGCCGAAACGTCGGAAAATTGTAAAAAATGTAAAATCAAACGAGTAAAATCTGTGTGAATACAGTTTTGATTAAATATTTGATTGATTGTTAACTAAACCAGGAACCAACATGTACTGACAAGTCAGTTTTGCCCAGTATTGCAGGCATTCCGCAACCTAACGTTCTCAAGTTGCTTTTGCTGATAGAATCTCCATCCACCTTCGAAACAGGTAATAAAGAAACGTACAACCTTCCTAGCTTAATTGACACTAAAACATTGAAGTAAACGCAATAAACTTAACGAGGATGTTATCCTTTTACACGGCTTTTACCCGTAATCTGTAACAACATGGCATAAACTATGCGATTGCGGTAAATTTTTAATCACCACTCATTCTCAGATTACTTCAACCTCTGGCAAGGATAGGTGAACAAGTGAGAATACAGCTTTATGTATTCTATTGTAACGTCTCGGTCACACCATTGACGGAACTATCATTTTCCTCACGATCAAAATCAACGAGCTGCTTGAGAATGCAAAACATATTTTTTATGAAGCGTACGATATAGGCAGTTCAAATAGTCTATCTATGTATAGATAGATGCGTAGAATATTCTTTACTGTACACAGAAATTACAGTAACAGAGATTACATAAAAACATAGCACAATTGGTGGCCCTATAAGAAGCAATTCTTTCAGGTAACCATAATTCCTCGTGGGCAGCAGCTAATAGTAAACTAAATTGTAATTTTGATGAAATTACAACTTAGTTTACTAGCTCTAGCGCGGCCCTGAAGTGGGTAGACCCACTGATTAAACGCAGTAGGCCGTTCACTCACACATGTATAGAACAGTAGAAATGTGGTGCGAGAATATGCTGTGTTTATAGTTTATTTTCTCAAAAAAGTTGCTCCACAGAGTACTACTGTCTTATACACATCGACAGTCCATTTATTGAACATTGCGATACCGCTACTTCCAGAGACAAAAGAGTAGATCTTCATAAAAAAAAGGTTGAACGAAAATAACCTACTATAAACACAATTGTTAGATTCATTTGGCAAAAAAATGTTCATTAGAAGGATTATGCGATTTATTGATAACTATAAATGAAAAAGGACATTATATTTTACCTAAATAAGCACGAACATATGACTTACATCAATGTGACGATGTGTTGTGAGCCTCGAAAAGTGAGCAACGAACAAGTGCAAAATGGCGATTCTTCTGGAGAAATGTGGACTTTTGATAATAGTTTTTCGGCGACAATTTTCTCTAGAAATGCGCTGTTTTTCATGTTAATGAATTCTTAGGTACATGGTGAATAGTTAGTGCTAAGTAAAAGTAAAAATAAAACAAAGTAGTTGACAGAAAACATCATCAATGCAGGAAGAAGGGAAAAAAAACACATTGTTTACTTTTTGAGGCTGTAAAATAAAAATAAATGACGACCTTACAATCTTATTGTGTTTATATTACTTGTTCGTTATTGGACTTTCCATAACAATCATAAATTTCATAGGTTCCATACATTTTTCCAAATTTCCAAGACATTATCTAACACGCTGTCACTCGCGCTAATTTACACCGTTACGCCCGGCGCACAAGGGTGCAACATTTTCGGTGGCTCTGGCATTCCAAAGGTTAATATCAAGTAATTGATATGAAGTAATTTATATCAAGCTGAATCAAAACGTTTCATTTAATTTTTGCGACTAAATATCATTGTACTAATAAATACCTACAAAAAGCGACTGACTGTGCGACTCACAGAAATGTTGTGTTACCGCATGTATTCACAACCATAATTCGTAAGCGTCATAAGGTTTTGGGCCGCCAATTTTTTGAAAAAAAAAGTATGTTGAGGTACTAAAAACTTATTAAAAGAAATAAATGGTGGTCCAGACAAGCTGACGTCAGAATGTCCGGCCACTTTCTTTTCATGTTTTTACACTATTTATCCAGGTACTAAATAGATGAATTTAGGTATCAAATAGTATGAAAACGGTACTGTAATTTGATAGTTTGCAAAATAAAAATAGCGCACCTGGTCCAGAGGTCCTGACGCTTACCATAATTCGCTTCTCCATCACCCAAGATAAAAGCCGAAAGGCGTAGGCGCTCAGTTTATCCTGTGTTAATCTTGAAATTGACACGAAGTTTTAAGAGTATCTCGGAATGATGTCACAATGTAATAAAAGACCGCAAAGTGTGCAAACTGAACGCCATTATGTATGACTATTGACTTTAACGACAGGTTAACTTTGTCGCATTGTCACAACCCTTTTGAAATCAATAAAACTCAATTGTCCTCCTATTTGCACAGATGCTAGTGCTCCGATTATATGTATAAAATTATATTTGATTGTTACGAGTCACGAAAATGTTGCATTGATTATTACGAAAACATAAAATATATTTGTGATGTCACATTGCCTTACAACTTACTCATACAATTTACTCTTGCAATTAAATAAACGAAACGTTCTTGACGAAACTTTTAGTGGATATTGTACGGTGCATGTTTGTTTATTTGACTAGATATAAGGTGTGCCATTATGTAAATAAGCTAAATTAACACTAGGCATAATTGGAAAATATTTATAATAAAAATAATGAAATAAGCTATTAGCAATTTTTGTATTTTATCTTTTGTATCTGCCGTTTTTGTAACTATTTTTCCGGTATACAATAAAGAATATTCTTATCTTATCTTATGTACAAATACAGCACGACACACAGTCCACACCTGGAGTATGACATACACACAAATGCACACACACACACACACTCACTCGCACGGTTACACACACTACTAAAACTAAATATAACCTCTTTTTTACATTTTATTATATTGTAACATATAACTGAGGATGAGCACTGCTTATCCTAAGCTACAGGGTCTCATCCCTCTTTTAGGAAGCAGAGCCTCCAGATCTTAGCGTATTCACATATTATTTTTGTATTAAATTGTAATGTATCATCTTTATTATTTAATTACGTAATTATTTAATATTACATTGTAGCCAACCCATATATATATATAGCGATATATAGATATAGCTCTCCGAGCCCAGCACGCCGCCTTTTACTAAGTAGGTACCTGGTACTGGCATAATACCAGCGCTGGAGTAGCTCGCTTCTTCAGCACATGCTGAGTCAGTACCATTTTGCACTTGCCACACCCACCCACAGAAATGATGTCTCATATCTTTCGTTATGATGCAGGTACATACCGTACCTTGCATCCTTGCATGTTGGATTGTTATATTTATTGTAATTGTTGTGTAATTGTGTCTACTCTGCCTATGCTGTTTGTTTTTGTACTTTTATGAATGTGTGTGTAAGTGTAAATAAATAATTTATCATATCATATCATATCATTTATGAATAAAAGTACTTATTAATTAATAAATATTTAACAGTCCTCTCAAGGCGCGATTCCCATACAAACGACAAGGCTCACAATGATACTTTGTCAAAAAGTTTAAGAAAACAGGAGGTTTGATCTTGCTTACATCTGAGAATAACAAAATAAATTATGTAACCTCATAAGACTTCATAGAAACTATTCTATAGGCTGTCATTTCTTTATGATAAGTTTATTTCCAATAAGCCTCGATTTGTGTCTGGTGTCCTCTGAACATACTCGTATTTCTGTTTCATATTCCATTTCTGTTAGTAATTTCTGTGTACAAATATTCTATTTTCTATCTATTTATGTATCTATATTTGCAAAGTCATTGCCATCCGGCAAGTCGTTTACAAATAAAATTCAAAGTACGTCTGTATAGGAATGGCTACTTGAGGAGCAACAATAAGGAATGATTTTTAGATAAGCCACATCAGCGCCACTAAGATTTTTATTGACGAAAAGAGTCCCGCCTAAAATCTAAGTTCATGGTCACACTAAATTAGAATTATCATTCTTTGTGACGTGATGAATGGACATCTTCCGGGTTTGAACGCCTGTAATCAGCTGTCACTCTTATCTCGTTGTCTGTGATCGTACTACGCATAAAATGTCAATGCCATACTATTTCCAAAATGAAGTAAAAATGTATTGATAGCAACATTGATTAGATACGAAATTTTCACAACACTGCAAAACAGTGGCTTTGCAGTAATGGGTTATTCAAAAATATTCTATTTAAAAAAAAACGGCCAAGTGCGATAGGGACTCGCGCGCTGAGGGTTCAGTCCAAACTCGTAGAGTATTTAACAAGTTCGTCCATCACGAGAATTGGCTCTCGACTCGAAGGTTACGAGGATAATGCCTAAAAATGGTATTGTATTTCTACTATAAAGGACATCAAATAACTTGTAAACTCCTTTAGGTCTTTCTTCAATCTGTTACAAATTGTTTTTGCGATTGTTCTATAATCTTCCAATCATGTAAGTGGAAGACTCCCTTCAGCATTTATTTTACTCTGTTTTTAGTTTTTGTTGTTATAGGCACAATAGAAATATATAATATGTGGACATTTCAACTGTCTAGCTACCACGGTTCATGAGATACAGCCTGGTGACAGACAATTTTTGTCGTTAGAATAATTTGGCCTTTTTGCATCTACCTTATGAGATGATTTATACAGCGTCCAGTGGTATCTTCACTCACACTAGATGGTTGAAGGGACCACTCCGACGCTGTAGTGCCTGGGACATGGTTTTATAGATGGTTTTTAGGCTTGCCCAGCACCTATACCATCCTGACAGCTTAGTCGGCCTCGCCCACAGGAAAGACTAGTCAATACGTGTGGAGGTCGTTAGAATATATAATAATAAATCCCACAATTATGCAAATATGGTGCCTGTATGTAAACCGTTTTAACGACCGTTAAAACTGTAACCGTTTTAAAGCATCAGCAAAAAAACGTCGTAACAACGCGTTTTTTGTATTAGGGAGCCCCCTTGACTATCTTTAATTTTAAAATTATTATTTTATAATCCGCAGTAATAACACATAATAATGTTCCGTGATAATTTCAACTAGCTACGAGTATTACGGTCCCAAAGATAAAAACCTAAGGACGGACGGACGGATAAACAAACAATGAAGTTAGATAGGCCAGTTAATAATAAAGAGAGAGAGAGAGAGTGGACTGTAAAATGTTTAAATAGAAATAAACACTAAATATTTAATTGCATCTCTGCTCCTTGCTGATCGATCGGAAAAAGTAAAAACGGCGGGTCGTCGCAGCTGCTTTCATGCATGATGTGCCGTAGAGGGTGTCTACCAATAGAGTGGAGTCTTAGTAATAAGGTTCCCTTTTTACCCTCTGTATCTTGATCAACCCTTTTATGTCCCCATTGTTAGGGCACGGGTCTCTTCCTGCATCGCAGAAAGGTTAGGCCATACTCCACCACGGGGGCCAAGTCCGGATTGTAAACGATTGTGGACCCTTTGTATACGGAACCCTAATTACTTTAAGAACGCGAACAAAGCGATATTTTTAAGCCGCTTTAGGAAAGAGCGACAAATCGAAAATTTGCATCTTCTTTTACAGATAAAAGAAGATGCTAATTTTCTTTCTCCTTACCCCTTTCTTAGTCGAGTCGGTGCCCAGCACTTTCTCCAGGTAGTTCCTCTCCGTGTCGGAGATACGAGGGTGCTGGGCGGGCGTGTCGTACACCACGGCAAACCAGGCCAGTGACCACATCACGCCGATTATGCCTGCGGGTAACCAGAAGCAATATTAAACGCGTATAGTGACACGGTCGGCCGGTGTACTATCTGGGACAGAAAGCTGTTTTAGTAGTGTCATGTTAGATGCTTGTTACGAGGGCCACACCGAAATGATTGAGAATCAGATACTTTTTGCAGATAATTGATGAAACCTCTTTTTTAACATGAATATGCAACCTCTTTAGTTACCTATTTCGTTTAAATAATAAAAAAATAATGCCAGGGAAAAATGTTATTTCATTAAAAATTTTTAGAAAATCATAAAAATGAAACTCAGTAAGGAAAATTTTCGTGCGATAATTTTTCATAACTTTCTTCGCGGTTTATTGCAAGAAGAATGCTTCTATGAACTTTTTGGTTTATATGGCACGGAAGCACCATCAAAGGAGACTGTATATCGCTGGTATGCTGAATTTAAATGAGGTCGTGATTCCGTCAGTACCCTTCCATCTTCAGGTCGACCAAAAACAGCCGTTACGCCGGAGAACGTCGCTGCCATCAGAGAATTACTACATGAAGATAGACATGTCACATATGAGCAGATCCGAGCTGAACTTGGGATTGGAATGACAGCAATAAAAACAATACTACATACAGAACTTGGTGTAAGAAAGTTAGTTTCCCGCTGGATACCACATAATTTAACAGACGAGCACAAGGTTACCCGTGTTGATTGGTGTCGAAAAAATCTGAAACGATTTGACGGAGGACAATCAAATGCTGTTTATAGCATAATATCGGGTGATGAGTCTTGGATCTACTCTTACGAACCGAAAAGAAAGCATCAATCGGCTGTATGGGTCTTCGAAGGCGAGACAAAACCTACCAAAGTAGTTCGTTCCCGCAGCGTGTCTAAAAAAATGATCGCTTCGTTCGTCGCTAAAACAGGACATGTAATGACAGTTCCACTTCAGAATCATACTTCAGGTATACAGAATGGTATACCACCGTTTGTTTGCCCCGTGTCATCGCTGAACTTCGTAAATCCAATCCAAACCGTCGCATCATCCTTCACCAAGACAACGCTAGCCACACCGCCCGGAAAACTATCAAGTATTTAAATACCGAAAACATTGAGTTGATGGACCATCCTCCGTATAGCCCCGATTTAAGCCCCAACGACTTTACGTTCCCAAAAACCAAAGATTTGTTGCGAGGAAAACGATTTGAGGACGCCGATTGTGCAGTCGAAGCTTACAATTCCGCAATTTTAAATAGGCCAACTTCAGACTGGCACAGTTGTTTTAATGATTGGTTTAATCGTATGCAAAAATGCATCAATTGTCATGGAGAATACTTCGAAAAAAAATAATTAAAAAAAAAAATTACATGAAATGTGTAGTTTTTTTTATTCTCAATCATTTCGGTGTGGCCTTCGTATGTATGGTTTGTCTTAGGTAAAAGTAAATGTATACTTAGAATATAAACAAAAATGAGGGCTATTATGTGTAACCAATATTACTTAGTCTATGATTCAGAAGAAATAGCAAAAGTCAAGATTTTTTTTCAATAATTTAATAATTTTTTTGTACCCGGATATTTTTATAGGTACTCTCGGGATCCCAATAAATGTGAAAAATCAACTTAATATTATAATGAAAACGTATTGGTTTTCGTTATTGATTCGAGTCCGGATTAACTTGCTTGATTTTTTTTATAAAATGAAATGAAAAGTTTATAAGTATTCAAAGGAAAGCAGAAACTGCGGCTTAATGAACGTTACAAGTCAACCTAGATATGGTATGTGTCGTGCTTACGAAAGTTTTAGTTCAAATACATTACACCCCACCGTGGGGCACGGGTCTCTTCCCTGAGAAAGGTATAGGCCATACTCCACCACGGGGGCAAAGTCCAGATTGGTGGAGGCATGCAAGACTAGTGGCTAGTCTTTCTGTCAGAAGTTTTCAAGCTGCCCTAAGGCCCCTGACTTGGCTTAACGACTGCCATCTTTTGACGGCAGCCGGCACCAACTGCTTAACGTGCCTTACAAAGCACGGAACCGCTCGGAAAAATGCCACTAGCGCTAGTCATAGTCGGTTTACCCATCCATGCACTGAACGCGCCCTGTGTTGCTTAACCTTCGTGTTTAAGATCACGCGGCAGCTTTGGCTACGAGCGATTCAATCAGATTCAGATTACGTTTATCCATTGCATTATAAACGTTTTCTAAGAAGGGTAACGTTTAGATGCGCGAAAGTCTTATTTTACGGAAAAAATCGAATGCTGATAAACGCTTCCTAAATATAAGGTGTAACTTGCAAGTTACGTCTTCATAGTATGAGTCCGATTTGTATAGCGCAATTTTAACTAACATAATTAAAAGTAGACGGAGAGATAGAGTGGAGAGGACGAAGGAAGAAAGATTGACGAAACAAATATATATTGCGAATGTGAGTGGAATGATAGTAGTAAAAGTACTGTAAGTAAAATAGTCGCCCATTGGCTCAATTGGTAGAGCGCTGGCACGGATAACCAGAGGTTGCGGGTTCGAATCCCGGCATGGGTGAAATTTTTAGCCTCTAAATAGGTTTTTAATTTGTTCCTTAGCACGGGTTAGTGCATTAAAAATAAAAATAGTATAATCATCTGGGTACAGTGATATCGTTCCGATGTTTAACCTAATTGCAAAGTAGGTAGTCGGGGCTGTAAGTAATGCAATTTGCTTAAGTCAGATGTCGCTGCCTGTACGTAATACAGAGAATAGTGTAAAGAGGTTCGAAATTTCACTGATGCCGGTGAGTCGCCCATTGGCTCAATTGGTAGAGCGCTGGCACGGATAGCCAGAGGTTGCGGGTACGAATCCCGGCATGAGTGAATTTTTAGCCTCTAAATAGGTTTTTAAAGTAAAATAGTGGCAAAAGAAGCAAGAAAGTAGAATTAATGCCATAGAAATGAGGTGAGAAGTATGTGTAGTGTTACTTTGAATGACAGGATACGCAATAGTCTGATCAGAGAACGTTGTGGACTGAAAGAGGATGTAGTGACTAGAATTGAGAAAGGAATGTTGCGTTGGTTTGGACATTGGGGAGGATGAAGGAAGAAAGATTGACGAAACAGATATATATTGCGAATGTGAGTGCAAGGGCTGGTAAGGTACGACCCAGGCGGACATACATCGACCAAATAGAGGATGTATTAGCAAAGGGGAACATAAAAAGTATCTGGAACCGGCGTGCGTGCATGCAACGACTTATGAACGTTGATGAAGCGAAGGTGATCTGTCAGGATCGCGGCATGTGGCAGTTCCTGGTCTTTGCTTACCCCTCTGGGGTACAGGTTATGTATGTAATGTATGTATAATTAAGAGTGTTTTTTATTGAATATAACGCAGCCGTGGGTTCCAGAAAATTCATGTACAACAACAATCATTATAACATCCTGCCGCACTGATAAGACAAGCAGTTATAAGTTTGGCAGTATTACCCATGAAATCGTTTTATGTTGTCATTTACAACGAACTGAAATCACATCACACTGATTTATAAATGGGAAAGTTTGTGAGTGTGTAAATTATATATTATACAAACATTATGATAGCTTAAATATTTATAATAGTAATAATTAATGATAAAAATGGAACTAAACCTAAAACATTCTAATTTAAATAAAATATTTGAGCCAGATCGCTGTCGGGCGGCAGAGTACCAAGAAGGCTGGCGGCATTGCCTCGCTGTATGGCTAGGCTTATTCTTTGGCCAAAGTAAGCACCAGCCCTCGGGTCTCCTGAAGCGTCGACTAGGCGCGACGAGATCTCCTTAAAGAGGAGTCTCGCCTCCGGACCCCATGGCCCCAGAGTCTCGACTCCAAAAGGCACAAATATATAGCCCTGCCCTATGGCTGCATATTTGTGCCTCTTGTTCGACTCTGCGTTAGACGCCGCCGCCCCTGCATGGCAGGCGGTCGCATGGATATGGGACTGTGCAAGCGTATGTTTGTTACATCTTCACGTCAAATCCAGGGTGTCAGCTAATAAAGTCGCGCCAGCGGTTTAGGCACGTTAAGCCGTTGGTGCCGGCTGTCATATAATGGCAGTCGTTAAGCCATGTCACAGGCCTTATAGGCGGCTCGATAACTTCTGACAGTAAGGCCTGCCACTGTCTTACCTCCACCAACCCGGACTTGGCCCCCGTGATGGAGTAGGGCCCAACCTTCCTGCGATGCAGGAAGAGACCCGTGGCCCAACAGTGGGGACATACAAGGGTTGATAACAGCGGTTTAGACGTGAATAAGTAACAAACATACACACTCACAAACTTTCGCCTTTATAATATTAGGGGTTAAAGTATGAAATTGCCGTTTTATTGCATAGGTTCTTTGAATTGATATAGAATCTTCATGGTTTGAGGTTTTCGAATGAAACTTCTTTCAAATGGTTTCTATGGTGTTCTTTTTTTTAAAAATGTGAAACATTTGAATATCGACTTTCAATTGTTTTTGTTATTCAATTTAGACAAGAAAGATGGATACTGCGAAAATTCGAGTGATTTTTGAATACGAGTTCCGACGCGGAACTAACGCGGCAGAAACAGCCCGCAATATCAATGCTGCGTTTGGAGAGGGGTAAACCATGCCGCTAATTCCTGGGTAGTTTGACTAGGATCGGCTTCCACTATCTCTCTTAATTCATCGTTATTCACCTGTGTGGGCGGTCTTCCTCGTGGCTCGTTCTTTAAGTCGAATTTTCCATCACGAAAGCGTTTAAACCAAAATCGCACGTTGCGTTCATTAGTAGACCCCTCTCCAAACGCAGCATTGATTTTGCGGGCTGTTTCTGCCGCGTTAGTTCCGCGTCGGAACTCGTATTTAAAAATCACTCGAATTTTCGCAGTATCCATCTTTCTTGTCTAAATTGAATAACAAAAACAATTGAAAGTCGATATTCAAATGTTTCACATTTTTTAAAAAAAGAACATCATAGATACCATTTGAAAAAAGTTTCATTCGAAAACCTCAAACCATGAAGATTCTATGTCAATTCAAAGAACCTATTGCAATAAAACGGCAATTTCATACTTTAACCCCTATTATTAGTGCGACGTGATGTCATGTGATGTTATAGAGTGATGTTGGTCTGAAGTAAGAGACTCACCGGTGAAGTAGAAGGCAGACTCCCATCCGAAGTGAGCGATGAGGAATCCGCAGATCGGCATGGTGATGGCTGCGCCCAGGGAAGACGCTGGTGACAAAGAGGAAAAAATATATTTTAATTATATTCTTTATAATGCACTAACCCGCGCTAAGGACAGTTTTTAAAAACCTGTACGTAATACCGAGAATATTGTAGAGGTTCGAAATTTCACTGATGCCGGTGAGTCGCCCATTAGCTCAGTTGGAAAGAGCGCTGGCACGGATAGCCAGAGGTCGCGGGTTCGAATCCCAGCATAGGTGGAATTTCTAGCCTCTAAATAGGTTTTTAAAAATTATATTATTAAGTTAATTCCGGAATTAGTCACTTTATTTTTTGTCGGAAGAGTCCAAGGTTTCGCTCTGACTTGGAGAGTTTAAAAAACCTGGGAGCCAATTCTCACTTCTATCTATCTCTAATCAGCCCACATCAACCCACTGCTGGGCATAGACCTCCTTTTTATTGCGCCACCTGATCCATCTCTGACCCGCAACCCTCACGATGTCGTCTGACCATCGTGTCGGTGGTAGGTATGCCTACCAACCTCCTTCCCTCCCTTGGCCACCACTCCGATACTGCCCTGGTCCACCGGCCGTCTTTCCTTCTAGCCAAGTGTCCCGCCCATCTCCACTTTAAGTCTGTGATCCGCTCACCGACGTCTCAATCAATTCTCACTTCATTAGCAAATAATTCGTATACGAGTCTCTAAGACACATAATAAGTCGACCGACAGCCAAAAACTGTATTTTAAACACCATGCTAGATTGACTTCGGTTGAGAAAATTATTGTTAAATGACTCTGTCGAGGTATTATCTTATTTTTATGAGACAAATGGCTAATCCTTCTAATATTTTGCGTCTACGCTTTTAATTCGCATGGGCGAGAATCGGCTCCCTGGTCGGGCTGTTCCGGCAAAAAATTATGTAAGGGAATCTGATATTAACTTATTAAATAAATAAAATAACCATATTTTTATTCACTTTAGAATTGAATTGTTATGGCTACGCTATAGGATACCCTCAGAACACAAAAATAAGAGGATACCTATGATTTGGGCTGGCAAAGATTTAAGAAGAAAGATACTTCGTTTAAGAATATAAAATTCCTGAAAAAATATTGAGCTTATTAGAGACACGCTTCAAGAAACGTTTAAAAGTAGTAGTAAATGTATGCTATTAGGCAAGTTTCCTGAAAACTGTCCATTGCTAGGTTTACTCGAAGCTACATAAAAAAACTATTGGCCTTCGCGTCTACGTAATGATATGATTTATGCAACGTTAAGTGTCACCTTCACTCACACTAGACGAGTGAATAAACCACTCTGACGCTGCAGTGCCTGGGACATTTTCTTAAATGGTGTAGACTTGAAGCGAAGTTGCCAGTAGACTATAGAAACACTGTAGCATGGTACCTACATATGACGATTTAAATTTAATTAATAGTTTTAACATAAGAACGATCCAAAATGCAAAGATCAGCTGTAGATTTCAAAAACCTATTTAGAGGCTAAAAATTTCACCCATGCCGGGACTCGAACCAGCGACTTCTGGCTATCCTTGCCAGCGCTCTCCCAAGTGCCGAACCTGCCAATTGCCCAAATTTCGAACCTGTTTACAATACTCTCTGTATTACGTACAGCTGTAGATTTGTAGAGTCCAAGCGTAAGGTAGCTCCTCAAGGAGCAGTTCCCATACAAACGTAGTTTGATTTTTGTCTACAAAAGATGCCTTATTGAAATGAAACTTTGTCATGCCGGATTGAAATGAAAGTTTTTCAATACATTTGACACAAATCGAAATATGTTTACGTTTAGAGTTGGAAATTAATTTGTCAAACAGAAATAGCCTTGAGAACAGTTTCTATGAAAGGTACTTACCTAACCGTAGAGCGGTCTTCTTCAAATTTCTCAGCAAAGAGCGTGACAGATCGTTACTTAAGCATTTACTCAGTGAAATTCTCAATTCAGAAATCGGCACTAAAATTTCCTTTCTTACCTTTTAATCTCAGATGAAAGCAACATCAAACTTTGTCCTCTAAACGTAATGGCAAAGTTTCATTGCGATCCGGGATATAGTTTGTAAATAAAAAACATTATGTAGTCTTTTTCTTGAGGACTCTTAAGTCAAGTCACGCTTCTGACAACCTTTGGCTAATTTTCCCTTTCGCAAGGAGGTCTAGGTTGGGCGGAGGAAAACGCGAGTTTAATCGTTTTTAAGTTCATTTACACTCGCCCGTTTGATAGGACAATAAGCTAAAAGGACTATACAAATGCACATTGCAAACATTTTTGATTTATAAAAAAAAATACTAAATCATACATAGTATTATTTCTTGACATTTTAAATAAATGTATAAATTATTATTATATTATTATTTTGATGAACAAAATGTTGATTTACGAATAGATCCTCGAATGCGTGAAACTTAGTCAGAAAATCAATGACCTATTATTAAATAGACGCATGATAGGCGCTTCGTAGTGGCAACAAGAATGTGAGCCAATTGTCTCACTTTCATTTAGTCGCGCACCGGCTAGTGTCACGGAATAACGTCCCAACAAACACATTTAAACTGCACATTTGGACTGTATTTTGTGGTAAAAAGTGTTCAAAAATGCCTTCATGCGTCTTCAGACGATGCACAAACTATTCCGCCAACGTAAGAACAGGCAAAAACATCTCATTTCATGCGTAAGTAACCAAAATATTTTATTTTGCAATCTTTTGTTCGTGTAAACACGAACAAAAGATTGCGATGACAGCAAAAGCGAGATGTGTATTGGGTTTTGTGTGAGAGTGAAAGAGAACGAGCCATAATGGCGGCCGCACGCCCGCCCGTATTGCAGGGAAGATGGGGAAAATAGAATCAACCTAAAATATGTCACGGTATACACGTGTTGTCAAATTTTATTCAATATCCAATGTTCAGCAATATTTTTTGCTTATAAATAATCTTCGTACTATATACATGTAGTTACAATACAGGGTTATTTTTTAAATAATTCTGTATCTACTCGATAGTCTCACTGACTTGCTCATTTATGATCTACTAGGTGGAAATAAATCATTCTTATAGCAAAAAATATATAAAATTAAACCCGCGATCTATGGTTAAGGACCTGAGACTAGATAGCATAAATGCAATGAAGGCTGAGGGAAAATATTTGTGTCACCCTGATAATACGAACAAACCTACTTTTGTATCGATAAATATAAATGTCAGCATAAGTAAATAATTAAATACCTACTACAAACTGGTTTTATCAAAATTTTATGTGTTAAAGCTAGTTTCAATATCAGTTACTGGGAGGCCATTCTCGCCCATGCGAATTGAAAGCGTAAACACAAAATTTTCGAAGGCTTATACATTCGTCGCATAAAAATAAGATAAGATTACACGACAGAATCATTAGACATATATTTTCTCATTCGAATTCAATGTAGCATAACATTCAGAATACAATTTTGTCTGTCGATCGACTTTGTATGTAGAATTCACAAGCCATAAGCCCTAGAGTCGTATACGAATTATTTGCTAATGTAGTGAGAATTCCCTCCCAGGTGTTCTTGATCGAGCATCTAAAAGAGGTAATATTATAGTCGACGTGTTTGTTTTGCCCAGCCTCCTCTTATTGCAATGCAACGTTCGTCATACGCGTTTGGCCAATAAGGATGCAGCGGCTAATACCGCGTAATGAGAAATTATTATTCATCTTTTTTCAACAGGTAGTGAACCGTATATGATCGGTCATTTTCTGTCCCTTTCTTTGCTTAGTGTTTAAATTGTATATTTTGTTAGGTACATATGTATGGTTTGCGCTGTTTTGGACTGCTGTTTTGTTAAGAGTATAACTAGTCTATTTAATAATAGGTCATTGCAGAAAATAAACGACCTTAGCAATAACGCTTTAGCTACGAAAAGCTACAGACTAAAAATACGAAGATGACTTAGGGCTGATTTTTCAATAGTCAGATAACTTTTATCTGAGGAATAAAAATGGCGGTTTGACATAATTTTCATACATAAGCTGTCAAACCGCCATTTTTATTCCTCAGATAAAAGTTATCTGACTATTGAAAAATCAGCCATTAGAGATATACAGATAGATAAACATAACTTTTTTAGAACAGAACCTAGATCAACCACTAACTATTTTTAGATCTTACAGTCTAGAACCTAGGATCAACAACCTAAAACTTGAATCGTTTGCCGCTAAAAACGACCATTTTTGGCAATAACTGCTTGAAGTCCTAGATTCTTGGGCCTAGGCCCTTGACAGAAGATCTTAAAAGAGCCACTGTACCTATAAATATATTGAAGAAAGATATGAAATGTAAATAAAAATGTATTAGGTAAATAGATAATATGATATGTTACTTAGACTATCGTATTTCTCATTTTAAGTGAATGAAATGTTAAATCGTTTTTATGAGAAATAAATACTTTAAACCTAACCTAAACCTACCTATTAAGATTTATGACGTTAACTTTTCCCAACCACGCGTTATACAAACGAAGATATGTTTTTTTTCCCGTGGTGGCGCTAGTTAGCACCGTCTAGCGCCGGATTGGACTGGACTAAGGACTGGACTGTCCTGTATGCCTCGTGTAAATGTGCATTCAATTCGGCGACCGATCGAAGGTTCATTCGTGGTTCACTCACGTGCTTTTTGCGTTGGCACTTGTTTTTTTATGACTTTGAGCGATTCCTCGAAAATGTCCAAGGTCTCGAGGGTCGATAAGGTCACTTTTGACATATTGAGGACTTATAAATAACTGTACTACTAAGTTCTGTGCTGCTTTGTAAGGAATAAAGGTCTGATTTATAAGTTTTGGATTGGGCATTATCAATTCAATTGAATGTTTTTATTTCAGACGTACGTCCATATAATATAATAAAATACATTCAGAAAATAATAAAATTATACATACATACATACATACATACATACATACATACATACATACATACATACATACATACATACATACATACATACATACATACATACATACATACATACATACATACATACATACATACATACATACATACATACATACATACATACATACATACATACATACATACATACATACATACATACATACATACATACATACATACATACATAACCTCACGCCTGTATCCCAGAGGGGTAGGCAGAGATCAGGGACTGCCACCTGCCACGATCCTGACAGATCACCTTCGCTTCATCAACGTTCATAAGTCGTTGCATGCACGCACGCCGGTTCCATGTACTTTTTATCTTTCCCTTTGCTAATACATCCCTTATTTGGTCGATGTAAGTCCGTCTGGGACGTATAAAATTAATAAATTATAATAATGAAACTTGTTGCCTATGACGTGTCTCCGATTGGAAGTATTAAGTATAGGCGCCGATACTTTTCTTTTTTATAAATACTTTTCTATAATAATAACATTACACTATCATAATATTATAAGGCGAAAGTTTGTGAGTGTGTATGTTTGTTACTTCTTCACGTGTAAACGGCTGGAGCGATTTTAATAAAATTTGGTATGGAGCTAAGCCACCCTGAACTAACACGTCGGCTACGTTTTACTGCGGGAAAATATCCCTCCCTTATTCCCTAATAAACCGCGGGGCACAGCTACTAAAACTTTAAATGTATAAAGTCTAGAACTAACCGAATACACTTTAAAACAGACATTGTAAAAAAAGATATCTATAAAAAGGAAAACAATAAAAACGTCTGTCGCCAACAGGAAGGTTAACAGCTAGCTTCGCATTATATTTATCTGTGTCTCTTGCAACTTACTCATAAAGGTTCTTTACCGGCTATCGAATTCATAAAACTTAACCGATAGGTAAAGCTTGTCACTATTAATAAACATACGGTTATCTATTGATATCTCTTGATAACATCAAGAGCGCTTAAAAGAACTGACCCAATCAATCGATAGTCTAAAGCTATTTTTACGACGCATCGTTTGTGATCATATACATCTTTTTGGGCATGTAAGTGTATTATTATTAAGTATAAGTACAGTCTATTTATTCTTACTTGTCCAATTTAGTAAACAAGATTCTACCCTTAAACTGTGACTTTTTAGTCCAAAACTGCCATATTTCCATAAACGAAGTAACCTGGAACACTCTTTTAGATAACACGCTGCCAATTTTATAAACATAGTTCATGATACCTAGTTCATGAATTTGCGAGAAAATGTCTAGTTTAGGCATCTAATCTCAATTTTAAGGTTAGAATCTAGTTTACTAAATTGGACAAGTAAGAATAAATATACTGTAATATCAATATTCAAATTTTCACTGGCTACCCGTCTTTCTAATTTCCTTCAGCAACTTTCCATCGTAAGTCTGGAAGAAATTGCTTTTAGCAATTGTAACAGTCATTGTATAAATGTTACAATTTTATTAATATTTTTTGATTATTTCAATTGCTATTTTTATACAGAATAAATTATGAATTAATAAACCTTACGTTTATTAATTCATAATTTATCACGTGGCAGTGTATTCTTCAAATATTCGTTTCCGGTCGACTGATGTTTTCTAACTATAGTGGGGAGGTGTTAAAAGGAGGCGTCAGTCGATTCGAGAAGCAGTCTTGTTCGAAACGTCGTTGAGGTTAGATCCTAACCGGAAACTCTGTCCGATTACAGTGTGATTTTGAATCTATAATAAGTGAACAGTGTGATTGTGAATCTATAATAAGTGAACGATCAAAGTGAATATATAAGAAGTGATACCAGTAATTCGGTCTTTTATTGGAGAAATCCTTCTGGAGGCTACAACCTTCAGAAGTGGGATCATCGCGCCCATAATAAATAATAAGGTTGGAGCTATGGAACGTGACGAAAATGGTGAACGCCGCAGTAGAAGCCGCAGCAGGAGTGTCATCTGTTCGATGAGACGTGGACCACGGCGCGTGCGTACCCCAGAGCGAAACGCAACCAGGCCAAGTAGAATCAACTGTGTGGAACAACGTGACCAGCGACGTAGCGTGCGTACACGCAGCCGCAGCGCACGTACTCGCAGCCGCAGCCCATTGCCCAGGCAGCATAGTATGGAATCTGGAAAAAGCGTACCGGTCGAAAATCTGAGACCGAGTCGTAGCTATCATAAAGAGACGCTTGGTCGCCACACCCGTTCACGAAGTGGAAGCCGTAGCCGTAGCCGCTTGAGGAGGATGCACGAGAAAGAAGAAGAATATGCAATCCAGAAACAACGTTTGGCGGTTCTGGAGAGCCAGCTGGAAAGTGAAAGAAAACATCGACGGGAGCAGGAGGACCAACGTCGATCAAGAAAACACAGTGAAGCCCCAGATGATAAAACCAGGTATGACTCAGCATCTATGTTTTTTGATAAAATTATTAAGCTCATGCAAAACAAAACCAGTGAACGTGAAAGCTTCCCATCTCATATGAACAATGTTGTCCCCGAATTTGACCCCCTTTTGAAAGAACAGACTATTGAGGTGTGGTTAAATAAAGTAGAGGAATGCGCCGAAATTTACCAGTGGACCGACAAACAGATCATTCACTATACTTTACCTAAATTATCCGGTCAGGCAAAGCTATGGTACCAGGGTTTACCATCACTAAAACGAACGTGGACCGAATGGAAACAATTATTAAAAGATTCCTTCCCGTCCACCGAAAATTATGCAGACTTATTATCAGAAATGCTCAGAAAGAGGAGCCGATTTGGCGAATCTTTAGAAATGTACTATTATGCCAAGTTAAATTTATTAAATCGCTGCAAGATTTTCGGTCGCAATGCTTTAGACTGTTTAATACACGGAGTCGATGATAGAGGGGTGAGAGTAGGAGCTCAGGCAGCAAAATTTCAACGTCCTGAAGAAATTTTGGAGTTTTTCAAAACGGTTCGTGATAATAGTGATCGAAGGGATAAACGGTATTCCTATCAAACATCTCGAGCAAAATTGGACGATGTTCCTGGGACATCGAAGTCATTAACTCAGTCCCAACATAATATTGTTTGTTTCAATTGTAAACAGAAGGGTCACCCAAGTTTTAAATGTCCGAAACCATTACTCAAGTGTGTTTATTGCAACCTGATGGGCCATGCAGAGTCTGAATGTCGCAAAAAGAAAGCCTCGAATACAGATCCTACAGAAAAAGCCGTCCTAAAAGTTAATATGCACGATTCTCCTGTGCAGTCAAAGCCTAATACTGATGTCAAAGATGTCGGTGATGTGGCAACGTGTGGCAAAACTGGCAACAAGTATAACTTACCGGTACAAGTTAATAACCAAACAATCCTATGTCTGATTGACTTGGGCAGCGAGGCAACTTTGATTCGTAACTCGGATGCTTTGAAGCTGGGGTTAAAATGGACTGTGGTTGATGGTCCATTTCTTCGCGGACTGGGTAACGTCCCATATTTGCCAAAAGGGAAAACATACGCAACGATAGATGTACAAGGAGTAGTAGAGAAAGACGTTGAGATTTTTGTAGTCGATGACCACTTAATTAACTATCCTGTCCTACTTGGACATAGTTTTTCAGAGAGACCTAATGTTCGGATTACTAAGACAACAAAAGAACTGATTTTTGAAAAAACTCAGGATACAGAAGTTAAAGTAGAGTTGATTGCAAATTCTGACACAGCCATAGGTGTGGGAGCATTCGCACCTGTACGTGTAAAGGCCAATAACAGTAGTAATTGCAGTATTTATGTTGCTGGTACCGTCAGAGGTTACCCAAACAGTGAATATTACTTGTTACCCGGTGAATATCAGGTAACAAATGGTGAATGTAGTTTATTGGTGCAAAGTTTAGCTTCCAAACCCATTACTCTACAGAAAGATTCTTTAATCACTCGAGCCTGCATATTAGATACAGGTTTAAGGGTCAATGTTGTCACGGAAAATAATGATTGGACAGCAGTCTCCTTGAATTACGGCAGTCAACTTACAACAGAAGACAAACAGAGATTAGAGAACTTGTTGAGTCGTTTCAAAGAGTGTTTCTCGTCGGGTATGCATGATTTGGGCTATACAGCCGAAACTGAGATGGTTATTCATCTCAAAGATTCTGACCCTGTGGTTTATCGACCTTATAGGTTATCTTTTAGTGAACGAAAGAAAGTTCAAGCTATGATTGACGAAATGTTAGAGTGTGGGATAGTCCGTGAGTCAAGCTCACCTTATGCCAGCCCCATAGTATTGGTGCACAAAAAAACTGGCGGAACCCGGCTTTGTGTGGATTATCGCGCGCTCAACAACAAAACTAGGAGGGATCACTATCCACTTCCAAGAATAGACGATCTTCTTGATCAATTGTCAGGGCAATCCATCTTCACAACTCTCGATCTGGCATCTGGCTATCATCAGATACCTTTAGCTAGAGATTCCATAGATAAGACCGCATTCGTCACACCGGACGGACAGTACGAGTATACTCGTATGCCGTTCGGCCTGGCAAACGCGCCAGCTGTGTTTCAGCGGCTAATACACAAGGTTTTAAATAAAGCCAATATTAAACATACCATTGTGTATATGGACGACATCCTAATACCTTCCAACTCCATCAACGAGGGGTTGTCTCGCCTAGAAGAGGTACTTCAGGGACTCAAAAACTGTGGACTGACCTTAAAGCTGGAAAAGTGTAACTTCTTCAAGGAGTCTATTGAATTCCTCGGGTTTGAGATCAGCAAGGGTGAAATCAAACCTGGTTTTCAAAAAACTGAGGCTATCGCACGGTTTAAGGCGCCAACGAATCAACACGAAGTCCGAAGGTTCTTAGGTCTCGCTAGCTTCTTCAGAAGATTTGTTAAGGGTTTTGCATCTATAGCAAGGCCTCTCACAAATCTTTTGAAGAAGGATGTTAAATGGCAGTGGACTAATGACGAGGCATCTGCTTTTAATAGTCTAAAACAAAACCTTATGAGTAGACCAATTCTGGCACTCTATGACCATACTGCAGAAACACAGTTGCATACTGATGCAAGCCAAATTGGACTGGCAGGTATTCTGCTACAAAGAACAGGTACCATGCCTTTCAGGCCTGTGGCATACTTCAGTCGACAGACTACCACAGATGAACAAAAGTTTCACTCCTTTGAGTTGGAGACATTAGCCGTTGTGAGTTCACTCAACAAGTTCAGGGTATATTTACTTGGCATAAAATTCACAATCTTTTCCGATTGCCATGCTTTACGATCCACTTTTACAAAGAGAGACCTTGTGCCCCGAATCTCCAGGTGGTGGATACAATTTCTTGAATATGATTGTACTATTGAATATCGGCCCGGCGACAAGATGGCTCATGTAGATTGCTTAAGCCGGAGTCCAATACAAGCTGAATGTGACGAGGTGCACATTCTTGATATTTTGGCCGTCAATACGGACGATTGGATTACCACCGTACAATCGGGAGATGAGGAAATAAAACGCATGAGAGAAATCCTCGAAGACCCAGAAACGGCAAAAATTGCATCGATCCGTAAGGAGTTTAAGGTAAAAAATGGACGCGTATTCCGAGTGATTGATGATAAGACCGAAAGATGGGTTGTGCCACGAGGGGTTCGTTGGCAACTACTGAAGGCAAACCATGATGACGTCGGGCATTTTGGGTTCGATAAAACGCTTGAGCGTATTCGTTCCTTCTTTTGGTTCCCCAAAATGCGAAAGTTTGTTAAAAAATACGTATCGTCATGTTTGGGATGCGCCCACCATAAATTGCCAACAGGTGCGAAGGAAGGTGAACTACACCCTATCCCAAAAATTGAGATTCCATTCCACACTATTCACGCCGACCATCTGGGCCCATTTATTCGGAGTAAAAGGAAGAATACGTATCTCCTAGTGATTGTAGATTCGTTCACGAAATATGTAAACTTGACTCCAGTACGAAGCACCAAATCGAAGGCCAGTATCAAAGTATTCCGAAATTATTTCGCTTTGTTTGGCGTTCCAACCCGTCTTATCACGGATAGAGGCACTAGCTTTACGAGTAAAAAATTTAAATTGTTTATACAATCCCTGGCCATAAAACATATACTTAACGCGGTTGCCACCCCACGTGCAAATGGCCAGGTAGAGAGGTATAACCGCACTATTTTATCGGCTTTAGGAGCTATGACTCATAATAAAGGGGTCGATACCTGGGACGAACATATACCTGAGATTCAGATTGGAATAAATACCTCAACACATGCAGTAACAAAGAAAACGCCGACTGAGCTTCTTTTTGGGCGAAAAGTTCCCAGCACATCTCAGGGAATCCTCAATAATGTGTTTGAAGACGTGGGGAATGGTGTTGTCGATAAATCCCTAGATGAAGTCAGAAGTGATGCCAGTAACTCCATAAAGAATAACCAAGATGCTAATAAAAAACGGTTCGACCAACGTAGGAAACCGGCGACAAAGTATAGTGAAGGCGATCTTGTACGGATAATTAGAGCCATACCATCAGGATCAGGGCAATCAAAAAAATTAGAACCTAAGTGTCAGGGCCCTTACAAGATAAAGAAAGTCTTGCCTCATGATAGATTTGTTGTTGTGGACACTCCCCTCACTAGAAAAGGTAGGCAATACGAAGCTATTGTCCCATCTGATAAAATTTTTCCATGGCTAAGTTATGGTGCTGTCTGCTCTTCTAGTGAGGGCAGTGACGAAGATTAATTTAGATACCTAGTATATTATTATTTTGGTGGCAGTTACTTAGAAGTTTCTGTTGATTTACTTTCATTTTCACTGGATAATAACATTAACAACTCACTGCAGTACCTATAGAGAAAAGTATTTGAAACATTTATGCTGAGTTATCTAAGTAGAGGCAATGGTAATCAGAGATGCCATTGTTAGTGATCCATGTCATTTGAGATGACTACAGTGAACGCCATTTGAGATGGCAACAGTGAGTCATTTGAGATGACAACAGTGAACGCCATTTGAGATGGCAAGAGTGAGTCATTTGAGATGACAACAGAGAGAAATGCGTTAGCGATACGTAAAGAGTGAACTATAGTAATTGATATAACATGAGATGACACTTCAGTTAATTTGAGACCTGTTAAAAGATTTATTAGGTAGCTAGTTCGTTATGTTTACTATAACATAGTTTTTTTTTTTGCGTTAATAACTTTATGTATGTAAATTTAATTGTGTCAAAAAAACAGTACATTTACTCTTTATTATTACGTTAGTTATAAAATAGGTCGATTACGATTGCATATTATATAATTAAACTAGTTAAACGAGAGGACTCGTTTAGGGAGGATGGCCGACTGTAACAGTCATTGTATAAATGTTACAATTTTATTAATATTTTTTGATTATTTCAATTGCTATTTTTATACAGAATAAATTATGAATTAATAAACCTTACGTTTATTAATTCATAATTTATCACGTGGCAGTGTATTCTTCAAATATTCGTTTCCGGTCGACTGATGTTTTCTAACTATAGTGGGGAGGTGTTAAAAGGAGGCGTCAGTCGATTCGAGAAGCAGTCTTGTTCGAAACGTCGTTGAGGTTAGATCCTAACCGGAAACTCTGTCCGATTACAGTGTGATTTTGAATCTATAATAAGTGAACAGTGTGATTGTGAATCTATAATAAGTGAACGATCAAAGTGAATATATAAGAAGTGATACCAGTAATTCGGTCTTTTATTGGAGAAATCCTTCTGGAGGCTACACAATAAGGCCGCCAATCGTACTATGTACATTTGTAATTATTTTGTATTTGTTGTTTTTCCAGTGTACAATAAAACATATTCTTATCTTATCTTTTTGTAGGGTACCGTACACGTAATGGTAAAAACCGGATCCTTCTACTAAGACTCCACTGTCCGTCTGCCCGTGTCTCTTGAATCGCGATAGCGAGTCAGTTGAAATTTTCACAGATTATGTATTTCTGTGGCCGTCGTCGTCAGGCTATACTAATCCACTGCTGGACATAGCCCTCCCCTAAAGAGAAACACGTTGTGCTATCATAGGGGGTAATGCCCATAATCCCCACGCTGGGCATGCGGGTTGGGGATCGCAGTTTGGTGGAATTGTACTGCAGGGGGCGCTGCTGCCCACCTCCCGGTTTGTGTCCCTTAGTCGCCTTTTACGACACCCGCGGGAAGAATTGGGTTGGTGCTATTCTCTAGGTCGACACCACACAGCACTGAGGCCGCTATAACAACAAATACTAAAAACTTAATATTTGTTGATAATTATTTAAGCTGGGCCCCCACAAAACAACGTGATTTTACGATTGATATGATTGGCAGAATATTTAAGAAGGGCTCCCACACACCAAAGCTATTTTACGATTTACATGATCGGCGTCCCTCTTAGCAAAAACGATTTGGTATAGAAGCCATATGTTTTTTTTAATTGATTACAGTAAGTTTGCAGGTTACTTGAAGTCCTCTATAGTATAAATACAATAACAGTTACATTTTTAGGCATAATCCTGGAAACTTTCGAGTCGAGACTCGATTGCCGTTATGGAAGAACTATTACATACAAACAAGTTTGTATGGAACCCTCAGTGCGCTAGTTCGAATCGCACTTGGCCGTTTTTTCACTTT
Organism: Yponomeuta sedellus; assembly: GCA_934045075.1. Lineage (NCBI taxonomy): Eukaryota > Metazoa > Arthropoda > Insecta > Lepidoptera > Yponomeutidae > Yponomeuta > Yponomeuta sedellus. The sequence goes on from OW203738.1 coordinate 19,523,527, forward strand.
TATTTCATTTAGAAGATACCTAGTATCTTATCGTTTTTCTTTCACCGCTTCTTCCTGAATAAGTTGCCCACATCCTATGGGAAGAGCACATAATGAAGGAAGGTAGGATTTTAAAGAAAGACTGCACGAAATATGTGGCGATTCATCAAGTAGAGTCAGACATCAAGATTACAACTCCGGGTCGGGGCAACTCGTGCCAGCACAATCCTACTAATATAATAAACGCGAAAGTTTGTAAGTATGGATGAATAGAGGTTTGTTACTCTTACACGTAAAAACTACTGAATGGATGTCAATGAAACTTTAATATAGCTTATACATCATAATAACACATAGGCCACATACAATTTATAAAGATATTGAGTGATAATTTTCGAATGCGACCTAAAAAATAATTATGTGATAATTTTAATGTCATACTCATGCATGATGTTACTTCTTTTCTACGACACGCTAATTAAGCTACTCGAAATTCTAATTCTGCGCAAACGAAGTCGCAGGCACCAGATAAATAAGTAAATAAGTAGGATATTTTAAACTTTCGCGACTTGTACACATAGTTAGAATATTTTGGGGGCTTAATCGCGTAGTAATTTATTGCTATTTTACCTCGACGTTTCGACGACGTTACAGCCATCAGTCTTCTCGTGACCACGATGGCTGTAACGTCGTCGAAGCGTCGAGGTAAAATAGCAATAAATTACTACGCGATTAAGCTCCGAAAATATTCTAACTATAAATAAGTAGGATTTTACAGGCTCGCTACGGATCCATTGACTCGAGAATAGGGCTGCCACTTTCTAAAAACTCAAACTCGGGGATTTCGACAAAATCGTTTTTGTACAGAGTATGTATCACGTATCCTACTCAATATTATAAATGTGAAGACGTCGGGATGTTTCTTACGCAATCACGCAATAACGGCTGAACGGAGTTACACGAAACTTGGCGTACAAATAGACAACAATCTGAGTTGAGACAGTATACTTGATATGACTAACGCTAGTGGAATTTTGCCGTGCTTCGCAAGGCAGTTGGTGCCCGCGGCCGTCGATAGATGGCAGTCGTTAAGCCAAGTCAGGGGGCATTAAGGCGGCTTGAAAATTCCTGACAGTAAGACCAGCCACTAGCCTTGCAAGCCTCCGCCAATCCGGAACTAGACCCCCGTGGTGGAGTATGGCTTATACCTTCCTTAGGGGAGAGACCTGTGCCCCAAGGTGGGGACATAATTGGTTGATGATGATGATTGATGATACATGATATGCTGGTAATGCGTTCCCGTGGGATCATTTCTAACGCGGACGTAGGCAGCGGGTTAAAGCTGGTAAAGAATAAAAATATATATTTTCAATTTAAGAAAATTAAAAGCAAATGCAAGGACCGTATGCAAATAAAACACGTGTTTTACATTTTTAAATATGTATTATAGTAACTATGCATAACTTAGAGTTTTCAATTTCCATTTTTATGTAGGTACCTGCAATAAAGCGTTCTCTTTATACCCATAGTTTCAGTTACATTGTTGTTGAACAAAGTGATATTAGCACGAAAATAGCTGTTAATTGACGCTATTTCGTAGTCTACAATGCAATGTATTACCTGCGCAACTTAAATGGGTATTTCTCCCGAAGGAGATCGAATCCACTGATACTCATCGGATTGGTCAGTAGTTATGATAATACGGTTTTATTGACATTGCCACTATAGGTAGTCTTACCTACAGTGTCAACTAGCTGTGCCCCGCGGTTTTACCCGCGGTTTATAAGGGAATAAGAAAATTTTCCGTAGTAAAACGTAGCCTATGTGTTAATCCAGGGTGTCAGCTAACTCCACACTCCAAATTTTATTAAAATCGATCGTTTGCAGAAGTAACAAACATACACACTCACAAACGGTCGCCTTTATAATATTACCAGGTTTTTTCCCGCGACTCCGTCCACGTGGACTTTTATTATATATGTTTATTTCAGATAAACAAATCCATAGAGCTTAAAATTTTAGTAGCTAATGAATAAATGAAATTTTTAGTAGCTACAAAATTGTGCAACCCCGTTCACCCCCTTAAGAGTTAAATTAAAAAAAACGTCGAAACACGTGTTCAATCAATTGTGTTGAAGAGTATTTATTTTAAGTTTCAAGAAAATCAGACAACATTCTTTATACCTCACATACAAATTTTGGCAACCCTTTTCGCCCCCTCAGGGGTTGAATTTCAAAAAATCCGTCTTATTCCTTGCTTCCATTATATAAAGACCCTCTCTGCAAAATTTCAGCTTCCTAGGTCCAACGGCTTGGGCTGGGCGTTGATGAGCGAGTCAGTCAGTCAGGACTTTTAATTTTATGTATATAGATTTTCTACTATTTTTTTTAATGCATTTTATTTTATTTATTTATTCATTTATTTTAATCACAATTTATTTTATTTATTTACCTACTTTGCAGTTAGGTTTTTACATCGGAATGATATCGCTGTACCAACATGATTATACTATATATTTTTTTAATGCACTAACCTGTGCTAAGGACAATTTTAAAAACTTATATAGATTTTGATAGTGTGAAGTGTGATGATTACCATACTAATGTAACGCCATTGAACTAGGAAACTTCCCTCTGGTCAACCCCAGAGATGTGGCAGCCCTGTTCAGGAATCACACGCGTGTGATTGATTTGCGTCACTCTGCCCTGTAAACGCGTGTGGAACTTTCCAACTTGCTCTTATATAACTCGCAGCAAATCCTAAACATAAGCCTTGGTAGCGGAGCGGTGTAGAACGCCGGCTTCTCCATCGGGGGGTCGTGAGTTCGAACCCCGGCATGTACCAATGACTTTGTTTTCTAAGTAATGTACATTTTGTGAAATAATAGTAGCAGTACCACTCGCTGACTGTGAAGGAAAGCATCGTAAGGAAACCCTGTCTGAAGTGTTAACGCACCTCGCAGCGCTTGCTGCATACAATGGCCCAACTATGAGGCTAAGTGCAGAAATATCAGGTCTTACTGTGATGAAAGTGTAGGTATCATAATTCAAAGGTAGTATTGAATTTGTCAGACGATTGGAATCGCTTAGGATTTGGTGCGCGTAATTAGGCTATAGAAGCGCTCGCGGCCTAGTGGAACTGAGTGATTGGAACCAATCACTTGAGTTAAGCAACAACAGACACGGTCAGGTGCGGGTGGGTGACCGTCCCGTGACTACCGCTAGTCGGCTTCCGTGCTTCGCAAGGCACGTTAAGCCGTTGGTACGGCTGTCATGTAATGGCAGTCGTTAAGCTATGTCAGAGGCCTTATGGGCGGCTTGATAACTTCTGACAGTAAGCCCCGCCACTGTCTTACAATCCTCTACCAACCTGGGCTTGACGCCCGTGGTGGAGTATGGCCTAACCTTCCTGCGATGCAGGAAGAGACCCGTTCCCCAGCAGTGGGGACATAGAGGGGTTGATATCGAATTAGGCTGTCGCTTTGTGAGCTGTCTGGAGTATGATCTAGTTTTTTAAATAAAATGAAAAATGTTTTATTCAAAGTAGCACAGAAACTGCGGCTTAATGAACGTTACAAGTCAAACTAGGTGTCCATGCACAGTTTTTTATTGTACTCGTAGTAAGAAACGCAGATTAGACAAAAGGTTAGTAGAACGGTTATCTTTCATCGTTAGAAAACTTTGTTTATTGCGAAGCAATCCGTCTTTATTGGTATGTATTTATGTCTTGCTATGTAGATAATAGTTTTTAGAGAGATTAAATTTTTTGGCGAATTTCCTAATAATTATGTAACTTATTTTTTTAATTTATCATCGCCCACAGCACAAAATAATATAAAATAAGTAAATTAGGCCATTAATGTAGGCCAAACATAAGGCCAATTACCTACCTACGGGCTAACATTTTTTTTACTAATCTTATTTACGAAGCACAGAGCAGGCAACAGAGTTACCTGGTCTTAATTATTTAAAAACAAGGTAAGATAAGAATATTCTTTATTGTACACTGTAAAAACAACAAATACAAAACAATTGCAAATATACATAGTACAATTGGCGGCCTTATTGCTAAAAGCAATTTCTAAGGTATTCAAAATCTAAATTAACATGGTTTAAATATAGTATTTTCTAAGGTTAACACGAGCAGTAGACATAATTAAAACTGCTTTTATACGGATTTATGCTCGTTTATTACATTTTTACAATTTTCCAACGTTTCGGCACTTTTTCAGGTGCCGTGGTCCCGGATGACTAAAAATGTAATAAACGAGCATGAATCCGTATAAAAACAGTTTTAATTATGGTTTAAATATTTAAGTCTTTCATGCAGTCTCAAAATCTATGGTGTGCACTTTTTTTTGTAGTCTAATGTACGTCCCAGACCAGTGCATTTTCTTAGAAATGCTGAGAAGAGTGGGGCTTAATTACCACGCGTGCCTACCACGTAGCTAAGTAGTTGAACACCTCAGACACTCAGGTTTCCTCAGGATGTTTTCCTTCAAAGTTAGCGAGTGGTATTGCTACTACACCATCACAAATGACTTGTTTTTTTAAGTTATGGTGTGAATTCAAATTGAGATTATTTATATTTATCTATAATCAGCCCACATCAACCCACTGCTGGGCATAGGCCTCCTTTTTATTGCGCCATTCCTCACGGACCTGTGCTAATCTGATCCATCTCTGACCCGCAACCCTCACGATTTCGTCTGACCAAGATTAGGTATTTAATCGGATACAAAGGACAATTTTTTTAATCCTCGGATAAAACTTCGGACCTCGAGAACTTCGTCGAATATCGTATTAAACAACCATTTCAGAAATCTTTTGTAATTAATTGCCTTTCTGTTTTTATTTCACGGTAACATTTTCATATAGTTGTGTAATACTTTATTGGACGGATAGTGTGATCCGAAGATTGAAAAATCAACCCTATAGAGTGTTAAATCTAATCTAAAGTAAAAGTGAAAAGTTTGCATCAAAAAATCGTATGAGTTTGAATCTTCGACGTTTTTACTGGCATCGTCCTATCACAGACTAAATGGTAGATATATTTTGTGTATCGTCCTTTATTATTATAGGAGGCTCAGACCTCCTATTACGTAGCATTCCACTCTATCGAGTGAAGCATTTAGACGACTCCCAAGTGTCAAAAAATGTATGCATTTGACAGCCAGAGTAGCTTAAAAAAACCAACTTAAAAAGCTCTGTACGTAATACGAAGAATAGTGTAAAGAGGTTCGAAATTTCACTGATGCCGGTGAGTCGCCCATTAGCTCAGTTGGAAAGAGCGCTGGCACGGATAGCCAGAGGTCGCGGGTTCGAATCCCAGCATGGGTGGAATTTTTAGCCTCTAAATAGGTTTTGAAAAAGCTTAAAAAAGTTAAAATCAACGTCACTCAACTCAGTGGATACTTACATAATAATGCCCCAGAAGGACTGACTTCCAAGGCCGTTAAACCTTATATTTAAAAGAAATCTTTAATTAGTGGGGCTTTTCTTAGCTGAAATCGTAACTGTATGGACCGCAGCCCCATAGATCTCGTATCGTATCATAATAATTGCTATCGTGGCACGATGCGTGACCAATTGCAAGGTTTCTCGGAACCACAAGACAAGTGTATGGTTCTTTACGATAGCGCGATAATGGCTGGGTAGGTACTATAATTACTTAATTCCGACAGCCTAGACACGCCTGTAGGTAGAACAATAAACTTTCCACTCGACCCCTTCTAGACTTTATCAATTAAGCTGCGAGCGGTAAAGATGTAAAACTGTTTTAAAAACCTATTTAGACGCTAAAGATTCCGCCCATGGTGGGACTGGAACCCGCGACCTCTGGCTAACCGTGCCAGCGCTCTCCCAACTGAGCTAATGGGAAAGTGCCGGCATCAGCGAAATTTCGAACCTCTACAATATTCTCTGTATTATTTACAGGCAGCGACATCTGGCTGAAGTAATTTGCATCACTTGCAGCCCCGAGTACCTACTTTGCAGTTAGGTTTTACATCGGAATGATATCGCTGTACTCAGCGCTGGTTATATAGTGCAACAAAAAGAATATAATGTAAAACTGTTTTTACAGACTACTGTGGTGCTAGAGACCATTTCATAGAACTCAAATTTTACTATGACAATGAATATTTCTACCGGGTTGGCAGAAAGTGACCACAATTTACAACGAATTGTCGAAATAACCTACGAATCACGCTACTAAGCGATAAGACCAATTGTATAACATTACTTAGATAAGAAATCATGGTTCGTTAATTTCTTTATAATTCGATCATTAAACACAACAAAATCACTAATCATTGGTAACAGTGAGCTGTCATTAAACAATAATTCTAGTGAAATAAAAAAAACATGCACAGTAGATACAATATCCATTAAATTGTCGTCAAGAATTTTAATTAATTTAAGCATACAAAAAAAAACCACGACGACTTGAACGTCAATGAACGTTATCTGTCAGGATCGTGGCAAGTGGCAGTTCCTGGTCTCTGGGATACAGGCGTGAGGTTATTATATATATGTATGTAAAAAAAAACTGAACAAACCACCCAGAAATCATAGCCGAATTATTTTTTTCTGGTTGTGCAATAAAGTATTCTCTATCTATCTTTAGTCGATAGGGGGTCTATCTTTACATTTTCATAGCAAAGTAGACCGTAACGCAAAGGAGTAGGGCGCACGCTTGTCAAGGGCGATGAGCTGAGACTTATACGTAAGCGTATGCAATCTATAATCTCTGCTGTAATCATTTAATGTTATTTTTTACCCTGGCATGTACCAATGACTTAGTTTCCTAAGTTATGTACATTTGTGAAATTAGAGTAAATAATAATAATACTTAATATTGGCCTTTTTGCATCTACTTAATGAGTGAGTATCTTCACTCACACTAGATGGGTGAAGGGACCACTCCCACGCTGTAGTGCCTGGGACATGGTTTTATAGATGGTGTAGGCTTGCCTAGCACCTATACCATCCTGACAGCTTAGTCGGCCTAGCCCACAGGAAAGACTAGTCAATACGTGCGGAGCCAACCAAGCCGCGGGTTTCCTCACGATGTTTTCCTTCACAGTTAGCGTGTGGTATTGCGACTACAAATCCGCAAATGTACGTAACTTTGAATTTAAACAAAGTCATTGGTCCATGCCCGCACTCGGGATCGAACCTGGGGCTCTCGCTTGCCAGTTCATGGTTCTACCCACTGAGCTAACTAGCAATACCACTCCCTGACGGTGAAGAAAACATCGTGAGGAATCCTGGGTGTCCGAGGTGTTCAAAGAAACGTCGCTTGAAATTGCCATTCTGAGGTGAGCATGCGTAGTAATTAAGTCCACACTCTTTTAGTAATTAAGTCCACACTCTTTTAGTAATTAAGTCCACACTCTTTTAGTAATTAAGTCCACACTCTTTTAGTAATTAAGTGCACACTCTTTTAGTAATTAAGTCCACACTCTTTTAGTAATTAAGTCCACACTCTTTTAGTAATTAAGTGCACACTCTTTTAGTAATTAAGTCCACACTCTTTTTTACAGAGAAGGCCTGTGCCCAGCAGTGGGATTGGATGTATATGGTTTACAAAAAAGTAATTTTATACTTTATCGCCTATTGGCGAGACGACAGCATCAAAGAATTAATTATGAAGAATTAAATATGAAAAGATATTAGGAGAAAGTACATATAAAAGTATTTAAAACAGTGATATAATTAGATTGATATAAGAGATTACCAATATTTTCAATAAAATAAAAAAATATTATACTGCTTTGAGCCATTTTGACTGAAACACCAATAACACCGCCTTACGTCACGTTTAGGTAAACATTTGTTTACTTTCTTTGGCTGCACATTTTCTTTTGATGCTTGTTTACCTGGGCGTGACATCAGATACGACGCCATGTCACTGAGCTGTTCCCACAGATGAAAACGAATTTTAGAGAAATGGCTTTAACCTTCGTTAAACTTTAGTTTATTACTGAAATATAGGTTTTTTTGTAAATAATAAATGTGTCCCCACATCATGGGAGAGGATTTACAAATCTTTCGTGATGCCTATTACTGTAAAACTATTGTTATAACTACAATTTTATCGTAGACCACGCCTAGAAACCAAGAAATAATCATCAGTGGTCAGTGGCCACTAGTTCAATAACACCATTTGCCCCCAAAGTTAATCAGCAAACTAGCTTATTATTTCTTCTCTAATCTCGACTATTATGTCTAGTTATTGTTTTGTTTTCCCTGTTTTCGACACATTATAATTAGGTAGGGTAAAAGTCTGTTCTGTGTAGTATCTATCAATATTTTTAACGCAATATCACCTCTAATCCAAGTGTTATTACAAATATGTATTATTTATTTATTGATTTTTAGAAGAATCATCGACAATTCGACATACATGACAAATTACAAGGTACATTGTAAAAATATGCAGAAGCAGACAGGTTTTCACTTATAGCGAAATTTTATAATAAACCTTGAGTGCACACGAAACATTGAATAGGACATAAAATAAGAAATATCATGTACAAAGGCGAGCTTATCTCTGTAAGAGATTTCTTCCAGCATACTGTGTACCTATAACCTTAACTTTGTACCTTAACTTTGTACCTTAACTTACCGTACCTTATACCTTTAGTATGAACCTGTATAATTTTGGATGCAGTGATTACTTGTGATTGGCTTGTATACTTATCTTTAATTTGATTTTACTTAAACATTTTGTGAACGTGTTGGTATATAAGTTGTTAGTAATCCTAAATAAAATAAAAAATAAAATTAGTTGTTAGGAAGATACCTAGGTTATTCATTCACAACATCAAACAAATGCTTAATTAACCTGAGCAAAACAGTGAAATCTAACCAACACCTATATAACAATCAAACAACCAAGCCTATAACATGGTAGACAGTTGTAACCTACGTCTAACTGAAGCAACGATGTCGTGACTGACGTCGAAATCAGTGTTCGGGTTATCAATTAAACTGTTGAATGTTGATATCCTTGTATTTCCCCACTTTTGGGGCACAGGTCTCTTCCTGCATCGCAGGAAGGTTAGGCCATACTCCACCACGGGGGCAAAGTCCGGGTTTGTAGAGGATCGTAAGACAGTGGCGGGCCTTACTGTCAGAAGTTATCAAGCCGTCCATAAGGCCTCTGACACGGCTTAACGACTGCCATTACATGACAGCCGGCACCAACAGCTTAACGTGCCTTGCGAAGCACGGAAGCGCTCGGAAAAAATGCCACTAGCGGTAGGTGCGGGACGGTCACCCATCCTGCACCTAACCGCACCTACTGTTGCTTAACTCCAGTGATTGATTCCAATCACTCGGTTCAACTAGGCCACGAGCGCTTCGTTGAATGCTGTACAAGCACGAAATAGGAAAGGGTTAATTCTGTAATTTCTTGAGAAGCTAAGTATATGAAATGTATATTTTATTAATATTAACAGAACAAAAGACGCCGTAAGATAAGTGAATTGAGTCTAGACTGACAACACTTGACTATTCAAGATAGGTTGGTATCAAGATTAGTGAAGTGTTAATTCGCTGATATAAAGATGAAATGAAGCACTTTTATCAGCGCATCGGTGGTAAACTACCGGTTGGACACTGCTTTACAACCCATAGGTCCTAGGTTTCAGTCCGGCATCATTCAATACTTCCCGTTGACCCAAGTTCGGGATAGTTAGGTAGCTAGATCTGAGATTTCCGCACTTAGCCTCATAGTTGGGCCATTGTACATAGCAAGCGCTGAGGTACGCTAACACCTCAGACACTAGGGTTTCCTTACGATGATAAGGTAAGAAGCTAGGTACTACGGTACAGCGAAAAAAATTATGTGTACTGTAAAAGAAAACATCACGAGGAACCTTAAGTGTCTGAGGTGTTCAAAACTGCAGCGATTGCGGTGGGCACGCGTGGTAATGAAGCCCATACTCTCTTTCTGAGAGAAGGCCTATGTCCTGCAGTAGGTCGTGTAGAGGCTACATAAACGACCTCTGTGGCGCAGCGGTAGCGCACCTCCCTACCATGCGAGAGGTCTCGGGTTAGAACCAATTCAAATGATGGCGGTTAGTCGCCCATTAGCTTTGAATGTTGTATATCTTTTATAATAATAATAAACACTGGAACGACTTCAATTGTGGCTTTATTTGTAGATTAGTAGTATATTTTATAATAAAACAGACATAATAGTCAGATCTGGTCGAAGGGTAAAGTTGTAATGATGAAAATGAGGGAAATTTCAAAATGTGTGGCATAATTTAAATATTTGTAAATGATACATAGAAAAAGACATAAAAAATGTGTAAAACGGTTTGCACCGTTACAAGCTTAGTTGGAAGAGCGGCACGGATAGCCAGAGGTCGCGGGTTCGAATCCATGGAATTTTTAGCCTCTAAATAGGTTTTTTAAAATTGTCCTTACCACGGGTTAGTGCATTTAAAAGAATATAATCATGTGGGTACAGCGATATCATTCCGATGTAAAACCTAACTGCAATGTAGGTACTCGGGGCTGCAAGTGATGCAAATTACTTCAGCCAGATGTCGCTGCCTGTACGTAATACAGAGAGTATTGTAAAGAGGTTCGAAATTTCACTGATACCGGTGAGTCGCCCATTAGCTCAGTTGGAAGAGCGGCACGGATAGCCAGAGGTGGCGGGTTCGAATCCCGGCATGGGTGGAATTTTTAGCCTCTAAATAGGTTCTTGTGTTTTATTCCAGCAATGAAGTAATAAAAATAAATTAAGGTTACGGTATTAAGATTAAGGTTCCGGCTCGAGACCGGGGGAGATTGGAAAACAATATGGACGCCTATTTCCTGCAGTGGGCGGTCAAGTGGGTGATAATGAAAGTATTAAGCCGCTGGGGGCTGATAAATCTTAAACATAAAAAATCTTAATATTCGTGATAACTATTTTTTAGAATATACAGCCCAGAACCTAGGACTTGAATCGATTTCACAAGTTACGATTTCTATTCCATTTGTGGCGCTACTTAACACCCCCAGCGCCTTAGGGTGTCATATAATGTATTTCGAAAATCATCAGGAAATTTGAATGAATTAAATTCCACGTAGATATAGTAAGATGCTGTGTGGTGTCGGCCTAGAGAAAAGCACCAACCCAGTTCTTCTCGCGGGTGTCGTAAAAGGCGACTAAGGGACACAAACCGGGGGGTGGGCAGCAGCGCCCCCTGCAGCGCAACGATCTGCGATCCAACTGCGACCCCCAACCCGCATGCCCAGCGTGGGGATTATGGGCATGACCCCCTATGATAGCACAACGTGGCGCTCTTTAGGGGAGGGCTATGTCCAGCAGTGGACTAGTATAGCCTGACGACGACGATAGTAAGATGGTATCAACCCTTTGTATGTCCCCACCTCTGGGGCACGGGTCTCTTCCTGCATCACAGGAAGGTTAGGTCATACATACTCCACCACGGATAGTCGATAAAATTAATAAAATATGTCAGTACAATAATCTATAAGTATTAAAAAAAAAATCTAAAAACATGGCTTTATATAAGATTAGTGTAAAATTAAGAGGTCAGATTATTATTATAGGATTCCTAAATCTAATGGGTTGAGTATTTGTCATTCAATTTTTTTTTCTTTCATTGGTTTCTTTTCTTCTTTTCCCACATTTTTTTTTTCTTTATTTTTTTTTCAAATTAAACCCATTTACATTGCATGTCATTATTAATAACAGGGTAAAATATTAACTAAAATTTATGAATAAAACTTTTAAAATTAAATTTGCAAGTTTATGTTTACCCCGACGCCTTATCTCTGTCTACTCCGACGAGTAGTCACAAACAAGGCGCCGGGGTACAAAAAAAGGTTGTTACAATTAAAATTATTATAAAAATACTTGAGCCACCCCTCGCTCGGGCCGATCACAGTTAAATTTAATAATAACAGTTAATACATAAATAATAAGTAATAATAAATAATAAAAAAAAAAGATTAAAACAAACGATTTAATAAAACGGTAACAAATTAGCTTACCCGGGCTAAAACCGGCCCCCATTCGCCCTCGCGGCCGCGCGCGTCATCCCCAGGGCGAAGGCAAGGAAGGTCTCTCGACTCTTGGAGTCGGCCATAAAGGCGGCGAACGCCTCGCACCACACCGCTCTTCCCAGGCGTATCTCGCAATCGGCCCTAGCAGCTCCAAAACAAAGCAGCGCCAAGTCCGGGTTGGTGGAGTTAGATGACTGAGCACGTTTTGTTTGTGCTATAAATAATGCCCGGAGGTCAAATCGGGTGACAAAGAAACCAGGTTAAGCCCGCACCGGCCGCGCCGATACAATGCTAGGAATGACATATTACCATACTGCATTACTAGGACGCTGGTTTAAATCTAACATATAATAACCTCCTTCTGTTTTTAAGTCTGTTAAAAACCAGGTTGGTGTTATCGGACTCCTCCGAAATGGCTTCACCGATTTTTGTAAGATTTTGTGCATATTTTGTAGGTCTAAGAAATTAATACGTAGGTCGTAGGGTAATTGACATGGTAATACGACATTTGCTGGGTCAGCTAGCGTACCATAAGGTATATAAGTTTCTAAATAGGACGTTTGCTCTATAATGTTACGGATAGTAACTAAAAACAAGCAATCGAACATTTAAACTACTTTTTAATATTTATTTAAATAACTACTCATTTTAAAGTTTATGTGTCCTATAAACGTCCCACTACAGGGCACAGGTCTTCTCTCAGACAGAGAGAGAGGCTTTAGGTTTAATTACCACGCATGCCCACTAGTCTGCAAGCCTCCACCTATCCGGACTTGGCCCCCGTGGTGGAGTATGGCCCATACCTTCCTTAGGGAGGAGACCCGTGTCCCTCGGCGGGTACATAATGGGTTGATGATCATCACCTACTCATCAAGAACAATAAATAAAGATAATTTCCCGCAAAGACCCCGTTCATTCAAAAGCTAAGATAAAGGAAGGCGAACACTAATAAATCATCGAACGTCGAGTCTGACGTACTACTCGTATATAAAGCAATTAATATAAAATATTACGATAAGGAATGAAAAGGTTCTTGTTCCCAGTTATCAGTAAACAAATCAATTCAGTTCATCTCTGACCCCGCAGTGTATTTCCGATGACCAGCAATGTAATGAGCCGGCTACATAGTGAAAGCTGCGTCTACACTGGACGAGCTATCCCGAGGATGTGACGTCATTCACTGATCTCAAAACGACGTATATTGATTTGGTATATAGCTTACGTGGTGAAGTAACGCCTATCTTCATGCGACGCAGGAAGAGACCCGTGTCCCAGCAGTGGGGACATAACGCACCCTCAGAACGAAAGAGGCCTAAGTCAAAAAATAGTGAAATTGAGTTACAAAAAATAGAGTCATAAAAAGGTATGCCGTGGACGGAAGATTCGCTATGCTCTTTTTTTACAATAAGTGCCTTTGTTTTACTATTCATCGGATAGAGCATACCTTTTTATGTCTCTCTATGATTGTTAGGTACTCAATTTTTTTTTATTTTTTGAGTATTTAAACTATTTTTTCACTTAGGCCTCTTTCGTTCTGAGGGTGCGATAAGAAGGGTTGATAATCATCATAGAGCTCACACTGACATGTGTTACAAATCTTAACTGTAGTAAGCATTTTTTTTTTACTTTGTTTACTTCTATCGCGGTTTAATAAAAACTTTAGACAATTTACGGCACTTAAGCAATTGAAGAACAATTACACTCGTATTAGCAATGGCTTGACCAAGTTATCAGCTTACTAATAAATTCCTTGAGCTTACTAGGATAACTGCTGAACTCTTACTTAATTTTTCGGATTGTCTAACGACAAGGATATTAATTAATTAATGTATTCGTTTATTTGTTTTTTGGACAGCTTTCATAAAACATGGATAGATGATAGACTAGTGTAACTGTAAGCCAAAAATTAGTTTCCGCATATGGTTACTAAGTAACAGACAGTGACATGTGCAAGTTAGTGTAAAATATTTTTAAGCAACCTTTATAGCACCAAGGAAGCGTCCTTGAGTGGTGATAAATAAAAAAGACAATACACCATTGCTATAATTGATGACATGCAATTAAACAATCAAATGATTGCCGAGTTTATACACAACTGCCAGGCCAGCCACGAAACCATGCGCCCTTATCCCGCGCTCAAAAATAAAAACTACTCGCGCCATCCCATTCTCATACACTGCGTGAACGCAGGATGGCGCGATTATTCGTCTACCTTTCGCGCGTGGAATAGGAACATAAGTTTCCGGGGTAGATTTGCCTCTATATCTATGACAATTCACCCTTACTAATAAGCGATACAGACCCTCTATTCTGTAACGGTCCATTTTTAACTTTATATCCCTTAAAGGATTTAAAAATATACTAGAGTCCTCGCCACCACTTAAGTATGTTTGTTACACTCTAGCGTTATCTGGCACGGTTAGCCAGAGGTCGCGGATTCGAGTCCCGGCATGGGTAGAATTTTTAGCTTCTAAATAGGTTTTTAAAATTGTCCTTAGCACGGGTTACCATTAAAAATAATATCATATACTCTATTGCACAAAAATTAAAATAACTAACATAAGTGATGAAATGGTAAGTGTAAAGGCGGATAAGTTTAAAGGAAATTTCTTCCAGCAAACCTAAAAAAGATTCTTATTGAAGATTAAGTCCTATTGTATGAACGCAACAAGTATGGACTAGTGTCCAACTATGATAAATTAGGGTGGGGCTCTACACAGTAACAGCGCAGATTTAGTAATGATTCCCAACGTTGAAAGCCATCGTTGAAACGTTGAAGTTGATCACTCGGTAAAGCGTGTCAGTGTACAATAGTTTAGTTAAACGGTTCACTGAAAGCAAGAAATATAAGTATAGCGACTTACCACTTACGTTAAATATTTAGTTTTGTTTGCGTCACGTATAAATGTATTCAATAGAACACAAACGACGTAATGAAATAGTGTTACGTGTAAAGAAACGAACGACATGTAAAATTGCAAAGTAAACGGCATTATCCCTCTTGAGCCGAGCGCCATAAGGTCTGGTCTTGTTTGACAGATTTCAAAACTATAGGGTTTTTTCATTAGTACGTAAGACGGTGTGGGTTTTCATATTTTTTGTTTCAAAGTTGTTTTTCTTATATGCCTCGCTAGTTAGGAGTTTAAAACTATATTGTTCACTTATAGCGTAACATTATGTAAGATTTTCGTAATGCAGATTAAAAAGAAAATTTGCTTTCCTACACGGCGATAACGGTCAGAAATTGGTTAATAATTAACTCCAATTTATTTCTCTATCTTCTAATTTCTTTGACAGATTTTACAAATGTTCTAAATATATTTAGAACACGCGTTTCATTCATTTATAACTAAATGTGTTCACTAAATGTACTTAGAACTGTAGAAATATGTAATTAGAATGGTACTCGTTTCAGGGTTCCGTAGTCAACAGGCAACCATTGTAATTTCGCCACGTCTGCACGCTTGTCATCCCTACATGCGTGCACTCTACTCGGTTACATTATGGGCGACTTTGCAAATTAATTAATTTATTTATTTAGAACACAAAACAGATTACAGACATATTTACCAAATTGACATACATTTACATTATAGATCAGATCTAGCCTATAACCCTAAACTTGTGTACCTAGCATGCACTTAGAGTAACTAGATTAGACTGAAAATTTATATTAATTTATTTTAATTTCTCAGTTTGCCCTGAGAGCGCCACGGATAGCTTTAATAAATACGTGAAAATTATGAAAAATATCTATATCCACATCTGTGTTACCTGCCACCAGATCATTAAAGTACGACGCATCCTAACAATGGGGTTGTAAAAAGAAGTAAGTATTATTTTTGTAAGTTTCTAAAGGGAAAAGTAGAGGTTTGCGACTGCGATATCTAATATTAAATTTTATCTGAGACAGGAGAGAGGGAGAATCTATCTTCGAATAAACAATTTTGTGAAGGAATTGAAGGTTTATGTGCTGTCGATTGTACTAGAAAGCTGAGATGTCGTACACATTTTATTTACTTTTATGATGTACTCACTACTCAATAATTTATTGCAATCCACAAGTTTATACAGATGACATAAGTAAAAATATGGATCTTTGTGGACCCTGTAGGGCATGCAACAAAGTTGTAGAACTGAAGCAGATAAAAAAACCCTCCTACGGAACCCTACATTACGCGTGGTCCGTCACGCACTTGGCCGGCTTTGTCAACATTTCCATCGTTCGATAAAGACCACCTGTAATTACCAATTCCTCTCAGGTAATCTACTAAACGTGTCTATTGGAAACAATAGAACATAAAACATCCAGACAGTGATAAAATGTTACAAAATAAAAAAGGACACAACCAAGTTGTTTGTATTTTCACTGCTATGTCGATAGTCTCAATTATTTATCAATTTATTAGCCAAGAAAATACATGTTCTTATTACTGACA
Organism: Yponomeuta sedellus; assembly: GCA_934045075.1. Classification (NCBI taxonomy): domain Eukaryota; kingdom Metazoa; phylum Arthropoda; class Insecta; order Lepidoptera; family Yponomeutidae; genus Yponomeuta; species Yponomeuta sedellus. The sequence goes on from OW203738.1 coordinate 19,539,984, forward strand.
TAATTTAATAAATTGCATCACGATTACATTATTTTTATTGCACCAGCCCGTGCTGAAGAAAATTTAAAAAACCTATTTATAGGCTAAAAATTCCACACATACCGGGACTTAAACCCGGACATAAATTCTTAGCCTCTAAATAGGTTTTTAAAATGACATGACACACAATGTTACAAAATCTAGGGTTATGTGATTTAGTACAGACAGATTTAGTCAGTATTCAGACTTGGTTAACTATTACGGTAAGGAAGTTATCATAAAAATATATTCTATATAATATAAATAACTAGCTTTTGCCTGCGACTCCGTCCGCGTGGAAATGATTCAAGGAACAAAATTTTGCAACCCCGGTAACTCCCTTCAGGGTTAAATTTAGAAAAACGGCGAAACACGTGTTCAATCAATTGTGTTGAAGAGTATTTGTTTTAAGTTTCAAGAAAATTAGACAACATTATTTATACCGACCGTACAAATTTTGGCCACCCTTTTCGCCTCCTTAGGGGTTGAATTTCAAAAAATCCGGTCTTATTCCTTGCGTACCTTATATATAAACCCTCTGTGCAAAATTTCAGCTTCCTAGGTCCAAGGGCTGGGTGTTGATGACTGGGACAGTCTCGATGACAGATCAGACTTGGAATTTTATTTATATAGATAGATAATTCGTATGGGGCCAGGCCAGACAGATGGGCGGAAATTGCCACTGAATGGGTTCCACGCGACGGATCTCGCAGACGTTGTCTGCCAAAGCGGAGATTGCGGGACGATCTCTCAACCTTCTTGCCCGGATGGGAGATAACGGGAGGCCTTTGCCCAGCAGTAGGACAAAAATACGGCTGACTAAAAAAAATATCGCTTTTACTATTTTTAAAAATAGTAAAATCATGTGGGTACAGTGATATCATTCCGATGTAAAAACCTAACTGCAAAGTAGGTAGTCGGGGCTGTAAGTAATGCAATTTACTTAAGCCAGATGTCGCTGCCTGTACGTAATACAGAGAATAGTGTAAAGAGGTTCGAAATTTCACTGATGCCGGTGAGTCGCCCATTGGCTCAATTGGAAGAGCGCTGGCACGGATAGCCAGAGGTTGCGGGTTAGAATCCCGGCATGGGTGAAGTTTTTAGCCTCTAAATAGGTTTTTTAAATTTGTCCTTAACACGGGTTAGTGCATTAAAAACAAAAATAGTATAAATAACTTTTACTTGTCAGTGTCAACTATAATATGTTGCCACACGGCTGGGTCTTCTGCCTAGTCTCATAAACAAGTATTAGCAATAGCGACTTCTGAGAAACAAAGACGGCTCTCAGAATGTAGGCGGATCTAATACGAGACGCTTTTCCTTATCTCTCAAACGACCATGTGCAAATTGGGGTCGATCCCCGCAACGGTAAGCAAAAGGAAACCTTCGGAAGACGGTAACCTCGGTCCCACGCATCCCCAGTAGCCTAAGATACCACAGCTCGAGGTCTGGAACTATCGAGTAACACAAAGGCATTATTTTGTTGTGATTTAGTAATAAAAATCGGTCAAGTGTGTGTCCGGCCTTTTGTTGCGCATTTTGTTCCGCAAAACTACGCACTTTACACGACTAACAACTTCATCAAAAAAAATCAATTGGATTTGTACTATGTTTTCTTTTTGTAAGTTGGTCCATACTTAACCGCGATAGTTTTCCTTTTAACTTCGTGGTATGTGCTACAACTGCTCTGATTTTTTTTACAATTTACAATCAACGGCTTAACGGGAACGGAGGAGGACGACCGTATACTAACAAAAATTGGCACTTTACAGGTAAACGGATCGCTGAATCAAAAATAGTTTTCCTACACTCACAATACTTTTAAACGACCAATCCAACGATACCGCACACAGTTGGATAAACAGGGAAAAATCATTCCTAATATAGGTGATGGGGTGCTAATAAAAAAAAACTGCTTTAAATCTTTATTCTACCTTTTTGTCATTTAAGATTAAGAATACTTTACTGCGCAACCAGAAAGAATTGAGCTGGAACCACGGTTTTTTAAATCTGACTAACATAGGTATATCTGTGCCAAATATCAGCTTTTACTAGGAAGTAGTTTTTCGTCTGTGAGCCTAACCTGGCCTAGCCACGTACAGACATTCTGACAAACGAGACGGGCGTGGCAAAACTATGGTTACCTGGAAGAAATTGCTTTTAGTAATAAGTTGCCAATTGTACTATATTTTATAATCTTTGTTACTGTACTTTCTGTGTACAATAAAAATATTCTATCTAGCTATCTGAGATATCTCTATCTAGAAAGGTTCGTTGTTGAATACGGAATCCCAAAAATAAAAACGACGAACCTTGAATAAGGTTTCTATTCTATTTAAGGATTAAATACACTACGAGCCCTATTATTTCGTAACTGTCCACTATATTGAGTTGTACATCTTGCTTGACGTTTCCGAAGCGTGTTGTATTGTACAGTTACTTGACACTGCCTGGTATCAGCTCTACGGGATCTCAGTCTACCAACAGCCCACGTGATCGAATTCAGAAATACCATTGCCATATTTCTCAGAACCGCCAGCGGAGTGAGTAAGCAAGCGCAGGAGCGCAGCCCATAGCAACCGCATGGCAACGGCTCAGAGCGAAAATATCGGCCAATCAGCGCCCGCCATTGCCGTGACGTCAGCGACCACGCCTGCGCGCGCCTCCAGTCGCCATGTTGTAACATTCGAACAATGATAGCGGTGGCGTGAGTTTCAATAATAATAACAGCTGCTTTGCTTCAATGCAAGTTCATCGTGACAAAGAAAGATACCGAACAATGGTAGGTACGCAGTCAGCAAAAAAATCTACTTCGCGTAGTTCCCCTCGATTATGACGTACAGAATGATGTTCACGCTCAAGGTAACATGGTATTTGTGTTTCAGAGAATTTGACAGAGAAGAGCCGTCCCACTGCAGGGCACGGCCTTTTCTCAGGGAATAGTACCTATCTCACTAACTACCATTCAGAACGGAATGGCAAGAAATACCAAAAATGGCGTAAGGTAAAAAGCATACACCGTTACAACCGTAGTAGGTATAGCCAGTTGTAATCAGCACACAATATTGTGGGCGATCGTGTTAACTGATAAAAAATATAAAAAGGGTCACCTTATAAGTTATAAGTTTATGAAATTATGACTGAATGAATTATGACATTTACGTTACTTTATACTTACTCTTATTTTAAAACGTATTTTTTTTCGTTTATGCTCTATGTTAGTAACCTCCTCCTATTTTGAAGTCGGTTAAAAACTCTAATACAGAAGTGTTAAGTAAGAGTCCTTCCTTTTAGTGGGTAGATATACAAAAAATAACAATAACCTCTTCCCTGATAGAATGCGAATAAGGAGGTATACTTTTAAATTTTCTTTTACATAAGATATTTTAAAGATATCATGAACTTAAATAGCCCAAAGCCTAGCATCTGTTACTGAGCTAGACCCCGTAAAACAGCAGACAGCGCCACATTTTTACAAACATTAATCATCTTAACATTAAAAAAAATCTTTAAGGAAGATTTTCAATCGCAAACTCATCCCGACTGCGCGGAATTTTGTTCAAGTTATCTGCCGGGTATTACAGTAGCACGTGTTTCTCGAGCGAGCCCCCTGATTATTTAAAAAAATGCTCTTCATTTCCATCGCTAACTCATCCCGACTGCACGGACTTTTGTTCAAGTTCTCTTCCGGATATTATAGTAGCACGTATTTCTCGAGCGAGCTCCCAGATTAATAAAAAAAAATGCTTTTAATTGTTCAAGTTCCCTTCCGGGTATTATAGTAGCACGTGTTTCTCGAGCGAACTCCCAGATTAATTAAAAAAATGCTTTTAATTTCCATCGCAAACTCATCCCGACTCACCGATTAGCTTTATCATGTTTGCGTGCTTGCTGTTGGTGTACCTAATGAATAAATAAAAAAATAAAAAAATGCTCCATCGCAAACTCCTCCCGATGGCGTGGATTCTTATTCAAGTTATCTGCTGGGTGATATTAGTAGCATGTGTTTCTCGAGCGAGCCCCTTCCCACAAACAAATTACCTACTATTTGAGAGCGTCATCATTAGACGTTCGTTGACGGGGGGAATTGGAGCCTGGTCAAGGCGAAACATAGGTGCCGCAATAAACAGGCAGTTCAATTGAACATTTGCAACGCAAAAATCTTTAATAGCGTTGGGTTACTAGGCAGGGATACTATGTAGAACCGTCCCCGTTATCAAAAAATAATTTGATAGTTCTCAATACCTGTTAAAAATAATAACATAACTAACATTTACATTCAGGCACACACATTGCTTCTGGCCCCACACTTGAATACCCGTGTCGTGGGAACAAGAAACAACGACATCACAAACATGTAAACATCCAAGATCTCGGGGTTTTCCTGTCGGTAAAAAAAATAATCGGTAGTTGTTTTCGTGAATTACTTTCGGTCCCCACTAGGTAAATCTCTTTTTGGTAATTCATTTCAATAATGTAGGAAACCTGTTAATATGCAAAGTAATATTTTTCATGATGTTTGACTCTGATGTAACCTCTATCCTTCTATATTTTTTTGGCATTTAACCGTAATGTAGAAGTTAGAACGAGTAAGACAAAACTAGTAGTAATTGAGTATCTACATAATGCAGCATAGGACGCAGGAAATCTCTCAACTCAACGAGAGAGTATGGGCGTAAACACCACGCGTGAGCAGCGCGGATTCACAATTTCAAATACTGAGGTATGCGAAGTGCTGAGGTTAGACTTCCTCACCAATGTTTTCCTTCACCATTAGCGAATGGTATGTTCATTTTAGCTTCAGAAATGTAAGATACTTAGACAACAAAGTCATTGGCAAATACATTGGATTTAAACCCACGACCTCCCGAATGAAAAGCCGGCGTTCTACCGCTCTGATACTACCGTAATAGGTACTCGTTATCTTGATAACAAGTTTCCTGCATACTCATGATGACGTTGTGTTATTTATTATTAAATACTAGGTATATAATCACTGTTCCGTTACATACGCCCCCATCTCTAATCTTCACTGACATCATCGCAAACACTAGGTAGTTTAATGGGTCGATGTCGTGCTCGTTACATTACATTGATTGTAAATTGCTCTGAAAATTGAGCTTTAGAATGTTCTAGATAGATTTAGATGTTCAAAGAATAATGTACGCCGCAAAAATATTTATTAGAAAACCGTGACATTGATTACAGATTTATTATTGTATAGCATACCTTTAGACAAGTTTTAGTGTTTAGTCTTCACGTTGTACGATTAAAATATGGATAAAAACTGTTATTTTAATAATAATACGCCTGGAACGTCTCCAGACGTCGAAACTTTGTTGACGCGATAGAGGAAAGATTGCCGAGTGAAGTTACCAGTCATGTCGCCACACCATGGACACTGAAGTAGCTAATAAAATCTGAATAGTTTTATTAAGAAGTGCGCACTCACCCATCATGTTAGACATGAACTTGGAGCGGTCCATGGGCGGGATCCACTTGGAAGCCATGGGCAGGATGGCGGGCCACGTGGCTCCCAGCAGGAAGCCGAGAACCCCTCTGAGGGCCACGGCCCAGCCGAAGCCGGCTGCGGCGGCGGCAGGAGTCAGCAGCGTCAGAATGCTGGCCAGAAGAGTGCTGTAGCCGAATACCCGTCTGGTGACAAGGAAAAAGTTTATAATAACTTCTATATAACGTCATGTCTAGTCGTACGCTGATGCTAGTCGCGTGTTTTAAATGTCGCGACTTAGCAGTACATTAATTGGCGCATTCTGATATTTTATCGCCACAAAACGCGTGACGCGTGCCATTGTACTACACAGGCTTGTTATAAGCCAGGCATGTACATCACAAACATGAAAAGCGCTTGAGGCCGTTTGTAGCCGTTGGCAGAACCTGTGAACTACGTGAGGAAGGCGGTAGGAGATTATTGGATGAGATTGGCAGGGGAATGGGAAGTTTAGCCTGATAAGTATAATGGATTTTTTGAAGAACAAACTGGGATAGATGCGTAAACTCGTTTGGTTGCCTATCAGCTGTTTTTTCATAGTTCCTTCATGGCCATCGCGGACAACTGAAGGAGTTCTATACAGCACGAGGTTACTTTTGTCTGATAACTGGCTGTCAATACTCCATGAAATTTTATTGAATTCGAATTGATGAAGACTTTCCTCTGTACACTGTCCTCCGCTATCGTCTTATCAATATCAATGTACCTACCTATTTCTGGAAACAGATGGAGCTAACTTAAGATCTCTTATAGAATTTACCGATGTTTTTGTAAGTAACTAACAGACACAATTTTAATTTGTATATACTCTAAGTGATGAAAGGACAAAGTATAAATTATAGATAACTCCTAAACTGAAGTACACTGCCATATGGGATGAATCAGTTCCTAGGTTACATTATGAATGTGCGCATAGTGAGTCTAATTGATTCATCATTGTGACTGTTTAACAAAGAGACGCTCGCTGTCGCTACGCAGGCAGCAGCGAACATGTGGATTAATCTCGAGAGGTCTTATTGTTCCGCGAAATTTCACTCGAGGCACTACGCGGCGCTAACCAGGCGCCACCAGCGGAAAAAAATCGTATGACTGACTTGAGAAAAGATGGTCAGAGCGAAGCTTTATTTTTGGGTGTTTACTCGTGGTCCCATACCGCTGCCTTTTTCTCCACTACACTACGGTCCGAAGACATTTTCACTTTCATGTTACATTGTACTTAGACGCTCAGCAGAATGTAAATTCTTTACGTAAGAATAAATTGAATTGAATCTACTTCTATAACGCGACTTTGGAAAAAGTGAATATCTTATCACATAAATCTTAATAAATATAGTAGCTCTTTTTAAAACCTACTGACATGGACTTAGGTCCAAGAATGTAGAACTTTTAAGCAGTTTTGCCAAAAACGGCTGTTTTATACCAGAAATCGATTTAAGTCCTAGGTTGTTGATGCTAGGTTCTAGTCAGCCCATCAGCCTGGCCATTTAGAGATAGAGAGACACTAGATAATGGCAACGTTCCCCATGTTGCCAGTATCTTGACAACTCTACCCAAAGGTAGCAGTCTATGTATAGAGACGATTATTTTTTACCGTTAATATTTATTATATATACGTAAATATTACGATTACTTCAATGACTAATGGTATTTTATATTAAACATTACGTAAGATGAAACGTCAACATCTTTTAAGGTAACCTATAATTCGCTATTACGCTTGTCTATTCTAAGAAATATGTTGCATTGTAAAGTTGGTTGTTTTCCTTAATAAACAAAATTAAATTAAAATCAAGTAAAAAATCCATTAAGTATGTATATGAGTTGAGTAGCCATTTGCAACGCAATCTTACAACTGATGGAATTCTTGCACTATTAGTAGGGACTATGTCAGCTCTCTGTCGCAATCGTGAATCTTCTAAGCTTAATCTACTGCGGTGGTGTGCATTAGTCAGTCCCTAGGTTACATTAAAGCGCTTCATCAATTAAGCATCAGCCATCAACCAAAGGCTTTAATCAATCGTTTTAGCGGAAATCGAATAAAGTTCTAGGCTGATCCTAAGTCCTAGACTGTAGGTCCTAAAAATAATAAAGTTGACGCAGTGGTCAAGGTTTCTCATGTTCACTTTTAGATAAAAACGTATTATAAAACAAGTTATTTTTTTTCTATTGGGTGGCGCTAGCTAGTACAAAGAAGCTTCTTAAGAATGTGCAAACAGTGACTCTGACTGATTCATCATTGTTTAAAAGTCAGTGACGCAGCGAATAATCCAGATATTCGCTGCGTAGTGACAGGGATGTCACTACGCAGCGAATATCTGGATTATTCTCGAGAGTTCGAGAATATCGAGAACCGTCGAGAGAAAGATGATTCTGCCTGAACGTAGAAGTATACAAAGTTAGTAGGTACTGTGGGGTTATATGGGATCTTACAAAAATTGTTTAGTATATTTTAAAGTAGTAATATGTACTAATAATAAAAGGAAATGATTTCATTTACTGTTTAATAAACTTTTTTAAAAACCTATTTAGAGGCTATTTAATAAACTGTTTACTTAATGTAAATCCCGATTAGCCAAGGTAGGCACATCATTTGTAGGTTACTGCGTTCGTTTTTACAACAAAATTCCAGAACGTGTTCTATCCTTGTCTGAAAGTAAATTTAAAACTTTCATTAAAAATTCGCTATGTAAAAAGGCATATTATAGAATAGACGACTATATAAACGATCCTAGTCCGTGGTAGTAAACCAATTCCACCGCGATTTAATTGTTAAGTATAACTAAGTATAACATATTTTATAATACAAGTGTGTACAGACGACGCGATTGCATATTAATAACTATATGATACATTATATAACTGACAAAAACTTAACTGCAAGTTTGGTAAAGGTCATTCGATTTGTAGCGTGGTGTTCGGGTCATCTATCTCCCTCCAAAATGGTTGAGACTGGTGATGGCTGAGCACTGCGTTATGCTCGTGAACGAGTGCTGTTTGTGTGTCTGGCCGCAGCACAGTTTTCCCCTATTATTGTGAGACATTTGACTAATGCTTTGGCATTTAGGCTTGTTAATGGCAATCATGAAATCTTATTAGGTTTACATATGGCAACTGATGTATTTGGTTTTAAGAAGATTTGAGAAAAGATGGTCAGAGTGGAGTTTTTTTTTTCCGCTGCCTTTTTCTCCACTACAATACGGCCCGAAGGCGGCGGCTTACATTTTACATTGTACATTGACGTTCAGCAAACAGAATGTAAATTCTTTACGTTGAAATAAAATGATTTGAATTTGAATGAATAAGCGATTTGACAGTGTGTATTAAATATATATACTTATTTGTATCAATTTAATTTTTTTAATTTTATTATTTGTATCAGTTTTAAAACTGATTTGAAGTATTTCAACTAAAAAAATGGATAATTTCTGCAATGAGACAGGATAAAACTTGATAATAATCTCTAGCAATTTTATCGAAAAAGTGCGGGATTGGTCGATTCTATAATGACGTCACAGGTCAGTAAATATAGCTATTCGAGTACCAGAGAGTCGACTTAAAGTTTGTTTCCTTACTGACCAGTGACGTCACTTATAGCTGTACGACGTCATATTGCTCAAGAGCGTTTTGGCAGCTTATTTGAAAAAATATTTTTTGCATTGTGATACAATGACAACTGTATGAACATATTAACAAAACATAAATAATCTCACGCCTGTATCCCAGTGGGGTAGGCAGAGACCAGGGACTGCCACTTGCCACGATTCTGACAGATCACCTTCGCTTCATTAACGTTTATAAGTTGCATGCACGCACGCCGGTTCCGGGTACTTTTAATCGTCCCCTTTGCTAATACATCCCCTATTTGGTCTCGACGTATGTCCTCCTGGGACGTCCCTTACCGGCCCTTCCACTCACTTTCGCAATATATGTTTGCTTCGTCAAACGTTCTTCTTTCATCCTCTTCACATGTCCAAACCAACGCAACATTACTTTCTCAATTCTAGGCACTACAGTCTTTCAGTCCACAACGTTCTGTGTGAACATGTCAACTTAATTTCATTGCTGCTCCAAATCTACGCGCATATACATCGAACCTTTTAAACGCCCCACGTGTCCCAAACATGTATCTATCATCTATCTATCTATATGTATAAATAAAATTCAAAGTCCTGACTGACTGACTCACTCATCAACGCCCAGCCCAAGCCATTGGAACTAGGAAGCTGAAATTTTGCACAGAGGGTCTGTATATAATGTAACTAGGCAAGGAACAAGACCGGATATTTTGAAATACAACCCCTAAGGGGGCGAAAAGGGTTTGCCGAAATTTGTGTGGGAGGTATAAAGAATGTTGTGTAATTTTCTTGAAACTTAAAATAAATACTCTTCAACACTATTGATTGATCACGTGTTTCGCCGTTTTTCTAAATTTAACCCTTAAGGGAGTGAACGGGGTTGCAACATTCAATTCAATTTAATACTAACAGAATCGAGCTGTTTGCGGCTTATCTCCAGTAGGGCCTGGACGAGAAAGGTCGAGAAGTGGAATGAAGAAATGATTGGACTTAATAAACACTTTCGATCTAGGTCAAAGCCAAATCAACCTCTCTGGATTGGCTTAAATCCAGCAACACATAATCCAGGAACATCTACGTGAAGTAAATCATTCTTTAATAATATCTACATTTGTCCCTGTATGACGGCCTCGCTGGCGCAGCGGTTCGTCACGCTGACTGTCAAACCGAAGGTCTCGGTTCAAGCCCCGGCTCGGCCAGGAAACGAATTTTTCTAGTTCATCCTATGTCCTGGATGTTATGCATGTATTTATTGTATTAAATGCTGTACTTATTATGGGGCTAACGAGATCTGTGTAATATGTCCATGAATATTTATTATTATTATTAGATAGATAGGGAATAGTTTATTCCACAACCAGAAATCAAATTACTATTACGCGTAACAAATCCTGAATGATTCAAATCGTTTAACTGTGATATTCCATAATAATTGCTATTGCAAACGTCTTAATTCCGCTAGGATTTAGTGCCTATAATCAAACCGCTATCGTGACTACCGTGGCTGGCATTTAAGCAGTTGGTGCCGGTTGTCATGTAATGGCCATGTCAGAGGCCTTATGGGCGGCTTGATAACTTCTGACAGTAAGGCGGCGGGCCTTTGTTTTACACTGACTGTTTTACAATCTACACGGACTGTTTTACAATTCTCCACCAACCCGGACTTGCATGGCCCCCGTGGTGGAGTATGGCCAACCACTCTGCTATGCAGGAAGAGACCCGTGCCCCAGCAATGGGACATACAGGGGTTGAAATCGAAATCAGACCCCAGGGTACCCTGAGCGCTAGGAACTAGTCAAGGACGTCACAAGCATTGACAAACCCAGACGTTACGGTGGCCTCGAGTGAGAACTCAACCCCACGACCGCTGTCATGGTTATCAGACTTGAAACGGCTAACAAACGACGCTTTGTATGTCAGTCTGTTGCTTTGCTTTACCACGCCCACCTTATGCACAATCAGTGCCCACGTAATAATCTGTTTACGTAACCGTAACGGACACATGTCACGTTTTAGCAAGCCAAGCTTGATTTCAGCTAGTCATCTGTTTAATGCTAAAATATGTACAGAACAGCATTATAGTATTTCTTTATGACTCGCGATCCTCATGCATAGTTGTTGTATATTGGACGGATCTAATCGCGATTATTTATTGTGGGTAATCGCGATTAGACCCGTTTAGTACATAACTATGTAACAGCGCTCGTCACTTAAGTTAAGCAACAACAGATGCAGGTTAGGTGACCGTCCTGTGACTACCGCTCTAGCGGCATTTCTCCGAGCGCTATCGTGCTTCGCAAGGCACGTTGAGCCGTTGGGGCCAGCTGTCATGTAATATAACAAAACATATAACATTTACATACTGGCACATACATTGCATCTGGCCCCACACTAGGATATCCTGTGTGTGTGTAATGGCAGTCGTAAAGCCATGACAGAGCCCTTATGTGCGGCTTGATAACTTCTGACAGTAAGGCCTGCCATGCTGCCACTGTCTCCACCAACCCGGACTTGGCCCCAGTGGTGGAGTATGGCCTAACCTTCCTGGGATGCAGGAAAAGACCCGTGCCCCAAGAGTGGGGACATGTAAAGGGTTGATATCGATAGTAACCAGGCAAGGTCTTCATGAAAATACACCCAGATGGACATTTGTAAAAATGTGCGGCGGCTCCGAGTGGGAATCGTACCTCGCAGAAGTTATCAAGGCGCCCATAAGGCCTCGGCCCATGTTATCAAGGCGCCCACAAGGCCATGACAGCCGGCACCAACGGCTTAGCGTGCCTTGCAAAGCACGGAAGCACTCGGAAAAAATGCCACTAGCGGTAGTCACGAGATGGTGACCCATCCAGTACCTGACCGCGCCTGTTGTTGCTTAACCCAAGTGATTGATTCCAATCACTTTGTTCCGCTAGGTTACGAGCGCTGGTTCCTATAGCACACGGTATCCTAGTTTGGGACCAGGAAAAGTGATTGTGTCGTGTGGAAGTTATTATTTTATTATAGCTATGAGTAATTGTAATTATTAGTCAGAGAGACAAGTTTCAGCTGAATGACCAAATGTGCGACCGATAACGAGAGGGATTTTTCAAATGAAATTGTTATGAAATTTTTTATGTTTTGTCACTATCATTGTATTCTGTGGTTCAGTAAGGAAAGAATAATTTTTATTGTACACAGGAAAAAAAACACAAATACTAAATAGTTACCGAGATACATAGTACAATTGGCGGCCTTATTGCTAGAAGCAATTTCTTCCAGAGAACTTTAGGATGAAAAGTTTAGTACGGAATCAGAATTAAGTAATCTACTGTCATTGCTTCCTATGATTTTATTGTATTGTTCCATGCACAAAATTTTTTGGTTACCTAGCATTTTTTGTTCACACGCCTTTTTAAATATTATTGGTAAGCTCGACAAGTTGGTATTGGCCTTATTTTGCCTTTTTTTTCATCTAAGAATAAATGAAAAAAATGTAGCCTATAAACGGCCCACTGCAGTGCTGAAGCCTTCTCTTGGAGAGAGAGTTCATACTCTAAGCCCATGCTTAAATTAAGCCCACGGAGACGCTGTGATGTGAGTCGGACTTCTCAGTAGACATAAGTTTTAGTCAACAAACAATAATTACAAAAATTTTATATGTTTGCTCTTGCGCGTATATCGCAAGCTCATCCTGAGTTTGTTCAAGCTATTTGCCGAGCATAGCACTAGTATAGTATACTATTTCCAACAACATGTTAAGCTAGTGACTACTAAGAAAAACCCAATCCACAGATAAACCTTGTCGGTTTCGGGGTATGGGAGGCATTATATTGCATGTATGTTTTTTCTTATTTAAAAAAAATTATCACGCGTGCCCAGCACGGATTGGCAGTTTCAGCGCCGAGGTATTTGAAAATTTATTAAGTTCGGCAAACAACTTTCCAGACGAACGGATATGGTATGGAGCGTACCGAATCCGCTTTCCGGCCCGTACCAAGTTCGATCGTCTGTTTATATTATAACTTGCACCACGCACCGCTGCGATTACAAGGCCTATGTTTCTTGACATGTTTTCCTTGCCGTCAGCCGCTGGTGAAATCCCATGTACCATTTAAAATTCAATGTGTAGTAATTAAAAAGCAGTACTTATGCTCAGTACCTACGCTGTTATTAGTTAGAATAACCGTGCTAACGTAACAACGTGAATCGAGTCGACTACGGAATCGCTAGGGCATGCAATGGAAATCCGATTCGAATACTAATAAGTATACAAGTCGGTCATTCGATATTATTCGAAAGCGCGGTTGTGGGAACGAGATGTCTGAGGAGGAGTCGACGCTTTCGATGCGAAAGAAGAAGATTATTCGAATAATTAGGAAGGAATATTTGATTTGATTATTTTCTGTCATATGCTATTTCTGTGTATGATAAAGAATATTCTATCTATTTATCTATCTGCTAATTTAAAATATTCGCGAAGTGAAGTAAACAGACTGTGACTGTTGTAACTGTAACTGTGACTTTATTTCTGACACTTTAAACTCAAATCATGCTTCGGATAACATCTACTGCGCTGTCAACTCGTATTTGCATTACGATAATAAAGTGTCCAGTGGCATAGGTAGTTATTATAATACTCAGAACCCAAGACCAGTTGTTTCTTTTTGACAGATCAGTGAATCACGTTACAAGGTTCTGAAACCAGTTCTCGAGAATTATTAATAACTGGATGGGTATTGTTAAAAATTGCCAACTGACAGCTGTTTAAGTTGTGAATAAATCAAGCCGGTCAGTGCCCTCGAAGGAAGGTAATAATGGCAGGTTTGCACGTCCGGGTAAGGTCATAATTATCTCTTCAGATACAAAAAATATAGTTCCGGACTTTTTGCAATTTCCGGAGTGCACCAATGAAATATATAACACTAATTCAATATAACTTTTAACATAATCACTCGTCTCGTTTCTTAAGATTTCTGAGTCCTATTCTTAAGTCCTATCATAGAGATGCTTTCTATGATAGGACTAACAGAAAGCAATAAGTAACAATAAGCTTTAAGTGTTTTTGTGTGATTATAATAAACTTTAATAAGATTGTGATAAACTAAATACAGTAAAATTATTTATTGGCTCCGGCAACTGTTTCCGCTGTTAATTAGTTGCTTGTCGGATATCATATCGTCGTAAAAACAACATACACGATTTATGGAAATAGACACAAGACACTATCAGGAAAGCCTTCAACGAACCCTCCGAAAGTCTTTAACCTCCTAAGCCCTGGAGGTAAAAGTTACTTCAAGTCTTCTAAAATTACGTAGATTTTGAAGAAAAAGCATTTGTCCAAAAAATCACGAGGAAAATATTGCACCTGGAACAGTAAGTATTCCGGACTTATAAAAACTTATACGTGATGTCGAGGACGCTTAGGAGGTTAAACAATGTTCGTCTCCGGGTTTTTCGTGGTTCACTATGACTATTTATTTACGATGTAATTGCAAAGTCGATTAACCCGCAGTTTAACAACTAGACTCTGCTACGCAATGTACTTAAGTTTGTCATACTAAACGAGGTGGTAATTTTATGAAACTCAGCCCTGGCAACTCAACCATTCCTTTCACGATTTTCTGAATCTCTAGCCTTATCTCCGGATATATCCAGCAAACAAGGTAGGTAAATGGCACCTGGTATCCCTACATAAGAGTCGAAAGTATTGATTTCGATACGATTACGTTTTTGTTTATATCACCTAACATTAACTCACGCCTATATCCAGAGGGGTATGCAGAGACCAGGGACTCTTGCCACGATCCTGACAAACTGTTTATTTTTTTGAGAACAATAATCATTTTGACATGGCACTAGTGTAAAACACAGAGTTCGATGTTGCATAAATTTGGTGTCTTTTGAAATTCAAATCTATTTGGTTCTGCTGTCTGCTATAAGACGGAGTTTACACGTTCAGTCTGGCGTCAGTCGATTCTATCAGTCTGGTTAGACTGACGGCAGACTGATTGTCTAATCAGTGGACTGATGGACCAGACTGACGGATATCCGAATATTTTGATGCTTCACCATCAGTCTGGCATCAATCTGAGGTTAATCAAGCTCACGGACTGAACTGACGCCAAACTGAACGTCTCAACTGCGTCTTAGATAAAGATTAAATAAACATCATTCAGCGTCGCGCATTTTCACGCAGCTGGTTCACCTTTTTGTGGAGTTTCTGTATCTAGCCAGCCGATAAAAAAATCACCGCGTTAGTAGCAAAAAGATGCAAAGTGAAACCGATTATGCAGTTTCTCGGTGTAATATTGCCCCCTTGAACCATTTAGATAAGTGGCGACAATAGAGCACGCACGAAGGTAAGCCTTAACAATACCGTGGATCTAGTTTAAAAGTGTTGCGGACCAATTTGGTCCCAACAGTCACAAGCGATGGCACGGTTAGCCAGAGGTCGCGGGTTCGAATCCCGGCATGGGTGGAATTTTTAGCCTCTAAATAGGTTTTAAACTTGTCCTTAGCACGGGTTAGAGCATTAAAAAAAAAATGTATATGTTGACAAAAGTTAAATAAAATAAATATTTGAATGCTCACCGCGCACCGATGACCTCGGCCAGCCGGCCGCCCGGCACCTCTGTGAGCACGTAGCCCCAGAAGAAGGAGCCCAACAGGTGGTTCTTCTGTTTTGTGTCCCAGTGGTAGCGCGTCTGCTCTATGTGCTCCGGGTGCTGCGGGAAATTACTTGTCAGACATAACATAACCTTAGGCCTGTGTCCCAGAGCGGTAGGCTGAGACCAGGGACTCTTCTTGCCACGATCCTGACACCTTCTCTTCATCAACGTTCATAAGTCGTTGTCCGTGTCAGACTGGTGTGAAACGTCGTTCATGTTGAAAAATGTCCCATGTAAAAAAAAAAACACTTTTTCCCGAAATACCCAAAAACCCAGGCTGAAATTATAATGTCTTACACATACATTCAGAATCAAGTTTCCCTTCAATTTAGATGAAAAAACTAAAATCATGTATTTTGACTTATGGCATTTTGCAATGTGAACGACGAAGCTCGTTTGTTTACTAAGAGCTGCTGCTGCTACGGTCGGCACAGCTCTTGCCTCATACACAAGAGGTCGTGGGGTCAAAGCTCCTATGGTCTAGTTTGATCTACATTGTATAATCTACTATAAGCTCCAGTCTTTCCATAAATTGTGTTATCGCAACTACCATTTGTATGTATATACAACACTTGCTTTGTGGATTGAGAATATAAACATATGTATTTCTATTTTATATAACAACGGCTTGTTTCCTAAGTTAATTGAATTTATAACAACTCTCTAATCGTGAAGGAAAACATAGTGGGTGGTCACATAAATTCCCTATCCGCGGTGGGCACGCTCAGGCCCAAACTATCTCTCTGAAAGAAGATAGGCTGTAGGCTTATGCCCTGCGATGGACGGCTGCATCATGAGGTGGTATCTTTTTTTAAAAGAATTGAATCATGTGACCAGAGAAATGAAAATTACAGTTTGGCTAAGTGGTTGCCGTACCATCCTTTGTTTCATGATATTCAAAGAGGAAATATAACCTCCAAAATGTATGTCAACTAGCATTTGCGCGTCTAAGCGTTTCCAAAAAACCTTTGAGTAATCCTTCCTATAATATGATATAACATAACATAACATAACATTTACATACAAGCACATACATTGCTTCTGGCCCCACACTAGGATACCCTGTGTCGTGGGAATTAGAAACAACGACATCACAAACATGTAAACATCCTAATATGTAAGACCTGGACTTTTTTTTTTGTTTCCAGCCGGGATTCGAACCCGGGACCTCTTGCATGGTAAGCAGACGCGCTACCGCTACGCCACAGAGGTCGTCGTCGTCATTAACAAGCGAGATGTGAAGATCGTAGGCACTTTAGTTTTATGGACCTGACATGGTGATGAGCGAGTCAGCGGTATTTCACCTCAGGACAGACTTTGGGAAAGAACGCGGAAGTAGTAAACAGAAAAGCAAACTGATTAGAATCACAATACACGTGCAAAAACATTATACTGCAAATGCAATGGGCAATAATCGCCTCGTATTTATAACAGAGCAGAAAATCTCAACTAACATTTACCTCGGTGACGTTGAAGTTAGTTGCGTTCACGTTGAGGGCGCTCGTGATATTATCTTTTGCGTCGAACACCATTTCCACTATGGCGATTGTGAGGTTGACCCTCAGGGCGTAGTTCAGCATGAACCCTAGCAGGACCATGATGTTGAGCACTTGAACGCATGTTAGACAACCTGGAAGGAAAGGGCTCGGTTAGAAATATAGAACGTAGTTGGTTTATCAGGCATACTCTTAATATAATGCCTGCATGGGTCAGTACCAGCAGTCTCCTGAAGGTGTTGGCTGATCGGATGGACAGCCCCATACAGCGCCACTGGGTGTCAATGCACCTTATGCCGACAAGCAAGCCTAGTCCCAGGCTGGCTGGGACTGGACTTTACACTACAGTAAATATAATAATGTAAATAGTTTACTAACATAGCATAAGTCAAATTGTTACTAACACTATATGGGCCTTGCCTGAAATAAATGAATAATAATAATATTATTATTATTAAATTATTTACTGTAGGTACCTGTAAAGATTGTACAATTGGCAGGCTTAATACTAAATAGTATTTTATTCTAGCCAACCAACAGGTGACGTGGAGAAGGCGGAATGGAATACTTATTGCCGGTGTGTCCGAAAAAAATCTGGGCATATTGGGAATGGAAATCTTCCGGATAAGGCAATATTCCTCGGCTTGTGTACATCAATGCACTATGTAGCAAACATCTATCGTTACCTAAAGAATATCTTTGGGACTAGTAGGACGTGGTTTGGTATTCAAGACGCAGCGATTTAGAATAGGACACGACCAGCACTGCTAAATCTAGAGGAGTTAGGTTAAGGAAATTGAATGTTCACTGAATGTTTTCACGTCATTGCCGAGATAATTAAAAGAAACTAACGTTTTAACAGTTGCAATGCCAATCGATACATTTATGAAAGTATTATGTAAATATGTTTGAAAGTATACTAAGACTTCGAAAATGTTTGTCGCCATCATAATTATAGTACTAGAAACGATCGTTAACTGTCATTTCCACGATTAAGACGATGTAAACGATTTTAGACTAGCATACCTTTATTGGGCAATGTATATGGTCCTACGAGATTTCTCAAGATATATTAGAGTTACGGATGTGCGTACTGTGCAGAAAAGTAAACTTTTCTATAACACCAAGAATTATTTGGAAGACAAAGATATCTGGTAAACAGTAGACTAATATTAACAAAATTTATTAAACGTATAAAAACCTAATATTACGTATTATATTCACTCGGGGTGCTCTGAGGGCGCCACGGGCAGATTTTATGATTATGTAAAATTGTATATGTGTGATAAATGTGGAGTTTGTTTACTTAGCTTCTTCGCATAACCTATTTGTGAAAGTAAGAAATTTGACGTTCATTAAATAATTTTGTTTTTTTTTTTAAAAAACCAAATTATTTAATGAACGTAAAGTAAATTAAATTACACTATTTAAATTAAATTGAATTGAATTACTCTAGCGAAACTACAGAACGGATAAACTAGGCTAAATTATTACGCAACTTATGTCTTTTGTTTTAAATTAATAAAATTATTGGAATTTAATTCAATTGAATTACTGAAGCGAAATTAAGAGTTAAACCGGACAAACTTGGCTAAATTATTATTACGCAACTTATGTCATGGGTAATTTGCTCAGGTAAACGCCAAACATAACAGCAGTTCTATTGTAAAAGTGTTATTTCCGATTCACAAAAGCGATTCAACACAACAGTTTAATGTTTATGAAATACGAGGTCGTAATAACACAGTACAACGACGATTATAGTTGATGTAATAATATTTATTCATATAAGTATATTTTTATAACTCTCAGACATCGAAATCGAGGCCGGCCTAGAAGACAATCGCCCAGGACAGAACACTCTGGACTGAATTGGGATAGACCTTTGCCCAGCGGTGGGACATTCTGTGGGGACACTCATAGAGGCTACATAAAAAAGAAAAAAATTAACTATTATTAAGTTTTACTTTTTAATCGCTATGCGAAAGAGATCCTGAATTTATACGTACATAAGTAGTTCTAGTTATACTTCTACGAAAAATCTTGTTTAACCTGAAGGGATTCATGATTCATATAGTTTTTTAAGCTGTGTAGACTAGTGATGTAGATAAGGAGTTTATTTAAAACATGAATTTATTTAAAACACTTGATTCTATCTGTGACGGTTTCGATTCAATTAATTCGTATTATTTGATATATATTTATTTAAAAATGTCACATGCAAATAAAAGAATAACATAAACTATAGAAATCCACAACAGTATCGTCATATCGTATAAAATTATATTATTATATAAGCTAAATGGTCATTTAAACACAAAAAAAATAAAAAAAATATACAAACAAAATAAGATTATTCAATCAAACCGCCCCGAGACATATTCGACAAAAAGGTTCCCAACCCGACCCAAAGGTTCGTATTATTTGATGTTCAGGAATCCGAAGTTTTTTTTATATTTCTATTTTTAACCCTTAATAAGGCAACGGTCGTGTCAAACGCCTTATGAGCCGCTTAATAACCCTTGACAGTAACGCCCGCCACTGTCTTACAATGCTCCACCAACCCGAACTTGGAATGATGGAGTACAGCCTAACCGTCCTGCTATGCAGGAAGAGACTCATGCCCCAGCAGTGTGGACATACAATGGTTGATATCGAAAAGGCAATGGCATTATAGTACCAAGATTAAATTGAAACTTATCAGCTTGAAAAAGTTCTAACCCATGAAAAATTCATACTACGCTTGTCCGAGGGTTAAAATCGGAAAGAAAATTCAGCTCTTCCATACATTTGCATGTCAATTTTCTCCTCGTTGTCAAAATTGCTCGCATCGACGAATATAAAGTATCATCGGATGTAAGATAGGGATTTCATTACACCCTGTATATCAATAGATCGTTTATAGGTAATGTCCGTTTTGTTCTTAGTCATGATTTCTCTGAATTTATTATAGGTATGTAAAAAAAATAGTAAACTATTTAGAGGCTACAAATTCCACTCATGTCGGGACTCGAACCTGCTACCTCTGGCTAACCGTGCCAGAAAAATTGTCAACAGCTTGTAAATAAACAGTTATGTTACGAGAAACCGGGTATTAGCCTTTGTAATCAGACTGATCTTTCGTAAAGATGTCGCAAAAATGACCGTGTCAGGGTCCTTTGTCCATATTCTGCTATTTATTTTATTATCGATTCCTTACAAAGTATGCAGCCAATATGTAAATGACAACTTTAATGTTAACAAAACCGATTCGAGCCGGCTAGAAGCGGATTAGTCCGACCCGGTCAGTCGCTGGATGTAACGAATTACGTGTGGAATTGCATTAAGTAAAAAGTTTTATTATATTTGCCGTGTGCATAACGCCTATGTAATATAAGATCACCCTGGATCCATGATAATACTAGTGTAATGTCATTATTCTATTTTGGTTGTTCAAAACAAAACATGGGTTGGCTTCCTCAAAAAGTTGGCACCTATTACAAAAACAAATATGCGTTCAACGCAGCAAAATTAATGAACTGTAAAGACTTTTTCTATCTATTTGGCTGATTTCCCGCGTAGGTATTTTTAAAATCCTGACTATCCTTAGTTACATAAAATGATGAAAATGACAATAGGAATATTAATTCCTAAAATAGACAAAATCAAAAAGTATTTATTTATAAGGTTGTGATCTCCTTTTATAAGTGTACAAGTACAACAGACGATCTCCTGGCACAAGCCAGGAGTTCTGTAAAACTCGTACATTTACCTTAAAGTTCTACAATACATTTATTGTGCGTGTGTGTTGTGTGTATATGTGTGTGTTATGTGGATTTGGTTTTGAAATTATTGGTTTTGTACCTTAGGTTAGAACTAGCTTTAAATTAAAAATAATTCTACTTAGTATTTGATTTATTTAGTTTTATTGATGGTGAACTCAAAAAAATTAGGAGACAACAAACCTACCACTGCCACCGAATGACAATGAATGAATGAGATTGTTTAATGTATGACTAACAAATATATTATCTAGTCTTAAGCCACTGTGATATCAGGGAGTAAAGCACGCAGAACGCGCTTCGCTTTTTAGCACGTTAAAAGATCTAGGTGATCGTCACGTTGTTGATTTTAGAACAAATAAAAATGGCGGCTAGCCTAAAGTGTACGGAGGATCTCATGAGAGGAATATTAATATAATACAACAAAATCTTTGAAACAAACGATTTTTCTAGAATTAATAAATAATATGTGAAGTACTCATAGGAACTACTAAGGTTTGTAGTGAATGAATGAATTGCCCTAGAGACATTGAAATGAAATTGAAAAATGGTTTAATTATCGCTACAAAAAAGAAACAAAAATAACTTAAAATAGACTTACTGCCGCACTCAGAGACGTCCATTAAATTCAATGTTTATTTAAATATCATTCTATCACTTATTATCAATGAAATAGAAAATGACAACAGCATACTTAAACGGAGATTAACTTTTAATTGACGTTGCTGTGTGCTGCGGTAAGTGAATTACTAAGTTACATGAATTAATTAATGTGCTGTTTTACGAAGAGAAGTCCTTCATTTGAAGCAATCGTCCGCGATCTACGTTTACTTATTTCTAAGAGGCCATCAGCCAGTCAACCCACTCCCGTTGACCGTTAGGCACATAACAGAAGGCAGAAACTTGCCGTACAATTAGCCAAGTGTCAATTGGCATTAGTACCAGCCACGCTATGTACCGTTCCCGTGGACACAACCGTTCACTCGGCCATCCGTCAAAGGTGATCGGAAAAGCTGCCGCGTGAAATTTGCATACATGACTCTCTTGTCCTGACAGATCAGATAACTCTGTCGGAGATATTGTAAAGACCTCTCAATTTCTTAAGTACAACGTTTTGCGTTTTTTAAAAACCTATTTAGATGCTAAAAATTCCGCCCATGCCGGGACTCTAACCCGCGACCTCTGGCTAACCGTACCAGCGCTCTCCCAACTGAGCTAATGGGCAAGTGCCGGCATCAGCGAAATTTCGAACCTCTTTATAATATTCTCTGTATTATTTACAGGCAGTGACATCTGGCTGAAGTAATTTGTATTACTTGCAGCCCCGCATCAGCACTTTCTTTTGCTTTCTTATTTATAAAAATACGACAAAACTCTCGTGTAGTGTAATTTTCATCCGTATTTATTTATGTGTTTTTTAAGTAATTTTATGTATTACTTTATCTTCCTCTATCTTTCTATTAAATTATTTATTGGTATTGTCTACACCGCACCCAAGCATATTCGTGGGACAAACGGGAACTGGCTGAAAATTATCGCCTTGGGCGAATGCCCACAGCACAATGCTGAGTTCGCTGCCTTTTGCACCAACAGGGACACACCGCGACTTATGCGTGATAATTTAAAAAAAAAAATTTTTTTTTCTTTTATGTCCATATTTGTATTGGGTTTGAAGATTTCATGTTGTAATGTGGTAAACAAATGTGTGTGTTTATGCAATAAATGATTTCTTCTTTTTTAAAAACCTATTTAGAGTCTAAAAAGGCCGTGTCTTTAGCACGGGTTGCTGCATTAAAAAAAAAGAATAATGATTTCTTCGTTTTCTTCTTTTAATGCGTACTAAAAAGTCCGCCGTAAAGAAAACGACCAACGTGAACAGCATTTGAAGAGTGTTTTAGGGAAACGTATTTTTCTAGGTAAGCCTGTTAAAATCCATATAAAAAGCATTGAATAAATATCGAAGTAGTTCAATGCAATTAATCGTTGTGTGAAAACACCTTAATCTCTATAGACAGTCAACATCGCTCATTGAAATGAGGTCTTGCGAAATGTGTGACAAACAAACTTGATGCGATTCATCTTATATTGCGTCCGGTATTTTTAAGCGTGTTAGTTATGTAGGTAAAACCTATACTTATCCTGTCAGGCGCCAGAAGAGCCGTTAAAAAGTTGTTCACATACTTTGCGACCAACAAAATCGTGTCTGATTAGACGTATCGAATACATAATGTGACGAGCAACCTAACCTGAACTTTGCAGAAATAGGGATGTAATGATTTGCAATTACAGAGAATAACTTATTGTCGATAAAATAATATTTTATATTTTCTTAAAAAACTGTCAGTGCTAGGACTTGTTTTTATTTAATCATTCATTCTTTCTCACAAAAGATGCTATCTCCGTTCAATATTTTTCATAATCATTGTAGAGGAAGTTATTACTTATAATTTCTATCTAGCATAAACTCTTGAATCGTAATACGTGTCGTTAATATGTAAATATTGCTTGTCTAGGAGCTGGACTAATGTCTTAGGTGATATACCTATTTCCGGTCAGGTGCTAACACCTTTACCAAGATTTTTATCTTAAGAAATGATGGTAAAAGATTATCATCAGCATCATAATCAGCCGCTGTCAAACGACTGCTGCACATAGACCTCTCCCAAGACGCTCCACCTGGTTACAGGTTGTCCTACGCTACGTTTGCCGATTCGCCGTCGCCACTCTAGAACCAGTCTACCCCAACGATTATCGGTCCTACGGCAGATGTGACCTGCCCACTACCACTTCAGTTTGCCAATACGTTAAGCTATTTCGATCACTTTAGTTCTCTGGCGAATTACTTAATTTCCGATTCGATCCCGCAGAAGAACACCAAGTTTAGCTCTCTCCAAAGCTCAGTGAGGGACTTTAAATTGGTGGACTAGCCGGAATCCAGAGAAGAATTCAGCTGGGCTGGTCTAAATTATTACGACACATCTAGTGCTTTATCTAGATATTTCTATTTGTAACAGGTTCCACAATGGTAACATTTCATCTTCCGACGATGAATTAGTATCGATTGACATCGTTGACACAAGCGACATTTGTTCTAACTATTAAAAAGAATCAATTGGACAATATTAACCAGGAGTCAGAGTTAATTAAAAAGTCTGCTGCCTGAATTCTCGGTTAATTCGAATGACGCAGACAGCAAAATTGATTTGTTTGTCCGGATATTTGCAATTTGCAAGGCTTGGCCAGCGTCAAATTGTTTGCAATTCACGCTTTATTGGCCCTGTCGGTCGCCTTAATATTTATTACCGTTTAAACAGCTCAAATAGTTTAATTAATAATCTTATTCTAGATTTCAGTTTCGTCTAGCCTTCAAAGATCTGCCCTTGAAACTGTTATTAGACATAATGACCACGTGTCTGGTCATCCAAGCAGGCATATATCCAAGAACACGCCGCAAATGAACCGGAAACCAGATAACAGTACGTATGTGCACAAATTGCTAGATCAGATACGAACGATAAGCTGATTCTACAAGTCAATTCAGACGAAAGCCGCTCTTATCCAGGTGAAATAAGGATTACTTGCTCCGGTAATAAAACTGCAAATAAGTCTGCCCGTCTGCAGCATGGGCTATATTGGCTTGAAGCCAGTTTCTTTTGAAAATGGCTCCCTGCCAGATTAGGCACGTCACAGATGTCGCGGATATTAAGTGGTGCGACTTAGAACAACATTATTGTCAGCGTATTAGTGTATTTTTTTCTCACGTACCTATATAAAGAATAAATCATCAGCTTCTTGACAATGTCGTACAATGATCTCACTAGAACCATTAAAATAAGCGCGTTAAAGAAAAAAACACGTTTCAAAATGAGTGATGGACCAAACCGGTGAGAATTTCTTACCTGTAAAATTTCTTGGAAACGATTTCTCAGTCTTAGCCATCTTGGTTTGCCTGTTTGGAATGACTATCGAAGATTCTGGAATAAAAAGAGAACTCGTTTAGCATCGATCGCGTGCAGCAAAAAAGTGATTGGTTCTAAAAACGCAAATAATGAAGAAGAAACTACTATATTATAGGTGATAGCTATTACCCGCAGCTCCGCTTATCCTGCCTGGGTAGTAATGTCGCTAGTCGCTTGTTTTTAATGTCAAAAGGGTCGACTTTCCAGTACATTAATTATCCAATTCTGGCATTTTATCGCTACAAGATGGTGTCATCGTACTACCCAGGCAGGCGACAGAATGAATCAACCGTACGTACAGATTGTGATTTATTTCATTTTTTTTAAATCAGTGTCGTGACTTTAAAGCTGCAAAAATAAGGAGAGGTCGAGAATACGGAATAAGGGTTATACAACAGCGATACATGTTTCCAAATAAATCCAACCGCTTTCAGATCACGGGCAAGGTCACGGACTGAATTGAAGAGTTTATCTAGTAATAATTTGAATGCAGGTAGGTATCTAGGACAAAGATAAAGTTGATTTATTCGCAAGACTCGTCTTAAAGTTGTACATTTTAGTGAAAGTAAGAGCCCAATGTGACATTTGCGGTCGTAAAAAATAAAACTGGGGGACAAGGCCACGAAAGTAATTGTACAGGATTTGCGTACGTTAAATTAAATAGAGGCGAAATTAGCCACGATGCCAAGAGGCTAAAAAAACCTATTTAAAGGCTTAAAATTGCCCTTAGCACTGGTTAGTGCATTAAAAATAAAAATAGTATAATCATGTGGGGGTACAGGGATATCACTCCGATGTAAAAACCTAACTGTAAAGTAGGTAGTCGGGGCTGTAAGTGATGCAATTTACTTAAGCCAGATGTCGCTGCCTGTACTTAATACAGAGAATAGTGTAGTGTAGAGGTTCGAAATTTCACTGATGCCGGTGAGTCGCCCATTAGCTCAGTTGGAAAGAGCGCTGGCACGGATAGCCAGAGGTCGCGGGTCCGAATCCCGGCATGGGTGGAATTTTTAGCCTCTAAATAGGTTTTTACATTCAAAATGTCAATGTAAGGTAGGTAACGTAATGTCTTAGGTTGGACGTGCTATCGTCACTGGACTTACTGATGTGATCGAAATGTAATGGGAATTGAATTGATAGGAAATACAGACAGTTACAGTCGACATTACATACAACTACAGTTTTAATAGCTAATATTGTAAGGGCTTTACTCCATTACGTTACGGGACGGATGTAAAGGTTACCGTGCAATCGACTGTGCTTCGAAATTAATTTCTGCTGCCAAATTCTGGGTATCTCCAGCCGAATCAGAGTTCATGCAAATAATAATAAGGCTCACCGTTTAGGCAAAAGATAAGTGGAGAACCTTATACTATTACCAGACGATTGAACTTGATATGGGCCGGAAAGCGCATTGGGTGCATCATCAGACTGAGGGAACACGAAACAGTTCGATCGTCTTTTAATACTATAATTCAGGTGCTACGTGCCTACATACACAATAGCATTGTTAAAACATGGTTTTTGGCAGCCAATGCACTGCAGATTAACGGTATTTTTAGCAGCCGCCGGCCGGCGCCAGTACCTAACGGTTTTCACTTTTAACGATTCAGTGAGTAATTAAAGCTTCAAAAGATAATTATGGCAAGGACCATCGAGTACAAAGCGCGACAAGGAACGGTCAATATTGTGATGGTAAATAACACATTTTCGCACGGATCTGTCTTTTCGCGGATCGCGGCGTATCTATTTCGGTAGACAATCTCAAGGTTAAATCGTACGTCAAACCAATGTGTCTGCAGCTCTTAATGAACTTTTCTGTCCCACACACATTTGGGCAAGATTTGTTTACTCCTGTTTACAGCACATAAAGATGTACGATTTGCGGTGTAGGCTAGGGTCAAGATCCTTTCGTCATGTCTACGTGTTCTTGAGCTGGTCATCACACTGCCATCAGATGTGTATTTTAATTCCCAGCAGTGGGACACTAAGTCGGCTTTAAAAATAAATCTCGGTTTTCTAACTTCAACGATGACTTGGCAGTATAATGTGCTTAAGTAGAAAAATTACATTGATGCTGCTTATTTTAACACAAATTAGGTGTTTGTAGCTTATAGAGTGGCATAGGTCCGGGTGTTCTTAAGCTGGTCATCACACCCAAGTCTTAGGCCGAGATAAATAGTCGCTTCTAAGAACGAGTCTTAGCGAAAGCACTTGCTTAAGAATCGACTTGTCTATCATAGACAGTACTTTGGCACTCTCTAAGTCGCGAAACCCGGACTAATTCTTAGCATTGGCCTAAGAACATGCTTAGCTAAGCAAACGTCTACTTTGATACTTAGCTAAGTTAGCCTGAAGTAATGCTTAGGGAAGCTTGAGTACGGACTTGGGCTAAGCAACGACTATTTATCTCGCCCTTAGGTTTAAATATTTTACCTCAAATTCTAGTTGCATCTCCGAATAAAACAAAGAATTTTAGTCAAAACTCAAGTATTTTAGTTAAAGCTGAGGATCCTCACATGGTTTGGGATTCTTTTTAGTTAGATGTATAATGTATTAGTGTTCTGCGTTTTGGATTAAATTAGTTTAAATTTTCCATATGCAACAATTGATTGGCCCGTTAAATTTATATAGTTCTCAGATCCTTGATTTTCTTCTAAGAATATTCTCCTAAAAACTTATGAGAAAGTTCTCGCCCGGATAATGTTCTCGAATTTTTCCTATCAGTAATCAACTAATCACGAATTCACCTATATTGCTTGATGAAACACACCCCCGCCCGAGACTACGTTCATAAGCCTGTACCCTGATAGCATTCTAAACACTGGTGAAAGAATTTTAGAAATCGGTTAAGTAATTTCGGATTACTGATTACTATACTATACAAACATACCTATTATAAATTTACGAATGGATAAGCCTGTACCCTGATAGCATTCTAAACACTGGTGAAAGAATTTTAGAAATCGGTTAAGTAATTTCGGATTACTGATTACTATACTATACAAACATACCTATTATAAATTTACGAAATGGTCCTGTTTATAATTAGTGTAGAAGTGCCATGAATTGTGACAGTACGTACTATTTTTTTACGTGACTGTATGCTGGTTAAAGTCGTGACTATTGTTTCATCATTATGAAACACATCATACGAAAATTTTGTCAGATAATTATGAAACGCATTCTATTACATACTTTGACTGTAAATTACACTAGTTTAGTTTATGCTTTATAGCACACGAAACATTAAACATAAAAACTAACATGTACAAAGGCGAGCTTATCTCTGTAAAATATTTCTTCCAGCAAACCTTGGAGAGTCGGAGCAGCAGTAAAAACGGGGCTATATAGCCCATGTACTGTAATTTATTTTGTACATGCTACATGTACAAAATAAATTTCATAGACTGGAAAAACCCTTAACATTAACCCAAGCAGAAATATTACACTACCCGTAAATATACATAAAAATATAGCTCAAAGTTATGATAGAGATAAATAGGGCAGTGCTCTTCAAAATTTTCAAAATAAAAAAAAAACAATATTATTTATTTACTTATATTATAACAGTGGTAACAATGATAGGGTCGAATCCTCCTTTTAATTTTACACCTGTATTAGGAAGAATTCGCTTACAATTGTCAGTATACCAAGTTTTATGAAATAGGGGTCTCGGTGCCATTAACTGTAACCAATTAATTACCTAGCACACTGCATGGGTTTCCTTCCACGAATCTGGCCCCAATTCTTGTCAACGCGAAAGAGCCACGCACGATGTCTACGTAGCGACAATAAGCAACGAACCTAACAATAGCTATGCAAATGTGATGCTAATCTGCAATTTATTATTGTTACCTACCTACTAACCAGCTCGCCTTCCTGTGCAAGTAACGATTCGGCACTTTAATCAATTATCGTATTGATTTTACCATCTCTAGGTACCCACTTTGATGTCGTTAAAGAAAATTGTCGAAAATTTTTAAAATCGAGAAACTTATTTAGTTACATTATGTTAAACGAGTCTAATTTGATTTATTTTGTTAGTTAGCATGTAATTACCATAATACCCGTTAATAAATACTACATAACTACGTATAAGCATCGCGAGAGATTGGTGGGGACACTTAAAAATATGAATAGAGCTGTATTGTATTAAGATCTTTGCCTTTACAGCTTAAGTAACAGTTTTTGTTTTAAATACAGAAAATCGAATGAAATGTCTAATCGATAAGGCCCCTTGTAGTGTGTCCCATCACTATTTTCATTATAAACGAACAAAGGGGTGATTGGCTCCTCTGACGTGTAAATAATCAATTTTGGCTTGGATCTAAAGGGGTGTGTGTCCTTGAGTCATGGACCGTGGTCATCTCGTGAAACACTAGCGCAGTCTTGGTCCATACAAATACAATACAAACATAAAGGACCCGAGCCTCATAAAACTACAATTTATTAATTATTATTTTTTTTACTTTGAGGTACACTACACTGTGTAACAGTATATCTACTTCTCAATCTGTGGGTCGTCTTTGCAATGTCGAACATCCAAGTTGAAGGAAATCATAAATTCTATTCTATGAAACAGGCCCCAGACTGCGAATTGTATAGGTCGCACAACAGGGACCGGCGCTTTCATTACAAATTATCTGGCTGCCCATTGAAATACCGTGTATTGTTCATTTCGACCAAGTTTGTTCTACCTGTCTTAACCCAACCGGCACAGAAAGTTCAACCACGTGAAACAGCAGTTCTATGGAGGTAGGATATTTTTTTAAATGCTGTCTACCTTATATTCAACAATCTCGACAAAATCATTTGTATAATGTCACACACACAGCCTCTATCATCACTTCTTAGAACATCAGAGTACTTCAGTAATTAATGCAAATTGAAACCGAAATCGTAAAATAGCTATAATAAAAAATGTGCAATTACCGTCTTTTTGGCGCTCTGTTAATAAAATTTGTTGTCACTTAACTACACACTTTAACACAATAACTTACGAAGCTAAAAGTTGTTAGTCTAATTTATTACTACTGAATTTTATTGAATAGAATACGAAAAATCTAGAGCCGCGATGATGGCACGCACTACACCGGCGAACGCAGAAACCCGACTGAAGCGCCCTCTCTCTTGGTCGTATTATTTCGTACGTACGTATTTGACAAGAGCTTAGGGTTCGCGCACACTACCGAGGCGGCCGCACACGTCACGTCACTTGTGTGAAACTCCCGTACTATCAGCTAGAGTTGCGGTGCATGCGTCACTTTTGAAACTTTATCGCTTGCACCTTGCACGTGACGGTCTTAGCTGATCCTTTATTTATTTTTGGTCGATTTCCAAAAACTATTTGTTTCATGAGCGAAAACTGTTTGTGGGTGCATCTGGGTGATGCAGGGAAAATCAATTCTTAAGGTGATTCACCGCAATCCTGGCTGATGGATACATATGCAACAACTATTTTAGTTTATTTGTTCAATCATGGAACTTCAATGTCATATTATTTTAGTATATCTTATTTACCTTTTCGTTGTTTTTGGTATACTTGTCTAAAACACAGCTTAGTAGCGCTAAAATAAAA
This sequence comes from Yponomeuta sedellus, assembly GCA_934045075.1. NCBI lineage: Eukaryota > Metazoa > Arthropoda > Insecta > Lepidoptera > Yponomeutidae > Yponomeuta > Yponomeuta sedellus. The sequence continues at coordinate 19,570,530 of OW203738.1, forward strand.
GTTTGGATTACTAACATGGATGCGGATCGAAGTTTTTAAAGTATTTCGTTTGTCATATATAAGGAACAACCTTAAATCTTTCGAACAATTAACCAAAGAGAAACCACTATTAAATTGTAAAGTACACAAAGTACAATTGAAGTTTAATGAGTTAGATCAATACGAAAATATTAGATTAGATTACATTTTTTTTTATTACACAATAAACATATTTGTACAAAGGCGAGCTTAATACAAATGAGAATTTTCGTCCTCACTTGGGTTAGCACATTGACATATTATCTGTAGGAGCATAATTTATTTAAATTTTAGTCTAGGTTTTTCTCGTAAAATGTCGTTGAAATAAATAAACATACAGGTATAGGCAGAGACTAGAGTCCCACAATTGTCACGATCCTGAAGGATCGCTTGCGTTTCATCAAGATTCATTAGTCCTAACGTAACGCACGTAGTTTTGTATACTTTTTATATTGCTTTTTCTACGAAGTATGTATGTCCACCTGCGACCTTCCTTACCGGCCCTTCAATCCATATCTTCTAAATTTAACGGAATGATATTAATATCTATTTTTGTTTTAATTAATTTGATATACAAATTAATCTAAAGATAGTTCATGCTAAGCAAACTTCAATATATTTTTTCTTCATTAATTTATTTCTAATCTGTGGATTTTCAAGTTACAAACTATCTAAATGCAACGTATTGAATATTATTATCAAGCTCTATTTTTCATTTGTACTGCACGTTAACTCTGAAAATAATGCTTTTATAATTTATTGGAAATCTGTGGATGTTTATACAATTTTCCTATAAAAACCATGTTACGTAGTGTTAATAACATAAGATACGCACTATTTATTACAGATTACTTTTAATCTTTCCTCAAAAAAAGTTTATTTTATTTCGCACTCGGACGAAAATACACTTCTTCCTTCTTATAGTTTTATATCGGTCTCGTTAGAGATTGCTATGCTGAATACGAGTATCCTTATATATTTTTTATCTATATTTATAGTGTTTGATAAAGTGCCCATGTGAGTATGAAAATGTTGAAATGACGCTAGTGAAGTATCTATTCGTTCCCTCTAGTGCGCGTGAACCTTTGTACGACAAAAAGCTCTCACGTCACCCACGTTCCAATTCACGCACACACATAATAGCAACTGGAAAGCACCACACACACAGCAAAAACTCCCACTGCATTTTGTGTTTAGATTCTTCTAAATGTGTTATCGGCAGAAATATTTTATTAAATATAAGGCATAAATTTATGTACCTACACCTAAAATTATGTGTATCATACATAACGCCGAGTAGTCGGGCGGAAGATATCGGAAGCCGGAAGCTGTATATAAATTAGGCGGGGTGATTCACGATTGGTCGAAAGTGTGAAACTATTGAAAACTGTTTTTGGGTGCGTTCAAAAAATTATATCTTTAGTAGGTACAGGTGGTGGACGTAGCGGGTAGATGAGGTAGGTGATATAGAACGTAATTAATATTTAATTTAAATCTACCCTCTTTTACCGTTAGAACCGTTAAGTTACACGTATCTGCCATTAGTCTAGGTCTGGCTCTAGCAATAGGGGAGTTGTTCCAATATTACCGAGTAATATCAAAATTTTATTTTATAATAATGTTGAGGATTTCTTATATAATTAATTTTAACCGTTATTGATATTAATAAAACTTGACTAAGTATTGATTTTATATAAAACATCAATTGTTATTAAATGAATATGGCTTCTGCCAATTTTTTAACTGTAAAAACTCATGTATCGGAATTCAGATCAAATTCGGACAAGGATACGTTGAGTGAGGTAAGTTTTTTTTACTAATTATTGTATGCAGAGTTAAGATCGAATTAATTACCTCTACAAATAGGAAAGTTCTTCGCCATTTTGTAATCGTGGCAGATGGTTACCGTACTGATCGTCTTTTCGTGTTCAGCGATCCTTTCCACTAAAAAAGAAGACCTCATTCGGACTCATTTAGTTGGAAAGAAGTCTGTAGTTATAACTTAACTTACTTTAATATTTTATCTGATGAAACCCGAGTGTCTGAGGTGTAGCTACACATAAGAGAGCGCTTGAAATTGCCAATCCACGTTGGGACCGCGTGATAATTAAGCTCATACTCTCTCTTTCTCTTTCTAAGAAAAGCCAGTGCCCAGCGGTTGGACGTATCTGGGCGTACCTGGGCGGGCCCAGGTTACATAAAATATAAGAACAATATTTTTTTTTAATTAAATCTTTCCGGATTTGCACGTTGATATTTATGTGGTCCACGTTCCATTATTGAATATCCAGTTTTATTATTTTACTAGCTGTGCCCCGCGGTGTTACCCGCGGTGACTCGATTTTCTCATGAGAATAAGATATTTCACCGCCCATGTGTTATCCTATCCAGGGAGTCAGCTAACTCCATACATAATTTTATTAAAAAACATACACACTGACAAACTTTCGCCTTTATAATATTAGTGTGTGAAGAACTAACTACTAAGTACTTGTAATGGTGCCTTAAGCTGGGTACAGAGCAATGTTACGAGGTGTAATGTAACATGTTACACAGCGCGCATTCATAATGTCTGTACGTAGTGTTACCGCTGGACTGCTGTACTCGCTAGTACAGCAGTTTGAGAGCTCCACTCCAGCCGTCGAATGTTACATTACACCTTGAAACGTTGGATGGTAACTAGCTTAATGGACCTGACGAGGTTTTGGTCTGAAGTTAAACCGAATAAAATAATCTGTGTTTACGAAAATCTAACAAGATATCTTCAATATTTACAATAATGGTTGAGTTTTTCTAATAAGATAGAAGACCAAACTCATATAATATATTTAAAATGAATGTCGCTAATAGGCTGGGACAGAAAGTGGGACAACGAATTCTGTAACGTCCGCAGAAGAGCTGCAGAAGTTCGCCTTGATACTTGGACTGAACAGCGCTGAAGATGTTTACCAGGAGAGATTTCGCGTTGACCGTAGACGTCTTGAAGGGATGCTGGCAGGTAAAAACTTATTTTATTTAGGTACTTTGGCTGTGAAAACTGAAACAAAATGAGTAAAATGTGTATTTATTTTTGGCCAGATACCTTGGAAGAATCGCAGACCGCTCAAGCTTTTTTCCATCGTGTAAGTCACTCATAGTCACCATAGGTATTTGTCATGCAAGACGGCGAACTAATTTCCCATTATAAAAATAAAATGTTTCAGGTAATGAACGACACAAATACTTTGATAAAATGGCCGACTCGTCTGAAGATTGGAGCTCGTTCTAAAAAAGGTACATAAGGAAAAAGTTTATTAAAAAACCCAGAAGCACGAAGTAGGGCGGAAAATTAGCAGACGGGAAAATGGAACGCAGCCATAAAATTTTGAAATTTTGGACCTCGCTGATTGGCGGGAACCTCCGATTTCGGCGCCGGCGCGGCTGGCGCCAAGGCGGCTTGCTGGCTCAACGGCTTCCTGGCGCCAGTTTTAGTTTATCGAAATCGTAATGAAACTTTCTCTCCTTTTACCTATATTTTTATCAAGTTTTAATCATGATGTCTGCTCAAGATGAATCGGTGTATGATTATATTAAATCGTTGCGTGTTACAAAATTTATTGAGCTTATGAAAGAGGGTAAGTTTTCGTGTTGATTTTTCTTTAGGTTTAGTGCGGGTGTGTGCTAAAAATGGTTTTTCTCACACAGACCCTCATGTGAGAGTAGCTGGGCGTCCTGAAAACGTGAAGATGGCTCGTGAAAAGATAATGCAGTTCCTGGACACAAGGGTCAGTTTTTCAAACATTTTCTTCTGGTTTCTGTTGTGTGTTCGTGTTTGTATCCTTGTATCCCTAGAATAATCATATTGTTTTAATTGGTGACTAAAATGAAATGCTGCGTAAAAAGCCCAATCCACGATGAATTTAACAAGATTTTTTGTTTTCAGAGCAACAGAGTCACAATGAAAATTGATGTAAGCTACACGGACCACTCTCACATCATTGGGAAGGTAAGAATTCTCTTTCCACCTAAATATTTATCATGTCGGCCATGCAAAGTCTGTGTGTAAATCGAACGCCTTCATAAGTCTGTGCTGTTGCGTAAATTTACCTTTTCCCTTATAGTGTAAAGTACTACGTCACTAGTACTAAGTACTTTCCAAATTATATAACCTAGCTAGCGGATAGTTAAATAACACTTGTTTCAGTTACTTTCATTGAGAAACTTTCTAGCAGATTTTTCGTGAAAAAGGCAAATTATAAAAAAAAAATATTTGTATGTTCCCATGACCACTTTCAAAATAATCTATAGAATACCTATATATCTTTCCAATACTATTTTAGACGAATCTATTTTACATCTTTGGCATTGTTAGGTTGACTTAAGTTAGTAGCGTCACCAGAAACGCAACAAATTATAATGCACTTGTATAAAGGTCAACGTGCTGTTCGTCGATTATGAATAGTACCTGCCATCTTTATGATGCCGGCACCATCGGCTTAACGTCACTATCGGTAGTCACGGGACGGTCACCCATCCTGTACCTGACCGCGCCTGTTGTTGCTTAACTCAAGTGATTGATTCCATTCACTCGGTTCGCCTAGGCCACGAGCGCTTCTTTAAGTCTCTGCTATTGAGTCAATAAAACGTTTGTTTCTAATGCTAACGATGCTTCGTTCCAGGGCGGGCTGACCATAAAGCGCGTGATGGAGGAGACGGGCTGCCACATCCACTTCCCGGACTCCAACAGGACCAGTGCAGTGGAGAAGAGCAACCAGGTGTCCATCGCAGGGGATATGGAGCGCGTGGAGAGGGCCAGGGCGAGAGTCAGGGTAAGCCAGCTGCTACTTCTATTTATTTGTTTTTCCATTAGGCCCAGCAGTGGGAAGTACGTAAAAAAACATCCGTGTTACTTTTCAACCAATATACTGCATTTACAAATATTATCAATTCAATACGGTTTATTTTATTAGTTGTATATCTTTAACTCGTAATTTAAATGAGTGCTGAAAATCAACGCCCTTAGAGGGCGTGTTACCCACAACGGGCTGCTTTTGTCTTTAGCTGCCAGATATTCCATTACAGGCTAATCATATTGGTCATTGTTTTTACCTTAAAGAAACTGCCTATGAGACTATAAATTCTTACCTCGCTAAGATTAGCTTATAAAAATGTGTATATTAATTTGCTCCGACCTAATTCTTTCAACCACTTTATTGTTGGTGTCAATAAAGTCTTTTTTTTACTTAATTTTTTTCCTTCTTCATAAATAACCATCATGATCTGAACACCATTTTTGTTTAAAGTACTTTATTTCGAGTTATATTTAACAATTTTGTAACACCACAACACAACACAGTATAGGTATACAAGAAAAATAAGGTGTTTTAACACCATTGCTCGTCTCACAGGCCCTGACGCCATTGGTGTTCTGCTTCGAGCTACCGATAGTGGCGCCCTCACAGCCACTTCCCGACATCAGCTCCCCCTACGTTCAGCAGATCCAGGAGCAGTACAACGTGCAGGTATGTGTTCACACTCGCGAGGCAGCGGACGAGTGCTAGTGGCAGCCTGAACTTCGGAGTGCTTAGTGCGAGTTTGACAGATCCAATCGAATAACTTTACTACCGCGTTAATCGAACATTGAGTAGTGAGTATGAGTAAGTTAACCGTTCGAACTGGCAAAACGCTGTCACAGTACAACTCGCACTTGCGTTTATTCGTGTTTTGACTGGTAAACGTGTTCACTTCTCAACGTTAACCATTACAACTCGCACTCAGCAATTTTAATTTCCATACTTGTCGCTAGGTGGCGCTTCCTCGATGCCATAGAAATATCACGCGAGTAGTTAAAAAACTCGCACTAAGCACTCTGCTCTTTTAAAGCAACATAAGTGCAATGTGTTGTGTTCAACGTGGGTTCCTACACGATGCGTATCGCGATGCCTGTAAAGCAGCTCATTTATTGTATATTTTTTACCACAATATTTTAACATAACATTTACATACAGGCATATACATTATTAAAACTGTTTTTATACGGATTTCACTCGTTTATTATATTTTTACAATTTTCCGACGTTTCGGCACTTTTACAGGTGCCGTGGTCTCGGATGACCGAGTGAAAAACTAAACGAGTGAAATCCGTATTAAAACAGTTTTAATTATGTCTAGTATTCGTGTTAACCTTAGAAAATACTAGGCATATCCATATACATTGCTTCTGGCCTCACACTAGGCTACCCTGTGTCGTGGAACCAGAAACAATGACATCGCAAACATGTAAACATCCAAGTACTGGGGGTTTTTTTTTGTTTCCAGCCGGGGTTCGAACCCGGGGCCTCATGCATGGTAGGCAGATAACTTTTGCGCTACTGCTGCGCCACAGAGGTCGTCGACTTCTATTTATGCTACAACACAATGCATTGCATGTTTTTCTTAGTGGGCCTGCCCACCACCTGTACCATCCTCACGTCGGCCTAGCCCATTAGAAAGACCAGCCCGCTTGTTTCCTCACGCCGTTGGCCTTATAAACCATACCATACATACATACATACATACATACATACATACATACATACATACATACATACATACATACATACATACATACATACATACATACACCCTTACATACATACATACATACATACATACATACACACACACACACACATACATACATACATACATACATACATACATACATACATACATACATACTTACATACATACACCCTTACATACATACATACATACATACACCCTTACATACATACATACATACATACATACATACACACACACACACACATACATACATACATACATACATACATACATACATACATACTTACATACATAACCTCACGCCTGTATCCCAGAGGGGTAGGCAGAGACCAGGGACTGCCACTTGCCACGATCCTGACAGATCACCTTCGCTTCATCAACGTTCATGAGTCGTAGCATGCACGCACGCCGGTTCCGGGTACTTTTTATCCCTTTGCTAATACATCCCCATCTGGTCGATGTATGTCCGCCTGGGACGACCCTTACCAACTCTTCCACTCACATTCGCAATATATATTTGTTTGTTTGTTGTAAACCATACCCTGCTTTGATAACTGTCTGTGTCCCTCAGGTGATGCTGCGCAACCGGCCGAAGCTCCACGCCAACCTGTTAGTGGTGAAGGGGGTGCAGTGGGAAGTCCAGGCCACCATGGAGGCCACCAGTCTTCTTATGAGCTACATGTGCGGCCCGCTGATGGTGAGAAAATTTAACGTAACTGTACGTTCCCGCGGGTGTCTTAAAAGGCGACTGAGGGCGCGTGTCGACGAGCACGGTTTTTACCCGGCACGGCGCCGCCGGCCCGGCCAGGCATAGCTCCGAACCGGACCGGCACTAGCACCGGTTGCGCCGGTTTCATGTGCACACTTGTATGGAGCTTTATACATACATAACTGGTAACGGTCCGACGCCAGGCCGGCGCCGTGCCGGGCAGAAACCGTCTCGTCGACACGCGCCCTAAGGGACACAAACCGGGGGGTGGGCAGCAGCGCCCCCTGCAGTACAATTCCACCGAACTGCGATCCCCAACCCGCACGGCCAGCGTGGGGATTATGGGCATTGTCCCCCAATGATGGCACAACCTTGCGCTATGGCGCTCATTAGGGGAGGGCTATGTCCAGCAGTGGACTAATATAGCGTGAAGAAGAGCTGTACGTTAGTGATTTTTTTTAGTAGCCTATACATTTTTATTCTCTCTGCTGGGCACAGATCTTCTCTCAGGGAGTGTGAGACTATTGGCTTAATTACCACGCGCGTGGGCATTACCACCTGTTAGGTTTTCGAGCGCTGAGGTATTTCAACACACCAGGTTTTCTGACCATGTTTTCCGCCACGGTTAGCGAGTGGTATTGCTACTTTAACTATAACTTCACAAATGTATTAACAGATTTACATATTGTGCTGACAAATTTTGCAAAACGATCTATAAACAAATATATATATATATATATATATATATATATATATATATATATATATGATTTTTTTTCATTGGTAAGGCTAGTACTGTTACTCTATGGAGCCCCTTAAGCAATTCTCATAGTTTTCAAACTTAGTTTTGTTTTTATTTACAAAAGTCGTGCCGGAATGATTGAAATTTTGCCAAAACTTTTAGAGGACATAAATCGAGGTTCGATTGTGCTTAGAATTGAAGATTAACGTATCGACAATGAATTATAGCCTTGTGAAGTCTTATGAGGCTATCATTTCTTTATCCTGTTTTTCTCAATTGTTATCACGAACCACTGCCAAACCGAGTGTTTGGAATCAATCACTTGAGTTAAGAAACAACAGGCGCGGTCAAGTGCAGGGTGCGCTTCTGTGCTTCGCAAGGCACGTTGAGACGATGATGCCGGCTGTCATGCAATGGCAGTCAGAGGCCTTTCGGGCGGCTTGATAACTTCTGATAGTAAGGCCCGCCAACAAATTAGACAGGGGCCCGCCACTGTTTCACAATCCTCAACCAACCCGGACTAGGGCCCCGAGCTGGAGTATGGCCTAACCTTCCTGCGATGCGACAAGGGTTGATATCGAATCACGACCAAACCTCGATTTCTGTCCTCAAAACCTTTTGGCCGTTTCATTGCGGAACCAAACTACGTTTGTATTGGAAAAGCTACTTGAGAGTCTGCCCAATTCAGGAAAAACCTGGAGTAAAAGAAGGAGAGTCGGCCTCATAATGATGGAATGGAGACGAAGAAAAAGACTTTTCTTAATATGATATGAATAATGAATATGATACCGTTCTTTTGTAGACCGGGAGGCCTGGAAACCTAAGATACAGATCTTTTGATCTAGTTTAGGCTCTAGTCTTTCCACAAATAGTACATTCTGCTGTATTGTATCATTTATCCAATGTTATTTTTGTACACGAATGTAATTTGTGGACAGAAAAATAAACTATTATCTTAACTTATTTATAAAAACACAATTGTTAGAACACTCTAAAACGCTCACTAAAATTGTCTGTGGCGGAGATTCTACAAGAAAAAGACGTACTTAATCACAGATTAAATAAAGTAGGTAAGGTTTTAGTGGAATCGTGTTTTTATAAATACCCCTTCACGGTATTATTCACGTATTATTAATAAAAACGCGACGAAGGAAAATCGTCTTTTAAAATTAATCAGAGTTTAACAAGTAATATAAATATTTTACACAATCATGCGTTATTGCTAAGTCAAAGAGTCAGGCGTTAGGTTTTTGCCAGTCTGTTTTGGATTTGGAATGGTTTCGACACACTATAAACCAGCAAATAAGTTATAGTATTAACAAACGATCGAGCTTGGTATGTCCCGGGCAGCGGATTTGGTGTACCATCGGTCCGAGCAGACAACTTTCCAGGCGAACGAACATGGTAAGGAGCGTATCAGGTTCAGTATTCTCTTAATGTTAAAACAGGCTTTCGTAATTGAGTGAATTTCAACAGGTCTTATAAAATCTTAATTTCCATGTACTTTTTTATCTTAAGGTTTTTTTACAAAACAAAACTCTTTTATTGTTGTTTTTGATAATGTATGTACTCTTGCTTAATATCTATCTGATAACTTAAAAAACTAGCAAGATAAACTGGTCTAAAAAATTCGTGCCACGGCGATGAAACATGAGTGCACGGCAATGAAACAAGCATCCACGGCAATGAAATAACTGTGCCATAGGAATGAAAGAATCAACCCACGGAAATGAAAACATATTTTATTTCTCCGAGAGGGAAATGCAAACCCAGATTATATGGGTCGTTTCTTAATTTTTGACATCTTTTTTTTTCAGCCAATCTTTTTCTCTCCTTTCTCACCTCCTCAGATAATTTTGGTTTGGGCATCTTAAAAATAAACAATCCATTATTAAAATCAGACTGCAGTATGTGCTGGTGCGTTCGTTTGTGAGGGTGTATTATACGATTGATAAAGTACTAAATGTTACTAAAAGATGATAAAATACATTTTCTTAAAATACATACTTGGCCACGGCAATGAAAATAATTTGTTTTATAAAGCATGGCAATTAATTTTCTTTCATTGATGTGTCTTTTTTTTTCATTACCATAGCAAATTTCGCCCACGGAAACCACAGCAATGAAAACACGGTGATGAAAATCGAGGCAATAAATAGAAATAACAAAAAATCTATTAACCATTCCTGACTTTATTAACCTGATTAAATAAACTAATTAACCTGACTCCTAAGATACAGGTTACCCTAGTTTAGGAGTCAGGACGCTACGAAGTAATATAAGAAAGCCGTGTACACATATTGAATGTTACATTGTATGTTTTTGGCAATAAAATTACTTACTTACTTACTTACTTACTTACTTACTTACTTACTTACTTACTTACTTACTTACTTACTTACTTACTTACTTACTTACTTACTTACTTACTTACTTACTTACTTACTTACTTACTTACTTACTTACTTACTTACTTACTTACTTACTTACTTACTTACTTACTTACTTACTTACTTACTTACTTACTTACTTACTTACTTACTTACTTACTTACTTACTTACTTACTTACTTACTTACTTACATTCGACAAAATAAACACTTGACAAATAATCATAAGAGAAATAGCGTTCTATCGAATGTTTACTTAAGATGACAATCTTAATTTAAATAGAAGTTATACCTATCCACGGCAATGAAAGAAAAAATGTCCAGCAACAAAAAAAAAATTGACTTAACGAATATCGCGAAAACGCAGGCACGTGCGTACGTCCTTCTGCGACGAGCACTTAGGCGGCATTAAACACAAACGTTTCGCGCACCGGGGATGGGAAACAAGTCGTTAGGTAAAACAATATACTTGAACATGATTACGACACGGCGATTAACGGTAGTTCTGGGACAGATACATTTTTATTAACCATTCGTTGTACTGTGTAAATATTTCAATAAATGTATTTCGTAACAATACTTTGACTATTAATGTATCAAATAAAATTAGTTTTTAGTACAAAGAACCAATAGATGTTTATCAATGAAGAATAATACACAACAAGGTGACGTGCGGACAAACATGGCAATGAAAGATTTCGGGATTTTTTTTTTTGGAGTATCCATTATTCTTATTAACAAAATGTTTAGTGCTACACATAGATTACCATATCATCTAACCGTAAAAAAATGTTAGAACATTAACACTTTCTTTTTTATTACCAATTTCATTGGTGCCACGCAATTTTTAGTTCCGGGAAATTCACCCAATTGCTAAATACTTGCGTACCGCACTGCTGTCTGTTTAACAACATTGGAAAAAGTTTTACAAGCATCGTAAGTCTATGTTGTTACTTACCTATGTATACTAGAAGTCGTTATTCGGAGTCCAAGATGTTACGTTACCTATAAAACACATAATAATATCTTATCCTAATTTGGGACCAGGGCAAGTACACTTCCAAAGACACTTCAACATACGGCACGATAGCGTTGTGTTATTATCAATCCTTTCAGTCACAGATAATCACTTTCTAAAATCGGCTCTTTCTTCCTCAACCAGAGCCAGACCCAAGTGCAGATGACGCTGGAAATATCGCCCATGCACCACGCGGTGGTAGTGGGCCGCGGTGCCGAGCAACTGAAGGTCATCATGAAGGGCAGCAGCACGCAGATCATGTTCCCCGACGCCGATGACCCCAACATCCCGCTGCTGAAGAAGAGCTGCGTCACCATCACCGGGCAGATCAAGGATGTGTACACGGCGCGCCAGCAGCTAGTGGTGAGGCCCTCCATTCCATTTTTATCTACTCCACTCTACTCTGGGTTGCAGCCTGCGGATCTGGTTACTCTCCCAACGAGCTTCGATCTGATCGATCGATCTCACAGCCTGTGGGGATAGCTACCCCAACGAATAGGCGTACGCTAGATACTTTATTCTAGGTATTGTCTTAATAAGTTTCTGTCTGCGGAGCTAGTTACTTCCAAAGAGATTTAGTTCACGTGTCAGTCGGCACTAGCTTCGCTTCCAATGAATCTCGACCTAGATCACCTGTGGTATATGCTAGTTCTAGTCTAGACCAGCCCGACAAGACATTGAAACGCAGCCGAGGTGCCTGTATCATGACTACCCCAATGTCCCGCTGCTGAAGAAGATATGCGTCACCATCACCGGGCAGATCAAGGATGTGTACACGGCACGCCAGCAGCTCGTGGTGAGTCCCTCCATTCCACTTTTATCCACTGCACTCTACTCTATCTTACAGCCTGCGGATCTGGGGCATTATTACGTAAGTGTCCACTGAGTCGAGTGACGTTGATTTTTACTTTTTTTAAGCTACTCTGGCTGTCAAATGCATACATTTTTTGACACTTAGGAGTCGTCTAAATGCTTCACTCGATAGAGTGGAGTGCTACGTAATAAGAGGGTTGGTTACTTTCCCAACGAGCTTCGATCTGATCGATCGATCTCACAGCCTGTGGAGATAGCTACCCCAACGAATAGGCGTACGGTAGACACTTTCTTCCAGGTATTGTCTTAATTAGTTTCTGTCTGCGGCGCTAGTTACTTCCAAAGAGATTCAGTCCAGGTGTCAGTCGGCACTAGCTTCGCTTCCAATGAATCTCGACCTAGATCACCTGTGGTATATACTAGTTCTAGTCTAGATCAGCTTGACAGGACCTTTCAATGCAGCCGAGCTGGCGTTATCATGACTACCCCAATATCCCGCTGCTGAAGAAGAGCTGCGTCACCATCACCGGGCAGATCAAGGATGTGTACACGGCGCGTCAGCAGCTAGTGGTGAGGCCCTCAATTCCACTTTTATCCACAGCACTCTACTCTATCTTACAGCCTGCGGATCTGGGGCATTATTACGTAAGTGTCCACTGAGTCGAGTGACGTTGATTTTTACTTTTTTTAAGCTACTCTGGCTTTCAAATGCATACATCTTTTGACACTCAGGAGTCGTCTAAATGCTTACCTCGATAGAGTGGAGTGCTACGTAATAGGGGGGTTGGTTACTCTCCCAACGAGCTTCGATCTGATCGATCGATCTCATAGCCTGTGGGGATAGCTACCCCAACGAATAGGCGAACGCTAGATACTTTATTCTAGGTATTGTCTTAATTAGTTTCTGTCTGCGGCGCTAGTTACTTCCAAAGAGATTCTGTCCAGGTGTCAGTCGGCAGTAGCTTCGCTTCCAATGAATCTTGACCTAGATCACCTGTGGCATATACGAGTTTTAGTCTAGACCAGCCCGACAAGACCTTGCAACGCAGCCGAGGTGCCTGTATCATGACTACCCCAATATCTCGCTGCGGCAGATCAAGGATTTTGTTTCGATCTAGGTCTCGGCGTGCAGCGCTAGGCACTATGTAACGAGGATTAATTTAGGTTCCGACCCTCTGCGCCAGATCAAAAATGTGTATACCGCGCGGCAGCATCTCGTGGTGAGGCCCTCCATTCCATTTTTATCTACTCCATTCCACTTGCGCACTTCAAGGACTGCGTCAAGCACGACATGGCGGCTTTCGGAATCGATCACCAGACCTGAGAAAATCTTACTGTGGATCGTGACGCCTGGAGAGCGGAATTTTGGGAGGGCCACCTGACCTCCGGTAAAGTATGGTCCTTGAGGCTGGCGGAAAGAGAGTCAGGAGGCACCGAATTCGTACTGACCCGACTCCGGGCCCTTCTTTTATCTGTCTTACACGCAGTAGGGCCTGCCGCCCTCGAATCGGACCTGGTTACTCTCCCAAGTCACTTTTTAGTCACTCAAAAAAGTGTTAAACTCTTAGGCACTGTTTAAATCGTTCAGCAGTTGTCGCAGATACAAGCAACCCAAGGTCGCCGTTTGAGGGACCGTGGGCTTGACTGCCGCTCCGGTGCGTATCTCGGACAGAAGGTCTCTTGGGCGGTGCAGCGTGGCTGCCAGCGTATTGGAATCCTATCCTTCAGATATTTTCCGGAGTGGTTTGTTCAGTTAACCTCGTGCGGCCCAATGTCCCTTGCAATTCTCACAACAGCCAACATGCTTACAGCCCAACGTTAGAAACTAGTTCACTTTGATTACCGCCCTTGTACCTCAGAATGAACAATTCAAGTTTTCTTGTGTAGATTTTGAATTTGCCGCCGTAGCTTCACCTGGCTTCATTCATCGTGATTGGTGAAGATTTTTCTATTGAAGTTCGTGCTTATCATACCAATATAAAAAAAAAAACAAACAGTCGAGAGCCCTCCAAAGTTTAAAAATGGCGAATCCACGTAAGCGAGGTAAGTTAATCGACATTTATCATATGCTATTTGTGGTTTTTGTTTTAAAATTAGTGTTTTTTTGCATATTCTGACGTGTTTCTCTACAGTGTGACAAATATTTTTTTGGAATAGCTATTAATTTGGACAATAAATTGAGTAAAAATGTTTTGTCCCTTGTGATTCACCGTGGGCGTTACTTACATCAGGTCCATGTTCGTATTTGTGTCTTGTAATTAACATTGGGTCGTTATTACAGAACATCTGAGATATGAAGACATTTATTGAGCACCTTTACGACACCAATGCAGGTGACTTCATTCCTAGCAAGGATGACTTGAGTGACAAGGAGACACTATGCCTAGTCCGGACACCGAAAGTTCAGAATAATCAGAGTCGGAACCATCAATATCAAGCCAAGCAATACGCGGTCGTACCAGTGGTAGTCAAAGTCGTCGTCGTAGTCGTGATAGAGGGTCAGAACCAGGCAATACAGCCTCTAATTGGAAAACCAAATCTTTTCCACCAAAGACTTACCACACAAACCAACCGGCTTACTTGGAACCAGAAAACTTTGGAAGGATAATCTTCGTACTTCAAGCTTTATTCCGATGATAAGCCACTACCGTACCAAAGAAATGGACGCAAGGGTGCGGTTCACATATGCTCGATATCAATGTCGACCCTTGTATGTCCATACTGCTGGGGCATGGGTCTCTTCCTGCATCGCAGGAAGGTTAGGTCATACTCCACTATGGGGACTAAGTCGGGGTTGGTGGAGGATGGTAAGACTGTGGTGGACCTTACTGTCAGAAGTTATCAAACCGTCCATAAGGCCTCTGATATACCTGACTACCATGACATGACGGCTGGCACCAACGGCTTAACGTGCCTTGCGAAGCACGGAATCGCTCGGAAAAATACCACTAGAAGTAGTCCCTGGATGGTCACACATCCAGGTTGTGATCAATAGCTTGAGTTATGCAACAGGCGTCTGTTGTTGCATAACTCAAGCCATTGATTCTAATCACTCGATTTGACTAGACCACAAGCGACAAGGAAGATAGGTCAGCTATGGGCATTTAAGATTTAACTTTTGAATTAAATTGAAATTGAACTTTCTCCATCCAAGGAAGAGTCGCAAATGTCAGATGAATATTTTTTTGAGTCAAATCATGTCAATCAGTCCCTTTTATGCTTGACTAAACAAAGGAATTATTTATCTGACTTTCATTATTAAAATTATACAATTAGGACGTTTACATTATGCAAAGTCATTAAATCAATTAACCTGTTTGCTAATATTTACCAAGCAGATACCTAATTAATTATATAAGTGAACGTACTGAGTATTAATTATGATAAACATTATAATAAATCTCTTATTTTTAGTATTTGAAGATATTTTATTTAACTACCTTATACTGTTATTATACTGTTCATCAGCCCAATGTTCCTTTTAAATCACAATTGCAACATATGAGTTTATGCAACTAACGCCCAATGTCCTTTAGGGTGAACAATATAGTTATACGTTTTTTTTTAATGCAATTAGGTCCTTTCATACGTAATTAGTACCAAAAAAAATTATCAAGTCATTTGAAAATGCCTAACTATAAAAAATCTTTAAATGTATCTTGGGCGGTAATGCACAAATTATTTATGTCCATTATATGGTACATGGGCGGTAATAAAGAAGTCTGACAAAAATGCTTGAGCTGCAGGAGGTTAGGGTTTTTTTTTGTTTAAATTATTATTATTATTTTAACTGTTCTTTGGAAATTCGTTGGAGTGAACGTGTTCTTGAGTGGAGACCGCGACTCGGCAAACGCAGTGTAGGACGCCCTCCGACCAGGTGGGATGACGATCTGCGAAAAACTGCCGGCAGATGCTGGATGCGGCAAGCTGAATACAGGGCGCTATGGCGCTCATTAGGGGAGGGCTATGTCCAGCAGTGGACTACAAAATATAGCCTGAACAAGAAGAAGATGTGTTCTTGGCGAAAATTTATTGGATTTCGTTCGTTATCAACCCTTGTATGTCCCCACTGGGGCACGGGTCTCTTCCTGCATCGCAGAAAGGTTAGGCCATACTCCACCACGGGGGCCAAGTCCGGGTTGGTGGAGGATTGTAAGACAGTGGCGGGCCTTACTGTCAGAAGTTATCAAGCCGCCCATAAGGCCTCTGACATGGCTTAACGACTGCCATTATATGACAGCCGGCACCAACGGCTTAGCGTGCCTTGCGAAGCACGGAAGCGCTCGGAAAAATGCCACTAGCGGTAGTCACGGGACGCTCACCCATCCTGTACCTGACCGCGCCTGTTGTTGCTTAACCAAGTGATTGATTCCAATCACTCGGTTCGCCTAGGCCACGAGCGCTTCAAGCTGGATTTCGTACTGTGCATGTATTTTTTTTTATTAAGAGTGACATATTTTGTAACTTTTTTATTTTGTATTGACATTGTTATCTTAATAACGCAACCCAATACCGATTGTACACTGTGGCAGATGTATTATTCAGCAGTTGTGGCAGATACAAGCAGCCCAAAAGCGATGGTACACCGTTACTCACAGTACCTTTCACCCCACAGGGAAGCCTCCCCCTGGTCGTAATCTTCGACGTGGCCGAGGACGCGGTCCGCGTGGAGACCGAAGCAGTGGCGCGGCTCATGCAGAAGCATAACGTCTACATCAACGTGCGGCGCAAACCCAAGCAGGGCATCGCCTCCGTCGTCATAAAGGGCATCGAGCGGTGCGCTGGTGAGGTTCTTGACACTTTTGTATAGTGTGGAAAGCGGATCGTGGATTTGTCTGGGCGCTGCCTTACTACATAATACATAACATAACATTTACATACAAGCACATACATTGCTTCTGGCCCCACACTAGGATACCCTGTGTCGTGGGAACCAGATACAACGACATCACAAACATGTAAACGTCCAAGACCTGGGATTTTTTTTCCAGCCGGGATTCGACCCCGGGACCTCTTGCATGGTAGGCAGACGCGCTACCGCTACGCCACTTAGGTCGTCATACTCATGCTATTATTTTTATTGCGACATACCGAGCCGAGCACTGGGCTCGTGAGATATTTTCATAGGTACTGACTGAAAACCAGCGCTGAGGGCTCACACCCTCGCCAAAATGCTGAGCCAGCTGCCTTTTGCAGCAACGGAAACACAGCGCTACAAAACTTTTTTTTTTTTAATCTTATTTATTTTATAAGCTATACATCATGATTGATTAAGTCAGCTTAAAAATAATAAAAACAATAGTAAACACTAGTTAACAGTTGGACTTTCTACTTAATGAGTAGTTTTATAATATTCAGATCTAAGATTTAATGACTCTATTATGAAACTAACAAATCTATCACTATATTCGGTAGTGAAACCTGAACTTAAGATTTGATGGAAAAAGAAGAGAAAATCGCCAGCGGAGCACCGAGTTTCATTTAAGAAATCCAACCTAGATTGTTCGTTGATTTTACACTCGAGTACTAAATGTAGGAGGTCCTCTTCCTTCTCACATCGTTTACAGTTTGGATCTTCTCTTTTTTTCATTATGAAGTTAAACTTGTTAAGTGGGATGTGGTAAGTTCGGGTTCGGAAGCAAATAACCAAATATTTTCTGTTGAGGTTTCTTGAAGCAAACCAAGGTACACGTGGTGGTTCGTCTACAATGGTCTTGTACCAGATTCCTTTGTTTTGAGAGCACTCGTTAAAATAACATTTAAATTTATTATAATTATCGTTTTTAATTAGTGGAATGTGATCGGTATAGTGCGGTGTAGTGTCGAGGGGTATGCCGTCTTGTAGAGCTTTGGATGCAAGTGAGTCTGCTACCTCGTTACCTTTGACGCCCACGTGTGAAGGAATCCATTGTAGACGAACTTCAACCCCGTTACGTATCAACCTATGGATACATTTAATAATGAGGTAAGCTTCGTTTCTACCGACACTACCGCCCTTAGCACATTTTAACAAATGTTGTAGACTGCTTTTTGAGTCTGTAAAGATTACAATTTTATGGTAAGGTGTCGACTCAATGTAATGTACTGCTTCATTAATTGCTATCAGTTCAACTCCCATTATGGGTATACATGAATTTTCAATAAGAAATTTGGCCCCAAAATCCGCAGCTTCATCGTAAAACGCGCAACTGGAACCGTCTCTTGTTTTGGACCCGTCGGTGTAAATTTGAATGAAATCTGAGAACTGTTTGTCTATCATATCTTCGGTACGTTGCTTAAGATCGAAAATGGGTAGTTGAGCTTTACTTTCATTAATAGTGTTCACTCTATGCATTATGATTTCATCCCAGGGCATTGTTTTAATATCAAAGGAAAGCAAAAATTGGGGCAAAATCTCAAATTTCGACATAGGTAAATTGGAAATGTTTCTGAAACTCTCAAGCAAAAGTGGGATTTGGTTTTTGCGCCAATATCTTGCACCCGAATTTAATGTATTGTCTAATGCTTCTAATTGTTTATTCAAATGGTCGGATGTTCTGGAAGAAAGTTTCAGAAAGTATTTGTCACTTAAATATATTCTTCTAAGACTTAAAGGTGAAATACATAGTTCGCTTTCCATTGCAAAAATTGGGGTGTCCCGAATAAAGCTTCCACAAAGGCGTAGACACTGGTTTTGAATCACGTTCAACCTCTGGAGGAGTCTAGAGCTGGCGTTACCGTAAATAATACATCCATAATCCAGTCTAGATCGTACCAGTGATAAATAAAGTCTCCTTAAATGAGTAGGATGGACACCCCACTTTGAACTACTAAGGCAACTAAGGATATTCACATATGGAATACATTTTTGGGTAGTTTCTAAAATATGTCGCGTCCAGTTCAGGCGACTGTCCACCCAAACACCCAAAAACTTTGTACAATTTGTAAGCTCAATTTCAGTGTTATTTATTCTTATACTAATAGAAGGCACTTTATATTTTCTAGTTAAGATGCAAAGTTTAGTTTTTGAGAGAGATATTTCTAGTCCAATTTCCTGTAACATTGTTATAAAGATATTAAGACTTGATTGAATGATACTAGCACAAGAATTAATGCTTTTATTAATACAGTACAAAGCGAAGTCATCGGCATATTGAGAGACCTTAACCGACTGAACGAGTGTGTTGCATAACTTAATAGTGACTATATTGAATAAAATAGGTGACATTGGGTCACCTTGAGCTAAACCTTGTCTGCTTATTCGTGTTATTTCTGTACCATCCCGAAGCCTATATATCAAAACCCTTTCTCTTAAAAATTCCCTTATATATCTACATATAAGCGGATCAACATCGAATTCAACTAAAGAGGATATAAGAGGTTCAATTGCCACATTGTTATAAGCGTTACTAATGTCTCCGTAAGCGCACAAAACGTATTCCTTGTGTATAAAAGCAGTTTCTGTATCTATTATAAACCTACTAAGATTGTCTAGACAAGAAAGTCCTCGGCGGAAACCCAACGTGCTACTATTAAATAATTTGTTGCTTTCAAAATGATGTTCAAGACGACGAGTCAGAATTAAATTAAAGGTCTTACAAAGACAGTTCATAAGTGAGATAGGACGATACTTATCGGTATTTCTCTTTGGTATTGCAATGAGTTTAATCCTCCGCCACTGCTCTGGTATCTCACCTTTTTTGTAAATAGTGTTAAAAATGTGCAGGAGAAATTGTTTCGCATTATCTGGTAAATGGCCAATCATAGAATAAGTAATATTATCTAAGCCAGCTGAAGTGTCTACTCTTTTAAGAGTCAACATAAGTTCTGAAAGTGTAAAAAAACAGGGGTTCGAAACATCAATATTGGAATCTAGGGGCTGGAAGGAAACACTGTCAGGAGTGAGTTCTGTTACAAAGGAGACTGCGGTAGTTTCTGGTAAGTAATGTTTAGGGCTTCGGTAACCTTTAAGCCATCTGAGTTTCCTCCAAACCTCACGACTGGGAGTATTGCAGTCTATGCTGTCACAAAACTGTTGCCAGGAATTCCTTTTAGCAAGTTTTATCAGTTTTCGAGCAATAATAACTTTTTCTCTGTAAATCAAGTAGTTTTCGACAGAGCGCAATTTCCTAAATTTCTTCAGAGATAATCGTCTCTCAGCTACTGCCTTCGATAAATCAGGATTCCACCAAGGTTTTGGTTTGAATTTGTTAGGGTTAAAACCGGTTTTAACAAATGGGATGTTTTTGTTAGCACTTTCTTCAATAATCTCTATGAGTTTATCGTAGTTACTTTGTACATTATCTCTGTAATCTAATCCCTCACATGCAGATTCTATGTGTCGTGTGTACTCTAGCCAGTTGGCCTTCTTGATGTTCCTTTTTAATTCGGGGACATTTTGATTACTGTCTAAAGTTTTAATAGAAATAATGAGGTGATCACTGCCAAAAGATTCGTTAGTGACGTTCCAATCAAAATCGAGTGAGAGATCAGCACTACAAAAAGAGATATCGGGTGATGTGCATACTATACTATCATTAAGCTTAGCGCAACGGGTAAAGTCTCCATTGTTAAGAAATACGTAATTATGTTCTATGCTAGTGTCCGATAAGAGTCTACCCCGTGTGTCAGTTGTGTATGACCAAGCCGTGTGATGGGCATTGAAGTCTCCCACTATTAGAGTTTTCTCAGAAAAGTGGCTGAAAAGCTCTTGGTAATCCCCAACGCTCACTGTGACATTTGTCGGAGAATAGACACCTATGATATGTTGAAGTTTATTGCTATTAAGAACTTCAAGGCACAACACGTCAATATTATTGTAACTTCTTCGGAGAGTTTTAAGATTACAATTTATAGATTGGTGGACAAGGATAGCTAAACCCGCATATCCATCCGCTCGATCATTTCTAAATATAGAATAACCTGTTAAATTAATTTGGTGTTCGAATTGCAGCCAAGTTTCAGCAAGAATGCATATATGTACTTTTTCATTATGCAGATACAAATCCAATTCACTTAATTTTGGTATTAAACTTTGGCAGTTCCACTGAATAATATTAAGCTTGAATTCTGCAGGCAAAACCATTAAATCACACAACCAAAAAAAAAAAAAAAACTCCTACCTAAAAGCTAAAACTTACTTACCTAAAAGCAAGAACGTTCCTTGCCTGAACGTAAATTACTTATTTATTCTGGGATTTTTCTTACGAGATAAGAGCTTTAGTTTACCTACGATACGTGAGAGTCTATTCTTGACACTGCGATATGAGATGATCGGTATCAAGTCATTAAACATTTCAATCAAGGCACCAATTTCTTCTGTGTAACTGTAAGTGATTTCTGCTATGTCCTTAACTCCATATGTGTGTGTAAGATACTCTTTAACTTGCTTTCCAGTTAGTGGGTACGTTTTGCCGGAGATGGTTGTAAAGTTTTCCAAATGGTCCCATTCGATTGACTCCAGATCACTATGAGGCGTTCTTTTTAGTTTCTTTCCACTCTTGGATTGGTAAACTTCGTCTGAACTGGACTGGGAAGACTTATCATCAAAGTCCTCATCACTATTTTCGTTGCTAGGTATGCTGTTTTCTTTTGTTGTTTCGGACTCCATGAAATCAGTTGTAGTCGAAGATTCAGTGGGTGGATGTGGACGCTTAAAAATGGGTGTCTCCATAGTATTCAGTGTTTTTTGGTTAACAGAATTTGTGTCGTTGATATTATCCGGGCATTTAGAGGCTACGTGACCATCTTTTTTGCATATAAAACAAGTCATTGTATCTGATGAAAAATAAATCCAGTAACTCGTTTCTTCAAAATCAATAGATATTTTTTCTGGAAGTCTGTCGAAATCCTCAGGAGTTACGTAAATTTGTCTTCGGAAGCTTAGAATGTGATTGTAGCCTGTTTCATTGAAACCAGCACGCAAGAAAGAGACGGGTGACTGTGGCGTAATATTAATTTCTAGCAGTTTCTTTTCAATTTCGGTGTGCGGGATAATAGGACACACGTTAGATATGATGATACGTCTGTTTCTGCTGATCAGCGGTCGGATTGGTAGTTTTTGGTTTTGAATTGTGACATACTTTTTATTGTCAATAATCTCATCAGCGATTACCTTTGAGGAAACATAGATACAAATTCTATTGTTTGATATTCTTGACAAAAAACGGATTTGGGATGGGTCGATTATTCTTCCTAAAGCTTGGGCATAATCTTTGATTTGTACGTTTTCTAAAGCATCAATGACAATTGCTTGGTCCTTTTTAGGGAACATAGTGTTTTGAGTCACAGTAGCATAACTGGGGTTATTGTCTAACGTTTGGGAGGTCATTTTGTTCCTGTAGTCAGAAACAATGGGCAAGTTGCGATGTAGAAAGTTATTAAATAAACAAAAAATCCGATTCCATCATTAGGCACTTTTCACAGTGAGGGTAGAAATTGCACTCGTGGAAAAATAATTCACTCGCGCGCGGGTAACGACCGATCTCGGTGACAGATCACAGACCACTGAGCGCTACAAAACTTGTGTTCACAACTTTTTCTTTTGATATTCGTCAAGTATTTTGTGTGTGTGATTGTTTATGCAATAAATGTTTCTCTTTCTTTCATTGCTCAGAGTGTATTTTCACGTTTGTATGTTTTGTTTCTTATTATAGCATTGGGTATCCGGTAGTTGGGGACCAGGACAAGTGATTCTCTTGTGTGGAAGTTATTATTATTTCTTCTTGGAGAATGTTTAATCTATTTTGTTTATCAGACTTGTAAAACAGGACTTCAATTTCTAGGCCATTCTTCTCTAGCGCTCGCGCTCGCAAATACCTGCTACTTCGGTAGCCAGCAGGACAGAAAGATTCTTTGTCTCTAGAGGTGCGCTGGTCAGTTTATCCTTATTATGTACTCTGTCCACTACATTTAATTCATTTTATTTACATTGCTAGTATATAACACTAAGCATCATCAAAGACCTCCTTCTTCCTACCCTCAGGCGACATCTACGAAGCCCGCCGCGAGCTCCTCGGCGGCAAAGAGCCAGTGATCACGGCCGAAGTGCCCGAATCCTACAACATCCCGTCGATTGGGCCCAACCACATGCCCAACTTCGGCGCCTTCAATCCGTTCTCGCCAACGCAGCCCAACACTTCCAACTCGCCGTGCTCCAACGGGAGCCCTTACAACATGACGCTGACGGATTTGGCCAACTACGCCAACCTCGCTTCGCCAATGTTTGGCCACAACCCTCCCACGCCGGGCGGGTATCCCAGTCCTCTGAGTCCCGCGGCGCTGACGCCGCCGGTGTATCCCAATACGTGGCTGGTCCCGTCGCCGCAGCCTCGCCCCAGTCAGTTCCACTACCCCAACATGATGACGGGACAGACGCTGGTCTACCAGAATGGCCAGGGCGGCTCTTGGAACCGTAAGTACATCTGCGCATTATAAGATTTGACTTACCTTAGCCAACTGCGCCATGCGTCATTGCCAATAAGGGGGCCAATTTTACACTTTCAACATACCTACTCTCTAATAGTCATTGGGGTATTGTCCAGCGTGGGCCTAGCGTGGAAAGACAAGCGTTGACTTGTCTTTCAAATGCCAATGCATGTATAACAGAAATTAATTGATGAGATTTCTTGTGAAATAAGCTCGCCATGTACACTTTTTTAATTTTTATATTTTTGTGCTCTCTTTATGATTTTTATGTATGCAAAAAAGTATAAAGTAACCTTAAGATCATGGTGCGCCTAAGTAGATCATTCTGGGGTGGGCACGTCTAATTTTTAAAGGGTGACAATTTTGTACTTTTAACAATGTCTCCTTTGAAGGGTAATCTCAAAAGAATGACAGTTCCGGCGCCATGTATCCGACCAACTTGACCAATTATTAAACATTGAATCCTCACCAATAAGTATATGAGTTGAGTCTCACGTATGTTATTTGTGTGTGTGTGTTTTTTTTTCTCTGTGATAGTATTGAAGTATCGCCTGTTGGTTGTCCTATTTAAATAAAATAAATACTCTTTCTATATTTTCATTTGTAGAATAAAACATCAATAAAAAAACCGTTATGTTTTACTTGCAGCGATGACTAACGGCGCTGACGGCATGCAGCCGATGATGATGCAGCCACCGTTCCAGCCAGTTCAGCAAGAGCCTAGACCTGTGAGTTATTACTACATTAACCATTAACATTACAATATGCGAAGACACTAGCTTAGAGACGAACCAGCATTGGTGACACGAGATCAATTAACGAATTAAATATGTATTTTTAAAACATTATAAATAAAAAATATAAATTTGAGACTGTGCCGTACATTGATGATATCAACCCTTTAAAAGGCACGGGTCTTCTCTTCTTCCTGCTATGGGAAGGTTAGGCCATACTCTACCACGGGGGTCATGTCCGGGTTGGTGGACGATTGTAAGACAGTGAGGGGCCCTACTGTCAGAACTTATCACGCCTTATGGGCATAAGGCATAAATAAATAAGGCCTCTGACGTGCCGTTCATTAACCCGGTAAAAGTCAGATTTATTTCTGCTGTTTTCTGTATGTCACGAATGCACCATCCATACAACGGAGACGTGGAGGTCGACGTAACTTCTCCATTGAATAGATTTGACCGATTTAAAATACTTACTCTGAACTGTGAAATTTATAGGTTAGCTAAGTATTTAGACATTTCTTCTTTTTTTTTGGTGCCTCGGCGACTAGCAAAGGTTGGCTCCGCAAATTCTTCTCTGTCTCCCGCAAGTCGAAATAGCTCAGCAGCGCTTGCGATTCCGGTCCACTCCCGTAGGTTTCTCAACCAGGACTTCTTTCTCCGTTCTACGCGTCTCTTGCCAGCGCTATTTCCCGTCATTTACACACTGCGACTTTAAGAATCGATGCAGTCGCGATGCAGCATCGATGCAGTGGCATATATGGTCTACCTTTACATACTTTCGCCACTTTAGCGTCGATACTGTCGCGATACAGACTCAATGCTGTCGCAATGCAGAATCTAGCCAATTGAACTATAGCGATGCAGTATCGATGCAATCGCGATGCACCATCGATGCACTCGCGATGCTGTATCGCGTTAGGATCGCGACTGAGTCTATTCGAACATGAGCAACGAAACGTATATTTTGATCAGTCATTCGTTGACTGCCACAGCGCAATGAGTGCGATTGAAACTGTTTTGATCACACTC
This sequence comes from Yponomeuta sedellus, assembly GCA_934045075.1. NCBI lineage: Eukaryota > Metazoa > Arthropoda > Insecta > Lepidoptera > Yponomeutidae > Yponomeuta > Yponomeuta sedellus. The sequence continues at coordinate 19,595,934 of OW203738.1, forward strand.
GCTGTATTAATACTGTTAAAAAAATAGTAAACGATTATATTATTTTTATTTTTAATGCACTAACCCGTGCTAAGGACAATTATAAAACCTATTAAGAGGCTAAAATTGAGAAAGGAATGTTGCGTTGGTTTGGACATGTGGAGAGGATGAAGGAAGAAAGATTGACGAAACAAATATATATTGCGAATGTGAGTGGGAGGGCTGGTAAGGGACGTCCCAGACGGACTTACATCGACCAAATCCGGCGTGCGTGCATGCAACGACTTATGAACGTTGATGAAACGAAGGTGATCTGTCAGGATCGTGGCAAGTGGCAGTCCCTGGTCTCTGCCTACCCCTCTGGGATACAACAGGCGTGAGATTATGTACAGTGTATCCGTTCTTAAATGGCATAACGAGTAAACAAACATGGCCGACCAATAAAATGTGACATTTCTTAGTGTTGGTTATTACTGAATGAATGACGGATTTCATTATTGAATGAATGGAATGCATAAAGTTTGTCATAAAATAATCTAAATAATTATGTAATATTAGTATCGCAATCCATCTGCTACACTGAACTCGACCCATACATACCTAAAAACTGGGACAAAAAAATTAAGAAAATTTCGCTAATAATGTTGGCGGTAATTATATCTCCTCAATAAAGAGTTCTTAAGATCATTATGGGGTAAAAAAGAATCGAAAAACGTGTAGAACACTAAAGATATTGGACCATTCAAAATGGGGGTTTGTGCTGCGAAAGATATCATTTTCAGTTTTTTTTATACTGATTTGGAGATATTTAGAAAATCTCATCTGGCATCTAACTACAGCAACGTGAAAAAAACTGTTTGCTCGCTGGCTCGGCTCATCCACTGGCAGTTTTGTATACCGCTTTAAAACTGGCAGAATTTCAAGCATGCTCGAAGAATCAACGGTATAACCCACAGAGTAAAATTTGAAAACAAAATCGCCGGATTTTGGGGTGATGTACTTGCGGTCTATACCGCTGGCTCGAAGAAAATAAAAAAACTTCGGTAAAGAAAACTAACTGGTGGCTCGCTAATGGAGCACCCGCTTAACATGCAAGGTTTTAGTAAAAAAATCAATCAAACTTTAATTCTTTATTCAATACCCACCGCAATAAATAAATAATAAATAATAAATAAATTAATATGGACATATGACACAGATCTCGTTAGCCCTATACTAAGTACAACTAAATGACTTGTGTTATAGGTGCTAACTCGACGATAGATATAATACAATAAATATATAGATAACATCCAAGACCCGAGACCAACTAGAAAAGTTCGTTTCTTAGTTTGACCCGGCCGGGGATCGAACCCGAGACCGTCAGTTTTACAGCAGCGTGCCAAACCGCTGCGCCACCGAGGCCGTCTCCTACCTACTCTATTTTGTTGTTTTTATGATTCCGGTGCTATGTGCACTTCTCAAATAACATAACAGCGCAATTTCGTTCATTCGTTCTTTCATTCACCTCATACAACCGCATCCCACCACTAAAAAAAAATTACAAACTAATCTGTGTAGTTTTGCTAACCTGTGATCAGAAAATCAGTGTATTTATTAATTTCGGCTAAAAATCATAGTTTTAATCACAAATTCAGCCAGTTTTCGGTAAAATATGATGCCCCTGTGTCTTAACTAGTGTCTACAACTAAATGTGGTAACCTACATCGAGTGATGCTTCCAGAATTCGTTTGTTTACTCGTTATGCCATTTAAGAACGGATACACTGTATGTATGTATGTATGTATTTATGTATGTATGTATGTATGTATGTATGTATGTATGTATGTATGTATGTATGTATGTATGTATGTATGTATGTATGTATGTATGTATGTATGTATGTATGTATGTATGTATGTATGTATGTATGTATGTATGTATGTATGTATGTATGTATGTATGTATGTACTTTACATTACACTATTCTCTGTATTACGAGCGCTGGCACGGATAGCCAGAGGTCGCGGGCTATCTGTGCCAGCGCTCGTCGCGGGTTGGAATCCCGGCATGGGTGGAATTTTTAGCCCCTAAATAGGTTTTTAAAATCGTAGACGCAAAAAAAGAAAGTATTGGGTGAAAGATCAACATTTAAAAAACTAATAAACCATGTAAATAAGTTTTTAAATTGTTATCGAATGTCATATTCAAGAACTTCTTGCGATTGTGAAACCAGAACTAATTCGCCAACTTACACAACTGAGACCATGCATATCAACTGAAGAGGTTTTCTTTTATCTTTGAGGTAAGTAAAGAGAATACAAATATGTTTGATTAATTGACTCAAATTATAATATATATGATTGATTACTATAATCCTTCTCATGTAACAAAATTATCTAAGATTAATATTTTTTTTAAGTAGGACAGGTTACACTTTACCCCAGTCACGCCTGATGGTATGCGAAGATGGGGTCTATGATTTAACAACTCTACTAATTTAACATTTATTATCCTTCCCTTAATATCCTACTAATAAGCGCGAAAGTTTGTAAGTATGGATGGAAACATAGAACGATGGAAAGATGTCTGTTACTCTTTCACGTAAAAACTACTGAATGGATTTTAAGGAAACTTTACAATTATAAAGATATTATTATGTGATATTTTTCAAATGCGACCCCAAAAATTTGTTATGTGATAATTTTAATGTCATAGGTAATGTAAGTTATTTTGTAAAAATCTACCATCTGCTAGCTATTGCGGCGTGGGCTCCCAAAATCTTTTGTACGCCACGCTATTATAAGCTACTCAAATTACTAATCCTGCGCAGACCAGTCGCGGCCAGCATGCATCTGCAGCAGCATTTTTAGAGGGAAAATCATAATGCATGTCATAGCAGCGATTCACAGGTGCGACAGCATCGATGCTAACTCGCGATATTAATATCGATACACACGCGCGTTAGCATCGGTGCAAAAAATTTCGCGATGCTGTCGCGCGTTTCAAAAAAGCGCGACTGTATCGATGCTAAAAGTCGCAGTGTGTAAAGGGCCATTAAGTTGAAGGAGACTTAATCACCACGCTTGCCCACCGCTGGCAACACTATCCACCTTCCATCCCCACCTTCTCCACGTCACCTGTTGGTTGACTGGAATAAAATACTATTTAGTATTAAGCCCACCAATCGTACAATATTTTCTGGTACCTACAATAAAGATGTTAATAATAATCGATATTGATCGCCATCAACCCTTGTATGTCCCCACTACCGGGGCACAGGTCTCTTCCTGCATCATAGGAAGGTTAGACCATACTCCGCCAATGGGGGCCAAGTTCGGGTTGGTGAAGGATTGTAAGACAGTAGCCACAGTCATACTGTCGTAAGTTATCAAGCCGCTCATAAGGCCTCTGACATGGCTTAATAATTATAATAATATCCCCTAATGAAAGTTCTGCTCTCAGATACAGCCGACGCTGAGCCAGATCCTGAACACGAGCTCGCAGGCGAGCAGTGGCTACCAGAGCAACTTCACGGGCAGCTGTGTGTCGCTAGACACGCAAAACATTTCAGGCGAGTCAAATATGTACCAAAAATACAAAATGTTTATTTTAGCCACAAAAACACAGCATTATATTTGCCGTTATGATAGGTTACATTGAGTAGGAATACAAGCAGAAGGTACATTATAAAGGTGTTTCAGTTTTTATGACAGAGTTTACTACGAATCTAATTTACTGTGGTCTCCACACTAGGTTATACATCTATTGTGGAGACCAATTGAGTCGCTGGCAGATTGCTGGCAGTGGCTGGATGAGGATGCCTGAGGACGGAACTAAGTGGCGTGCCTTGAGGTAGACATCCGTCCAGTGGTGGATGAATACACGGGCTGATTGATTGATGAATTAAAATATATCACGTCCAAATTAGGTGGAGTTTCTATAGGTACAGAAGGAAGAAGACCACAGAATAGTAATAAGCCCCTGTGCGAATCAAATCCTGAAGGATTTCTTACGCCCAGGATTCCCACTGGATTTGTTGAGAAAAGTTCCGCACGGGCTTAAAAGGTCTTTACTCGTACTGCGTACTACGGTATTCTCACTCATTGGCTGATCATTGAATTTAAAGTTAAATTCAATTGGCTGATCAATCATCTATCACTCAGGCAGCTGAGTCAGGCTCTTATGTAAAAATTGTTAGTGAGAAATATGGATTACGGCCATTATATGGATCGTTATCGATTTTTGGCACCGCAAAATCCAAGTCCGCTGTCTTTTGTTTGGAATCCAAAATGGCGCCGCCATTTTGTAATTTATTTTGTCCATTTTTCTTTGATGATTAGAATAGCCTTCATAAGTTCCACCGGAGATTTCTGAAGCACTTGGTATAAATAAACTGGGGCACGTTTCAGGCGGCGAAAGCAACATGGTGAGTCCGTCCGTGAGCCCTATAAGCAAGACCCACAGCCCTGCGCCCTCTAATGACACGGACCGCTCGCAGCACGGTAAGCAACGGGATTAAGGGTGGTATTACACTTATCAAATATCTTTGTCCATTGTACGATTTGATCAAAGAAATTGGAAGAAATTGGACGACTTTATCAAATGTCTTGGAAACACCGATATTTGATCAAATATTAATGACACTATAAATCAAAATGGCTGCAAACAAGATATCGTGGACGAGTCCAATGACAATTTTTTTAATAAATACTTTTTTTTGTTTTGAATTTTGGTTTTTCATTAATAACATAACGATAATAATAGCACCACTTAAAGACGCAATAGCAGCACATGAAGACGCTCCACGTTCCTCCATTTTCTTAAGACTATGCAAAAAATATTGGACAAAGTTATTGGACAAGTGGAATGGGCTTACCTCAAAGAAATTTTATAAAATATTTGACAGCAAAATTGGACAAAGATATTTGATAAGTGTAATATCACCCTAACGGACAATTTCTCAATTGAGAATTTCGCTAAGTAAATTTATTTTATTTTATTTTTATTTTATTTATTAGGCACACAAAACAGATATTAGCCAGTAACATGTTAACATAGTTAACTGTAGTGTTGTCTCTTCGAATTCATCAGAAAAGAGAGTGACAGGACGTTCCTTAAGTATCTACCTACTTAGTGAAATTGACATTAAAAAATCGGCCCTTATTATGTATGTATGAACTGGGTTGAGTGACGTCGATTTTAAATTGTTTTGAGCCACTACACCTGTCAAATGCATACTTACATATTTTGACACTTCGGAACAACTCAACTCAGTGGACCGTTACATAATAGGGCGGCTGATGTCAGTTACGTTCAGTGCTAGACTGACGCTGATTAATATTATCTATTCTAAGACTAGTGTTGCCAACTTAGTGCATTTACCACTAAATCTGGTGGTTTTGACACCCCTCTTGGTGGCGGAATATTTCATTTAGTGGTTAGTGGTTTTTTTAGTGGCTTTTTATCGAAAAAGTTTTGTTTCAAAATACGTCACTTAGGTGATAAGTTATTTTGTAAATGTAATAACCTCCCTTACACATTTCTCAATTGAGGGTTCATCAGAAGAAGACCTATTATAAAAAAAAACACATCATTGTAGTATGTTGATTGAATGATAATTATTGATGTGGATTTAGTAACAAAAATGTTGATTTCTTAACAAAAATGTTGATTTATTAATAAAAATTTTGATTTACTAATAAAAATGTTGATATTTATGACAGACTTATTAATTTGACCATTGATTCATACCGTAATTGAATGAAAATATGGTTTAGTGGGCAATTTAGTGAATTCCAGATATTTAACAGTTTTTGTTAGTGTATTTCTAGTGGTTTTGCAAAAAAATCTGGTGGGGAGTTGGCATAAGCGTTGGCAACACTGTTTAAAGACCAAAAGGAGTCTAATATTAGTATCAAAAACAGACTTTCATGCGACCGCCTAGACAAGAATTCATACGAGTTGTTATATCTGTTAGCAAAACATTAAAAACTGAAATGTAATGTATGTGTACAAGCACATACATTGCTTCTGGCCGCACACTAGGATACCCTGTGTCGTGGGAACCAGAAACAACGACGTCACGAACATGTAAACATCCAAGTCCTGGGGATTGTTTTTTTTGCCCCCAGCCGGGATTCTAAAGAGACAAAAATAAAATATTTTAAATTTACAACCTTGACTATGAAAGTTGTGCTTCACTTGACTAAGCAAATAATATAAGTTCATTTAAAGCTTTATTTCTGTACTAAACGGTTGCATTATAACTTCATGTAATATATAGTGTGGAATTTCGTAGTGCCACCTGAACGGAAAGTACTCTTACCCCCGGTTTCTCGCAAACTAACAATATACTGTTAACAGCTGTCATTCTTTTCTGTACGCAATTTGGCCAATTGACAGCTTTAAACAGTAGATTAACAGATGGGTAATTTACGAGAGAACGGGGGTACATACTGTAGATATAAACTAGTACTCAAAGAAAACGTTCCTTTATTTAGAAATAATGCATTTAAAGATTTTCGAATATTCTATTGCCGCAGGTGGGAATCGAACCGACGAAAACCTGTGTATTAATACTTAATAACTATACACTCTGTTTCATCATTCGTTGGTGACTTGGTGTAATTTACAAGGATGACATATCTCCAAGAACGTTTTAACAAACTTAGTAAATTAAATAACATAGCATTTACATACAGGCACATACATTGCTTCTAGCCCCACAGTAGGATACAGACACACTAGGAACCAGAAACAGCGAAATCACAAACATGTAAACGTCCAAGACCTGGGGATTTTTTTGTCCCCAGCCGGGGTTCAAACCCGGGACCTCTCGCATGGTAGACAGCGTTACCGCTGCGAAATGAAAGCTAGAAATCCTTCCGAATAAGACATTCGCATTTTTCGCCGGCATTCGCTCTGCTACCACCGCTTTCATTCCACATAAAGCTAAGACCCAAACATATGCTAAGGTTTGCTGGAAGAAAATGCTTCTTGCATTAAGCACGGCCTTGTACATTTACTTATGTAAGTAATAAGTGCAATAAGGAATTAAAATAATGATGGTCAAACGACATCGTGAGGGTTGCGGGTCAGAGATGGATCAGATTAGCACAGGACCGTGAGGAATGGCGCAGTAAAAAGGCCTATGCCCAGCAGTGGGTTGATGTGGGCTGATTATAGATAGATATAGAAATAATATGCTAATAATGTTCGCTTGCAGAGCTCGCGAACATAATCTCTGACCTGTCAATATCTGACCGGCGCGCGGTGGGCTGCGAGAAGAAAACGCTGGAGACGCTCAACAAGCTGTCGCCGCTCTCGGAATACCGCCGCATGAAGGCCGAAGCCGGAAAGGTACGTGGGGGGACCTGCACGGGTCATATAAATAACGTCACTTTCATAATCAATTCAAAATGCTATGATGAATTGACTTCAGAACCTCAGAACATCCTAAAAGGCGAACGGCGTGGTTGCTTTGAAATACAAGCGTTTAATTTAAATAAGAAATGCAAAGCCGCCAATTGCAGTGCATCTTTGTAATTATTTTATGTTTGTTTTCCTGGTGTACAATAAAGAATATTCTTATCTTATCTTAAATTCTTAATAGATCGTTACTAGTACAAAGTTTCCGTTATACAGTCTGTTAGCTTTTAGAATATACCTCGGCTACTATCCGATTTAAACGTGTAATAAAAGGTTTATTTTGTATTGTTATTTATAACTTTACATAACTTTTCAAAATAGTGAAGAAAAGTTTTATACAAAGCGCGAAGTAGTTTTACACTCGTGTTGTCTTTCGGCGAAAACCGAAGCCTACTCTAGAGTCCGAGGTATATTCTAAAAGCTAATAGACTGTAATATATACTTATAGCTATGCTAATATTATCCCTCCCCGCAGGCCATGCAAGAGACCGTGGGCAGCGGCTACCGCGTGCCAAACACCCGCTGGTCCGGGTATTACTTCAGCCACACCTCGCCGGGACCGATCAACTTAAACGATAAAACTGACGCGGCTGCTACGGTGAGTTACACTCCTCGCAACACATCGCTCGCCAGTGGCGGCATGGCAGCGGGTCGTGTGCCCAGCTAGGGAGCAGTGCGTGCTCAGTATTTGCTGTAAGAGAATAGTCTGTTGCGTACCCAACAGTATGTTGTGTGCCCAGTAGTCACTGAGAGAGAACAGTAGCGTACCCAACAGTAAGGAGAGAACAGCATGTGCCCAAAAGTCGCTGCGACAGAACAGAGTGCCCAGCATTTATTGCGATAAAACAGTATGTAGCGAGCAAAAAACTCGCTGTGATAGAACATTACCTATGTAGTATCCGCAGGACTCACTGCCAGATAACAGTAGTAGCGAGCCCAGAACTCGTTGCGAAAGAACTACTCCAGTATCAGTAGTTTCTTTAGATTGATTGAAAACCACGAAACAACGATACTTCCTGAAATTCTCAATTTAGATACAGGCGGCGCCTTATTAACGTTTCGAGAACAGTTTTCTTTTAGCAAAATCTAAATATAGGCTACAACGACACCAGCTGTTAAAACAAAGCGTTATCGATGCAATCAGCCTCAATCGTATTGTAATTGTTCATTGCCTTTCAATTCAAATTGTTCTTATATTGTCACTAACGAACCATCTGCCTCCGTGGCGCAATGGCTAGCGCGTTCGGCTGTTAACCGAAAGGTTGGTGGTTCGAGCCCACCCGGGGGCGAACTATTTTGTTCCCCAAGTGCCTGAACTAGATTTTAAATTTGACGGCCTCGGTGGCGCAGCGGTTTAGCACGCTGACTGTGCAACCGAAGGTCTCGGGTTCGATCCCCGGCCGGGTCAAACTAGGAAACGAACTTTTCTAGTTTGTTTCGGGTCTTGGATGTAATCTATGTAATTATTGTATAAAATCTATCGTCGAGTTAGCACCTATAACACAAGTCATTTAGTTGTACTTAGTATAGGGCTAACGAGATCTGTGTAATATGTCCATAAATATTGGTAAAAAAAAAATACATCCACGGGCTTTTTCATCCGTGGCATTCAGATTAATAAAAACAATTCCAAAAGATTAGATTTTGGTGCAGTCAACCATAACCATAGAATTTAAGTTTCTTCTTTAAATTCAATGCCGTAACATAACTGATATTTACGTAGTCACTAAATATCCAGTGACAGGATTATTTTATTCTTAAGCTCAGGGTTTACAGTGCAAATTAATCGTTGCTTTATTCTTGCTTTTTAGAAATAATCCTGATACATATTTAGACAATATACTGACAATAGTGATTGGATAGTTTCAGTCTGTAGATCACGAATTTACGTATACATTGGTGTTGTTCTAAACCGTTTTATAAATAATAAAACTGAAACGACTTCAACTTTGTACTTTATTTAAAATCTGTTTATTTTCTTGATAATATAAACAGAAAAGTGGATAAAAACATAATAAGCAGGTGAAAATGTCGAAATGTGAAGAATGCTAAAAAAATTAAAGAAATCTCAAAAATGGCTGACACAATTTTCAATTTATGAAAATTATAGACAGAATTCAAGAAATATAAAAAATGGTGTAAAGACGTTTGCACCGTTACACATTTTGGTAAAAGGGGGCGTTATGAATATGAAGATGAATAAAGAACCTTTTCGCTAAGAAGCAAAAAGAACCTTTTTGCTAAGAAGCAAAAAGGTTCTTTATTCATTGCCCTATCCCATTATTCGGTACTGCCGAATAAAAATATAGAACTACATATTTACTTTCCCTCGATTTGCTTATTTTGAAATACTTTTGGAAATACAGTCCACTTGGAGTGAGGTCGTCAAATACGATAACGCCGTTAAACCATGTTAGCAAATTAATATCATAGAAGGAATGAATTCGCCACATTTTATTATTTATTTTTGTTCATCGACTTTCAACTGTTGTTATTTTGTGATAGTCAAATCATCTGCCTCCGTGGCGCAATGGCTAGCGCGTTCGGCTGTTAACCGAAAGGTTGGTGGTTCGAGCCCACCCGGGGGCGAACTATTTTGATCCCCATTTTAAGTGATCCCCATAGTCCCCCTTACCAGGGCATACCCAGACTATACGGGGTTATTTATGATGAACTACGCTATTCCTTCATTATTTTTAAAATACCAAATTCTAAATTGCGCTTTTGTTCGACGAGTTTTTCTCAGATTTAATGCTTTTGAAATACATAACCGTATTATTTTCGGTAAAGCGTTCTCCTATAAAAAAGATGGTTCCTATAATGTATTACATTATGGCGATAAATACGTTCATTTTATCAATACTGGTTTGCCGGTTCAATGTTGACATTGACAATATCACATTTTAAGCGCCAGTATAAGCTACAATATAACACGCCACCTTGCCTTTATGGACAGTCCGACGCTGCCAGAGACTAATTGTTAATATATGGTTTCTATACTCTTATTGTCGTATGAAACAGCACCAGAGTGCTTAGTGCGAGTTTGACAGATCCAATCGAATAACTTTACTACCGCGTTAATCGAGCATTGAGTAGTGAGTATGAGTAAGTTAACCGTCCGAACTGGCAAAACGCTGTCACAGTACAACTCGCACTTGCGTTTATTCGTGTTTTGACTGGTAAACGTGTTCACTTCTCAACGTAAACCATTACAACTCGCACTCAGCAATTTTAATTTCCATACTTGTCGCTAGGTGGCGCTTCCTCGATGCCATAGAAATATGAGTTTACGTTAACGCGATCGAGTAGTTGAAAAACTCGCACTAAGCACTCTGGAGTGGACTGTACCTTAGCGCAGCAAATAATCTGTGACACCCCATGCCGACCCAGTTGATATAACAAAGAGATTAACAGTGGCATCCGACTTTATTGTATTGTTAATGCTTAAAGATATTCAACTGTAGTTCTTTTGTCACTAACGAACCATCTGCCTCCGTGGCGCAATGGCTAGCGCGTTCGGCTGTTAACCGAAAGGTTGGTGGTTCGAGCCCACCCGGGGGCGAACTATTTTGTCCTCCGAGAGGCTAAACTAGACTTAAATTGCATTGGTTTACAGGGATTTTTCATTAGTTTCGCCTTGCATTTGGGCTTTTAATGTGTCGAAATTAATGAAGCCGTTTGACCTCTGGGGCCACGTCTGCCCACTGCTGGGTGTAGGCATTTTGACCATCACGCCATATTTCGCAATCTCTCGCCATCTGTATCCACGGGTGGGCAGTACAATGGCACGAGTCAAGCGTTTTGTGGTGCTAAAATATCAAAATTTGACAATTAATGTATTATACTATTTTTATTTTTAATGCACTAACCCGTGCTAAGGGATGCAATTGTAAGTGATGCAATTTACTTAAGCCAGATGTCGCTGCCTGTACGTAATTCAGAGAATAGTGTAGAGGTTCGAAATTTGACTGATGCCGGTGAGTCGCCCATTAGCTCAGTTGGAAAGAGCGCTGGCACGGATAGCCAGAGGTTGCGGGTTCGAGTCCCGGCATGGGTGGAATTTTTATCCTCTAAATAGGTTTTTAAAATTAATGTACTTATTGTGTATTGTAACATAGTCGCGACTTCTGACATTTGAAACGCGCGACTGGCGTCGTCGTACTACCGAGGCTCCAAATACTGAGTTTATTTGGCAAATCCGCACCTCGGCACTTCGCCGTTGGTGCCAACTGTTATGTGATGGCAGTCATTAAGCCATGTCTGAGGCCTTAGGGGCGATGCGATAACTTCAGACAGTAAGACCCGCCACTGTCTTACAATCCTCCACCAACCCGGAATTGGCCCTCGTGGTGGAGTATGGCCTAACCTCGCTGAGATACAGGAAGAGACCCGTGTTCCAGCAGTTGAGACATATAAATGTTTGATACCATAGCAACTGGCAACTTTCATACTAATTTGACAGTTAGGCGATTGGAATCGGTCAGGATTTGTTGCGCGGAATATATGGACATACCCACGGATGTCAAAAAAAGATCTCGCATTAAAAGGGTGTGAAGCACCCCTAGTCCTACACTTTCGTGTGCATACACGAGCTAACTCACACAGATACACCAAGTCGGTCACTCTGCCGCCATTACGCTCCGGGCAGCAGTGCCAATAAGTCTTGTTTTACACAAAAGAAAATTTTAAGAAATGCCGTCTTGTCTCGTACGGTGGTGTAAACACTTCTCGAAAAAATGCAATAAGTCTCATGGGAGCACCTACCATGCGTAAGTAATGTTTTAAGTTACTGATTCGTGATATTTCTCCTTGTTAGGTTTTGTTTACTTTTCTTTATTTACTTACAAATTGGGATGTCAAATACCGCAGTGATACCAGTTTTTTTCGGGAAAAATTCCCGAAAAGTGGAGAATTTGCATTTATTTGTTGCATTTATTTATTAGTGTTTTTATAGTAGTAGTTTTAGAGTTATGGAAATAATTCAAATTCAAATCATTTTATTTCAACGTAAAGAATTTACATTCTGTTTGCTGAATGTCAATGTACAATGTAAAATGTAAGCCGCCGCCTTCGGGCCGTATTGTAGTGGAGAAAAAGGCAGCGGAAAAAAAACTCCACTCTGACCATCTTTTCTCAAATCTTCTTAAAACCAAATACATCAGTTGCCATATGTAAACCTAATAAGATTTCATGATTGCCATTAACAACCCTAAATGCCAAAGCATTAGTCAAATGTCTCACAATAATAGGGGAAAACATAAGTGCTGCGGCCAGACACACGAACAGCACCCGTTCACGAGCATAACGCAGTGCTCAGCCATCACCAGTCTCAACCATTTTGGAGGGAGATAGATGACCCGAACACCGCGCTACCATTCGAATGACCTTTAGCAAACTTGAAGTTAAGTTTTTGTCAGTTATATAGTAATCTATCATATAGTTATTAATATGCAATCACGTCGTCTGTACACACTTGTATTATAAATTATGTTATGCTTAGTTATACTTAACAATAAAATCGCGGTGGAATTGGTTTACTACCACGGATTAGGATCGTTTATATAGTCGTCTATTCTATAATATGCCTTTTTAGATAGCGAATTTTTAATGAAAGTTTTAAATTTATTTTCAGACAAGGATAGAACACGTTCTGGAATTTTGTTGTAAAAATGAACGCAGTAACCTACAAATGATGTGCCTACCTTGGCTAATCGGGATTTAGTACAAGCAACCTTGTTTCTATTCCTTGTGTTTACGTTATGAACGTCCCTATTTAATACATTGTTATATTTTTTCGGACATACATTATACTATCGAATATATATTGGCAAGCCAGTGTAAGAATGCCTATTTCTTTAAAACGCTCCCTTAGCGATTCTCTACTGTTTAAGTTGTAAATAGCTCTTATTGCTCTTTTTTGCAAGACAAATATGGTTTCTATATCTGCTGCCCGTCCCCATAATAACAAACCATACGACATGACACTGAAAATAACTAAAATAGACCAGCCTCGCCGTCGACACGTTTGTAAGTTGTGTAATTTTTCTGACTGCAATACGCAACCGTAACCCTAAAAAAATAACATATCTTTATTATCTTCAAATATCTAAGTGTATGAAATTTGCCGCCTCATTTCTGTACAAGCCGTGCTGTGTGTGGAAATCTAACAACGTTGTGCATGAGCCGTCTATTTCTTTTTATGGCCAATGGCTATACCACAAACATAAAAAACAAGAGATAACCTACAATAATTATTGACAGCTGACATCCAGCTGATATTAGTTAAGTTGTCAAACACCCGCCACCGTGGCAGTGATATTAAGATAAGATATGAAGATAAGAATATTCTTTATTGTATACCGGAAAAATAGTTACAGAAACGGCAGATACAAAAGATCAAATACAATTGGCGGCCTTATTGCTAAAAGCAATTTCTTCCAGGCAACTTGAAATTGGAGAATTTGCAGAGGAGAAATAGATACGGGTAGCCGGTGCAAATACGAATATTAATAGACAAAAGTACGTATACGTAACTAATAATAAACTTATATGAATCATCCTTAAATACTCTAAATAAATATCTACATATACATACATAAATAGTGTCTTATAACAAGTGTGTTATATGAACAAGAAAAGGTTATATACCTACATATATATGTAAAGAGAAGTGAATGACTACTTACAGCAAAATTACTTAGTTAGACAGAAGGAATTCCATTACTCTGGCTTTAAATATTACTTAGATATTTTGTATCCTAAACTTTCCACTTATTCTTCGCATGTGATAATGTGAATAAATTGAGCGCGTGAGTTAGTTGTGACGCTGTTTCACGTTAATTTGTAAATTTAATTAGTTTCTCTTTCTAATTCTTGTTTCTTACTTATTTTTATCAATGTTTTAAAAATTGAAGAAAAAATAAGAGGCTGTTGTAGGTAAGTATCTGCTACAAAAACACTAAATTTTTCGATTCCAAAACTCCCAAATTTTTTATACAAAACTTCACTCCATATTAGCCCCTTAAAATAAGTAAATATAGTTACACCCGATTAGTATCTATAGTAACAAACTAAAAGAAAGTGCTATCAATGTTAGCTAACATCTCAACTTTATGCAAATATGCATCCGATTATCTGATCTCTAGTCATAACCAATCCCTCAATCGAGGCCCAACCTCCTTCATAAAAGCCTTTTAAGTCACTCAGTAGTATGATAAAAGTGAAACCGTCACTAGATTAGGTCACTAGATTAGTTTACTTTATTTTTTGATAACATGATTTAAGGCGTTTCGGAGCGATAATTAGCGCCACCAATGGAAAAAATCATAACTTTTTTATAGAACTTTTTTATCTAAAAGTGAACATGAGAAATCTTAACAACTGTGATAACTATTTTTCAAACTTACAGTCTAGAACATTATGATCAATAGATTAGAACTTTAATGGATTTCCGTTAAACCGGCTGTTTTTGGCGGAAAGTGATTGAAGTCCTTGGTTGTTGATTCTAGTTTCTAGACTGTATGTTTAAAAAATAGTTGTCACAGTTGTTAAGATTTTTATGTTCACTTTTAAAATAAAACATATTATAACACAACTTATGACTATTTTCCATTGGTGGCGCTAGTTAACACCCTGAAGCACCTTGATTCTCTTGATTTGAAAAAGTGGGCAAAGTGATAATAGTCTGGCAACACCGATGGCACACATACATAAAGAGACGGCGGCCATTTGTCTGCTTCACTCGTGATTAAAGAAGGTTCCATCCGTCTTTTTTTGACATCCGTGAGCATACCACATCGTATGACCGTCGCGGCGTTAATCTACCCACGGACCGCCGTTTCTCGACCGCCGCTACGTTACCACAAATAAGTCTGATAGGTATCTATAGATCTATAGTTTACTACCCTGCCTGTCTGTGGTTAGGTGGTTACCACCCTAGGGTGCTACTGCGATACTTCTCCGCTCGGTATGGAATCATTCGATTTTACATCCTTCGAATTGTAAGCAGCTACTTCACTGCCCCTAAGGCCTTACTCCTGATGGAGGTTCGTGTTAAGGGTCCCTGAGGGGGTGGGAAATGAAACTCCGGGGTTACTTGCGACAGACTGGACCTCCGTTTATAATTCAGACCGGAGATATTCCATACTTATACTAGTTAAACTATCATAATCATGCACTTACACCTAACGGCTTTATGCCAAAGAACTGAGGCCTCGCGGGGCACTATCTATCGTATCCTAAAACTACTCTCTGGCCGGCAGACACAGAACCATAAGTACTATGCAAAACCCTGGGTGGCGGGCGCTGATACTGGCCCTTTTCCTGGTGAGCCGCACCGGCGGTGGTGGTCGTGCGCGGGCCCTCGGCTCGATACTTCAGGAGCCCGGAGGCTCGGGGACAGCACCGACCACGATTGGCCCGGAACACGGCCACGCCGGCGGCAGGGGAATTCGGGTAGAACTCCAACCCGGGATCGAATCCGCACAAGCAGTGTATGTTGGAGCCCGACGCAAAGTCCGTCTTGACTGGCTCTTCGCGGCGGTTTATATACGCCAGGGATGTTATACGTGCCATAACTATGGTACATGTACCATAATTATGGGATGTTATACGTGCCATACTTATGGTACATGTACCATAATTCAGTTGTTCGTACCATGCACCATGATACATCCATTATGGTACGCAAAAGTACCATAATTTTAAAAACCTATTTAGAGGTTTTTTAAATTTGTCCGTAGCACGGGTTAGTGCATTAAAAATAAAATTAGTATTACCATAATTTTGCCATTTTTTCATCACTAAGCACTTTTGCATCACATATTTTCATCTTTCGCTTTTGCTGTTGACGAGTTTTTTTATATAGCGATATCTAGCAACAATAAAAAATCATTTCTTAATTTCGTTCAGTAAGTTGATAAGAGCGTTCATATCTGTGATAGTTTTTGTAGTCTGTGGATTGTAAGTGAACTTCACAGGTGAACTTTGTAGCTTTATTGGTAATTTTTCTTCAAAAAGCTAAACTTAGAAGTAGCGAATAGCACAGATTAAAAAGAAAAAAGCGAGTAGTGTTCGTTTGAAGAATTTATGAAAATTCGAAGAAATTTTAATACTTTCATCAATAGTACCTACCTACCTACCTAATTTATGAAATCCGCAAGTTTTCCCACACGTACATAATTTCAAAAATACCATAATTTTGAGCGTCTGGTGCCATAACTAAAGAGTTGGCATCTAACATCCCTGATATACGCTGGGGCGCTTACCCCTCCACGATGACCATCGTTGTGCACACGCTGGATGCGTGCGCTCTGTTGCTAGGCGTGGTGACATCATGGAAGATTCCGCTCCGGCCGGCTGTTGTATATTCGCGGCGTCGCGCTGTCGCGTTACAGAATGGTCTAGGAAGTACATATTTATTCTGATAATTCAGAAACGTAAATTATTTAATTAAAATTCCTAAAAAAATGCAATCGTTTAACTGTCAAATTGTTGTGGAATTTGACAGTTGGTTGGAGAATTGAAGAATTGAATTGATCGAATCGTAGATAGAGTAGAACTTACTCCCTCTACGGATCGAATTATTTAATTAAGGATTGAATTATTTAATTAAAAATCCTAAAAAAAATGCAAATTGTTGTGGAATTTGACAGTTAGAGGGAATTGAAGAATTGAATTGATCGCTACTGGTCCGGGCTGACAATAATCTTGAAATAATCTTCAAGGATACCGCAGCATCTATATAATTTTACTAGCTGAACCGCCGAATGTTGTTTTTCCATATTAATGAACCTTCGACCTATTTATCACGCCAATCAATATACTTGCACAACAATATTCATAAAAATATGTAAAGCACGTATGATTCATATACCTGTGAAATGATATTATTTGCTTGTACGACTACTTTCTTATCCAACGTATTGCTCCAGTCTATCCAAAGGTTGTCTGCAAGAGATTACTTTTAGAGATAAGACTGCCGTATGTACTATTAGGTTAAGAAATATCCTAGGTAATTTTATTTTTTTGTAATCACAATTAAGTGTTCTTTATATCTTAAGCCGTTTATATTTATATCTAAACTAAAGCCGTTTCGGATAATAAGTAATACGTTTCGGATGATTTCGATATACTCGTACGTCCCCCGCAACCTTATAGTAAACTGCCGTGCTTCATGAAAACCCCGCTCGGGCTCCCCTACTAATAGGAAACACTAATATTGGCCTTTTTGCATCTACTTAATGAGATGATTTATACAGCGTCCAGTGGTATCTTAACTCACACTTGATGGGTAAAGGGACCACTCCGGTGCTATAGTGCCTGGGACATGGTTTAATAGATGGTGTAGGCTTGCCCAGCACCTATACCATCCTGACAGCATAGTCGGCCTGACCTACAGGAAAGACTAGTCAATACGTGCGGAGCCAACCAAGCCGCGGGTTTCCTCACGATGTTTTCCTTCACCGTTAGCGTATGGTATTGCGACTACAACTTCGCAAATGTACGTAACTTTGAAATTAAACAAAGTCATTGGTACATGCCCGCACTCGGGATCGAACCTGGGGCTCTCGCTTGCCAGTCCATGGTTCTACCCACTGAGCTACCACCGCTTTAGGAAACACTGTGACACGGGATTTTTACACATTAGACGCATCTATCCCCCAGCCCGAGAAGCCGTGGAACCGCTCTGAGCTGGTGCGGCCGAACATCGCGGAGGGCTCGCCGCAGAAGCAGAGTCCGCCGCGCGCGCTCGACAAGCCGTGCCGCTACCGGCAGCTGCAGCAGCTGCTGCTCCAGCTCGGGCTGCACAAGTACATCGGTGAGTGCGCTACGCTCGGCTGGCAGCTCGACCAGCCGTGGCGCTGCCGGCAGCTGCCGTCAGCTCGGGCTGCACAAGTACATCGGTGAGTGCGCTACGCTCGGCTGGCAGCTCGACCAGCCGTGGTGCTGCCGGCAGCTGCCGCCAGCTCGGGCTGCACGAGTACATCGGTGAGTGCGCTACGCTCGGCTGGCAGCCAGACCAGCCGTGCCGCTACTGACAGCTGCGGCTGCTAAGTGAGTGCGCTATACTCAGCCGACAGCTCGCGGCAGGAATTGGCTCTAAGCTGGAAAAGTTTCATTTAATTTGATTTCGTTCCATTCATGCTATCCAATAAAATTTATGGAGTAAAATCGGGTACATACATTTCATTCCATTTATTTTTAAAACAGGTAAGAAACAATCAATAAAATGTTGAATACCTTGCCTTAACAGTGTAGATTAGAAAGTCACCCAATGCATGCACGCACATAAAATGTAGACCAGCTTACAAAATAAAAGACCCCTTGAACTAGTCACACTCAATACTCTATTCCGTTCATATCGTCTCATCTCATTCCATCACGTCCCATATCAACTCATCTCATTTAATTTCTATTTCATTTAATTCCATACCTGTGGTATTTATGTCTTTCTTTTCTTTTGAAGCTGCTACCTCGTGTTTCATTGTAGAGTAATCTTATTTTTGAACTAAAACTTTCGTAAGCACAACACATTGTAGACTTTTAGTACGGATCTACTTACGGTTGTTGTCATATCGGAAGAGTCCGACCAGGTTTCGCTCCGATGCGCAGAGCTTAATCATGGTGAGCAGAGACGGAGCTCGCGTCGTCGGTTGCTCGTCTCACACGATTCGGAGCGAAACCTGGTCGGACTCTTCCGATATAACAACAACCGTAAGTAGATCCGGACTAAAAGTCTATAATCTTATTTATTATTATTATTATTATTATACTTTATTGCACACGAAACATTTAACAGGACATAACATAAGAAATAACATGTACAAAGGCGAGCTTATCTCTGAAAGAGATTTCTTCCAGCAAACCTTAGAGAGTCGGAGAAGCAGTAAAAAGCGGGTCTATATACGTGTACAAAATATACTACATAAATATTGAATAACCTACCTAACTATGAAAGAAAGAAATAAACTACGTAAACTAAAAATAAATACATAAATATATAGCTCAATGTTATGACAGAGATAGATAATGCTCTTTCAACCGCTTCTTAAATGTACCAGCAGTGGGACTAGCGCATATCTTTTGTGGCAGCGCGTTCCACAGCCTGACCGAAACCATTATCTAAACCATTTCGTATCGTCCCCCAGAGCTGTTCCAGAAACACGAGCTGGACATGTGCACATTCGCGTCGCTGAGCGAGGCTGACCTGCAGGAGATCGGCGTCACGGCCTTCGGTGCCCGCAGGAAGATGCTGCTGGTCATACAAGGTGAGGTTTGCCCACGCTGCTTTTACAGGCGAGTGAGCTTATGAAAATCGACATTAAAATTAGACTTCTGCTATAGTTTGATTCTAATCCTTGAACTGGGAAGAGGACCGGGCTCTTCTCCCAGAATTTCCCATGATGTCGGGAAAAGGAGGGTAAACTCCCACGTGAAAATCATAATCCTACTAATATTATTAACGTGAAAGATTGTAAGATCGAAAGATTGCGACATGCCCTAAAACAACACTTCTTAAGTTAAAAATCGAGTAACTCACCTCACAGATAAACCTGTACAGGTTTCGCTGAAGGTTTTTTTTTGTATTTAAATAGTATTCTGTAAATGTCTTGAATAAATACTAATAAAAAAAAGTATGAATGGATGTTTGTTACTCTTTCACGTAAAAACTACTGAATGGATTTCAATGAAACATTACAATAATTAGCTTATACAATACATCAGAATATCACGTAGGCTACAATTTATGAGGATATTGTGTGAATTGTCTAAAATATGGCGATAAGTGTCAAGTAGGAAAAAATCTAACATCTGCGAGCTATTCTGGCGTGCGCTGCCAAAACCTTTTGTACGCCACGCAAATATAGGTAAGCGGCACTCGAAATACAAATCTTGCGTAGACGAAGTCGCGGGCACTAGCTGGTGCCTGAATAATTATTTAAGGTCACCTAATTAATGACCTTAATTTTAATATTTTTGGAGCTACTTGTCTAAATTGGTCTAGATTTAGAAATGTCCTGTACACCCAGATTAACTTAATTGTTAACTTCATTAAGTAGCAGTTTCCTTGCCACTTTAAAAAACACTGGTTTTGCGACTTGCGATTTTGGGGCAACCCAATTTGCAGAGCAAGGTATTCTCACGTGAGATTTGCCGTAAGAAATCTCAAACTCATTTTTTTCTCTTTTCCGCAGAGCTGCAAAAGCAAGCGGGCACCGGCTACAAGTGTGCCGGATCCGGCACGCCAAGCAAACTGGTCACTTCGCCCCAGTACAATCCCGAGTCGCTTGCCAAGCAGGACAAGTGGTAACGCACCATTTACCAGTTATACTACGTCGTTCAGCATGAATCTCCTTTCCAGTGGCTAGACGCGGTAACGAGAATCGCTATAATGGTTTATGGGCAATTAAAGTGGCTCCGGGATGATTAAGTTTAGGTACAGTCGACAGCACATCAGCCTTTGCATTTTACTTGCAGTCGCCGCAATAAATCTAGTATACGAATGTAAAGGTGGTGTCCTTTGCAAAGTACTTGACAAGTTTTGCGTTCAGATATAGATCTATAGGTCGGTATGCGAAAAAAATTATCTGACGACACTTCTTCTTCTTCTTCTTCTGGCTACACTACATGATATATATGAAGTGTTGCCAGTTATACGTTTCCTAATGTCGGGACATAAGTTGAAAAGAAAGCGAAACTGGAACGAAAAAATCGGGTTGCCGGAACCTTAGATTTTTTCTTTAAAAAAAAAATATTATTTTAGTAAGTTATATTCTATCTATCTACATTAAATGCTAATAAATTTAGCGCTTAACATGAAAAGCTGGATTGTGTGGGCTTCCAACTCAAGTTGCTGAAGGACGAGTGCTTAATGTCTGGACATCCCTACAAAAGCGCTACATCTGGCAACATTCTAATGTTTCCTCGACTCTCCCGCGCAAACGACTGGTTTCCCGCGTCTGACAGAACGCAAAACTTTTTCGAGTAAATTTGATCGTCTCGGTGCTACTGAAGTGTGACTGTAAAATGTGATTATTGTCTTTTTCAATTTGTAACACTGAAGAAATTGTAGTGTAATGGAGTAAATTCATATAGAATTATCGATTCGGCATTCTTGATTGGAAATATCTCTCATCAAACCCTTAAATTCTATTGTCATTATATTTCCATTCACGAGTTGAATAAGTTTGATTGCGGCCACTTTTTTTAATTTTCTATGGACTGTTACGCCCAATTTCGTTACTAATTAAGAGTAATTCATTGGACATAGGTGCATCAGACGTATTGAGGTGAGCCCATAGCTAAACTTTAAGTATACCTAAAATCCTGGGCTCACCTCAGTATTGAGATACCGAATTAAGGTCCGGTTGAGCTATAAGTGATGTCGCACTCCAACCTGAAGTATCAATATACTTCCTATGTAGAACAAGAAGGAAATGCATAAAACTCGAGACAAGATTCATGCTAAAATAGGGGTAGGAGGCAGTGACACAAGAGGACCACCTCTTTTATTCGATTTTGCCTCTTATGTGTGCCAGACATGAGCCATTACCGTTGTCGTCGACTTTGCACTGACTGGTACTATTGCAGAGCCACAGCTGGGGACCTGTAAATCGTAAGGCCTTATTCTGGTGATCGATCGAGTGACATAGGCATACTTCGCGTCAATCGTTGCGAGTGGCGCTAGGCTCGATGTGACGTAAGACGTTAGGTACTTCGAAAGCTGAACACTCCTGAACTATTTGATGCCATTAGATCTTTGTTGAACACTGGAATAAACGGTCAAGGGGTTTGCCCTTTTCTGCCTAAAGGCCGGTCTCATTTTGGTAGGAAAATAATGTACCTACATCGGTTGCCATATGATTATATTTTGTAACTCAATGCAGAATAGGTGAACATATAAAAGGTAGGTTGTTGGGAAAACGGACTTATTGCTTCGAAGAGACTGTCAGATAAAATAATTAATTAGTGATCTCATGCAAATACGTTGGTGCTCGTTTTCTTGTATGAACCTTGTGTTAAGTCCTTTTAAGTCCATTTTCCCAAAGTCAAAGAAACTTAGGGTATGTGCATTGAGTTTAGCTCTCGCAAAAGACTGATGGAAGCTCAAATAATATCAGACTGTTAGTACATAAGGAGTAATTTATATCGGCCATATTTTTACTTAAATCTAATATAACTTTGTATGATTTAGTTACCATATGATGGAATCACGATGAATTAGAATCTTTGCAAGACAGACTGATTTTTTATGAAAGAAGATCTCTATGATATGTTCCTATGATATGTTCTTAATGTATTAACTTGATGATTACGAGTATATTAAAGTTATTACGAGAGTTTTTCTATTAGTTACGTATGAGCTTGTTGTATGAGTTTGTTTATTTTATTTAGATATATAAAAATGTAGTTTTTGTGTTTTATTTTACATGAAAAATATTTTATTTGATAGCTAAAAGCGATTCGACGATTTAATCTCCTTTTTCTCAGACAATTGTTGAAGTAAACGGGCCTGAGGCCAGAAAAATAGTTTTTAAGTTGAGTAGTTTTAAGGAATACTTTTTGGCGCGTTTTAATCACAGTTTCAAAAGGAGCATGTTTTATTTTATGATTTTAGCCTTTTTTACATCCAGCTTTTTAGACAAAAAAAAATATTTTCTATAATTATTATCATGTTCTGTTCCATTTTAACCTTTGATTATACAATAGAAATAATTTATGTCCAGTGTTTTGTTAATTATTATATAAATTAATAATATAACAGTTTGATCAGACCGCGCCCATCCGTTATGTATCCTTTTGATAACATATTGTAATGAATATGATCTCTAAGGATTTTGTGCATAACTTTTGGCTCCAGGATGACAATTTTTTAACGAAATCAGTCCATCGATCGAGATATTGAATATGAAAATGCGGGACTAGTGAATGCTTTGACTTGATTTTTAGACAGACCTTAGACTATCAGAGAAAATAACTTTCACTAAGGAAAGTGACAATAAAAAATTGTTATCATAAAAATTCACACTGGAAGATTTTAATCAGCTAACTTAAGAATTCGTCTCCAATTATTAGGTGTTAGGATTAAGTTTGCATTTTTGATTTTAACCGTATTAACATGCTAATATAATGAGAATGCAGTAGGTATTAATTGAATATTTTCAGTAGTAGTAATGAGTTGGTACATAATTTTCCTGTGATTTTCTAATTGAAATCAAATACATAAGACCCTGTAAGCCATGAGATTATGTATCAATTCATATACACTTGTCATGTTCCTTACCTGAAGGATCAGAATCTTAATTTTAATCATGAACTTGTTTTTGATCAAATTTTTAAACCGTGATTATGAGATGTTGAACACGATCTTTTGTTTTTTTTTTTAGGGTAGTTTATTTCGTAGTTTTCTATTAGGTTTACAGTTTGTTCCACTTTTTATTTTATTTTAGAATAAGTATAGAGAGAGATTATAGTTTGCACGAATGATCTTTTAAGTTTTGCTTGGCCGATTAAAGTTTATAGAGATTTAACTAACGCATTTTGTTTTCGTCTTATTAGATGAAATTACGTCCTGCGGAAGGCTTCGAAGAATACCTACACTTCCTACAGAATTTTTAACGTTAGTAGGTATATGGGAAATAAACTACGTGCATCTGGAATGGGGGCCCATTTTTTAAAGTTTGCTAAAGATTTAGAGTATTGCTGATAGCGATCGAGAGAGGAGGGCGCTGGCGGTCCGCTGTATTATGCTGTCCCGCAGATTTTCCCGGTGTACAAGGGAGGTTAAGATTACTCTCTAAGGCCGTCTGCCAATCCCTGTACACGTGTGGCTTGTGGATGAGCTTTACTCAGCGGGCCATCAGCGCCCTTCGTGTGCAGTATAATAATGTTTTTAGGATGTTGTTGGGGCTGCCGCGATTCTGCAGCGCTTCGGGGATGTTTGCTGAAGCCCTTGTGGACGGCTTTGCGGCCATAATCCGGAATCGCGTGGCCTCCCTGATGAGCAGAATTCGTGGCAGTCCCAACGGCATCCTGGGGCTGTTAAATGATAGGGCGGATAGCCCGTTTTTGAAGCACCACTCCAAGGTGCATTTACATTAATTTATCATTAAAAAAAGAGCGTTATCTAATTGTATCTTACTAACATAGACTAAGCTCGTACTAACAACTCTATGGATTTGTTTATCCGAAATAAACGTACCTATATAATAATAATAATAAAGGAATTGCATTTACAGTGCAATTAGTTAAAAAAAAGTCGTCATGTAGTATTTTGTACTATTTCAATAGTCCTTATTAATATTGTCTAAACTATGAAAACATACCATATTTTTCCGTCCTATAGCTTACGTTACAAATATTTTAAGTAGGTTCGTTATCAACCCTTGTATGTCCCCACTGCTGGTGCACGGGTCTCTTCCTGCATCGTAGGAAGGTTAGGCCATACTCCGCCACGAGGGCCAAGTCCGGGTTGGTGGAGGATTGTAAGACAGTGGCGGGCCATACTATAAGTTATCAAGCCTATAAGGCCTCTGACATGGCTTAACGACTGCCATTATATGACAGCCGGCACCAATAGCTTAACGTGCTTTATACAAAGCACGGAAGCGCTCGGAAAAATGCCACTAGCGGTTGGTGGAGGATTGTAAGACAGTGGCGGGCCATACTATAAGAAGTTATCAAGCCTATAAGGCCTCTGACATGGCTTAACGACTGCCATTATATGACAGCCGGCACCAACAGCTTAACGTGCTTTGCAAAGCACGGAAGCGCTCGGAAAAATGCCACTAGCGGTACATAGTCACGGGACGCTCACCCATCCTGTACCTGACCGCGCCCGTTGTTGCTTGTGATTGATTCCAATCACTCGGTTTGCCAAGGCCACGAGCGTTTTAAGTAGGTATGTAGTAGATATAAATCTAATTCTTTACATAAATTCATGTGCTGCAGATTCCTCAGTACAGATATTTATGAATTGTTGGCCCAAGCTAAATCTACCATGAAATGTGCGATATAGGGAATTTCTTAATTTATGTAATTAAATCTTCAAATATAGTACTATCGGATTAAGGCTATGCCACTTTATGCAGGCATCAGGATTGAAGGCCTTAGTTTTTCGGTTTTGTTTTATGTTTGGAAAAAGTGGGCCCTCAGGGCCTCAATCCAGATTCCTCCCAAAACTTAAAATTTTTCCCGCCCAAACTAATAATGATTGATACATTTGAACGCGCCTTTAAGTTTGTATTATTTAGGAACGCAACCTTTTTTGACATTGGTTGACATTGCTTTGACAGTTCTCCTGTCATATAAAATCTTGATCCCGGCGACCTTGCGAACTTTCCTATCCCAAAATTAACTTAATTATCAAAAACAGCCGACTCAATTAGGTCGTGTGCATTCTTAATAAACTCATCTTTATCTCGAATATCACCCACAATGCCCAGTGTAGTTACAGTGAACACCAATCCTTACGAAGGTCAAAAGCCGGGTACGAGTGGTTTGCGAAAGAAAGTTAGAGTTTTCGTGCAAGAGAATTACTCTGAAAACTTCATCCAAAGTATCTTGGACGCCAATGGAGATGCCGTGAAAGGTTGTACATTGGTAGTCGGCGGAGATGGCCGCTACCTAGTCAAAGAGGTCGTCGATAAAATAATCAAAATCTGTGCTGGAAACGGAGTAAGTTCGTTTTAATAATAGTAACTTCCAAACAATGACTTGGTGTCTTTACCATTGCACAAGGTTTTCTAGTATCACACTAGGATAACTTAGCCTGTGGTAACCAGGTAAGAACATCACAATTATGGAAATATAGCCAGACTATGGACATTAGTACCTTTTTTTTCCTACCTTTCACTCCATCACAACCCTTCAAAACTGTCAGTAGTGGAGTTGTTTGAGGAAATTAAATTAATATAAAATGTGATTTTACAGGTGTCCTTTGAACTGAACTCCTTAGCACCAAACCTATCACTGACTGTGTCAGTTTTGGTGAGCCACATTCATCTCAGAAACACTCCAAAAAGATCAAGGTGATCTCCAAAGTAGACTTGGGCAAAGTGTGTCCTTAGAGGGAGCTGTTATATCTCATATCTTTGCTAACCGAGACACACATCATATCTGGCTCACCACTTGTGTCCTAGCTCATACAATGTACAATCAACTAAGTGTGTGTGGAAACAAGAGATACAAGTGGTGAGTCAGTCTTGTCTAACCTATTCCCTACTTTATCCAGACCACACGATTTTTTGCAAGCGTGTCCTTCAATCACAATTGAGTATGTACTAATAAAAAATGTAAACACTGCATTCGCAAGTGTCTAATTTTATCTGACTTTCTTAACTTTACCTTATGTGAACTATCTAAAGACTACTGTTGACCTTGCCATTGTATCAAACTAAGAATTGAAAAAAATCACCAAGTTAAAAATATGTTGACATCCATTTCACAGCTCGATAATTAAAGCGAGACAAACATATATGATTATCGTCTTTACCGTTCTACTTATTGGAGCTAGTACTACGACCAAATGCCCGATGTTAGCCGAACAAGCCAGGCATACCAATAGCGATCAAAAAGGTGACCAAGTCAATACATTTGCAGGAATTTCTTTTTCATTGCTCGTTTATTACTACGGCAAGAAATATGCCCGAAAGTATCCGATGTACTCCAACCTCTATCTCGTTCTAGCGCACTGTGTCTGAGCTGGATAAAGTAGTAGAAGATGTCTACTGCACTGAGTTGAGAGTGTGTGTTAGGGAGCCAGAACAGAACAGGGACACACTTGACGGCGAGGGAGATGTGTGTCCTTTGACGCCCAAACACATCTCATAGTTAATTTCTTGTAGTAATGACCACAAGAAGTAAATTTCTTTGGTTCATATGTATTTATTGTGACTGGAATATATTATTTTACCTCTCAGTAGCAAAGTGATTCGACACTGAGTCAGAATCATCTACAAGAATCATTTATTAAATACTTTTATGTAACAAATTAAATATCAATCAGTCCTTTGAGGTATCTATATAATCCAGTCATCTGTCAGCTGTAACTTTTGTACTTACATAGAATAGAGAAGGATAGAATGCTGCCTTAAGAAAAATATTTTTTTAAGTTTCTTGTTGGCTTTCAAATGGCAGACATATGAAACATATGAATGAATTAAATGTGTGTAGCATCTTATCTTATGAGGTTGGTAGGCATACCACCGACACGATGGTCAGACGACATCGTGAGGGTTGCGGGTCAGAGATGGATCAGGTTAGCACAGGACCGTGAGGAATGGCACAGTAAAAAGGAAGCCTATGCCCAGCAGTGGGTTGGTGTGGGCTGATTATATATAGATAGATAGCATCTTATCACATTATCTTTAAACTTTTTCCACAATTAATAGAACAAGTACTTTATTTACTAATTTAACATTTGGCTGTTCCATGTTGACATGTTGACATTGACTGAGTATTATTGTGATTTTATTTCAGGTCTCGAAACTTCTAGTGGGACAAAATGGTATACTGTCTACCCCTGCTGTGTCACATCTTATTAGAAAATTCAATACTCTTGGTAAGATACTGACGTATATCTGAGGTATAACTGAACTTGTAAAACAAATTAGTAATTGATCTTCAATAAATTCATTTGATTTCTGCTTGCTAAACTACAATACTCTATGTAAGGGTAGCTACATACAATTAACAATTCACTTAAAATAGCTCGCCTTTGTACTAATTTGTTTTAGTGCAATAAAGAATTTTCATTCATTCATTCATTCATTCATTCATTCATTCATTCGTTCGTTCGTACGTTCGTTCGTTCGTTCGTTCGTTCGTTCGTTCGTTCATTCATTCATTCAAATATATAATGTGAATAAAATATTGTTTTGCTTGTAGGTGGTATAGTCCTAACAGCATCCCACAATCCAGGCGGTATTGATAACGACTTCGGGATAAAGTTCAACTGCGCCAATGGAGGCCCGGCGCCTGACGGAACCACCAATGAGATCTACAAGTTGACTACTCAGATAAAGCAGTACAAGTTTGTACCGGACTTGGTTTGCTCAGTGGACAAAGTCGGTGTGCAGAGGTTTGATGTGAGTCATCGTCAGGCTATACTAGTCCACTGCTGGACATCGCCCCCCCTAAAGGGCGCCACGTTGTGCTATCATAGGGGGTAATGCCCATAATCCCCACGCCGGGCATGCGGGTTGGGGATCGCAGTTCGGTGGAATTGTACTGCAGGGGGCGCTGCTGCCCACCCCCCGGTTTGTGTCCCTTAGACGCCTTTTACGACACCCGCGGGAAGTATTTGGTTGATGCTATTCTCTAGGCCGACACCACACAGCAGTGATGTGAGTCGGTTGACTGAATTAAAATCCCTTGAGATGCATAGATACATTACTCGTTATTGCAAACCAGTATTTTTTATGTAGCCTATAAACATCCCACTGCAGGGCACAGGCCTTCTCTCGAAGATAGAGTATGGGTTTAATTACCACGCGTGCCCACCGCTGATTGGCTATTTCAAGCGCTGAGGTATTTGAACACGTCAGACACTCGGGTTTCCTCACGATGTTTTCCTTCACTCTTAGAGTGTGGTATTGCTATAGTCTGTTAGCTTTTAGAATATACCTCGGGCTCTAGGTTTTAGTATTGATGCTCGAGTTCTGATTTCGAAATTAAGTGTCATACGAGGGCTGCTACTTATGTATGCGGAATAGAAAAATTAAACAAATGTATTTGGCTTAATATGATTTTATTGGTTTTCAAAGTATTCTCCACTATGATCGATGCACTTTTGCATTCGATGAAACCAATTTGTAAAACACTTTTTCCACTCTGATTGAGGTATCTCCAAAACGTGCTGTTTGAACGCATCTACGGCATTTTCACGGGTCGAAAATAAATAGATATCATTGGGAGCCAAATCAGGGCTGTACGGTGGATGACCCATCAATTCTATTTTTTGACCATCCAAAAATGTAGTTGTTTCCTGAGATGTATGACAGCTGGCATTGTCATGGTGAAGTATGATTCTGCGTCGCTAGTTGTTTTGGCGTATTTCTTAAAATACTTCCGGCAAACAAATGGTCGTGTACCACTCCGAATTAACCGTACTGCGATTCTCCAGTTATTGTAGCCACATGGTCATTAATACCAAAAAAGCAGGCCACCATTTGCTTTACAGTGCTTTTTGCACGAGCCACTTTCGTAGGGTTGTTGATTGTTGTTTAGTTTCGGGATCGTACGCTCAGATCCAGGATTCGTCACCTGTGTAGATATTATAAACAGATTTTGAGTCGCCTCCGTTGAATTTTTTTAAGGTTTTCTTGCACCATTCGACGCGAGCATCTTTTTGATCCTGAGTTAAGTTGTGCGGGATCCAACGCGAACAAATTTTTTTTACAGACAAATGTTCATGTAATTTCCTATGAATGCTCGTCATACATATGCCCAGAATAGCCTCTATCTCGCGATACGTAACATGGCGGTCTTGCATTATTAGTTTTCGCACAGCTTCAATATTTTGTGGCACAACCACCGATTTCGGGCGACCTTCTTTAAGTTCGTCCGTGAGCTTACTGCGCCCGCGATTAAACTTACTAAACCAGTGATACACAGTCGTTTTTGATGGAGCTTCACCACCAAAAGTCGAAGTTAATTGATCTACGCACTGTTGTTGCGTTAAACCACGTCGAAAATCGTAATAAATCAGGGTCCCCTACGTAGTTTCGATAGCCGTTGTTGCGACAAACGTTGTATCGAATTTTTTTCCTGCTGCCTCATAAGTTCGAAAGCATATGGACTCGAATGATGTAGTCGCGAAAGACGCTGTTTCGAGAAACATTTTCACTGCCTCATGCGTTCGAATGCTTGTTATTTTGTATCATTCAATCTTATGTATAAAAAAATCAAGCAGTACTTAAGTACTAAATTATGATTACTACCAGCAATTCATAATCTAAACGCCTATAAAATCTCCGATCTAATTAAAACGATGTTTGTTATATTAACATCGTATATAATAAATAGGTACTTAGTACGTGAGTCTCGCGTCATCGATTTATAGTAGATTTTGTGTTACATATAGAAAATCTTTAATAAAGACCTATATATAATTTTAAAAACCTATTTAGAGGCCAAAAATTCCGCCCATGCCGGTACTCGAACCCGCAACCTCTGGCTAACCGTGCCAGCGCTCTCCCAACTGTTTGAAATTTCCGAACCTCTTTACAATATTCTCTGTATTATTTACAGGCAGCGACATCTGGCTGCAGTAATTTGCATCACTTGCAGCCCCGAATACCTACTTTGCAGTTAGGTTTTACATCCGAATGATATCGCTATACCCACATGATTCGCAAAAGTCGCGGGTTCGAGTCCCGGCATGGACGGAATTTTTAGCCTCTAAATAGGATTTTAAAATTATCTTTAGCACCGGTTAGTGCAACAAAAAGTATATAATTATATATAATTTGTTAAATCATAATAAATCTTCATTGACACTGAATTGGTTGTGTTGTATTCACTAAGTCATTGAATTATTTTTTTACGCATTTAGACGGAATGATTCGAAAAAACCAGCATTCGAACGTATGAGGCAGTGAAAATGTTTTTCGAAACAGCGTCTCTCGCGACTACATCATTCGAGTCCATAAGCTATCGAACTTATGAGGCAGCGGGAAAAAAAATCGATACAACGTTTGTCGCAACAACGGCTATCGAAACTACGTAGGGGACCCATAAACCCACATGTTCTGTGCATAAACCCATAGCACGAATATTTTCACGAGTGAGTTCCGTTTCTTCAGCGATATGACATTTTAAACCCAACAAAAACAAAACACTAACGTATATAGGAGAAAAATACTAGCGGCCAATATTTAAAAAAAGAACGAATTTGACCATGGAGGGCAGACATTGCGTTTAAAATTATTGGAATCCCAGATTCCGCATACATAATTAGCAGCCTATGTAGCATTAAACTCAGGCTCATTTATTTGTTACTTAATTTTAAAACCTTTTTTTTTAAGTTGTGAGAAATAAAGCTAGAGAAATCTGTTTCATGTGTAATATGCATTCGTACAATTATATTTAACAATTCTCCAATAACAGAAATTCTTACTTGTGCCCGCCGCATAGTGACACATTTTAATCATTCAGGATATACAAAACTTGAGAGTATTCTGAGCTCGGACTTCCTAACCATAAACTGATAACTAAACTGACTCTACATTTTACTTACTGAAGCGTCTACTTGAGCAAAAAAGAGCAATTTCGGTGTATATTTCAGAATCAAGGAGCGTGAATTTTGAAAATTTAACCAGTGTCCAGTGGGAGGTTATAGAACATCTGTTAAAGCTTTTAAAACCTTTCGAAGAGATAACGAAAATAACGAGTTCCATATATGCACCTATATCGGATGTGATACCTAGCACTGTTCCATTAATCAGATACCTAATGAAAGATGCGCTGATTCATAGAAAATTTGCAAGCTAGTTTTAACTTGGACGATCTATGCTTTAACAAGACATATTACTTGTCAACATTTTTAGACCCCCGCTACAAGGACGTTTTCTTTGACGCTACCCAAGCTGAAAGGATCCGTAAAGCTGTGCTTAGAGAAGGTCTTAGGCTTTCTATAGATAAAGAAAATGAAGATTGTGATCCAGAAATCCCATCCAAAAGGTCTCGTTTATAGTAGTAATCGTCTCTTTATCTGACACTATTGTACCTATGCGCATGACGACCTCTGTGGCGCAGCGGTAACGCATCTGCCTACCATGCGAGAGGTCCCGGGTTCGATCTCCGGCTGGGGAAAAAAATCCCAGGTCTTGGATGTTTACATGTTTGTGATGTCGTTGTTTCTGGTACCCACGACACAGGGTATCCTAGTGTGGGGCCAGAAGTAATGTATGTGCCTATGTGTAAATGTTATGTTATATTACATTTATGTACATTTGTGAAATTATAGTGGCAATATTACTCGCTGACGGTGAAGGAAAACATCGTAAGGAAACCCAAGTGTCTGAAATGTTAGCGTACCTCAGCGCTTGCTACGTACAATGGCCCAACTATGAGGCTAAGTGCGGAAATCTCGTCGCTGCGCGTCGCTGTGTGGGCGACAGCCGAGTCGGCAACGGGAGTAGCGTAGGGCAGTAGGGGCGGCAGGGGTGGTCCGCCCCGGGCGGCACTTCTGGGGGCGGCAAAATTTCAAAATATCTTGTAAATATTTGTAACATTTCATATCTTTGTCTCACCGACCTACATCTCGTATTCCGGGAATGCCATATGTGACATGATTATTGTATTACACAATGTTACATAATACGTGTAAAATATTTACTGTAAAAATATATAGCGATAAGACCGCCAATTGTATAACATTACTTAGATTTGGCGGCCTCGGTGGCACAGCGGTTTAGCACGCTGACTGTAAAATCGAAGGTCTCGGGTTCGATCCCCGGCCGGGTCAAACTAGGAAACGAACTTTTCTAGTTTGTTTCGGGTCTTGGATGTTAACTATGTATTGATTGTATTAAATCTATCGTCGAGTTAGCACCTATAACACAAGTCATTTAGTTGTACTTAGTATAGGGCTAACGAGATCTGTGTAATATGTCCGTGAATATTTATTTATTTATTTTATTTATTTAAGAAATCATGGTTGTATACTTAAATCTAAGTATTCTTTTTTCTGGTTGTGCAATAAAGTGTTCTCTATCTATCTTTCTATCTATCTATATTATTACATCTAATAATGTTTAACCACAGGGAAGACTGAACATAGCATACTTAGAAAAAGCCTTGTCAATGGACTGTGATATTTCTAATCAATTTGGCGTCATTGTAATTCAATTAGATTCAGTTTTTTTGTCATTTTTCTATTAACCTATTACTGTTATGCGCATGCATACTGTGGATTTGTATGCAATACAGTACAGTTCAGCTCAGTAAGGTACAGTACAGTCCAGTCAGTACAGCACAACACAACACATAATAGCACAGCACAACACAACACAGTACAATACATTATTTTTAATTCACTAACCCGTGCTAAGGACAATTTTAAAAACCTATTTAGAGGCTAAAAATTCCACCCATGCCGGGATTCGAACCCGCGACCTCTGGCTATCCGTGTCAGCGCTCTTTCCAACTGAGCTAATGGGCGACTCACCAGCATCAGTGAAATTTCGAACCTCTTTACAATATTCTCTGTATTATGTAAGGCAGCGACATCTGGCTGAAGTAATTTGCATCGCTTGGAGCCCCGAGTACCTACTTTGCAGTTAGGTTTTTACATCGGAATGATATCGCTGTACCCACATGATTATATATATTTTTTTATTATTTACAGTACAATTATCTCTTTAAGTAGAGACACTTAAAGAGATGATTGTACTGTACAATACAATCTTAGTGTTGCTCAGACCTGGTCTTTGACCGAATTTCAGAAGTGCAGACTTACACACTCAGACACTGCGCTCCAAAACCTTAGTCACTG
The DNA here is from genome assembly GCA_934045075.1 of Yponomeuta sedellus. NCBI lineage: Eukaryota > Metazoa > Arthropoda > Insecta > Lepidoptera > Yponomeutidae > Yponomeuta > Yponomeuta sedellus. The sequence goes on from OW203738.1 coordinate 19,629,823, forward strand.
ATGTCGGAGCTGCGACCGCAAATTTAAATTAACATTATATCTATTTTTTTTTTAAATTAGGCATGACTGTGTCCCAATTATATCTATTATACAATTTTTTTTTAATGCACCAACCCGTGCTAAGGACAATTTTTAATGATATTATTCCGATGTAAAAACCTAACTGCAAAGTAGGTAGTCGGGGCTGTAAGTGATGCAATTTACTTAAGCCAGATGTCGCTGCCTGTACGTAATACAGAGAATAGTGTAAAGAGGTTCGAAATTTCACTGATGCCGGTGAGTCGCCCATTAGCTCAGTTGGAAAGAGCGCTGGCACGGATAGCCAGAGGTCGCGGGTTCGAATCCCGGCATGGGTGACATTTTTAGCCTCTAAATAGGTTTTTAAAAATTATAACTATTCCTATAAAATTTTCAGGTGGAGGGAGTACAGTTCACAGTGGAGGTGCTAGATCCTGTAGAGGATTATGTCAGCCTCATGAAGGAGATATTTGAATTCCCTAAGATCAAGGAGCTCATCAAGGGCTCTGAGGGGAAGAAACCATTCAATGTACTCATGGATTCCATGCATGGAGGTTGGTACCGTGTGGAGCTATTGTAAAAGTTGTAAATCCAATTCCATGGCGTCCTTGAATTGTCGATAACAAAACAATTTCTAACAAGGATCAAAATAAATTGATATATACCTACGCAGTCTGACAGTTTGCGCAAAAATCGGATATCTCGACACTCGAGGAAATCAAAATTGATCGGGTACCTACTTTCCAATGACCTAGAACTATGTTTGGCAAGTAATATCATTATATTATTTTTAATGCACTAACCCGTGCATTAAGGACAATTTAAAAAAAGTAATATCATCTTGTAATAAGTATAAAAACAATAACAATTTAAAAGTGTGACACACACAGGCATTCGTTGTTGCTGATTTGGGAATGTTTTGAGGAGTAGTCGTGTTTCTATGGTATTGTGCTGTTTCGGCCTAGAGAATAGCCCCAACCCAATTCTTCCCGCGCGTGTCGTAAAAGGCGACTAAGGGACTCAAACCGGGGGGTGGGCAGCAGCGCCCCCTGCAGTACAATTTCACCCAACCCGCATGCCCAACGTGGGGATCATGGGCATTACCCCCTATGGTAGCACAACGTGGCGCTCTTTAGGGGAGGGCTATGTCCAGCAGTGGACTAGAATAACCTGACGACGACGACGACGTGTTTCTATATATAGCACTGTAAGAAAAACTCTTTAGTTACACTATTTTTATTTTTAATGCACTAACCCGTGCTAAGGAACAAATTTAAAAACCTATTTAGAGGCTAAAAATTTCACCCATGCCGGGATTCGAACCCGCAACCTCTGGCTATCCGTACCAGCGCTCTACCAATTGAGCTCTTTAGTTTTTAGGAAAAAATACAAAGACTGATCTTCCATACAGTTATTTTTTGTTACCTTAGTTTTTACTTCAGGATATTATTCACCTGGTCATGTAAGCTCAGTACTTCATTGTTCTTTGATGAAATTTATGACTATACTATTTTTATTTTTAATGCACTAACCCGTGCCAAGGACAAATTTAAAAACCTATTTAGAGGCTAAAAATTTCACCCATGCCGGGATTCGAACCCGCAACCTCTGGCTGCTCAACCGCAACGTGCCAGCGCTCTACGAATTGAGCAATTGGTAGAGCGCTGGCACGGATAGCCAGAGGTTGCGGATTCGAATCCCGGCATGGGTGAAATTTTTAGCCTCTAAATGGGTTTTTAAATTTATGACTGTCAGTGAATTCATAATACAATTTAAAGGCCGCCACAAGACAGGTTTGACCTAGCGTGGTGGCCACTGTAAACTCTTCATCCGTGTATCCATTTTATTTAATAAACTACTTTTCACTTTACTCACTATTACGTAGTTAGACTTTTAATACGTTCGGAACAAGCTCAGAAAAACTGCGAGGCTCGATACCTAAACTAGTCATAATTATGTAAGTACCTTCCTACTAATTTCAACGGAACCTCTGCACGAGTCCGACTTGCACTTGGCCGTTTTTTTTTATTCTGAGGCGTTACGAAGTTTAATAGGCCAGCTACTTTCTAATATTGTTGATGGTAAATAAAAATGCAGCGTTCGCTAACCCTCCCACAGTGACGGGCCCCTACGTGAAGCGGATCTTCATAGACGAGCTCGGGGCTTCGGAGCGGAACGTGCGCCGCGTGACCCCGCTCGAGGACTTCGGCGGGGCTCACCCCGACCCCAACCTGACGTACGCCGCCGACCTGGTGGCCGCCGTCAAAGCTGGAGACTTTGACTTCGGCGCGGCCTTCGATGGCGATGGTAAGCTGTGATTTTTGCTGGTTTATAGTAGCGACGGTCAGTGACTTACATCTGGGACAATATAAGACTGCCGATGACGTTTCTTGTGAATTATACATTATTATAGAAATTCAATTAAAATTACGAATTAAATACGCCTGTGACAGTAAACATCTACAATAGTTTTTTTCTTAATAGAACAGGTTTTATGGCGGTTAAGGTTTCTTGAAACTTACTTTTTTGTCACTTGACATTTATTTACATGAATATTGTGACATAACAGTATAATTACACCAAAGCGTTACAATATTATATCAGAGCACTACCTTTCATACATCTTCTAGCATTCTCTTACATACCTTCACCACACTTTCAATTCCATCCGCAAACACATCGCACTCTGGTGCTTCAGCGAGCGACATTTATTAATAGTCGTGGTATTGGTATCTGTTTATTGCACTTGGCAGTTGCTGTTGTTGGTGAGCTATTTTAATGGGTGAGTTTTATTCGATAGTTAGAACACTATGAGTAGGTATGTGGATACATAAAAAATAATAAAAAGAAACGAGGAGCTCGGGGCCTCGTAAAAGACCGTGCGCCGCGTGACCCCGCTCGAGGACTTTGGCGTAGTTCACCCCGACCCCAACCTGACGTACGCCGCCGACCGGGTCGCCGCCGTCAAAGCGGGATACTTCGACTTCGGCGCGGCCTTCGATGGCGATGGTAAGCTGTGTTTTTTGCTACTTTATTGTGTTTTAGGAGGTGTGTTGGGAGAAAGAAGGAAGTCGTGGCTCAGTCACTTCAGGCAATGGAATATCCGTTTCGCTTGGCGAGAAATGAAGAAGAATATGCGGAGCTGACGGTCAGCTCCATTAGAGGACGCGAGCAAGCCGTCGGAGTTCTAGAAACGCACACGTTCTACTTCGCAGCACAACGTATGTGCTGCAAGGACTTCGGCGGCTTGTTGTCTTGGCATGTTACATTCTATACCAACATCTCACCCCTTCCCCAGGCGACCGCAACATGATAATCGGACGCGACGCCTTCTTCGTGACCCCATCGGACTCTCTAGCGGTGCTGGCTAACAACCTGCAGCACATACCGTACTTCCGCCGCAGCGGCGTGCGCGGCTATGCGCGAAGTATGCCCACCGCAGCCGCCGTGGACCGCGTGGCAGCCGACAGCGGGAAAGAGATGTTTGAAGTGCCCACAGGTTAGTAGGGTTTTTTTATGTAGCCTATAAACCTCCTACTGCACGGCACAAGCCTTCTCTCCGAGAGAGAGAGAGGATGAAATGAAATGGTTTTATTCAAAGTACCGCAGAAAACAGACTGACCACCTAGTTTGAATTGTAACGGCTTAATGAACGTTACAATTCAAACTAGGTGTCCATTTCAAAATCTAGGTCATTTTGAAGAAAAAATGGACTAAAAAACTCCAAACTTAGTCTTTTCAAAGTCCTTAATTATTTAAATAATGGTCTTAATTGCCACGCGAGCCCACCGCGGATTGGCAATTTCAAGCGCTGAGGTAGTTCAACACCTCAGAGATTTAGGTCTCCTCACGATGTTTTCCTACACCGTTAGCGAGTGGTATATTGCCACTATAACTTTACGAATGTACATAACTTAAAGAACAAAGATAGTTTCCTGAACAAAACCATCTAAATATTTTTTTTTAATGCACTAACCCTTAATAAGGACAATTACTTCAGCCAGATGTCGCTGCCTGTACGTAATACAGAGAATATTGTAAGGAGGTTCGAAATTTCACTGATGCCGGTGAGTCGCCCATTAGCTCAGTTGGGAGAGCGCTGGCACGGATAGCCAGAGGTCGCGGGTTCGAATCCCGGCATGGGTGGAATTTTCAGCCTCTAAATAGGTTTATAGCTGAAGAAATTAGGGGAGGGCTATGTCCAGCAGTGGACTACATAATATAGCCTGGAGAAGAAGAAATAGGTAATTAAAACCATCTCTCTTTCTCACGATAAAGGCTGGAAGTACTTCGGCAACCTAATGGACGCCGGGCGCCTCTCTCTCTGCGGCGAAGAGTCCTTCGGGACGGGCTCGGAGCACGTCCGGGAGAAGGACGGCGTGTGGGCAGCTTTGGCCTGGCTCTCGGTACTAGCCAACACAGGGGATGGAGTGCAGGCGACGCTGGAGGCGCATTGGAGACGCTTCGGCAGAAACTATTTTACCAGGTGCGCCCTAATAATTAAATAAATAATTAAATAAATGAATGAATGAATGTTTGACCCGGCCGGGGATCGAACTCGGATTCTTTTATTTATATAAATAAAATTCAAAGTCCTGACTGACTGACTCACTCCTCAACGCCCATCCCAAACCGTTGGTTGGACCTAGGAAGCTGAAAATTTGCACACAGGGTCTACATATAATGTAGGCAATGAATAAGAGGATTTTTGGAAATTCAACCCCTAAAGTGGCGAAAAGGGGTTTCCGAAATTTGTGTGGGAGGTATAAAGAATATTGTCTAATTTTCTTGCAACTTAAAATACAACACTATTGATTGAACACGTGTTTCGCCGTTTTTCTAAATTTAACCCTTAAGGGAGTGAACGGGGTTGCAAAAAAGGTCACGCGGACGGAGTCGCGGGCAAAAGCTAGTCTCTTACTCTTTATCGTCCTAATAGCGATTTTCTCACGCACTAATATAGCTTATTGGCGCCCTAATCATACCTTATTCGAGACCCAATGCTTTGTTCGCGGTCTAATCATTATTTGAGCTCTGTCAAAATCATGACCAGCGACAAGCCCTCTGGGATACAGGCGTGTATCGGTTTATTGACACCTTAACATAGCATTAAAATGTGAAAATTACTTTGCTAAATTCCGCCAAAAATCCCACAAGCACCATGCGGTTAGTTAATACACCGCCCTCTTTCCCACTTTTTCAAGCAGAAGCAAGACACGAACCCACCACCACCGACACCGACACGCTTTGTTCGCGCCCTAATCATTATTTGAGGTCTGTCAGGATCGCGACCTACTGGCAAGCCCTCTGGGATACAGGCGTGTGTCGCTTTATTGACGCCCTAATACAGATTATTGGCGCCCTAATCATACCTTATTCGATTCGATGTTCGTGCCCAAATCATTACTTGAGATCTGGCAAGTGGCAAACCCTACGGGATACAGGCGTGAGTTTATCTTGTGCTCTAGGTCGTTAAAGGACCGAAGAAGGATGTGACGGTGCAAACCTCTTCACACCATTTTTATTTCTTTTTCTATCATTTTCAAATATTTAAATTATGTACGTCACACATTCTTCGATTTCCCTCATTTTTCATCACTACTACTTTACCCTTTGACCAGATCTGACTTTTTACCTGCTTCTCCGATTTTATCCAGTTTTCTGTTTCACTAATTTACAAATAAAACCACACCTGAAGTCGTTCCAGTTTTTATTATTTATAAAGATATCCAACGTTTCAAGGACTAACCTCCGAGCTCCTTCCAGATACGACTACGAGGAATGCGCCAGTGACCCGTGCAACGAGATGATGCAGGCTCTGGAATCCAAGATGACGGCGCCAGGCTTCGTGGGCTCCGAGCACTCCGCTGCCGGCAAGACTTACGTGGTTGCCAAGGCCGACAACTTCTCTTACATGGACCCTATCGACCAGAGCGTCTCTATGAACCAGGTTAGTCGATGTCAAAGGTTGTTAACTCAGAGATAATACTTTTCTTAATGCACTAATACGTGCTAAGGTTTTTAAAATTGTCCTTAGCACGGGTTAGTGCATTAAAAAGAGTATAATCATGTGGGTACAGCGCAATCATTCCGATGTAAAAACGTAACTGCAAAGTAGGTACTCGGGGCTGCAAGTGATCCAAATTGCTTCAGCCAGATGTCGCTGCCTGTACGTAATACAGAGAATATTGTAAAGAGGTTCGAAATTTCACTGATGCCGGTGAATCGCCCATTAGCTCAGTTGAAAAGAGCGCTGGCACGGATAGCCAGAGGTCGCGGGTTCGAATCCCGGCATGGGTGGAATTTTTAGCCTCTAAATAAGTTTTTAAAACTCAGAGATAGTTATATATTAAACGGGTCAAATCGCGATTATTTATTAGGTAAAACGTAATTACCTTATTTCCCGACGTTTCGGCAGCGTTACAGTTGCCTCGGTCTCGGGTAGACTCAGGTATAACTATGTATGAGTATCGCAAATCATTAAGAAATCGAAGAAGAAAAAGAAGAGGAAGAAATACATTTATTTATCGCCACACAGACATATACATATCGTAAAAGAGAGACTAAATATGAAAAAAGTAATAAAAACAAACACGACAGAACACAGTAAGCGGATACGGGCCATGTCCATGCGGCAGTATAACGGCCTCAGGCTCAGTACTTGCTGCAGGTTTGCCCACAGCACTGATTTTCAGCAAGGGCCTGCAGCAAATACTAACTCCGAGATACTTCTGCTATATGGACTCTGTCGATCAGAGTGTCTGTATGAACCAGGTTAGTCGAAACCAAAGGTTGCCAACTCTGACAAAGTTCTCCTATAAGGAATCTGTTGACCAGAGCGTCTTCGTGAACTAGGTTAGTCGAGACCAAAGGTTGCCAACTCTGACAAAGTTCTCCTATAAGGAATCTGTTGACCAGAGCGTCTTCGTGAACTAGGTTAGTCGAGACCAAAGGTTGCCAACTCTGACAAAGTTCTCCTATAAGGAATCTGTTGACCAGAGCGTCTTCGTGAACTAGGTTAGTCGAGACCAAAGGTTGCCAACTCTGACAAAGTTCTCCTATAAGGAATCTGTTGACCAGAGCGTCTTCGTGAACTAGGTTAGTCGAGACCAAAGGTTGCCAACTCTGACAAAGTTCTCCTATAAGGAATCTGCTGAACAGAGCGTCTTCGTGAACTAGGTTAGTCGAGACCAAAGGTTGCCATCTCTGACAAAGTTTAAAGAGAAAAACCTATTTAGAGGCTAAAAATTCCTTCCATGCCGCGACCTCCGGCTATCCGTGCCAGCGCTCTAACCAACTGAGCTAATGGGCGACTCACCGGCATCAGTGAAATTTCGAACCTCCTTACACTATTCTCTGTATTACGTACAGGCAGCGAAGTCCTTACAGGAGACAAAGTTCTCCTGTAAGGACTCTGTTGATTGTAAAAACAAAATGTTTACTTAACGTCTACGTAGTTAGTTTCACAATTAGTAGTTTGTGTAGAGAAGAAGGTAACAAAGAAACTCCACATTTATTATTTTCAACAAAAATTTAAAACAAAAAGTTGTTCATGTACATAACATCGAAAAGAAGCTCATTGGTAAATGAGCCGGGGCCCGAACACATAATCTATGTGAAGCGTCCTTTAAAAGCGTATTTAAAAGACGCAGTCCTAACCATATAATTTATTCGTACCACAAAACACGCCATGGATATTCGGTCATACAGAAAGAGAAAGAGACAGTTAAGCCAACTTAAAACACTAAAAAAAGGAAACATGAAGCTTGTGTTGCCATAAACAGTAATTACTGCCATACAAATAAAAAAAAGCTTCCAATTTCATGTCCACTCACCCCAATATGTGAACCCCATCGGCTCTTCGGCATATATGACAGCCCACTGCCACTTCAGCTTAATAATCATATAGTCTATCTCAGTAACCTTAGTTCTTTGGCGGATAATTTGTTGTTTGTTGGTAATTTAAATGTAGATAATTTATACATTTTCACTGCGTGATCGAATGGCTGTGTGGTGTCGGCCTAGAGAATAGCACGAACCCAAATTCTTCCCGCGGGTGTCGTAAAAGGCGACTAAGGGACACAAACCGGGGGGTGGGCAGCAGCGCCCCCTGCAGTGCAATTCCACCAAACTGCGATCCCCAACCCGCATGCCCAGCGTAGGGATTATGGGCATTACCCCCCAATGATGGCACAACCTTGCGCTGTGGCGCTCATTAGGGGAGGGCTATGTCCAGCAGTGGACTAATATAGCCTGCAGTAGAAGTAGATCGAATCATGAATGAAGGGATCCGCAGAAGAGCCCGAGTTTGCCCTGATACAGCTCGAAGAATTGCTCAGTTGAAGTGGCAGTAGGCGGGGCACATAGTTCGAAGAACTGATGACCGTTGGGGCGAAAAAGTTCCGACCTGGCGACCGCGGTCCGGACGACGCAGCGTGGGCAGGCCAGACTAGAGACCAGATGGTCTGACGACCTGGTTACGGTGGCAGGGATTCGCTGGATGGGGACGGCACAAGACCGTGAAGCTTGGAAAACCATGAGGGAGGCCTATGTCCTGCAGTGGGCGTCAAATGGCTGATGATGATGATTAATTTATACTTTGTTCTGTGCCTGCGATGATGAAGTAAAGGTGATTTGTCAGGATCGTGGCAAGTGGTAGTCCCTGGTCTCTGCCAGCCCTGTGGAATACAGGCATGAGTTTATGTTGTTGTTATGTTTATCTTTTGTGCCTGCAGGGTCTCCGCATAATTTTCGAAGACGGCTCCCGTATCGTGATGCGCCTGAGTGGAACTGGCAGCTCTGGAGCCACAGTCAGGTTCGTACGATGTCACGTGATGCAACTTATAAACATCACCGTGTGTTTTTAGACTACTGTCTGTTCACAAAAAAAGTAGGAGCCGCGTCAAAGCAGGCAAAACAAAGTATTACTTAAAGTAAGGCTTATCTTCGTCTTATGTTTTGCTTGACCAACCTGTTATATTATCTCATAGTTAAGCGTAAAACGGGTCTAATCGCGGTTATTTATTAGGTGAACGTAATTACTTTGAGAATTCAGGTAATTAAGCTAAACAATCACAAGTAGCGGCCAAAAGCTGACCTGCAACCATAAAAGTTTCCCACTTCTTATACCAAACTAGGTTTATGGTATAGAGCAATCCTACTCCTTTTTTAATGGCACCAAATAAACATTCTATCTATCTACTATATTCTTAATATAACATTCTGTGCCGGTACCAACCACAGATTACAGCCGGTACGAAGTTCGCCGAGACAGCTAGTAATAAAAAAAGACTCCATATGCGCAAACCTGACATTGGCAGAATCCTAGGGTTGCCATAAAAAAAATTGAATTATATTTTGAGTTATGTGCTCTAGTCTGCGGATCCTGGATTAAAAATACTCTCATATGCCTCACACAGGTTGTATATAGACTCGTACGAAAAAGACAACGTGCTCGGAGACGCCCAGAGTATGCTGCGGCCGCTCATCGAAGTGGCTCTGCAGCTGGCTCAGCTCAAGCAATACACCGGTCGCGACGCGCCCACCGTCATCACGTGAATGCTCTGCCAGTACCGCGACAGACCACGAAAGTAATGCTTCCAAAAACAACGACTTTATCGTGCTATTATAGTCCATTTGTTTAGGTACTTAAAAACATGTAAACATGTTTATATAGCATAACATTGCTTCTGGCCCCACACTAGGATATCCAGTGTCGTGGGAACCATAAACATCGACAGCACAAACATGTAAATATCCAGGACCTGGGGTTTTTTTTATCGCCAGTCGGAGTTCAATCTTGACACTTTACTAATTCATTGGGAAGTTTAGTGTTATTCCATGAAAATTTCATTAAAATATAGATAGTTTGATTTATGAAGTGTACCACGCTGTGTAATATGACAATAATATTATAAAGGCGAAAGTTGTGAGTATGTAAGTGTGTATTTTTGTTACTTCTTCACGTCTAAACTGCTGGAGCGATTTTAATAAAAAAACTGATATGGTTTTAGCTGACACCCTGGATTAACCGTTTTACTGCGAGAAAATATCTTATTCCCATGGGAAAATCGATAAACCGCGGGTAACACCGCGAGGCACAGCTAGTATTTCAATAAAAAGACTTATCAAGATTATTTACATTTATTTAATTACTTAAACAAATGGACTATAGTGTATTTTTATCACCCGACTGCGCCAGGAGAGTTATGTTATTCGAGTGTATGTATGTATATTACTTTGTTAAGCTGAGTTCACACCAAACTGACCGTCAGCCGCCGAAAGTGAGCGAGCGTCACGCAGTTCATGGTATTTCCATACATACACACTAATTCGTTCACATCTAACCGACAATATGTTATTTATTACGCCTTGCGTAGGCGCTGACATTTGGCGGCCGATAAATATAGCGCGTCACTACGTGCCGCGGACGCTGATTGGTTAGGTATTTTCACGACTATAGTCTGTTAGCTTTTAGAATATACCTCGGCTACTATCGGTTACAATTGGATATACTCGTGTAATAGAAATATCGGAACTAATATGATACTTAACTTACATAAGTTTTCAAAATAGTGAAGAAAAGTTTTATACAGAGCAGGAAGTAGTATTACACTCGTGTGCTTTCGGCGAAAACCGGGTAGCCGGGTTTAGAGCCCGAGGTATATTCTAAAAGCTAACAGACTGTACTTTTGGTTTGTACACGGTGTTACGCTCTGTAGCCTAAGGGCCGGTTTCTGAATTGATAATTTCACCAAGTAAATACTGAAGTAACGTTCTGTCACGTTACAAAATAATTATTACTTTATTGCGCAAAACAAATATTTGGTACCAATACGTACTTAATTCTAGGTAGCATCTTCTACCAGTCAACTTTTGGTTGGAGGAAAATTGTCCTTACTCAAATGGAAATTATAAAACATGTCATGATGCTACACTACACTTGATGCAAGACTTCACTTGGTCCTAGCCAATTCCAGGGTTTTAGATCGACTCCAGATGGATCCTATGTCTTTATTTGCCATGAACGCTTACACTGTTTGTTTTGATTTTGTTACTGGCACATACAATTCAGTAATGGCTAGCATATACTAACAACAACAGTAGTGAAACTCTAATTCAAAATAAAAATAAAGCGTATCAAACGCTTTTGTATTTTGATGTCGAACTCGAAAGTTTCTCTACTGTTATTAATAAAGATTTTTTCATATGGAGCAAGCTAGAACCAAGTTCGAGTGAGCGTGATAATGGCGGGACCACTGCTGGGATTTTAAAATTGTCTATCTCATTATTTAGTACCTTTTTGGTACTATTTGGTACCTACAGTAAAAAAATTGGTACCTCGTGTCTTTTACCTAAAATTTAACAAAATGTGTGGTCCTGCCATTAGCACATGGATAAGGGCGGGACCATATCCTTAACTCAAGTTTAACAAAATCAAACTGTTATAGGTTTTAGTACCTTTTTAGTACCTTCTAGATATCAAGTTTTTTTTTACTTTTACAAACAATATTAAGGCAGATATCGGCCACAAACTGTGGTCCCGCCATTTCTCGGTTGACATTTTTTTCATAGCGAACTAACGGCGGCCTTTTTTTAAATTTTTATTAATCCAATATTTAGTACCTATTTAGTACCTTCAAATAAGTTCTACTTTTAGTACAGTCAACCACTAAGCCTTCAAATCGAAGTTGCAAAGTCTCCAGTAACATAATATAATAGTGATATCCGCCAATGTACACGTAAATGCACGTCCTGATAATTCATGCCCAATTGGTGCAAATTGATGTTGCGTGCATTATCTCACATAAGTCCCAAATCGAGCCTAAATTTACCTGTAGTCTATCTTTCCGAACTAAAATGTAAGGTTTTATCATCATGCTCATCCAGGGCGTGCATTATTGCCTCCCAAAAATCCATAAAAATAGATGAAAAAAACAAAATTGCAATTACAAAGTTTTCCCACCTTTTCTATACAAACTAGTTTTCAATCTTTTGCACGTCTAATTATCGGATCGTCCATTAATAATAAAGAGAGGCAGAAAGAGTGCCGTTCCTCTGGGCGAGAAAATAAAATTGTATTCGCAAAATACACATTGCTATTTACTTGTGACGATTTACCATCACCCTCAATGACTTTTAGTAGCACATTCAAGAACTCGTCAATCTTTACGGCCGCCTCTCTAGGTTACTGGCGACTTTGCAACTTCACTGTGAAGGCTAAGTGGATGTTAACTGCACTATAAGTAGAACTTATTTGAAGGTACTAAATAGGTACTAAATATTGGATTAATAAAATTTTAAAAAAAGGCCGCCGTTTCTTCGCTATGAAAAAAATATTAACAAGAAAAATATTAAGTAAAACTAAAAGACCATGATATTTGGAAGGTACTAAAAAGGTACTAAAACCTATAACAGTTTTATTTTGATAAACTTGAGTGGTTTCGTATGGTCCCGCCATTTTCCATGTGAAAGATAATGTGCTAATGGCAGGACCACACATTTTGTTAAATTTTAGGCAAAAGACACGAGGTACCAATTTTTTTATTGTAGGTACCAAATAGTGCCAAAAAGGTACTAAATATTGGATTAATAAAAATTTAAAAAAAGGCCGCCGTTTGTTCGCTATGAAAAAAATATTAACCGTGATAATGGCGGGACCACAGTTTGTGGCCGATATCTGCTTTAATATTGTTTGTAAAACTAACAGACCATGATATTTGGAAGGTACCTGAAGGTATTTGGAGGGTACCTTAAGGTAAAGGTACTAAAACCTATAACAAGTTGATTTTGATAAACTTGAGTGGTTTCATATGGTCCCGCCAGTGGCGTAACTAAGGTGTGGCAGGTAGGGCAGGTGCCCTGGGCGCTATTCAAAGGGAGGCGCGCAATTCGCAAATTATTATTAAAAAAAAAATAGTAACCAACTAAGTTACATATAATATGAGATCTTTGTAAGTAGACTATATAGACTGTATCTATAGATTAAAGGTCAGTCATTATCCCTGCCTGTGCCTACGAGTCGAATTGGCATTTTTATCTATAGACAAATTTTCGATTAAAACAGAATATATAAATATAAATGTTTTGTAAGCTTTATGGCTGTTTTATTTAGTGTATCTGTTTATTTTACATTTTGTTAACTTACGAAGGGGCGCAACTTTGATGCCTTGCCCTGTATCCGATCGGTACGCCACTGTCCCGCCATTATCCATGTGCTAATGGCAGGACCACACATTTTGTTAAATTTTAGGTAAAAGACACGAGGTACCAATTTTTTTATTGTAGGTACCAAAAAGTACCAAAAAGGTACTAAATAATGAGATAGACAATTTTAAAATCCCAACTGTGGTCCCATTATAACGCTCACAAGTTCGACCTGTAACAAGTCCCTAAGGCAAATACTCCAATTTTATTCTCTTAGACAGGGTCGTCCGCATTGCTTTCGTCGTTTACCTGTACTTATATGTGTGGTTAGATACCAAAGGTTTAGGGAAAATAGTAACAAACTCCGGGATTTTTATTGACCGGCAAGAATGCAATATGAACTGGGATTAATCCATGGAAGTACTCCCGTATTGGCAGGCTTTAAAACATCTACAGGTACCTCTGAAATATGCAATTCCTGAAACGTCCTAATTAATTTGTCATGTACAACACAAAAGTTGTTGTTTCACGATTTTTTAAATTTAAAACTACTGAGACTGCCACAGGTATTTAGAAAAATATTAGTCTGAGAGCAGAATAATTTTTAACTTGTTTGGAATTGCCCATTTTGGTAATAACCTCGTATATTTAATTTAACATAACATGCAAGTAATTATAAAAAACAAGGATTACAACTGCCATATCACAGTGAGAAACAAAATGTAATATAATAAGTAAACTATTGTTATACTGTAGACTTTCAAAGTCGGGAGTGTTATTGTGTATTTGTGTTATTGTTAACGTTGAAAATAAGTAAAACCATGTTTATGTTTTTGTTTTTATTTCTATTTCTTAATCATGTATGATAAATCAATAAACAAAATATTGTTTACGTCGTTTTGTTATTTCTACGGTCTATGCTAATTCTATGACTAGAATAACAAATTCCACGTCAGAACAGTTTCCAAAAGCATTTTCTTTGGCACTTAAAATAAATTCTTAAATTAATTAAATATCTAGGAGTGGGTTCTCTTTATTGATTATAATCAGGGTCTAGATTCAACTAATGCATCGTGGTACAATGACAATTGCATGAACATAGCGATTTAATTTTGTTGCCGTTTCAAAACTACGCGCGCACATGCACATACATCCTTCTAGACATCAATGGTATGAAACACTCTGCGAAACCCGACCATGTATATACTATAATGCACTAACGGAATAGGGGCCCCGGGAGCCGATTCTCGCCCATGCGAATTGAAAACGAAAACGCGAAATATTCGACATACTTTTATCGAATTAAACAAGATAACTCGACAGAGTTATTAGACATTTATTTTCTCATTCGATTTCAATATAGCATGGCGTTCAGAATACAGATTTCGGCTGTCGCTCGACTTTTTATGTAGGATTCGAGTCATAAGCATTAGAGCCGTGTACGAATTATTTACTAATGAATTGAGGATTGGCTCCCAGATCTAAAACATTCTAATGTGCGCATCTAATTGTAGTGCGTTTTTAATACAGTAAGTGGTAGCGGATTGGCGACAGATTGCTGGTAGCGGCTGGATGGAAATAGCCGATACAAGTGGCGTGTCTTGGGAGGGACCTATGTCCAGCAGTGGACGAGCAGGTGTTGATAGATTGATTCAAGTAAATTCTACATCTTAGCCTGTCGTTGGCTAGTCATGGTGGTGGAAGGATTTGCCAATCATTGCTTCACGGTTTGCTTGGGAGCGGTTTCTAGGAGCTTCCGCGCTCCAAACGTCACTCTTTGATGAAGAACTGCATGACCAAGTTGACGACGCCCGCGGCGATGACAGCGCAGTAGAGCAAGCCGTTCCAGAAGCGCAGCTTGCCGCGGAGCTGCAGCGAGCGAAGCTGCAGCAGAGATGGCAGCGCGAAGATGTGCACCAGACCGCTCACTGCACCCGTGTATCTGTGGTGGGAGTATAATATGTAGGTATATAATTACATCGTTTCGTTATCAACCCTTGTATCCACACTGCTGGAGCACGGGTCTCTTCCTGCATCGCAGGAAGGTTAGGCCATACTCCACCACGGGCGCCAAGTCCGGGTTGGTGGAGGATTGTAAGACAGTGGCGGGCCTTACTATCAGAAGTTATCAAGCCGCCCATAAGGCCTCTGACATGGCTTAACGACTGTCATCATATGACAGCCGGCACCAACGGCTTAACGGTTTTTATAATAAATTAAAAGAAAATAACGTTTTATATATTCTATTTTTAATGCACTAACCCGTGCTAAGAACAATTATAGGTATAAACCTATATAGAGGCTAAAAATTCCACCCATGCCGGGACTCGAACCCGCGACCTCTGCTTAACCCTGCCAGCGCTCTCCCAATTGAGCAGTTGCATGGGTCGAATATTTAGCCTCTAAATACGTTTTCACTTTAATGTTACATTATACTTTGACATTCAGCAAACAGAATGTATTTTTTTTACTATGAAACAAATTGAATTGAATTGATGATT
The DNA here is from genome assembly GCA_934045075.1 of Yponomeuta sedellus. Classification (NCBI taxonomy): domain Eukaryota; kingdom Metazoa; phylum Arthropoda; class Insecta; order Lepidoptera; family Yponomeutidae; genus Yponomeuta; species Yponomeuta sedellus. The sequence continues at coordinate 19,645,488 of OW203738.1, forward strand.
ACTATTAGCCGGTGTTAAAGTACAAGGTGTTACCGTATGATAACGCCGATGTTCGGGCAGAAGCAAGCGAAGAGCACGCAGATGAGCACGATGGCCACGTTGACGGCGGCGGTCAGCGCGCCGCGCTGCTTCAACTCCGCGCGGCACGGTAGCAGCAGCACTACCTCGCAGCGCAGCATAAAGGCGATCAGAGGGAACACCGTCACCACCTGCAGGATAGTTAAACACCGTCACCACCTGCATTTTAATTAAACATCGTCACCACCTGCAGGGTAGTTAAACACCGTCACCACCTGCATGTTAATTAAACAGCGTCACCACCTGCAGGGTAGTTAAACACCGTCACCACCTGCAGGGTAGTTAAGCACCGTCACCACCTGCAGGGTAGTTAAATACCGTCACCACCTGCAGGGTAGTTAAACACCGTCACCACCTGCAGGTTAGTCAAACACCGTCACCACCTGCAGGGTAGTTAAACACCGTCACCACCTGCAGGATAGTTAAACACCGTCACCACCTGCATGTTAATTACCACCACCTGCAGGGTAGTTAAACACCGTCACCACCTGCAGGGTAGTTAAACACCGTCACCACCTGCAGGATAGTTAAACACCGTCACCACCTGCAGGATAGTTAAACACCGTCACCACCTGCATGTTAATTAAACACCGTCACCACCTGCAGGTTAGTTAAACACCGTCACCACCTGCAGGGTAGTTAAACACCGTCACCACCTGCAGGGTAGTTAAACACCGTCACCACCTGCAGGGTAGTTAAACATCGTCACCACCTGCAGGGTAGTTAAACACCGTCACCACCTGCAGGTTAGTCAAACACCGTCACCACCTGCAGGGTAGTTAAACACCGTCACCACCTGCAGGATAGTTAAACACCGTCACCACCTGCATGTTAATTACCACCACCTGCAGGGTAGTTAAACACCGTCACCACCTGCAGGGTAGTTAAACACCGTCACCACCTGCAGGATAGTTAAACACCGTCACCACCTGCATGTTAATTAAACATCGTCACCACCTGCAGGGTAGTTAAACACCGTCACCACCTGCAGGGTAGTTAAACATCGTCACCACCTGCAGGGTAGTTAAACACCGTCACCACCTGCAGGTTAGTCAAACACCGTCACCACCTGCAGGATAGTTAAACAACGTCACCACCTGCAGGATAGTTAAACACCGTCACCACCTGCATGTTAATTAAACACCGTCACCACCTGCAGGATACTTAAACACCGTCACCACCTGCAGGGTAGTTAAACACCGTCACCACCTGCAGGGTAGTTAAACACTGTCACCACCTGCAGGGTAGTTAAGCACCGTCACCACCTGCAGGGTAGTTAAACACCGTCACCAGCTGCAGGGTAGTTAAGCACCGTCACCACCTGCAGGGTAGTTAAACACCGTCACCACCTGCAGGGTAGTTAAACACCCTCACCACCTGCAGGGTATTTAAACACTGTCACCACTTGCAGGGTAGTTAAACACCGTCACCACCTGCAGGGTAGTAAAACACCGTCACCACCTGCAGGATATTTAGTTAGACTGCCGATTTCCGCACTTAGCATCATAGCGTTGTTTATCCAGTTTATAAAAGAATTTAATTCATATTACTTGCTTGTTTACCATACAACATGCATTTGTCGACTGCCATCTATCGACGGCAGCCGGCACCAACTGCTTAACGTGTCTTGCGAAGCACGGAACCGCTCGGAAAAATGCCACTAGCATCAGTCATAGGCGGTTTACCCATCCATGCACTGAACGCGCCCTTTGTGATCGTTTGAGATCACTCAGGCAGCTGGGGCTACGAGCGATTCTGTTAATTTATAGTGTTCATTTCTCTTTTTATGTCGATAAAATGCTCGCTATCTATCTAAGTGATCTAAATAATGCTACTTATCCTACTTAATATTATTTAAAACGTGAAAGTTTGTGAAAATGTTAGAATTAGACAATTCATCTAAACGGGCCCTATTATGCTCACGAAATCCCGAGCGATTGTAATCGTTTATTGCCAAACAGACGATTGGAATCTGGAGCTGCCAGGAGCCGGAAAATCGCGACTTTTTCTCTTTAATTCCACGCGGGCGAAAGTGCTGTGATTGAGCCATAATATAGCTTATTTGAAAATATAGAACAACTCACTTGAAACAGCAACAACAGTCTTGCAACCACAGTCATGACGTCGTGCATCTCGAAGTTGTTTAGCATGTTCTGAAACGGAAAATGGTACTGTCTGGAATTTGGAATTTGACTGGAATTTCTGGATAACATTTTAGATAATTGAGGGTAGACCACCTACTTACAATATGTAAAATCACTACAATAACTGACTGAACTCGCCACTTTAAGCCGGCTTCTTACTATGGGATGTAATATAAATCATCTTATATCTTATATACATCTTGAGATACAATAATTTATCGCTCGTCATACATTTAGTTGTATAGCTATAGTAGGTATAATTATAGCACATTGTGAACCGGTGTCGTACAAAATGTATGACGAGCGATAACTTATTATATCTCAAGATGTAAATGAAAAGCCAGCTTCAGCGGCCTTATTGCTAAAAGCAATTTTTTCCAGACAACCTGACGACGGAAAGTTGCTGAAGGAAATAAGAGACGGGTAGTCGGTGCAAATATGAATATATTAATACACTACTCATATAAATAACAATATACCTACATACATAAACAATTACATATATAGTTAATGTAATTAAGTTTTACGTGCACGATTATACTGAAATGAAATGAAAAGGTTCAAAGTAGCGCAGAAGCTGCGGCTTAATGAACGTTACAATTCAAAGTAGGTGTCCATTTCAAAAGCTAGATCATTTTGGAGAAAAAATGGACAAAAAAACTCCACACTTAGTCTTTTCAAGGTCCTTAATTAATAGTGCTTAAGTACATAATTGTCTAAAACATAGAACTCATGCATTGTACTGGCTTTAATTCCAGACATCATTGTCATTTAAATAATCCTTTATGCTATAGTAGCCCTTTTGGCACAAAGTGTACTTTACACATTTTTTGAACCGCGTTTCAGGCAAGCTTAATATATCTTCAGGGATTTCATTATAGAAGCGTATACAATGCCCTATGAAGGATGTATTACCCTTTACCAGCCTAAATAGTGGGAACGAGACTATTAAAGTATAAAGAAAAGTATAATTAAGAAAAACTTACGTGGTTTAAATACAATGAAGAAGAATAGTAATGCACATATTCAATAGCACAGAACATTAAAAAGTATTTTAAAAACCAATTTAGAGGCTAAAAATTTCACCCATGCCGGGATGCCGGGAAAAATTTTTAGCCTCTAAATAGGTTTTTAAATTTGTTCCTTAGCACGGGTTAGTGCATTAAAAATAAAAATAGTGTAACCAATTTAGAGGCTAAACATTCCACCCATGCCGGGATTCGAACCCGCGACCTTTGGTTTTTCTGTCTGTGTTTAATTAGGTTTTTAAAATTGTCCTTAGCACGGGTTAGTGTATTAAAAATTAAAATAGTATAATTAAAAAGTATGTTTAAAAGGAGATATCGGTCGACGTAGTTATACGAGTACATTGAGGATACCAGTGTGTAGGTACGAATATAAAAGACTACGCAACTTACGTCTTCAATACACGACTTCATCAGTGGGAAGCAGATGTAGAACACGGCGCCGACCAGGCTGTATGTGAGCGTCACTAGGATGAACGCTATCGTCAGGTCTCGACCCTGGAAGAAAAGACTTAGTTGAATAAACAACACCCAGGTATGACAGGTACTTGGCTAACGGTCCCGGTTCCAAAGTAGGATACCCGACAGCAGGCAAGGACATCACAGACGTGATAATATCCACACAACCCCACAAACGCCAAACGAATCGAACCTACGACATTCGGCACGGCAATCAGACGTTTTACCGCTATACCGCCCAGGCAGTCGAAAAATACACACATAAATAACAATAATACATAGAATAATTTTAAAAACCTATTTAGAGGCTAAAAATTCCACCCATGCCGGGATTCGAACCCGCGACCTCTGGCTATCCGTGCCAGCGCTCTTCCCAACAGAGCTAATGGGCGACTCACCGGCATCAGTGAAATATCGAACCTCTTTACACTATTCTCTGTATTACGTACAGGCAGCGACATCTGGCTTAAGCAAATTGCATCACTTACAGCCCCGACTACCTACTTTGCAGTTAGGTTTTACATCGGAACGATATCACTGTACCCACATGATTATACTATTTTTATTTTTAATGCACTAACCCGTGCTAAGGACAAATTTAAAAACCTATTTAGAGGCTAAAAATTCCACCCATGCCGGGATTCGAACCCGCGACCTCTGGCTGTCCGTGCCACCGCTCTTCCCAACAGAGCTAATGGGCGACTCACCGGCATCAGTGAAATATCGAACCTCTTTACACTATTCTCTGTATTACGTACAGGCAGCGACATCTGGCTACCTATTTAGAGGCTAAAAAATTAATAAGTGGAATTTTTAGCCGTAAAAATAGATTTTTAAAATTGTCCTTGGCACGGGTTAGTGCATTAAAAATAAAAATAGTATAATCATGTGGGCACAGCGATATCATTCCGATGTAGAAAACTAACTGCAAAGTGGGTACTCGGGGCTGTAAGTGATGCGATCTACTTCGGCCAGATGTCGCTGCCTGTACGTAATACAGAGAATAGTGTAAAGAGGTTCGAAATTTCACTGATGCCGGTGAGTCGCCTATAAGCTCAGTTAGAAAGAGCGCTGGCACGGATAGCCAGAGGTCGCGGGTTCGAATGCCGGCATGGGTGGAATTTTTAGCCTCTAAATAGGTTTTTAAAATTGTCCTTAGCACGGGTTAGTGTATTAAAAATAAAAATTGTATAAACATAGAATAATACACTCATAAACTGACGCCTCTGTAATATACGGCTCATCGCCAGAGCCCGGACAAATAATCGCGTTAGTTAAATTTAAATATATATTTTATTTATTGACATTTGTATCGCAGAGTTTTAAATTTTATAAATTATTCAATGAATTACTTGGCAGTTTGATAAAAATTCAAAATGTATATTTTTTGGGGAATTTTTGTCTCTCGTAGCTCATGATTCTGATGCTGATGTTGTGAATATAAGAGGACACAGCATCCTCGCGCGCGTGGATACCCAGTAGGCCGGGGGATATGTTGACGCCCCATATGGCGCCCTTCACTACCACTCGCACTAGCATCGAGACGCAGTTAGAACCTGCGAAGTGGATACGCAAAACTACGTAAATAGATTGCAAACGTCGTCCATCGTATCCTTGACTTGGGATAAAATTACTTGCCATAAGATTCCTGAAAATCTATATTTTTTTGTTCACTTGTAAGACACCCACGTTCTTATCCTGCCGCTCGTTGTTGCTCATGATGCTGATGATGATTTTGTGGATGTAAGAGGACACAGCATCCTCGCACGCGTGAATACCCACATAGCGCCCTTCACTACCACTAGCACTAACATAGAGGCGTATTTAGAATCCGCGAAGTGGAGACACGAAACTACGTAAAGGAGAATGCCGATTTTGAGGTTACATGTCAAAATCAACTTTTTATCCCCAGCTTTAAATAACATCTCACCATTACATAATTTACTAGGCCATTTAAGACCACTAAAATCCTAATATTACTTTTTTGATACGCGTAATATTTATGTGGTTCTGAAAACACATGGATTTCTGGCATTGTCCTTTAGTACGTACGTATTTGGTTTATTTCTATTGTGCTCATATTGTGTATATGTCTGGTTTTTTTCTTTCTGTGATGTGTCTAGTTGGTATAACGTCTTTCTTTCTTAAATAGATTGCGAAATACCCCATCGTATGCTTGACAAGTACAAGACAATTACTAGCCAAAGATAGTGCTTAATACCATGGTATTGAATAGAACAACATCAAAAAAAGACTAAGTTTGGAGTTTTTATGTCCATTTATTCTCCTAAATGATCTAGATTTTGAAATGGACACCTAGCTTGAATTGTAACGTTCATTAAGCCGCAGTTTCTGTGCTACTTTGAATAAAACCTTTTCATTTCATTTCAGATAAATTATGAGATTCCTGAAAATATACACTGTTTGGTCATTGGTAAGGCACTCACGTTCTTGTCCTGCCGCTCGTAGTTGCACATGATGCTGATGATGATGTTGTGGATTTAAGAGGACACAGCATCCTCGCGCGCGTGGATAACCAGCAGGCCGGGGGATATATTGACGATGATGTTGTGTATGTAATAGAACAGCGCCAGCATATCAAATTCCGCTGAGCGCCGCGGCGTCCCCGCGCGCTTGGAACCCTGCAGCTAGTGGGATATATTGACGCCCCACATAGCGCCCTTCACTACCACTAGCACTAACATAGAGGCGTAGTTAGAATTCGCGAAGTGGAGACACGAAACTACGTAAATTTCGTACGTACGTATTTGGTTTTTTACTATTTTGCTCATATTGTGTAGCTAAATGTTTGGTTTTTTGTTTTATGATGTACAAGACACATGGTTTAATAAATGTCTTTCTTTCTTAAATGGATTGCAAATAGATTGCGAAATACCCCATCGTATGCTTGACAAGTATCTACAAGACAATTACTAGCCAAAGATAAATTATAGGATTCCTGAAAATCTACCCTTTTTTTAAAATATTCATGAACATATTACACAGATCTCGTTAGCCCTAAACTAAGTACAATTGAATGACTTGTGTTATAGGTGCTAACTCGACGATAGATTTAATACAATAAATACATAGATAACATCCAAGACCCGAGACAAACTAGTAAAGTTCGTTTCCCAGTTTGACCCGGCCGGGGATCGAACCCGAGGCCTTCAGTTTTACAGTCAGCGTACAAAACCGCTGCGCCACCGAGGCCGTCGAGGCGTTAAGTATTTAGGTACTTAGCGAAATTCTCAACTCAGAACAGGAGACCTTCGGTTTTGCAGTCAACTTTTTGGTCATTGGTAAGGCACTCACGTTCTTGTCCTGCCGCTCGTTGTAGCTCATGATGCTGATGATGATGTTGTTGATATAAATGGACAGCGCCAGCGTATCAATTCCGCTGAGCGCCGGGGCGTCCCCGCGCGCGTGGAACCCTTCAGCTAGTGGGATATATTGACGCCACACATAGCGCCCTTCTCAACCACTAACTTAGAGGCGTAGTTAGAATCCGCGAAGTGGAGACACGAAACTACGAAATTTCGTACGTACGTATTTGGTTTATTTCTATTGTACTCATATTGTGTAGCTATAGGTCTGGTTTTTTGTTTCTGTGATGTTTTTGTTTTGTTGGTATAATAAATGTCTTTCTTTCTTAAATATCTTTCTACTTTGTTTTGTGGTGTCTCATACATAACTGTTGCTGTAATAAATGTGTTTTTCTTTCTTTCTAAATAGATTGCAAATAGATTGCGAAATACCCCATCGTATGCTTGACAAATACAAGACAATTACCCAAAGATAAATTATACGATTCCTGAAAATCTACACTTATTGGTCATTGTTGGAATCTAAACCAACATTGAGATTTAATTTTTATTGTGGCAACACTATGTTTTTCTCTGCCTTCTTGTCTTCGACGATATTACAAGTGCACACGCATATTTTGAGTTTTATTTTTATAAATAATTTCATACAGGAAAACAGACCCTAAAGCCAGTGATTTCTTCATGGTCCTTCGGCGGTCAGTCTGTGCTATTAAAATCAAGTGCGTCAATAGTGCATCGGAGTCAAGCTGCAAAAATTCATCGGGCGGTGAGGTTTACAAAAGCTTATAGCTGATCAAGGTTGCGACGCCATTACGCAGTCCAACCAACATCGCAGCGCCGGCGTCGGTCAAGCTGCCAACATCAGCCCGCAAACTACGTGCTAAAAGACATTTGATGTCTCCTTCACACGTCAAAACATCTCTCTCAACTTTGCCTTGCTTCTTTCTAACTTGATCGGATCTTGTTCGGTGTGCAATTTTTTATCTGCAAGTGTGACGCTTATCACAGGCCGTAAATGTTCTGTGGCGCTTACTCTTAAGTGGAACTTGGTCGAATTATTCTGTGAGTGGAACGCGCTTTCGTTCGACGGTTAAGTTGGCAACGGATGATATCGCACCGCACTTCATCGGATCATACGCATCGGACTTGCTCTATGGTACTTTTTAACAACGCAAACTTGCTTCACTAACTTATCTTTCTGCGAATGCGGCCATTTTGGTGTTTGCTTACATTTCGAAAAAATTCGTTGTTTCGTTTTATTTTTTAAGTTTATGCTGTATAACCCAGTGTTGTTTTCTTACTCATTGTAACGAACGAAGCATTTTAGCAATAAGATATTGCTAAACAACGGCATTACTCGTAAGTACTACATGACTAAATGTAAGCTGGACTAGAGCACGTGAGGCATTTATAGTTTCGTCGCAAATTTGTAAATTTAAGTGTTATTTTATTACCATTAGCTATGCAGAACGAAGAAGAAAACATGAAAGGCGATTTGAGCGACAAAAAGATGATCGCGCGACGCGGCGCGCTAAAAGGGATTTTGACCCGAATAAAAGGCAAAATAGGCTTGGGGCTCGAGAACGAGTCAATCCATATGCTAAAGCTACTCGAGGAAAAGGCAATCAGTTCTTTTGGTGAGTACGAGAATCTGACATTAGAGATAGGTGATGGTGAAGATCCGGGTGCCACGGAGTCGTGTTTCTATGAGTGCGTGGCCGCCATACGAACCCAGATCAGTCTGAAATCAGATACAACGAAGGCCGAACCGATTTCTAATGCGAACTCTCTTTCAGTGTCTAGATTAAAGTTGCCAGATATTCAATTAAAACCTTTTGATGGCAAATATACGGAATACAAACCGTTTATTGAAATGTTCAATGCGTTAATACACAACGACAAGGGAATTGACGACATTCAAAAGTTCTTTTACTTGAGGAGCTTTCTCAAAGGTGAAGCCTATGATTTAATAAAAAATCTCCCAGTGATAGGGTCAAGCTACGACGAAGCGTTGCAAATTTTAAATAAGCGTTATGACAATAAGCACAAAATAGTCCATGAGCATATCTCTGGCCTATTCGACTTGCCATGTATGAATAAATCTAACGCTACAGCACTTCGCTCCTTGATTTCTATCACCAAACAGCACTTAGCTGCGTTGAAGAACTTAGGAGAACCAATAGATAATTGGGACAGCATACTAGTTTGCCTGCTTGTTAGGAAGCTAGATCCTGTGACAGGTAGGGCATATCACTTAGAACGTGACAATTCTGTCCAACCAACTTTTAATGAATTTATTAAATTCCTAGAAGACCGGGCTCTCGCTTTGGAGAGTAGTGAGAGCAAAGAGGTCTCCGGCTATTCTGTCAGCAAACCAGCAGCTGCGTCCAAGGTGGCGAACGTTGTGGTAAAGGAGCTGAAATGTCTCTTCTGCAGTAAGTCCGATCATAAATTATTTGCATGCCCCAAGTTCGTGCTGGCCTCCATCAAGGAGCGCCTAGCCTTTGTCAAAGACAAAGACTTGTGCAACACATGCCTAAATTCTCATCGAGGTCGATGCAAGTTTCACTTTAAGTGTCAACATTGCAAACAAGGACACAATACTCTTTTGCATGTAGAATGTGATCAAGACACATCAAATGAGGCGAAACATAACAAAAAATCTTCAAATGTGTCATTAAACAATGTCAATGTAAAAAATCAAGTGTTATTACCAACTGCAAAAGTAAAACTCACTACCAAAAATGGTAAAGAGATTATAGTCAAAGCACTTTTGGACTCTGGCAGCCAGACATCTTTAATTACTGAAAAAGTGGCCAAAGAAGTAGGTAGAAAGTTAACACCCAATTCAACTGATATTTTAGGCATTGCAAATACAGAAAAATCTGTCAAATTTTCAACTCAATTGGACATATTTTCATGTGCTTACCCATATAAAGTAAACGCAAATCTCCTGGTAGTAGATCACATTACTACAAATTTGCCACAAACTGCCATTGATATGTCCAGTATTCAAATACCCAAAAACATTAAACTAGCCGATGACACATTTCACTCCACAAGCGAGATAGGTATTTTACTAGCTGCTGATATCTTTTTCCAGGCGCTGCTTCCCCAGCCTGAGCTCCAACACCGTGATGCTGCACAACCAAGCCTGGTCCACACCCAGTTTGGTTACATACTAGGAGGTAGCGTCCCAAGCTCACTTCAAAAGGATTCTGCTGTTGCTCTTTTCTGTCAAGAATGTCAGACAGACATTAAACAAACGATTAGTAACTTTTGGCAAACAGAAAAGGTCCCAGAAATATATCCGGAACACACGTCTGAGCAGCAATATTGTGAAAAGTTTTTTGCGGATACCGTAGAACTGAATGAAGACAAATTCACGGTTTCCTTGCCTTTAAAAATACCTATCTATGACGTGAATAATACGTTAGGAGATTCATTCGGTCTAGCATTAAAAAGATTTATTAATCTCGAAAAAAGGTTGCAGAAAGATCATCAATTATATGATGACTATAAAGATTTTATTCACGAATATGTCGAATTGGGCCATGGCTCTTACAAGGACATTTCCTCATATGATCTTTCTACAGATCCAGTATACTTTTTGCCTCATCATGCTGTTATCAGGCAAGATGCAATTACAACAAAATTGAGAACAGTATTTGATGGCTCAATGAGAACAAGCAACAAAATATCATTAAATGATTTAATGTACAATGGGCCAATAGTTCAACAGGAGCTGTTCGATATTTTGCTGTCCTTTAGGCTGCACAAATATTTTTTTGCTTGCGACATCAGACGTATGTTTCGAAATATATTTATTCAAAAAGAACAACGCTCATTACAAAACATACTCTGGCGAGACAGTATGGACGAGCCGATACAATGTATCCAATTAAATACAGTCACCTATGGCTTAAAAAGTTCGTCGTATTTAGCTACACGATGCCTTATGGAGCTAGCTACAAGATATGAAAATGAATATCCTCTAGCAAGGTCTGTGTTGTTAGACTCTACATATATAGACGATGCTCTCCATACAGACAGTAACTTAGCGAACATAATTGACACAAAAAATCAATTAATTGAATTACTTAAGAAAGGTAGTTTTCAACTACATAAATGGTCTGCCAATCACGAGTCAATCTTGGCCGACATCCCTGAGCAGCAGCAGAATTTTGGAGAAGTGGAGCTAAAAAAGGATATCAAAACATTAGGTATAAAATTTGATATCGACTCAGATTCATTCAAACTCTCATGTCCTGTTTCCGAACAAGTTCCCAAAACTAAGAGACAAATTTTAAGCTTCATTAGCCAATTCTATGACCCATTGGGCATTGCTGGACCGATCTTTGTTCAGGCCAAGACCATTATGCAAAAATTGTGGCAATCAAATGTTGATTGGGATTCTGTTCCCACACCTATTATACAAAAAGAATGGCTCCAATTCTATACGGAGTTACAAGAAATGAAGCCAATAACAATAAAGAGAAATGTTTCTGTAGAGAATTGTCAATCAGCTCAAATTGTTGGATTTGGAGATGCGTCAATTTTGGCCTACGGCGCGGCCATATATCTAAGAGTCACTGATAAGCAAGGAAATGTAAAAATGTCACTTCTGTGTTCTAAGTCAAGGATAGCGCCCAAAGACAATAAATTGTCGGTTCCTAGACTGGAATTAAATGCTGGTTTACTTTTGGCAAAATTAAGCATGAGAGTGTACAATACTTTAATAAAAAAGTTGCCAATACAAAGCGTACATCTTTTCAGTGATTCTCAAGTGGTATTGGCCTGGCAAAGAACGAATCCAGCAAAGCTTAATACCTATGTTGCAAATAGGGTCAAATTAATAAATGAATATACAAAGTCATTTCAATGGTCTTACATAAAAACAGATCAAAACCCAGCTGATTGTTTAAGTAGAGGGCTTAACCCAAGTGACCTACAGGGTAACCAACTGTGGTGGTGTGGACCTCCACGCCTCTCAGATCCCGATTATGATTTTAACGATACTTCAGTTGAAGTACCCAATGACTTACCTGAAATTAAGGGTCCCAAGCACGGCGAGATGGTGTGTGCAGCATCACAAAGCAAACCGGTATCATTTTGTAGCGATTTATTACAAAAATACTCTAACATAAATAAAGCGACAAATGTGCTTGCTTATATAATAAGATTTTGTAAGAATGCAAGGCCAGGTTCTAGCAAGATTAAACACAATTTTGTCACTTACACAGAGTCTAACCAGGCATTGCAATTGTTCATTAAAGATGAACAATCAAAATTCTTTGAAAGGGATCTGGCTTCCTTACAGGCAGGTAGAAAGATATCGCCTTATTTACAGTCAAAAAATCCTTTTGTAGATGCAAATGGCATATTAAGAGTAGGCGGCAGGTTGCAGCACTCTTCTTTACCCTATAGCCAGAAACATCAGATAATTTTACCTAAGGACTCAAAATTGACTAACTTAATTATTGAAAATGAACATTTAAAATTATTACATGCTGGTCAAAAAGAAGTGTTGAGTAGCCTTCATCAACGCTATTGGATAGCTAATGGTCTACGAACTGTTAAGAGGTTTGTGAATAAGTGCCTCACGTGTTTTAGATTAAAAGGTATTACAGCGAAACAGCTGATGGGGTCGCTACCCGCTGATAGGGTCAATGCTGATCGCCCTTTTCAAAAGGTTGGAGTGGACTTCGCTGGACCAATTATGATCAAGCAATCAAGAGTAAGAAGTGTCCTCACAACAAAGGGATACATCGCTGTATATGTGTGTTTTGTCACCAAGGCAATACACTTGGAATTGGTGTCAGATTTGACAACCGACACTTTCTTAGCTAGTTTCAAACGCTTCATTGCAAGACGTAATGTTCCAACGGAAGTCTACTGCGACAACGCAGCTACCTTTAAGGCTGCAAGCAGCCAGTTGTCTGAGCTCTATAAGCTAAATAATTCTAAACTTCATAAAGTACAAGTACAACATGTAACTTCAAAATTAGGAATAACCTTTCATTTTATTCCTAGCTATTCTCCAGTATTTGGTGGACTATGGGAATCGGCTGTAAAAAGTGTTAAATATCACTTGAAAAGAGTGCTAGGCTCACATATATTAACATATGAAGAATTGTACACTGTCTTAGTGCAAATAGAAAGTATCTTAAACTCAAGACCGATAACCCCATTGTCATCAGATATAGAAGACCTTTCCTTTCTAACACCTGGTCACTTCTTGACTGGCGCGCCCCTGACTTGCTATCCTGAGCAGGATATCACTAATTTACCTGATAACAGACTTAAATTTTGGCGCAAATGTATTGCATTAAAACAACATTTCTGGAGATATTGGTCAAAACAATATTTGAATGTATTACAAAATCGTCCTAAATGGAAGGACACTTTGCCGAATGTACAAGAAGGAGCTCTTGTCATCTTACGTGAAATGGATACTCCACCAATGACCTGGCCAATGGCTAGAGTGACAAAAACCTTTCCTGGACATGACGGTAAAGTTAGAGCATTAGAAGTAAAAAAGGCTAACGGTAAAGTGCATAAAACTTCTATTACTAAAGTATGTTTACTACCTATAGACTAAGAATAACTTAACTAATGTTAACATAAAATAATAAAATGTATACTATACTTACCTTTAATGTGACACCTCAATACTTACCTGTCATACTTACAAATAATTTGTATAAGTTAATTTGAAGATAGGTAAACACTAGAATATAACTCGCAATGTAAAAAACTCATACAGTTTATTATGTGTATTAGTAGGTATATTACAAATTGTGTCATATTAGAACGTAACACAATTACTTATTTAAGGATTAATGATGATCTCTAGCACGAAGTGCATTTATGTTATTTTTTTTTACTACTGAAGAATAGTAGTCAAGCCTTAATTAACCATTTGTTATACATAGCTCTTATTAAGTTTTTAATAAGATAGTGATAAATTCAAAAATTACCTTAAAAGATTACAGTCCACTTTCCTAGCTATCTAAAGCTATGTAACACAAGTTTAATGTAACACATCATGCTTACATTGTTTTATTTTAATCTTGTAGACAATTTGTTAGAAGATTATGCTAGTTATGTCCTTATTAATTATCTTTGTTTCCTGTGTTTGGAATATGTTGGAATCTAAACCAACATTGAGATTTAATTTTTATTGTGGCAACACTATGTTTTTCTCTGCCTTCTTGTCTTCGACGATATTACAAGTGCACACGCATATTTTGAGTTTTATTTTTATAAATAATTTCATACAGGAAAACAGACCCTAAAGCCAGTGATTTCTTCAGTCATTGGTAAGACACTCACGTTCTTGTCCTGCCGCTCGTTGTTGCTCATGATGCTGATGATGATGTTGTGGATGTAGAAGGACAGCGCCAGCATCCCGCTGAGCGCGGCGGCGTCCCCGCGCGCGTGGCGCCCCAGCAGCGCCGGAGACACGTTCACGCCCCACAAGGCGCCCTTCACCACCACGAACACTACCAGGTACACCACCGACAGCGTGCCTGGGACCAATGCAGGATAAGTCAACACTACCAGGTATACCACCGACAGCGTGCCTGGGACCAATGCAGGATAAGTCAACACTACCAGGTATACCACCGACAGCGTGCCTGGGACCAATGGAGGATAAGTCAACACTAGCAGGAACACTACCGACAGCGTGCCTGGGACCAATGAAGGATAAGTCAACACTAGCAGGTACACTACCGACAGCGTGCCTGGGACCAATGGAGGATAAGTCAACACTAGCAGGAACACTACCGACAGCGTGCCTGGGACCAATGGAGGATAAGTCAACACTACCAGGTACACTACCGACAGCGTGCCTGAGGTCAATGAAGGATAAGTCAACACTAGCAGGTACACTGCCGACAGCGTGCCTGGGACCAATGGAGGATAAGTCAACACTAGCAGGTACACTGCCGACAGCGTGCCTGGGACCAATGGAGGATAAGTCAACACTACCAGGTACACTACCGACAGCGTGCCTGGGACCAATGGAGGATAAGTCAACACTAGCAGGTACACTGCCGACAGCGTGCCTGGGACCAATGGAGGATAAGTCAACACTACCAGGTACACTACCGACAGCGTGCCTGGGACCAATGGAGGATAAGTCAACACTACCAGGTACACTACCGACAGCGTGCCTGAGGTCAATGAAGGATAAGTCAACACTAGCAGGTACACTGCCGACAGCGTGCCTGGGACCAATGGAGGATAAGTCAACACTAGCAGGTACACTGCCGACAGCGTGCCTGGGACCAATGGAGGATAAGTCAACACTACCAGGTACACTACCGACAGCGTGCCTGGGACCAATGGAGGATAAGTCAACACTAGCAGGTACACTGCCGACAGCGTGCCTGGGACCAATGGAGGATAAGTCAACACTACCAGGTACACTACCGACAGCGTGCCTGAGGTCAATGAAGGATAAGTCAACACTAGCAGGTACACTGCCGACAGCGTGCCTGGGACCAATGGAGGATAAGTCAACA
This sequence comes from Yponomeuta sedellus, assembly GCA_934045075.1. Taxonomy (NCBI): domain Eukaryota; kingdom Metazoa; phylum Arthropoda; class Insecta; order Lepidoptera; family Yponomeutidae; genus Yponomeuta; species Yponomeuta sedellus. Next base: position 19,661,051 of record OW203738.1, read on the forward strand.
CTAGCAGGTACACTGCCGACAGCGTGCCTGGGACCAATGGAGGATAAGTCAACACTAGCAGGTACACTGCCGACAGCGTGCCTGGGACCAATGGAGGATAAGTCAACACTACCGGTACACTACCGACAGCGTGCCTGGGACCAATGGAGGATAAGTCAACACTACCAGGTACACTACCGACAGCGTGCCTGAGGTCAATGAAGGATAAGTCAACACTAGCAGGTACACTGCCGACAGCGTGCCTGGGACCAATGGAGGATAAGTCAACACTAGCAGGTACACTGCCGACAGCGTGCCTGGGACCAATGGAGGATAAGTCAACACTAGCAGGTACACTGCCGACAGCGTGCCTGGGACCAATGGAGGATAAGTCAACACTAGCAGGTACACTGCCGACAGCGTGCCTGGGACCAATGGAGGATAAGTCAACACTAGCAGGTACACTGCCGACAGCGTGCCTGGGACCAATGAAGGATAAGTCAACACTACCAGGTACACTACCGACAGCGTGCCTGGGGTCAATGAAGGATAAGTCAACACTAGCAGGTACACTGCCGACAGCGTGCCTGGGACCAATGGAGGATAAGTCAACACTAGCAGGTACACTGCCGACAGCGTGCCTGGGACCAATGGAGGATAAGTCAACACTAGCAGGTACACTGCCGACAGCGTGCCTGGGACCAATGGAGGATAAGTCAACACTACCGGTACACTACCGACAGCGTGCCTGGGACCAATGGAGGATAAGTCAACACTACCAGGTACACTACCGACAGCGTGCCTGAGGTCAATGAAGGATAAGTCAACACTAGCAGGTACACTGCCGACAGCGTGCCTGGGACCAATGGAGGATAAGTCAACACTAGCAGGTACACTGCCGACAGCGTGCCTGGGACCAATGGAGGATAAGTCAACACTAGCAGGTACACTGCCGACAGCGTGCCTGGGACCAATGGAGGATAAGTCAACACTAGCAGGTACACTGCCGACAGCGTGCCTGGGACCAATGAAGGATAAGTCAACACTACCAGGTACACTACCGACAGCGTGCCTGGGGTCAATGAAGGATAAGTCAACACTAGCAGGTACACTGCCGACAGCGTGCCTGGGACCAATGGAGGATAAGTCAACACTAGCAGGTACACTGCCGACAGCGTGCCTGGGACCAATGGAGGATAAGTCAACACTAGCAGGTACACTGCCGACAGCGTGCCTGGGACCAATGGAGGATAAGTCAACACTAGCAGGTACACTGCCGACAGCGTGCCTGGGACCAATGAAGGATAAGTCAACCCTACCAGGTACACTACCGACAGCGTGCCTGGGGTCAATGAAGGATAAGTCAACACTAGCAGGTACACTGCCGACAGCGTGCCTGGGACCAATGGAGGATAAGTCAACACTAGCAGGTACACTGCCGACAGCGTGCCTGGGACCAATGGAGGATAAGTCAACACTAGCAGGTACACTGCCGACAGCGTGCCTGGGACCAATGAAGGATAAGTCAACACTACCAGGTACACTACCGACAGCGTGCCTGGGGTCAATGAAGGATAAGTCAACACTAGCAGGTACACTGCCGACAGCGTGCCTGGGACCAATGGAGGATAAGTCAACACTAGCAGGTACACTGCCGACAGCGTGCCTGGGACCAATGGAGGATAAGTCAACACTACCAGGTACACTACCGACAGCGTGCCTGGGACCAATGGAGGATAAGTCAACACTAGCAGGTACACTGCCGACAGCGTGCCTGGGACCAATGGAGGATAAGTCAACACTAGCAGGTACACTGCCGACAGCGTGCCTGGGACCAATGAAGGATAAGTCAACCCTACCAGGTACACTACCGACAGCGTGCCTGGGGTCAATGAAGGATAAGTCAACACTAGCAGGTACACTGCCGACAGCGTGCCTGGGACCAATGGAGGATAAGTCAACACTACCAGGTACACTACCGACAGCGTGCCTGGGGTCAATGAAGGATAAGTCAACACTAGCAGGTACACTACCGAAAGCGTGTCTGGGACCAATGGAGAATAAGTCAACACTACCAGGTACACTACCGACAGCGTGCCTGGGACCAATGCAGGTTAAGTTCAATTTCACATACGCAAAGGAGAAAAAAAAATACTTCCTACGAGTATACAGGGCGTCCCAAAGTTATGGGATATGAAGGGAAAGACACGATGGCTGTAACGTCGTCGAAACGTCGAGGTAAAATAGCAATAAATTACTACGCGATTAAGCCCCGAAAATATTCTAACTATGAAGGGAAACCACCTTAAATATCGTAGACAGGGTATTTTGCTGAAAGAACTTTTCAAAGTTAGTAATTCAGCATTCAAAGATTTTCTAACAATTACTTGCCTCGTCTGGGAATCGAACCGACTTAATTTGTTTACATAAGTCGTTCGATTCAATATTAAGTCGGTTCGATTCTTAATTTTGGGACACCCCGTATACAAATTTTGTACAATAAACTAGCTGTTGCCCGCGACTTATCTACCCAGTATTATGGGGTAGATGTTTTTCCTATGTACTTGACACTTATCGTCATATGTTGGTCAATGCACACAATATCTTTATAAATAAAAAAATAAAATAGGCTACGGCTTATGTGTTATTTTGATGTATAAACTATATTATTGTTATATTTAGTTGGCATTTAAAGTTATTAATGGCAATCATGGAATCTTATACGTATAGGGGGTAATTACCTAATGTACCTAGATTTAAGAGGACTTGAGAAGAGATTGTCAGAGTGGAGTTTTTTTTTTAAACTGGGATACCCTGTGTTATGTAGGCAAGAACAACACAAAATGGACATAAACCCAGGCCAATCAAGTCTGACTCTTCTTCTTCTTCAGGCTATATGTTGGACCACTGTTGGAGATAGCCGTCTCCTAATGACTCTAATTGGCGCAAGACAGAAGTTCAAACAAGTGATCACATAAGTATGCACATGTGTGGCACGAACATTTCTTACTATTGTCACATAAAATGTCCGTGCCACACATGTGCACACTTATGTGATCACTTGGTTGAACTTCTGTCTGGCGCCGGCATAAGTCTGACCATAGTGTGAATCAAATCCGACCTCTGTGTTGGTAAACTACATCTTGAACCAATAGACCAACGAAGCCGTCAAAGAATACACGATTTTGTTTCATTGTAGGCGCTAGCCAACAAGTCTTCAACCAGTTCTACCATAAATTGTGAGAAAAAAATCTTACCCAACGAGTTGAATTTCGTAAAAAACGAGGCGTTCCTAAAGTTCAGCAGCGGGAAGATGATTACGGCGACGTAAATTGGGACCGTGGCGTGTTGGTCCCAGAAGAGCGACGGCGCGTCTGGGACCGCTGGGATGCCTGGGACCAGCGGGGCGGCTGGGACCAGCGCGGTCACACATGAGAGGGTCGAGTTGAAGTCCGTGCCGTTGGTTGTATTCATGTCTGGAACAGGGGGAAGGCGTTCAAAGATTTGAAATCAAAAAATATCTTAGAGGTGTTCAGAAATGCAGGTAGTATCTCGGTGCTCCTGCAACACAATGCTGAGTCGGGGCCATTTTAGGGGCTCAATACTTTAAACCCTGTCTTCAAAATTAAATCACGATATAAATGTGTAACTTTTTTCTTTTTGTGTCCGCCAAATATTTGAGAATATGTATATCTGTGAATATGTTATGTTTTATGTTGTTTGTTTTTACATTGTGTTTTTAGTATTGTGTCGTTAAATAATTGTTTCGTCTATCTATAAAAAAAATAATCTTCATCATTATCATATTTAGCCTACTTCTGCCCACTGCTGGGCCTCAGAAAGAAAAAGAAAGAGTATTAAAATGTGAAAATTACTTTGCTAAATTCCGCCAAAAATCCACAAGCACCGTGCGGTTAGTCCCTCCCATGGATTTCCGCAAAGTAACGCCTGATTCCATACAATAAAAGAGTGTTCAGATATCGGATATTTGTTTTAACGTACAATTTTAAAGAAAAAACACTAAGAAAAGACATTATAAAAACAAATATAAGTGACATAATTATGAACACCACCAGAGTTATGAATTATGAATTTCAAAGTTTATTTTGCAATTTTTCCTACAAAATGATCTAGATTTTGAAATTAATACCTAATTTTACCTATAACCTTCTTAAGAAGCATTTTTAGTGTCATATTGAATAAAAACATTTTGATTTTGAGCGTACCTAATATGCTGATACCTATGTTTTATTTAAATAAAATATTAAATATACATCTTTTCTCTTTTATGGTCTGAAAATCAGCGCCAAAGCCCTGCTTTGGCATAATATGTGAATTATAAAAGTTACGATAAACCTAATACACAAACAACAGGGTCGTGTGAGGCGAGCAACCGACGACGCGACCTCCGTCTCTGCTCACCATGATTAAGCTCTGCGAATCGGAGCGAAACCTGGTCGGACACTTCCGATTCCGATACAACAACACCCGTAAGTAGATCAGAATGCTTAGTGCGAGTTTGACAGATCCAATCGAATAACTTTACTACCGCGTTAATCGAGCATTGAGTAGTGAGTATGAGTAAGTTAACCGTTCGAACTGGCAAAACCCTGTCACAGTACAACTCGCACTCGCGTTTATTCGTGTTTTGGCTGGTAAACGCGTTCACTTCTCAACGTAAACCATTACAACTCGCACTGAGCAATTTTAATTTCCACACTTGTCGCTAGGTGTCGCTTCCTCGATGCCATAGAAATAAATATGAGTTTACGTTAACGCGATCGAGTAGTTAAAAAGCTCGCACTAAGCACTCCGGACTAAGGGCGAGATAAATAGTCGCTTCTAAGAACGAGTCTTAGCGAAAGCACTCGCTTAAGAATCGATTTGTCTATCATAGACAGTACTTTGGCACTCTCTAAGTCGAGAAACCCGGACTAATTCTTAGGGCGAGATAAATAGTCGTTGCTTAGCCCAAGTCCGCACTCAAGCTTCCCTAAGCATTACTTCAGGCTAACTTAGCTAAGTATCAAAGTAGACGTTTGCTTAGCTAACTATGTTCTTAGGCCAATGCTAAGAATTAGTCCGGGTTTCGCGACTAAAAGAGTGCTAAAGTACTGTCTATGATAGACAAATCGATTCTTCGCTAAGACTCGTTCTTAGAAGCGACTATTTATCTCGCCCTTAGCATTGGCCTAATAACATGCTTAGCTAAGCAAACGTCTACTTTGATACTTAGCTAAGTTAGCCTGAAGTAATGCTTAGGGAAGCTTGAATACTTGGGCTAAGCAACGACTATTTATCTCGCCCTAAAAGTCTACAGGGTCGATATGGATTACAATGCGAGCCGCGGAGCTAGGGCTCACCCATAAAGTAATTGACGGTGTAGAAGAGGAAGCTGGTGATGAGTATCCAGTAGACGACGTTGGCGCCGACGAGCACCAAAAGGCTGAAGACGTGCGCCAGCACCTCCGCCCAGCGACCCAGCAGCGTGCGGCACAGCGCCGGCACCTCGCAGCCTACGCCTGCGGGGGCAGGGCTTTCATTCAAAACACCAATTCAAAAATTCAATTCATTTCAATACCAAACATGTTTTAGCAAATAAATATTAACATTAACATTTTACATACAGGCACATACGTTGCTTCTGGCCCCACACTAGGATACCCTGTGTCGTGGGAACCAGAAACAACGACGTCACAAACATGTAAACATCCAAGACCTGGACTTTTTTTTGTTTCCAGCCGGGATTCGAACCAGGGACCTCTTGCATGGTAGGCAGACGCGCTACCGCTACGCCACAGAGGTCGTCAACTCTCTTAAATAAATCTTATTTAATAACAAAAGTGATTCAGGCCCCGTTTCTGAATTGAGAATTTCACTAGTAAATATACAGTAAGCTTCTGTCACGCTCTTTTCTGCGAAATTTGAAGAGACAGCACTACAGTTATCTATATATTTACTTAATGGAATTCTCAATTCAGGAGCTGGCCCTGAATGTGCCGTATTTTCTTAAGTATAGATTAAAAAAAACAGCCAAGTGCGAGTCGAACTTGCACACCGAAGGTAACGTATCATAAATAGTTTAGCTCACAGTTTTATTCGAGCTTTTTCCGAACTTCAAAAAAATTTTTGTAGTGATTTAATAACATTTGTATAGTTTTAAGATAGATATTTCTTGCCAAATTTCATAGTTCTAAGTCAACCGGAAGTACCCTATCAATAATTTTGATTCCTTCACTAAGTTTATTGTTTGTTCCTTGGGTTCGCATAAACTAGAAAACATTTTTTTCATTTCTTATACTCGGAAAGTAGTGTTGTTTTGATCTTATTATTGGGTGGAAAATGCTGCTTCCCACCATAGGGAGGGAAAAACTCATACAAATTACTTCCCACCTAAGGGCCGGAATGAACTTTAAAAATAGAAGTACTGTCAGGTGTGAAGAGTTGTATGTAAAAAAAATGCTGCGGCCATGTGAGTTTCTAAACAGCCAGAACAAAAGTTCTGTATTTTAATAACTTAAAAGCTGAAGAAAGGCGAGTAGGCAATTGTTTAGTTTCTCACCGTGCCGGCTGCTGACTTTGAGGAGGACCAGCGCCGTGAAGAGGCAGAGCCCGCCCATCAGTGCCAGTAGCATTAGCGCGGGCACCAGGCCAGCGCGCTCCACGCCCCAGGCCATCGTTAGCAGCGAAGACCCCATAGTGGTGTTCCAGAGAGCGAAGCTGCAAACAAAAGAGCAGCGAAAATAAATAAATAGTAAATATTCACGGACATATTACACAGATCTCGTTAGCCCTATACTAAGTACAACTAAATGACTCGTGTTACAGGTGCTAACTCGACGATAGATTTAATACAATAAATACTTACTTAGATAACATCCAAGACCAGAGACTTTTCGGTTTTCGGCCTTGCAAGCGGATTTTTTTCTCCACCTCAGTCTTGAATTGAACGAAGTTGTGTCTTACAACATTTACTAAGGCTATAAAATTTTAAGTAGAGAATTGAATTTTAGGGCTACTTAAAACTCAATGCTAAGGTCACCTGACCAGGGCGTATACTTATCTAATACCGTAGAGATTTGGACTTAAGCTTCGGTCAAAACCTGCCTTCGGCCTCCGAGGGGCTTCGCCTTTCCCCTTCGCAGGACTCTTAGTTAGTCACAACTAAATTGATTTCCACCAGGCCCAATTTTGTTACCATCGGGCCCAATTTTGTTTATATCCGGCCCAATTTGGTATTCATCAGGCCCAATTTGGTTTTCATCAAGCCTAATTTTGAAGTCTAGGGTATGTTCCCTCACCGTAGGCAAACTAATCTTACTTACATGGTTACTAAGGATGTCTGTTTCTTCCGCTCAGGCTTTTTCTGTTTTTCGAACTTGAGGAACGTCGATAGAATGGCTTTCGATGACAAGTCTGCTGGGCCCTGAAAACAACCAGAATATCTTTTCTATGTTCATAGCAAGAAAGAAGTTTTTTTACAATAATAATAAGAATATTTGGAAGCGCTCGTGGCCCAGTCGCACAGATTGATTGGAATCAATCACTGGAGTTAAGCAACAACAAGTGCGGTCAGGTGCAGGATGGGTGACCGTCCCGTGACTACCGCTAGTGCCATTTTTTCCAAGCGCTTCCGTGCTTCACAAGGCACGCTAAGCCGTTCGCGCCGGCTGTGATGTAATGGCAGTAAGTCGTTAAGCCATGTCAGCTACATTTAGCCTTATGGGCGGTTAGATAACTTCTGACAGCAAGGCCCGCCACTGTCTTACAATCCTCCACCAATCCGGAATTAGTCCCGTGGTGGAGTATGGCCTAACCTTCCTGCGATGCAGGAAGGAACCCGTGCCCCAGCAATGGGGACATACAAAGGTTTAATATCATGATATCAAGAATATTTATTACAAATATGTAGGTGGTAACTTAATAGAATGGTACAGTAATGTACCTTCTGCTTGTATACTCAATGTAACATGTTGCTGCTGACACATTGCTGTGTTTTTGTGGTTAAAATTAACATTTTGTATTTTTTTTGTATTTTTAGGCTCTAAGCTCTTTTTAGGCTGCTCTAACCGTCAACATATTACTTTTGCTTGTCAAAACAAACCTTTGTTTGTTAAATTATGTAGAACATAAAACCAAAATCTGTACATCAATCTTTGCACAGTATTGAAAACAAAAGAATTTCAAAAAAATATTTTCACAATTTTTATGTCGTTTACAACTTTTCAAGGCTTCGGTTTCTTTTGAATAGCTGGTTCCGTGATTCGAAAAATTACAATTCCTAATTTATTATAACAATTGATATAGCCTACCACTTATTAATCTGTGAGTCCGCACGGCTATGCCTACATATAAAAATCACTAGGTTAGCTAGAAGAAAATACTCATTAGCATTAAGCTCGCCTTTACAGAATATTGTAATCTAATCTAATTATCTAATCCAAGTAGTCTGGCCTACAATGCTGAGGATTGGAGCCATTTCATCTTTCAGATCCAGGGTCGTACTGTGGGTGGCATTTTGGTTATAGGGGCCCGCCACACCCTTACGAGTACCACCAGGTCTATCAACTAAGTAATTAATAGAGGTGTTTACTGTGGCTCGGTCTGATATCAAGTTGAAAATAAAATTATTATTAATTAATTTAGTGCAATGTTACGGCCTCGGTGGCGCAGCAGTTTGGCACGCTGACTGTAAAACCGAAGGTCTCGGGTTCGATCCCCGGCCGTGACAAACTAGAAAACAAGCTTTGCTAGTTTGTCTCGGGTCTTGGATGTTATCTATGTATTTATTGTATTAATTCTATCGTCGAGTTAGCACCTGTAACACAAGTCATTTAGTTGTACTTAGTGTAAGGGCTAACGAGATCTGTATAATATGTCCATGAATTTATTTATTTTATTTATTTATATATTTATTCACTGTAAACAATGCAAGATTACAATATCAATAGTTTGCCAAACTGCTAATGCAGTTTATCGGCAAGCTCTTGGTAACAGTTCTTTTTATCTTACTAAATTAACATTGTCTTCTACACAACTAAAATTATCCATAATAATATTTTATGTCTACAGACTACTTAACAGAAAACGCTTAAGCATATTTTTAAATTGTGCTTTCATGAATATCTATGCATCCATCCATCCGTCCGTCCGTCCATCCATCCATCCATCCATCCATCCATCCATCCATCCATCCACCCATCCATCCATCCATCCATCCATCCATCCATCCATCCATCCATCCATCCATCCATCCATCCATCCATCCATCCATCCATCCATCCATATATCTATGTATCTATCTATCTATTCATTTATTTCTTTATTTATTCTATATGGCAAAAAAATCGCTTTACCCGCACAGGCAATGGCCAGTCCGACCCTGCACAGATCTACCTTGCCTATAATTTTTGTCTCAGATAGCGTTTAATTCAACTGAGAAATTCGACAAAGTACATAAATGGTATCAACACTTTGTACCTACTGCTGGAGTCTCTTCCTGCATCGTAGGAAGGTTAGGCTATACTCCACTACTCCACTACCAGAATAAAGTAAAGTACACATGGATACCGTGGATATGTTAATGCCCCGTTTTACGAAATAGGTAATTTAATCGTCATCTTAACGTTTTCCTACTAAATCTTTTATAACCATTATGTACACATTATTAACTTAATTCCAGATTCAGTTAGGCACATTTTTTTCTGTCGGAACCTCAGATCATTGATCTGAGGTCGTAACACATGGTCAAACATGTGACAGTCCATCCCAAATCTGTAGACACTTATCAGAATGTTATCTTCCCGTCGGTTACCCAGTGCCGCGTCTCCGTACGCTGTCACTGGGTTCAAGCATATCGCCCCGATTTATCGGTATTGGTTCTAACGAACAAAATAGTATCTAACAGAAGTCTACTACGAGAACTGAGTCTGAGCTAAGTCAGCTGCCTATTGTGGCAATTTAAAAGTGATTCAGCGGTCACAGGATAAATCTATGTTTTTTTTGTTTCGTCTATTGTGTAATTCGTTAATTTCTATCGTTGCTCATATTATGTCTGTCCATTATCTGTTTAGATTGTTTCTGTGATGAATTCTAATGTAATAAAATTTTTGAACACCCAAAAACTTACCCAAAATAATTTATAAAAACACTGAACGTCTAATATTTAAGACTAATAAACACGATTCTTTTAAAACACTCCTCAGATTCAGTTTATACATATGGTAATTAATATTAATAACAGTAATTTTCCTACTACCACAGATTATTTAAATCTGAGAAGTGATTTAGGGAATCCTGTTTTTATAAAGGAAAGTGTTAGATTATTTCATTCAACTGTGCAATTTTTAAAGTTCTCTAAAGAGTCATGTTTTTCAATCATAAATTGCTCATACATCAGCAATACAAATGGCTGAATACTCCTATTAGGTACTCGCGTTCTTTTATTCCGAAATATTACTCGGAATAATACCTCTTATGATACAAATAGTGAACACAACTTTGATCCATCTCAGTGTCTACAGGGTGTCGATATACTCATGCATTTAGACCTGGAAGCCACGCTGGTTGGCAATTAGCTCAGCTTAATTATCTCTATCTCACGCAGCACTTGCGATTCCCGTCCACTCTCTTAAGTTTCTCAACCAGGATTTGATTGTCAAAAACTACTTTATCCATAAAATTGGAGTACAAAGAAGATGACCTGACTTGTCGAGAAGTTCCTTAGTGAGGTCGGGATAGTCAAGGACTGGGAGCAAAAACTTTAGCGGAATACGGTAAAAACTTCTACTAACGAACACTTGTGTTTATTAAGTAAACATTTTGATTTTATTTATAGTGAATACGAAAAAAATGAGTTTGAGTTTACGTTTGAGCAAGTGCATGGATGACAAAATTTTCCTACTTATCTCCTCCAAAGTGTTTTCCCAACATAGGTTACACTCTATGTGGGTTTCTTCTTTATTATCTAAAATTCGGTGCGGCAATACCACAGATATAGATCAATACCTCTACCTACTCTTATTGTTGAACCCGTAATAAGTTCTATTTTATTATATTAAGTGTAAGCTATTTATTATGCAAGCACTAACCTATATTTTGTTAAGTTCAGCAACGCCAAGGTTGCTGGAAGATAATGCTGTTAGCATAAATTTCGCCTTTTTACTTTTTAATTTCTTTTAATAGTGCAATGTGGTGCAATGAAGAATTTCAACAATAATAATAAACTATTTGTATTCTGATTCTTCTGCGGTCGTTTTCGGTAGCTGCTCTATCATTAAAACAATGTTTCCTACTTAATATCGACATCACTTGCGTCACAAAGACTTATATGACGCAGTTCGCGTAAACTGTATTTATACCTTTCGATCGGTGCGCTTCACTGCCATCTGGATATATTTAGCTTGCTGAGAGTACCAAAACATATTATCTAGGCCACATACATTATCCTTGTACCCAAATATTAAGCTGTTATATGATAAAGAGTTACCTAACTCTATTAATACTTGGGCACTAAAACGTTGTAAGTAATGCCACAATCAGCTGACTGCCTTTTTGCCCTTTCGTATCGCATCCAAAGCCAAATTACGAATTCAAATACTTTTATAATTGACACTACCTACTTAATTGTAAATTAAATGGGTCTAATTCTTAGATGAAAACAAACCCTTTTTTGTTTTCATCTAAGGTCTAATTGCGATTATTATGACCATCGTAAGTCGTTAAGAAATGCTACTAACTACTTATTTAGGTCCGCCGGTCTCATGATAAAATGTACGTACTTAAAAAATATCAGTTACGGTTCCGTAAAATACGAACGTATTATTTGCGGTAATAAACGAAGTTAACATAACGATTGATTATGTGAATGTGTGATATCACTAGTATCTAACTTCGTGCCGCCTCAGAATCCGTTTATGCGATTCTTGTTACCATGGCAATCCAATAAATAAATTTCTTAGAGTTTGACTTGAAAATAAAACGTAGTGATTAAAAACTATTTGGAAAAAACGTAAAAATATTATTCCACGGAAACGCATTACAACGATATCAAGGTTATATCAGTATCCTCTGTCTCAACTCAGATTTGTGGCTATCTGTCCACCAATATTCATGAAAATTCGTAAAGCAATAACGGTACTGAACGATTGAGTAACAAACCTCCATCTTCACAAACTTTCACCTCTATAGTATCAGTAAGTAAGTACGATTATAGTAAGATATCGCAGGATTATTAGGGTCATATTGCTTCACATGCGGCTTAAGTAAGCACTGAAATTTACTTTCGTATAAAGAATTAAATGCTAGTTAAGCATCATTTAAAAAAGTGGTGTAATCGACAATATTTAGTAGCTTGCCCACCACGGGGTGCCAATTTCAAGCGCTGGGGTGTTTGAACCCACCCAGATTTTTATGTAAGGTCTCAGGTTTCATTTTTATGTTGTGAAATAATTATTATTGTTAATTTCATAGCCCTGTGCCCTACAGTGGAACGTATAAGCTACATTAAAAATTATAAATAATTGGGGGCCCCTCGCACGTTAAAGGGCCTACAATTATTTATAATTTTTAATGTAGCCACAAGGCCTGGGCCCTTGTGGCCCTCCCCTAAATCCAGTCCTGTGGCCACATCTGTTAGTCTACCTGTATTATCTAAGGTTAACACGAGCACTAGACATAATGAAAACTGTTTTTATACGGATTTATGCTTGTTTATTACATTTTTAGTAGTAAACTAACCGTTAATGCTTTCTAAAAGACGCCTGTCACCTCAGTCATCCGAGACCACGGCACCTGAAAAAGTGCCGAAACGTCGGAAAATTGTAAAAATTTAATAAACGGGCATAAATCCGTATAAAAACAGTTTTAATTAGTCTACCTGGTAACTCACCAGCGAATCGGCGCTGGCCGAAGCGTTGTAGTCAGACCGCGGAGATTTTCCCAGCAACGTTGTTTTCTCAGTGGGCGGGTCCATGTGGACCAAGTCGCGGGCTGTGTGGACGTAGCTCGTTGACGCGTTGCTCACCGACATTGGGGAGTAGAAGTTGCTAAAATAAATGTAGATAGATATGACGACCTCTGCGGCGTAGCGGTGGCGCGTCTGCCTACCATGCAAGAGGTCCCGGGTTCGAATCCCGGCTGGAAACAAAAAAAAAAAGTCCAGGTCTTGGATGTTTACATGTTTGTGATGTCGTTGTTTCTGGTTCCCACGACACAGGGTATCCTAGTGTGGGGCCAGAAGCAATGTATGTGCCTGTATGTAAATGTTTATGTTTATACAGAGAACACTTTATTGCACAACCAGAAAAAAGAACACAACCATGATTTTTGAACTAAAAATTTCGTAAGCACAACACATTGTAAACTTTTTTTTTCAAGTATTGGACTTTTCCGATATAACAACACCCGTAAGTAAATCCGGACTTAAAGTTTACAACCATGATTTCTTAAATCTAAGTAATTTTATACAATTGGCGGTGTTATCGCTAAGAGCGATCTCTTCCAGACAACCTTTGGATGGAGTGGATTGCATGAAGAATATAGTCGGTAGGTGCATGTACGTGGGACACTCAGAAAGTGAGAAAGTTTTCACTAACTTCTATGAAAAAATATTTTTATTACATCTTTTCAAAGAACTCTCCACCAGCCTCTATACAAAGTTTCATGTGTCTTAACCAATTTTCAAAACATTTTTTCCAGTCCTCCGCAGACACCTCTTCCACGGCCTTCTCAAACGCTGCTAGCGCGTCTTCCGGCGAAGAAAACTGTATCCCCTTAAGCTGATTTTTAATAAAAAGAAAAGTAAGAAAGTGATGCAATTTACTTAAGCTAGATGTCGCTGCCTGTACGTAATACGGAGAATAGTGTAAAGAGGTTCGAAATTTCACTGATGCCGGCGAGTCGCCCATTAGCTCAATTGGAAGAGCGCTAGAGCGCTGGCACGGATAGCCAGAGGTCGCGGGTTCGAATCCCGGCATGGGTGGAATTTTTTGCCTCTAAATAGGTTTAGAAAATTGTCCTTAGCACGCACGGGTTAGTGCATTAAAAATAAAAATAGTATACTAAAAAGAAGTCACACGGAGCCAAATCAGGACTGTAAGGAGGGTGTTCCAAGACTCTGACCGGTGTGAATTCCAGAAAGTCCCTCGTTTTGATCGCAGAGTGCGCGGGCGCGTTGTCGTGGTGAAGAAGGACCCCGCGGAGCCCGGTGTTCGGTCGCTTGTTACTCAATTCAGAAAAAAACTTCTGGCAGGCTTTTTGTGCTATACCATTCAGCGTTGATGCAGCTTTGCTCTCAAAGTGGAATTAAAATTAGTTACCCCGTCAAAGTGAAGAAACTAGCGATCAAAATTTTTCCTGCGGTCCTCGATCGCTTCACTTTCGTAGGCGTTGGTTCATTTTGAAACAGCCAAACTGTCGACTGACGCTTTGTTTCTGGATCATATTGATAAATCCAGGATTCGTCACCTGTCACAATGTCCTTAACGCACCGTGACGAGCCAGCATCAAATTTTTGTAACATATCACGGCACCAATCCACACGGGCCTGCTTCTGAGCTTCGGTGAGGTTGTGCGGCACCCAGCGGGAAACTATTCTCCTTACGCGAAGGTGCTCATGCAAAAGCTTGTGAACTTGTCAATCTACAGTGTATGCTGAATCTCTACGTACGTAATTCGTCTATTTTCTTGAATTATTTTTTTTACTGCCAGCACACTTTCTTCAGTGTAGCCGTCGTAGGACGACCACTCCTTTGTTAATCCCTCAAAGTAAGACGACCCCGTTTGAGCTTGCTATACCAGCGCAATATGGTTTGATTTTGAAGGTCCTTCATCCATAAAAGCAATTCGAAGTCGATCAAATGACTCATCAGGTTTTAAGCCACATTTGAAATCGTAAAAAGTCATAGCACGAAAATGTTCTCGATGCATGCAGATCCATTTTTAATGAGACAAGAAAATTAGAATTGGCTCTCAAAAAAAAATGCGGAGGGAAATTTGAAAATCGAACAGCAGTATTTTTACTTTGAAATAATCGGCGTTTCAAAACAATTATAAGTGGCCAGTGTAGTATACATAAAAACTTTTTTTCGAAAAACTTTCTGAGTGGCCTGGTACATAAATAATTAAATCAAAAATATATTGATACCAAATAGCAAACGAGTGCGAGAATATAATTCCTTATACCTAATTACCTACGGTTTAAAATCGTCGTCGTCAGGCTATACTAGTCCACTGCTGGACATAGCCCTCTCCTAAAGAACGCCACGTTGTGCTATCATAGGGGGTAATGCCCATAATCCTACCGTATAAACATGTTTAAATAATAATTTACGTAGATACCTAAAAATAAATACTTATACAATTAAATAAAGATAGGTAAGCAACATATATTTAAATAATAATATACTAAAAATAAGTACTTATACAATTAAATACGAGTACATATAAGCGACAGCTTTCCAGTTGTAATACAATAAGTAAAAACATTGCGCCTCCGATAGAAAAAGTTTGTTCTGCCTGTCGCCTGCCTGGAGAGAGCGGCGATATCCCAGTAGGTAGACTCTATCCACTGGGATTTCCATTGCAATCCATTGCTCTACCCTGTAAAGCAATGGACTCGGATGGACTACCTATAATTTTGTTTATGTTCAAGGAGAGCACGGCCACTTGGCCACGTCCTTCCAGCGACATCTGGGGCGACCAACCAGTCTTTGGTAGGCCTCTACCCACTGGCATATCCATTGCAATCCATTGCTCTACCTTGTAAAGCAATGGAGTCGGATGGACTACCTATAATTTTGTTTATGTTCAAGGAGAGCACGGCCACTTGGTCACGTCCTTCCAGCGACATCTGGGGCGACAAACCGGTGTTTCTCAACCAACTCTTTACTACCCGATTCACTCGCCAACGGATTCGGAATCGTGTACCTATTATGTGTGCTAGGTAGGACTAGCATGTGTACTGTACACTGATGTAGATAGATAATCAACACTTTATCTATGTATAATATAAAAATGAATCGCTGAATGTGTTGGTAAGCGCAAATCTCGAGAGCAGCCGAGCCGAGCCGAAGTATGAGGATAGTTCTTACGGAGAGTAAAATAAAAAAAAAAGTATCGACTGTTAGGCTGTAGGAAGTTCGCTGGGTCAGCTAGTTATACATAAAAGGGAAATTACCCGCATGTTTCTTAACCTAAAAGTATTCTTCGAAGTCTCTTAACCTACGGCGGCCTTATCAATAACTCTACTCTCTTCCAAACAACCTTATGATGGACTGGATCAATACATTGGAGAAGTAAGTAGATGTGCAAACAAATAAAATTTTGGAGAAATAGATAGATACGGTTCTTACTTTCGTGCCTTAACTTTACCATATTGGCAATATTTCCCGACATAGTTTCATGAATAGACCTACAGACCTAATATTCCGCTCGCGTCTCTGTCTTCGTCTCCTGTCCTCACAATGCTCACAATCCGAAGAGTCCGAGCACGCGCTGCCGAATATTCTGCAAACAAAGACATTCTTATCTATAACCAACTAATGTGATCGTTTGTAACTATGTATTGGTCGCCCAGGAACCGGTATATGGGATTCGAGAGTGGGGATATGGGTGGAGTCACCCTTCGACCAGGTGGGATGACGATCTGTGAAAAACTGCCGTCGGATCCGGGATGCGGCAAGCTGAAGACAAGGCGCTATGGTGCTCATTAGGGGCGGGCTATGTCCAGCAGTGGACTAATATAGCCTGAAGAAGAAGGGACTATGGACTGGTAACTTAGCTCGCTCCAGCAGTGGACATGTACGGGCTTAGTGATTGTAATAATGTAGAAAGGACGTGGCGAGGGCGCGGCTTCTATGCAACGTGTCACGCGCGTCTTCTCCGCACCCTCGTCGCACGCCCCTCCAGCGTGCTCCAGGACTAGGAATGACGTGGAAGGAGGGTGTGGAAAAGACGTGACGCGTTGCATAGAATTCGCGCCGTTGCCCCGTTAACAGTTTTTGTTATTTTAGTATTTTTAATGATTCGTGATACTCATACAGTTACATATTAAGCGAGTCAAATTGCCATCATTTACTAGGTAAAACGTAATTACCTTATTTCACGACGTTTCGACAGCGTTACAGTTGCCGTGGTCTCGTATGTACGGTACGTCGGGAAATAAGGTAATTACATTTTACCTAATAAATAATGTTGTTATTTATTTTATAATGAATGATTGATATATTTTTTTAAAAGACAACATAAAAATATTATTCTGGCAGCGCCCACACTAGGAAACCCCGTATACTTAGTGCGAGCCTTTACTCATTCATTACATAATAAAATACAACTATAAACAGACCAAACGAGCAACTCCTTAAGTAATTTAATGTCAGTACTTTTAGGGCGCTTTGGGGTGCTAACTAGGAACAAAAATCACAACTTGTTTTAAAATACGTTTTTTCAAACAGTAAACATAAAAAAATGTTAATATCTGTGGTAAATATTTTTATAAAATACGGCCTAGAACGTAGTATCAACATCCTAGAACCTTAATCGATTTCCGCTAGAAACGACCTTTTTGACGGAAATCAAGTTCTAAAAATATTTGTCACGGTGGTTAAAAAAAAATGCTTTATTTAAAAATCCAGTAATACAGTGATGATCAATTGCAAATCCCACACTAGGCACAGCCTGTGTCGTGGAAGTCGGGTAGGTTACGAAAAATCATAATTAGCACCGGTTGACAGTGCGGAACAATATCGAGTACCTATCGAGTCATAGGTGTAACAAAAACAGTGCTACTATGGACTCGCGGGCTGCCGCACTAGGCCGAGCCTGTGACGCGGACAACCATATTGTAATTCGTACGTGTATTTAGTCGTAAGTAAACATTTTATCCAGTTAGTTACACACGGTGAGACTCAAGGAACTTAAGATTACAATCAATTTAAAAAAATAATGATTAATACCTAATAAATCTGAGATGTTAAATTTAGTTTAGCTAATAAGCAAAGCTAAAAAACAATGTGAATAATATTTTTAACAAAGCTTTGTAAATTTTTATAAGGTTAAGATTCTTTATAAGGTTAAGATTCATATTTTTTATTTATTTATTTATTATTTGTAGACGGGCAGGCAGTTGGAACAACTGATAATTGCCCGCATCCAGTTTCACTTGGTTATTTTTTTCTTTTGGTCAGTGATGTGTTTGTCCAGTAAGTTCTTGAATTTGTTGACATTTGGTGCTGAAACCACTTCTTGTGGTAATTTGTTCCATCCATTCACTACTCTGTTAGAGAAAAAGTGTCTGTGAGGATTGTTGTTGGAGAAACAAGTTTGTAGTTTAAGGTGGTGTCCTCTCAAGCGGGTGTTGTTGTCTCTTCTAAGAATTTGTTTATCAAAATCCTGTAGGTCGTAGTGTCCATTTAGAATTTTGTAGGTTTCGATTAAATCACCACGCTCTCTACGCTCCCGTAAAGAAGTAAGCCTCAGCACTTCCAGCCTTTCTTCATATGATCGGTTTTTTAGCTGTCTTGGAATTTTAGTAAAGCTGCGCTGAACTTTTTCCAGAATGTCAATGTCTTTAATGAAATATGGGCTCCAGACTTGGAAGGCATACTCAAGTAGGGGTCGTATGTAAGTTTTATAAATGGTTAACATCATTTCTGGGGTTAGTACTCCAAAAGCTTTTCTGATTAAATAGATAAAACTCTTTGCTTTTTTTATTATAGTTGTTATGTGTTGCTCCCATTTTAAGTTTTTAGAGATAATTACTCCCAGGTCCTTTTGTTCATTAGCTGCGTGAAGCTCAACATTGTTTAACGAATATGTTAAGTGAGGATTGTTGTTTCCTATATGCAGTACTGTACATTTTTCGGCATTTAAACTTATGAGCCATTCCTTTGACCATTTAGTAATTTTGTTCAAGTCTTCTTGGAGGCGATCGTAGTTCACTAATGGATCAGCAAATATTTTAGTGTCATCCGCGAAGATACTAACGTTGTTACTTAGTTCGTCAGGTAGGTCAAATGTGTATATGATGTACAGAATAGGGCCCAATACGGATCCTTGCGGCACTCCGCTGTGAATCTCCCTGTGACTAGAAAGAACATCACCCACTCTTACTTGGAAAGTTCTATTCCGCAAGAAACTCTCGATCCAATTCAATAACCTTCCCCGTATACCAATAAATTCCAACTTATGTAGAAGTCTTGTTGTTGGGACTTTGTCGAAGGCTTTTTCATAGTCAAGATATATCACATCAGTGGGTTTTCTTTCATTGAAACTGTCTGTCCAATATGAGAGGCATATCATTTACTTTTTGAAATAAAAAAAAAACGTACCTATTACAAAATAAGTTATTATTTAGATTCCATGTAGCGTTAGTTAGCACATCAAAGCGCCTTAATATAAGGGTTCCCTACCATTCTTTATAACACAAAAACACATTGCATTACGTAAACTCAAGCCTGTATGAACAAAAGTTCTTGTAAACGATAAACTCCGTAATGAGGAACTGCGTATTTTGTAACTGCGCATGCGTATACTTGTAGATGTCATGTTAAGAGCTTACGAGTTTGTAGTTACTGAAATATGATAAATTGCTTAGGAATAAAGCCTCGCTAGATTTTCACAAAAATAGCCTTTGAAGTTCGGTCAAAGGCTATTTTTGAGTTTTATACAAATTTATAGTTTTCAGAGTCATTCTGCAATTGTAGCGTGAGACGATATTGTTTGCCAAATTTCGTAGTTCTAAGTCAATGGGAGTATGAAATTTGTCTCCCTTGAGTGTCGAAATGTGCGTTTTTGGCATGGTGCGATCTAATGTATGAAGATTAGCAAAAGTTATCATAGCGCTACCGATTGTATCGAAATTAAATTAACAAAGTGGGCATCGTGCCGAATGTGCATAACAAAGATACGAAAACAAAGTCATAATAATAACTTTGTTTTCTTAGAGATGTACAATTGTGAAGTAATAGTCGCAATACTTAATAATAGTGCTTTGTGATGGCTGATTGAGGGTAGTCTGAAACCTTATCAGCCGAAGATGCGAACGGGCACCAGCCATTAGTCTTCTCGTGACCGTGACCACGATGACTGTAACGTCGTCGAAACGTCGAGGTAAATAAAATAGCAATAAATTACTACGCGATTAAGCCCCGAAAATATTCTAATAAAGTAGAGCAATACTACTCGCTAACGGTGAAGAAAAAACAACGTAAGGAAACCTAGTGCTTAGTGCGAGTTTGACAGATCCAATCGAACAATTTTACTACCGCGTTAATCGAGCATTGAGTAGCGAGTATGAGTAAGTTAACCGCTCGTACTGGCAAAACGATGACACAGTGCAACTCGCACTCGGTTTATTCGTGTTTTGGCTGGTAAATGTGTTCACTTCTCAACGTAAACCATTACAACTCGCACTCAGCAATTTTAATTTCCATACTTGTCGCTAGGTGGCGCTTCCTCGATGCCATAGAAATACGAGTTTACGTTAACGCGATCGAGTAGTTAAAAAACTCGCACTAAGCACTCTGAGTGTCTGAGGTGTAAAATACGTAAGCTTAGCGCTTGCTACGTATAATGGCCCAACTGTGAGGCTAAATGCGGGACTGCAGCCAATTCTCACTTCATTAGCAAATAATTCGTATACTTACGACTCTAAAGCCAGGTTTTCACGGTCTTAGGCTGAAATTCAGAGACGAAAACTAAGCAAAGACTGGTCTTACAAATGTCCAAATCACGTACATTTTGACATTTCTGAGACCGGTCTTAGCTTCAGTTTTCGTCTCTGAATGTCAGCCTTAGTACGCTCGGACCGAGTGCGCCATCCGAGTAAACTAATGCTTCTGATTGGACGGTTTTCCGTGACAACGCCAAAATAGCCAATCAGAAGCACCCAACTTTACCCACCAACCAGCATTAATTTACTCGGATGGTGCACACGGACCGACCGCACTAAGATCGTGAAAAGAGTGATTCTCCGAACTCTATTTCGATGTCTTAAGGTTTATTTTTGTAACTAACTGACAAATCAGTCTGCAATTAATTTTACAACATACCTCAGACTATTGCCTATCCTGCACAAGTAATTTTTTTGTTAATAATATTTATTTAAATATTTCAAAAAAATATTTAAAAGTAGTTCTTCTGACTAATATGGTGTGTCCGTAACCCAGTTTCTTGAACCAGTTTCAGTAACAATAACATTATTTCTTATTCATAAATTGATGTAAATTATAATTATTACGAAAGAATATTACTTGTTTCTTTACACCAAAAAAAATGGTACTAATATTTACGATTGCTTATTTATAAATAAAAAAATAGTGAGTGTCCAGCACAAAAGTCTGATTCATATTCACGCGCTTCACTCGAACATACCCAGCTAAATACGAAACATCAGGCGACCACTGCCCGCGCTGGCGGTGGTCGCCTGATGTTTCGTATTTAGCTGACGTGGCTCGGCTGACGTGGTCGCGACTTGATGTGTGGCTGGTTCGTGTCGTCGCGGAGATAAAAAGGTAAATATCTGATTCATAAAGCCTGTGTTTCTGATTAGTATGTTCGTTTTTATAATGAAGGTAAATGGTTTTCAAACTTGAATCTGCGGGAAATACAATGCCATTGAGGGAACAGAAACCTATGTATAAATAACAATCCTTAATTCAATTAAGGATTGTTATTTATACTTATATAATTAAGTTAATTGCATACGTGTGATGATTTATCGATGTTAATGGGCAAATTTCTGATTTATATGTGTCTGTTTCATATGGTAAAAATGGTTCTCTGCCTTTTTGCAGAAACATTTTCGGCCGATGATCATTTGGCAACTAACGTTTCAAATAATATTATTTTACACTATTTTTATTTTTAATGCACTAACCCGTGCTAAGGAACAAATTTAAAAACCTATTTAGAGGCTAAAAATTTCACCCATGCCGGGATTCGAACCCGCAACCTCTGGCTATCCGTACCAGCGCTCTTACCAATTGAGCCAATGGGCGACTCACGGCATCAGTGAAATTTTGAACCTCTTTACAATATTCTCTGTATTACGTACAGGCAGCGACATCTGACTTAAGCAAATTGCATTACTTACAGCCCCGACTACCTACTTTGCAGTTAGGTTTAACATCGGAACGATATCACTGTACCCACATGATTACACTATTTTTATTTTTAATGCACTAACCCGTGCTAAGGAACAAATTTAAAAACCTATTTAGAGGCTACTGCAAAGTAGGTAGTCGGGGCTGTAAGTAATGCAATTTGCTTAAGTCAGATGTCGCTGCCTGTACGTAATACAGAGAATATTGTAAAGAGGTTCAAAATTTCACTGATGCCGTGAGTCGCCCATTGGCTCAATTGGTAAGAGCGCTGGTACGGATAGCCAGAGGTTGCGGGTTCGAATCCCGGCATGGGTGAAATTTTTAGCCTCTAAATAGGTTTTTAATATTATTTTGCGGAATAATAATTTGCCAACTATTCTTATATTTTTTTTTGATTTCCCAATCTCGTAGTTGCCAACTGTTTTGTTTGGTTTGCTTTTTATAATGAAATCTTTCAAAATGCCAACTAGCGTAGCGTATATTTAAGTAGCGTATATTTTACGCGTAATATTCATTCGGACGGCCAAAATAATATTTTTTCTGCAAAAAGACAGAGAACCTTCGGTCTTACATGTATGTTCAACCTAACACGCTCCTTCGCGCTCCGCTACGCTACGCGCTTCGTCGCACCTATATTTTTGTCGCAGATTGAGTCTCGTCGGCCACCCCTCTAGCCAGTAATATTTCCATTCCCAGTAATATTTTTATTAAATTGAAAATGCAAATATTTTTTTTATCGTAAAATTAATGTATGGAAAGGGAACTTACACTGACGAAACTTTATTCATATAATAGTTGTTTGCCTTGTATAAGACTTGACAAATAATAAATTCCCAAAACGTTGTGTCATTATAATAATCAGCTTAACAATACTCCTACCAAATGAAACATTGCGATACAAAAATTTGTAAATCGTTTGTTGTCAACGTAAAAAATAGGTGAAACGTTGGTTGGCAAGTGATAATCAGCGTAACAATTTTCTGCGAAAAGGCAGGACACCGGTAAAAATACCATATTAATCAAAATGTCACACATATTGTTAATGAAACGTTACATTGGCGGCACGTTACGCCTGTAACAAGTCATTTCGTATGAACCTAATGTTATAAATTACATGTCTAAAAACAGTAGCTGTAAATTTCGCAGCAGTCCTAATAACGTCAAAGGGGTTTTATATCTATCGACGACAAAATTTTCAATAATTAGACTATACCTGAAATTAAAACTAATATATTGGTATTAAATTCCGTTCGTCTAGGTAGTAAAATAAAGGTAAACGATGAAAAAATACTTCATTTAAATGACAGTAATATAACTAAATAAAATTTAATTAAAATTACAATTAAAAAAAAATTAATAAAATAAAATTAATATAACTAAATATATTAATAAAACAATAACTAGTGGTTAATGAAACTACCTACTTACTTAACTATTAGTTTTAGCGGTAGTTTATAGGCTTAAACTACTGCTTAAACGAACAGGGTAATATACTGTAACAATAAAGGTCTTCGCACATTAAAACAACTTAACGGCGACTCGACTCTATGCCAAATATTGAAATTTAAGCCCTGTGTCATATGTTCAAGGTTTAATTTTAAAAAATGATATTAAAGTAGTGTACGACGAGTGGCCTACGCATCGTACACTAAAGGTCAACCCCGACACGTTTGTCACGCAATGACCACACGTTGTCCACGCAACGACCACACGTTGTCCACGCAACGACTATGCGTTTGCGACTGACGCGTGACGGGCAACCATTTGCCAGCCCCCCCCGTCCGCCATTACAATATTCACCTTCTGATTTCCTTTGTCGCAACATATCATGTACCCAATATCTTTTTTTCCTGCTGTTTCGTTCATTTTCATTATCGAGTATAATAGCTATAATCGTCAGTTCACTGAATGTAAAGTTCGACATTTCATAAGCAACACGACTTCTTTGGACAAAATTCAATACGCATTACCCACTCGTTGACACCGCGTTGTCCACTCGTTGACAACGCATTGCCCACTAGTGACCATGGGGTGGATCAACTAGTTGACTACTCATCGAGAGTGTGAGTAGAGTTGCTGCCGCGTTGGCGTGGAGTTGTTATAATGTGCGAAGACCTTATATTTACTTTTAAGACCGTTATAACGGAACGTGATAAGTCGTGGATTCGATTCAATTTTACTTTTTGCCATAATTTTGGTTATTGTTAAAAGTTTAAACGTATTTGATAATATTTATGTAGATTTTTAGTTTTTTTTTAGAGATTTTATGAAACGAGATACTGACACAAAAAATATAATGATAATTAATATTGACGAGTATCATATTTATAATTATTATGCTGTGATTGACTAAATTTAAGCTTTTATAAAACAAAACGTTCATAATAAAAATACTTATGATAATTGATATTGTCAAGTGCCATATCATGCGGTTTTTAACTAGATATAAGTAGTTTCTATAAAACGAGACGTACAACGTTTATTAAAAAGTAATTAATATTGTGATAATTGATATTGTCAAGTGCCATATCATGCTGTGATTGACTAGATTTAGGTGTTATGATAAGCATCGTGTGCATTTACTGTGATTTTATAAATAATTGACTGATTTTTCTAACTAGAATTTCATTTCTCTCCCTAATTCTGATTCATATGTCACAGATTCTAATTCATATGGCCCCAAAAATTTTAAAGTTAATTATCGCGGAAACCATTTTATCAAAAAGTGTGCCTTTTTCAGGCATTGTATCTTAGGTTATCATCTTTCGTAAAAATATGTTTTATAAGCTTAATGGTGAAAAAAAATTAGGCCATATGAATCAGACAAAGAACGCAATTTCGGAGAAACACTCAAAACCTGGCTTTAGGCTTATGACCCGTAAATTCTACATAAAAAGCCGAGCGACAGCCAAAATCTCTATTCTGAACTGAGAAAAAAAAAATCTAATGAGTCTATCGGGTTATCTTATTTTTATGCGACAAATGTCTAATCCTTCGAATATTTTGTGTCTACGCTTTCAATTCACATGGGCGAGAATCAGCTCCCAGGTTGACATCGTGACATCAAACCGTTAGAACCTTGTTATAACTCATACACACTCGCTCACAAACAATCTATCCGAACGTACCTTCTGTGAACAAAGCAGGCATAGTAGACAGCTACTTGTTAAATTAAGAACTCTTATCAATGAAGCACATGTTTGATTGATTAAAGAAACAGGTCATTGAACTAGAACCGTTTACCTACCTTTAACTACTAGCCAAAAGTCCACGGGCAGTAGTCGAAAGATTGAAGACAACTGTTCAGCATAGTTAACACAAAAAAGAAATACACGCGTCGATTTCAAAATCTCCTCTTTTTTTGAAGTTTGTTAAAACGGGTTGATGTCACTGCCTACCCCTTCACAAATAGAATTAAATAACCGAAACTGTTGCCAAGGCTAATTACTACACAAGACTGATTTTAATATGTTTCTGACAGCAATAAATAAATTGAGATAAAATCTGCTTATGTTGATAACGTATAGTACGTTTAGTTCTAATCTTGAACCACAAAAGTTAAAGGTCGAAAATCTAGAGTCAGCCCATTGCAATAAAGACGAGTCAGTTTAAACTGCCTTGGTTCTTTATCATTACCAATTGATCCCGAATAGTGATGGGCAGCGAAGGATTTTAGGAAACTTTTACTTGCTGGAACTAGTTTATAATACTGAAACAGTTTTCAAGTTTTGCGATCGATCGATCGACATCAACCCTTGGTATGTCCCCACTGCTGGGGCACGGTCTCTTCCTGCATCGCAGGAAGGTTAGACCGTACTCCACCAGCATCAGTTCCACTAGGTCATGAGCCCTTCGTTTTGCGTTATATCAATAAATTCTGAGCGCCGCTGCAGAAATTCTTATCTTTAGTTCTTTTGTTGCGGAACAAAAGCTTTTCTTTGGAAGACAAAAGTTTTGGAGAACAAAAGAGCATAAATCAAGACCTTGCTTCTTAGTAAATATTGTCAGCTATTGATTGATTGGGTATTTCCAGATATGAGTAATCAGATGACGAAACAGGGTTGCAAGGTTTCATCAGCCACTGACCTAAGACGTAAACAAAACATTGTTATAGGTACGTACTTACTGACATACGCTTTTCAGGGTCCCTACAGCGCGCGTAGCCTAGTCGAACCGAGTAATTGAAATAAATCACTTTAGTTAAGCAAAAACAGGCGCGGTCAGGTGCAGGATGGGTGACCGTCCCGTGACTACCGCTAGTGTCATTTTTTCTCATTGTCTCATTTGGTAGTTGGTGCCGGCTGTCATGTACCTAATGGCAGTCGTTAAGCCATGTCAGATGCCTTATTATAGCTTAATAACTTTCGATAGTAAGGCCCGCCACTGTCTTAGAATCCTCCACCAACTCGGACTTGGGGCCCGTAGTAGAGTATGGCCTAACCTTGCCACGATGTTTGCTGCGATGCAGGTAGAGATCCGTGCACCAGCAGTGGAGACAGACAAGGGTTGATAAAAGTAGGTTAGTTAAAACTAAAACTTAACGACAAACTTACAACGCAATAACATTAAAAACCAATTGCGCAGATTTTTTTTGATACCGCTATCAATAGTGGTTCGATTGGTACCTATTAAATATCTTACGATACATTACTACATACTTAATACCAACATTGTTAAGGCACTTCGAGGTGAAAATTAAATTGTAACTTGTTTTTTAACACGTTTTGATCTAAAAGTGAACTCCACCAACCCGGACTTGGCCCCCCAAGGTGAAGTATAGCCTACCCTTCCTACGATGCAGAAAAAGACCCGTGCCCCAGCTGTGGGGACTTACAAGGGTTGATAACGACACAGACCAAAAATACCTTTTTGGTCCATGATAACGATAACGAACATGAGAAACATTTGTGACAACTATTTTTAGAGCCATGGGTCTAGAACCTAGAATCAAAAACCATTAATTTTTCAATTAAACCGTTAATTTTTCAGACTTGGTACCTCTGGAAAAAAATGTTCGTAAGATATTGTGTATGCTTCAGGAACGGCGATGTGTATTAACACCCTGGGCGTCGATTCTCTTAAATGACAAACAATGTTCGAGCAATGGCATGACAAGAGGGAGACTGGTACATAATGATCCCCATAGGGAAAAAAGCGTTTTTTTGATAACTTTCATGTGGATTGCACTTTTTTACTATGTTTGTCGTGAAACTATAGTCTATCGGCTACAACTACTAGAACAACATATTCCAGTCACATCATTTTAAATATTTTTCACACCTCCTGCTCGACAATGCCTTATTACGTACCGTCAAATATCATCGTAAAGCATAGCCTTGTCTCTCGAGGGCAATAATAATGAAGAATTTCCCTAGGGAATAAAGTGATTTGAATTTAGAATGTCAAAATTCGCATGAAAACTATGAAGAAGCCCCGCATTGCAATTTGAAATTCGAATTGTTGTTCGAAACTCACCCCTTTTTTCTTTTTTTTCTGAACTACTGTGTCGTGTGACCGCGCGAAACACCAATAAAAAAAAGAAAAATGTTATTGTCTCCCAGATGGTGTGTAAAGTATTCACCTCTGGAATAAAACATGTCTTAGTCTCGGGCGGTATGAACCCCTGGCTTCACTCAGGACTCTACTTAACTCCCTCGCTTCGCTCAGGAGTTAAAATTTAACTCCCTCGCTGCGCTCGGGAGTTAACTCGGAGTCCTTCGCTCCGCTCAGGGTTCAATATACCGCCCATGACGTAATACATGGTTTTATTCCCTTAATGCATAATCTACTATAATTATTATCTTTTTGTGAACCTATACAAAAGGATCATATTATACTCACGTGTCTGTAAAATGATCCCCCCCTTGGTAAAAAATGATCCCTCCCTCTTTGAACGATGAAATGTGATATTAAATAAAAAAACTGTATTACATAAACAGATTATTTATTATCAAACGCTTAACTACAAAACACATCGCACACGAAAAGCTCATAGTCTTCTTCATCTACACCAGCGCACTGGTCATGACCCCAATGTTTGCACTGGCTGCACTGGATCCATCCTTCACCCCCCTTATCCTTTGAATATTTTGAAGTGCAATACATGCATTCAGTGTCATTTTCATTATCTTCATCCGTGTCAGAAAGATCTTGTGCCTGTAACTTTCTTTTTTTCTTTGGAATATGGGTACTTCTCTTTTTTTTTAGTTGGTCGTTAGGTTTAGACTGTTTCTTGAATTTGTTTTCTTCTCTATGTTTACGTTTCAGTTCTATTGATTGTTTACGATGGTTTTCATCCTCTAATTCATTTTTATATGGACTGCTGGTGAGAACTTTCGTGCCAGTAGGACGTCTTTTCATTTGGGACCTTTTTCCAACAATTTTTGGTAGAGGTAGTAGGTCACGCGGAGATACTGTGAAACGAAAACTTGTGGAAGTGGAGGCACCTTCATTTGTGCGCATCTTCAGGGGCGTTATTGGTTCAGTACTAGTGAGAGTCTGAGATTGATCAGGTACAGTCATATTATCAACCACAGAATCCAGCGTAGGCTCTGAATTGTGTTCATGAATTTCTTTAGTAGCTTTTGTTTCTTCAGGCGTTACCACAGGGTCTAAATTGTTAGAAATAGTAGCTGTAGGAGCTTGGGTTTCAGCAGATGTCAGCATTGGTTCCAAATGTTGGGGGTCAGTGACTGCAGGATCTTGATCGCGGCTGTAAGAGATAGCTTCAAGTTCCGGTATAGAATCGAGGTTATTACAGACTATATGAGGTGCAATAGGTTCTGCATTTTGTCCCAGTTCTTCATCAGTAGTTTGTGCAGCAATGAAATCTGCTTCGATAAAGATTTCAGGATTATACGGATAAATTCCGCATTTTTTGAAACCATTAATCGCATTCAGTAGTACAGCTGTACAGAATTTTTGGTGAGGCTTATTTAAAAGCCTCACAAAAAATTCCGCTTATTTGTTGCGTAGTTACAACTCTGCCAGGGTGGTTATTAAGCCATCTTTCCAGTGACTGGTTGTGGTATGTACTTAAAGGGAACATTATGCCAACGTCCAGGGGCTGGAGTTTATGCGTGCAGTGCGGTGGTAGGCAGAGTATTGTGACATGATTCTCACGAGCTTTAGTTATCACTTCCAAGTTTTTGGTATGTGACAAATTTCCATCTAAGATGAGAAGAACAGGATCTTCTTGTGATGGTTTTGCATGTTGCAGGAAGTGATTGAACCATTCTGTGAATACTTCTTTCCTCATCCAGCCCGACGGATTGCACGCATATACGGAGGAGCACCATCCATGAGAGCTAAATTCATGCGAACCCTTTTAAATATCAACATCGGGGGCACGAAAATCCCTGATGCCGACATGCAAATTACTGCAGTGTTTGTTTCACCCCTTTCCGCTGACGTAACCCTGGCCACCTGTTTTCGTCCAGTTTTTGCAAAAGATTTTGTATTTCTTGTTGGGACCGTAGTAATCCCAGTTTCATCTACATTGTAGATTCTGTGGGACGGAATGGGTCTTTTTTCTTGAATTTCATGGAGCATTTTAAAGAACTTGTCCACAACGGGCTTATTGAAGGCTCTAGCTCGAGCTGCAGAGGTAGCCTCTGGTGTTCGTAGGGTGATGTCAGGGTTTCGCTTGCGAAAACCTCGAAGCCATTCATAACCAGCCTTCTGTTTGTCGAGGGAAAACGGGTGTTCAAGATTGTTTTTTTCTGCCAGCTGAAATGCCAGGCTTAATACATCCTTAACTGTCAGTCCATACATTCTGGTCTCCATCTCATGCAAATGTTCGACCAGCTCCCTTTCCTGATCTTGAGTAAATACAGGCCGTCGACTATCTAAGACTTTTTCGGATCCAGTAGCCTTTTTATTAGAACCTTCTGCTCTTCTTTTTAAAGTCATGACGGGCACTCCATGATTTCTAGCTGCAGTTTTATATGGCGTACCTTTTTCGACATCCTTCAAGGCCGCTTTCATCGCTTCAACAGCCCAATTCTGTCGATTTGTCTTACGCAAGTATGTTCTTGGCATCTAAAACAAACGAATGTTGGATTGAGGTAAAATGATCCCGGGATCGTTTTAAAAACCCTTTATGGAATCATTTTACCCCAAACGGTATTATTTTCTTTCAGACTAAAGTATATCCTCAAACTAAATGGTACGGACAAACAAATATCACATTTCAATACTCAAATGGCAATTCAGTAATAGCATCAAAGCCAAAGCCAAAGAATAGCATATGAAATGGCCTTACCTTAGAAAAAAACAGCAAAATCTATATTTTCTTCAATAACTCCACCGTGAAACACACTATGGCGATCCGCCATTACTGCCTTGACTAACTTCACACCAGTTGGTTGAAACGCGTACGCCGATTTGTAGATGGCGTTAGTAGGACTAGCAAAACTGAAAGGCAGGGATGTTAGATGCCAACTCTTGAATTATGGCACCAGCCGCTCAACATTATAGTATTTTTGAAAAAAATAAGGTACGGGTGGGAAAACTTTAATAAATTAAGTAAGTAGGTACTATTAATTAAAGTTCTTCAAACGAACACCATACTCGCTTAGTTCTTTTTAATCAGTGCTATTCGCTACTTACTTCTAAGTTCAACTTTTTGAAGAAAAATTGTTGATAAAGCTACAAAGTTCACCTGTGAAGTTCACTTACAATCCACAGACTACAAAAACTATCACAGATATGAACGTTCTCATCAACTTACTGAACGAAATGAATGATTTTTTTGTGTTGTTAGATATCGGTAGGTAAAAAACTCGTCAACAGCAAAAGCGAAAGATGAAAATATGTGATGCAAAAGTGCTTGTGATGAAAAATGGCAAAATTATGGTACTTTCGCGTACCATAATGGATGTATCATGGTACATGGTACGAACGACTGAATTATGGTACATGTACCATAATTATGACACGTATAACATCCCTGCTGAAAGGGATCATTTTAGTCTGTAGGATCATTTTATACCAGTCTTCCTAATGCCAACGCATGACATTACAACAACCGTATTCGACTACCTTTTACATGCATGACTCTGGCTCTGTCGCTGTATGAACCTTGTCATGCTCTTGTCATACTCATGTAGTTTCACTGTGCTATATACTCTTTGCACTGTGCTACTCGGTCGGTCAACCGGTATTGCCACTTTACGAACTGGAAATTCTACCTTAATATTCGGAGTACAAAAACGTTGCTTGTAAGGATTGTATCTGCAATAAATTACTTATATTTCTATTTTTTATAACTTCGCAATCTTTAGAGGGTTTTAATCACAACAAAGCTATCAAAATTGTATTTATTTGATAGAAATTTGGCTGTTTGTAAAGTTATCCAAATCCAAGCGTAAAAAACAAGCAAACTAATCTGTACAGTATCACGTGTCCATCAATTGTTAAGTATGTTGCCAGATCGTAAATTTTAATACAAAAACCGTACTATTTGGCTTTCGCCAGTAACTTTTTTGTGCGACCGCCCTCACTGTAGCTTTAGGTACAAACTACTCCATTTTAGAATATTTTTAGTCATAAAAATGGTTTGTTTCCGAAAGTATCTAACGCAACGTTTCAAGCAAGACTTTTTCATTAATATCAATATCTAACATACGACATACAGTAAGCATAGCACAAGTCGTGTTTAGTTCTAAATAAATAAAATAAAGTATTTTTAACCGACTTCAAAAAAGGAGGAGGTTATCAATTCGATGCATATATTCCTTTTTTTTTTACTATGTTTTCGCATATCCTCGTCAAATATTAACCGATTTGGATAAATTTTATTTTGTTCGACTAGGTATAACATCCCATTGGTTTCATTTTAATTTGGTGAAGATCTGATGAAGACTTTCAGATATGAAGAAAAGGCGTAATGAGGCCCATCCATTAGTAATATGCATATTATGTTTCAGAAAATAAAGCGTAAAATTTGTCCCAGGGTAATCTGGTAATGTTCTGATGAAGACTCTGAGATGGAAATTGAGAACATAAAATTTTAAGGCAAAAAAATTAAGTTATGTTTTGATGTAAGAAACACTTTGTTCATCAAATACTTTCATTCAGTATTCATTGACATTTTCTGTGTCTGTTCGACATTGTTACGACGTTGAACCTAGAAATCCGGAATTTAAGTTGAAATATGTAGTTTCCTAGGGTAGCAAACCCTAGAAAAATCAAGAGCTTGATGTAGAATAGCCCAATAACACCTATAAGTGTAAGGTATTGCACTTATTAAACCAGAATATAAGTCAAAATACACAATTTACTGTCGTGGTTATTATTCCCTTAGTAAAAAATATACTACATGCAATAGTTATTAAAGCCACATTGCCTATTTTAAAAAATTAAATAAAAAATAAAATCCGACTTCTGTACAAAATACGCAGCAGAAAGACGCCTACCTACTCTCTTTATTTTTTAATCCTATTCATCTTAAGGCTGTCTGGAAGAGATAGCTCTCAGCGATAAGACGGCCAATTCCACACTGTGTAAATTAGATATTTCAGCATTTCATGTAGGTTCAAAGTGTATGGTGTGTACGGTCCTAAAGTAACCGGAATATACTACATAGGCTTTACAAGATAACGAGTAAGTCTACAAACTAGTAACTAGTCTACAATATAGTCTACAAACGTAAAAAAAGGAAGATTTCGTACTAATTCTATTGAAATTTAAATAAACTTTTAAGATTTGTAATAAGGAGGCGCAAGTAGTTCTACGGAATCCTATGATGCGCGTGGCCCGACACGCACTTGACCGAAGTTTGGGCGAAATATTTGATATATATTTGATATTTATAATTTTTTTTTTATAAAATATATATTTGATCTTACCAAATATGAACTGAAACAGAAATTAACAGCATACTTAAACACGATCGAACATTTTTGAAATCTGGTATTTATTAAAGGCACTAATGCCTAACAACATCTGTCTGCCTGGCTGTCTATGTAACTTTTATAATAGTTTTTTTTCTCTAGAACCATAATAAAATACAATCACTTGACGGCCTCGGTTTAACACGCTGACTGTAAAACGGAAGGTGTCGGGATCGATACCCGGCCGGTAGGAAACGAACTTTTCTAGTTTGTCTCAGGTCTTGGATGTTATCTATGTATTTCTTCTTCTTCGGGCTATATTAGTCCTCTGCTGGACATAGCCCTCCCCTAATGAGCGCCATAGCGCAAGGTTGTGCCATCATTGGGGGGTAATGCCCATAATCCCCACGCTGGGCATGCGGGTTGGGATCGCAGTTTGGTGGTATTGTACTGCAGGGGGCGCTGCTGCCCACCCCCCGGTTTGTGTCCCTTAGTCGCCTTTTACGACACCCGCGGGAAGAATTTGGGTTGGTGCTATTCTCTACGCCCACACCACACATCTACGAGGGGAGGTCCAAAAGTCCGCGGAATGAAAAGGTTAGAATTTAAATATTTTATTTATTTTATTTTTCCTTTTCAACATAGTCCCCCCTAAGCTCAATACACTTTTTGGATCTTAAAATTAACTTTTGTATACCCTCGAAAAAATATTCTTTTTCTGTGCTGGCAAAATGGGCCGAAATAGCCTCCTTGACTTCTGTATCTTCCGAAAACTTTCTTCCTCGAAGTTCTTTTTTCATTTTTGGAAAAAGATAATAGTCGCTGGGGGTCAGGTCTGGACTATAGGGTGAATGAACTAGTGCCTCGAACCCACATCTGTGTAAGGCTGCCATCGCTTTGTGACACTTGTGAACGGGCGCGTTGTCTTGCAAAAGGAGAACCGGACGCGACCATTTTCCTCTTCTTTTTTCTTTGATCGCTGCCTTCAGTTTTTCTAGTAGTGAAGCATAATATTCTCCGGTTACGTTGACACCTTTTTCTTTGCAATCTACCAACAAAATTCCTTCAGAGTCCCAAAAAACCGTCACCATCATCTTGCCCACTGATTCTGACACCTTAAACTTCTTAGGGGGAGGTGTAACCTTTTTATGCCACTGCATCGACTCTTGTTTTGACTCGGGTTCATAATGATGAACCCAAGTTTCATCTCCAGTGACAATTCGGGCCAAAACACTGCTTGGTTCTTCGCCACAGACCTCCAAAAAGTGCTTCGACGCATCGACTCGTTGCTGTCTTTGAATTGGCGTAAGCATTCTCGGCACCCATCTTGCACTGACTTTTGTCATACCAAGGTGGTCATGGAGTATCCTCAAAATTGTAGTTTCTGATACTCCAGTTAATGCAGATATCTGTTTTTTTTTCAACCGCGCATCTTCCAGTACAAGTTTTTCGATTTTCTCGACGATATCCGATGTGGTGGGGTCAATAGGGCGTCCCGGGCGAGGGTCATCTTCTATTGAATCTCTTCCTTGTTTGAAAAGTACATGCCACTTGTAAACCATTGTTTTAGAAGGACATTAGTCCCCATACACGGCTCCCATTTCTTCCATTATGATCTTCGGAGTTTTTTTTGTTTGGTGAGGAACTTTATAACGGCACGATGTTCAATTTGCTCCATTTTTGCAGATTACCTCCGGATTTTCTTGTTCTCAGCACGATAGCTCTTTGATTAATGAAGTTAGAAGGCTGAAATTTGTCTTTGTATAGTCGTAATGAGTTGATAATTTGAATTATATAATATTGGCCTTTTTGCATCTACTTAATGAGATGATTTATACAGCGTCCAGTTTTATCTTCACTCACACTAGATGGGTGAAGGGACCACTCCGACGCTGAAGTGCCTGGGACATGGTTTTATAGATGGTGTAGGCTTGCCCAGCACCTATACCATCCTGACAGCTTAGTCGGCCTAGCCCACAGGAAAGACTAGTCAATACGTGCGGAGCCAACCAAGCCGCGGGTTTCCTCACGATGTTTTCCTTCACGGTTAGCGTGTGGTATTGCTACTACAAATTCGCAAATGTACGTAACTTTGAAATTAAACAAAGTCATTGGTACATGCTCGCACTCGGGATCGCACCTGGGGCTCTCGCTTGCCAGTCCATGGTTCTACCTAGTGAGCTACCACCGCTTAATTTGAATTATACTACGCGAGTAAACATACCCTTTCTCCTTTACTTTCATTCCGCGGACTTTTGGACCTCCCATGTATTTTTTGCATTAAATGTATCGTCGAGTCAGCACTTGTAACACAAGTCATTTAGTTGTAGGTACTTCTTCTTCAGGCTATATTAGTCAACTGCTGGACATAGCCCTCCCCTAATGAGCGCAAGGTTGATAGTTGTACTTAGTATGGGGCTAACGAGATCTGTGTAATATGTCCATGAATATTTATTTATTTACTTATCCCAGTCCCAAACTACAATACCCTCGGCTACTGTAAAAAGGCAAGGACATTAAACAGGACAATACACCCAGAGAGAGGCTATTGCACAAATCAAGTACGGCGGCTTCCAGGGGGAAGCGAACCAACGACCTCAGGTCAGGTGTGTTAACAGCTAAACTACAGAGACAGTCAATAATGATAGCCAATAGGAGGCGCTCGTAGTCTAGACTAAATGAACCGAATGATTGGAATCAATCACTTAAGCAACAACAGGCGCGGTTAGGTGAAGGCTGGGTTATCGTCCCGTCACTACCGCTAGTGGCATTTTTCCGAGCGCTTCCGTGCTTCGCAATGCACGTTAAGCCGTTGGTGCCGCCTGTCATGTAATGGCAGTCGTTAAGCCATGTCAGAGGCCTTATGGGCGGCTTGATAACTTCTGACAGTAAGGCCCACCACTGTCTTACAATCCTTCACCAACCCGGACTTAGCCCCCGTGGTAGAGTATGGCTTAACCTGCCTACGATGCATTAAGAGACCCATGCCCCAGAAGGGGGGACATACAAAGGTTGATATCGAATAGGTAGCCAGTTTCATTGTTTAGATGTTTTTTTTAATAAATGCTTTAGCACTCAATAATGCTACGAGTTCGCCGGGACCGCTAGTAAATACTTACTCGTAAATATTTTAGGAGTTTGAAGCTTGAGGAGCTTGAAAAAAAGTTTACAGTAGCATTTAAACATTACCCGCATTACCGGGATATCTAGTTTCCTATGTCTCAATTCAAATCTTTGTCTATCTGTATGCCAAATTTTATGTAGGTACCTCCGTTCAGTCGTTATCGCGTAACAGTTGATTGAGTAACGAACAACTAAATATCTTCACAAACTTTTATTTTATTGCGTTGCCATGGTAACAAGAATCGTATAAACTGATTCTGTGGCGTTAGGTACAAGGTCACACTATAATTATATTAGTATCACACTATATTACATTACATTACATTTCATTTCATTACATTTCATTTCATTACATTACATTATATTATTTTACATTACATTATATTATATTACATTAATATCACACATTATAAAGGTGCAAGTTTGTGAGCGTGTATGTTTGTTACTTTTTCACGCCTAAACGGCTGGAGCGATTTTAAAAAGTTTTTTTATGGAGTTAACTGACACCCTGGACTAATTAACACGTAGGCTACGTTTTACTGCGGAAAAAAAATTACTTTAATATATTTTACGCTGGGCACGGCTAGTATTAAGCAACAACAAGCGCCGTAAAGTGCAGGATGGGTGACCGCCCCGTGTCTACCGCTAGTGGCTTGTTTCCGAGCGCTTCCGTGCTTCGCAAGGATCGCTAAGCCGTAGGTGTCGGCTGTCACGTAATGACAGTCGTTGAGCCATGTCTGAGGCCTTATGGGCGACTTGATAACTTCTGACATTAAGACCCGCCACGGTCTTACAATTCTCCATCAACCCGGACTTGGCCCCCGTGGTGGAGTATGGCCTAACCTTCCTGCGATATCTGTGTCCCAGCAGCGGGGACATACATGGGTTGACTTCGAAGTCTTCTTAAGTTCTTCTGTTAACACTAAAATATAATAGAATGAATATGGTGCGGTCACTAGACTGAACCCAGATCCTGCGTACTAGTATCTTGACACCATACCGCTGAACGATCAAGATAGTATGAAGACTTCTGTGAGACAAGCAATACATTTTCTCTTGTCTTGAAAGCGCGATTAGAAGCTTTATAGCGGAAACCGTTTATTGCAATGTTTATTGTCTTTTTGCGACGAAATTTTGTAGTCAGATGCGAGGAAATTTTTTACATACACATTTATTAACTCGCGCCTGTGTCCCGGAGGGGTAGGCAGAGACACAGGAGCCGATTCTCGCCCATGTGAATTGAAAGCGTAGACGCAATATAAGTACATATTCGAAGGATTACGTTTGTCGCATAAAAATCAGTTTCATCTATTCTCACATAGTCGTATGCGCTATAAATTTCGCTCGCTTGGAGGTGTCATAATGAAGGTCGCATGGTAATTACCATGCTACTGTTTGTGTAGAATTCAAGTCACGCGCCTTAGAATCGTTTACGAACGAAGTGAGAATTGGCTCCCAGGCCCTAATACTTACCTACGTAGTTTTTCAATAGAATGAAATAAGCACGACAATGGTTGATATTTGCCTCAATTTGGTAGTCTACAAAGCAATAGCAGTACAATGTCGTTTCAGGGGTCTAACCCGCGCAAATTAAATAGGCGTCTCTCGCGAAGAAGATCGAATCGCGAGAGGCGCCGAGTTAAGTAGCATGGGTTATACCATTGTAATGTGATTGGTTACTAGACTACCGACAGTGTGAATGAAACGACCATTACCGGACTAATGTGACTCTAATTGAACAACCGACTTAAATGTAAAAAAAACACCCCTACTTTTATGATGCCAATCGAAGAATGGCCAAAAAATAATAACTCTTCTTAAGTAACCTAGTAAACAAAGATATGAAAAATAAAAACTTACTTCACTTATTCTGCTAACAATAATCAATGACGAAGTTAGTAGAGTGCATCCAACAGCACATCAACCCCTACACATGTGCAAACAGTTCTGTTACGTTACCAGTTACTTTGCAGCAGAAATGTAAGGGCCGATCAACTGTCTCCACTTCCAATAACTACCAAGTACATAGAAGTTAGATACATAAGCTTTGTCCTACATGAAGGCATTCGAACGACCGCTCGAATTTAAGGCCGCGCTTATGGGCCTCTAGTGTGTAAAGCCAGGTTTTCACGCTCGGACCGAGTGCGCCATCCGAGTAAACTTATGCTTCTGATTGGACGGTTCTTCGTGACAACACCAAAATAGCCAATCAAAAGCATTAGTTTACTCGGATGGCGCACTCAGACCGTGAAAACGCGGCTTTAATATAATATCCTGAGGACTCACTCGTAACTCCCCACCGTCTGCACGGAGCTCGGCCCGGATGAAATCTCTTCATCCGTCACGCTGTGCCGCGGCGTGTTACGACTTAAAAACCGCATCGCACTCGAAGTTGCAATAAAAAAACAGCTCAAAAAATAAAAGTAAAAACAAGTTAAAAGTTTCGTTAAGTTGAATTAAAAAAAAAATCAAAAAGAAAGTTGGTACCTATTAAAAAAAATTGTAAAAAAAAAGATGATTAAAAAGTGAAATTAACTTCACTAAACACTACAATGCCCACTGGAAGCGCGAGTCCCGTACGGCGGACGCGTTACTTGTGATAAAGTAATTATAACAATATTTTGTCAAAGGCCGCGCCGCCGCCGCGCCGGTCGGATTGATTGCCACTTGTGTGGGTAATTGAACTTTTTACTTTTTAATCTGTCTCACGCATCACACACGCCGTATACTATGCCTTAGCGCGGCGGCGTACCACGCGAAGCTTCCATAGATAAGTATTTTCTTCTCGTATTTTAATATTAAGTATTTTAATCTCGCCAAAAAACATCACTAAAAAAGCTAAAGGATCAATTACTTTTTCACGAATGTATAAACTCTTCCCACTTTCCAACATTTTTTTTTTTTTAAATCCGACAAGGTAGTAAGTGTATTAGCACTGTCAACAGATATAGATCTAGTTTGGCCCACAGGTTTGGCCTGTGCTGTCAATATAATATATACATGAGAAGAACTCCTCCTTTTTATTAAATAAAATAACACATTCGCTCCTTATGCCTTGCGCGATGGATGAGTCAGTCAAGAAATATAAAAATTTGGCTATATCTCCTGACTAGAGGCAGACTTTAATGAGTGTCAATTATTAAGTATGATGTTATCTGACATGCATTCCTCGCTCCTTTTAAATTATTTCGTTATCAACCCTTGTATGTCCCCACTGCTGGGGCACGGGTCTCTTCCTGCATCGCAGGAAGGTTGGGCCATACCTACTAATTATTACTATTATTGTATTAATTACTTATTATTACAGTAAAGCCAATTTAATAGGTCACATTTGACACTTCATCAAAATTCGTCAACGTAACCTTGTAACGCAGGGCACACAATATTATTTAGTTTTTCAAAATTAGAACTACGCAATTGCTTCACTTTCTTCAGTTAATAATACATATTTATTGTAATAATGTCAAAAGAAGGCATTATTACAATTTACTTTGACTAATAAACCATTCTAAACTTAATAAACAATGTTTGTCCTAAAAACTGAACTTCATCACAAGGTTATGTCGGTCAACCCTTTTTGTTTTTAAAAACTAGGGATGTTACCGTAAAAATCAAAGGAATCATCAATGAAAAAGTTGTATTGAATGCAATGATTATCTAAGTAAAGGAATGTATCGCCATACATAATTCCATATTGTGATTATTTTATTAGTAGATTGTACAACTGGTATGCATCACATAAAGACGAACTTTTATAGCATGAGAAGGGAAAATAGTAGTTTAAGATACCGTTGCATAATAAGGGTTCTTATAACACTAGTATATTTTAAAGAAATGAACTGTAGGCGAGTTTTTTTATAGTATCACACGATTGTTATAAGACCAAGTTATGTACAGTGTCATACACTACTTTATCTACTCTCATACTATAATACTTACATAAAAACAGAACCAAACTTTGTTTATATTGAAAAGTTTTTTTAAATGTAAAATATTGGCGCCAAGGCGCAAACATCGATTGCGCATGCGTGTTGCGTCGGCGCGGACTAGTTCATTGAAACCTTTTTTGTTAAGTAGAGGTTCAACCTTCTTGGTCCAGCTGGAGGTTGTATAGGTGTATCGTTATGATTAAAATGTTATATTATTATACAGGTGTCCATACAAGACCTGTATCGTAATAAAACTTTAATTTTTTATTTTTGGACTATGCGTAATGTTTGTCAAGAGTTTTGTTTTCATTATTATATTATTCTTTCAATAATATAAAAAATACAAAAATAATTGAATAAAGACAAAATCAGTTTCATTTTTTTATCTTGTTTTTCTGCTGATAGCAGAATAGGCGAAGGACTTTCGTCCGTTCAGCCAGGTCTATCGTTTTTTCATTTTATGTATCCGAAGACAACTTGTTAACGCAGGTAATCCTTTGTAGAAGGTCAAAGTCTAATATTTGTTGTGTTTTATAAATATCTCTTTCGTTTGAGTGTTAATTTTTAGACGATTTATCTTGTACATATTTTCTTGTTTCTCGTTTCATTATAATATTATTACACTTTTAGGCAAAAAAAAGTGTTGCCAAGAACTCGTAGGATGTTCTTGGCAACACTAGAGCTTGTCCATAATGTTCGTTCCAGGTCCAAACTTTGTACAAGTTGATAAACCACCAACTTAAGCAAATAAAAAGCAAGAAATTGTCTCGTGGCTGGAAAAAAAAATGTGGAAGCAAGTCCAACTTTATTGAAAGCTGAGTTGTTGAATTTGGTAAAAGCAAACAAGCCATCCAAGCCTTGCTATGTAATTGATGAAATAGCACTAGAGCATGGACCCGAAGTTATTTGTTGCCACCTTACCACTGCCAGTATAACGCTATCGAGCTTATTTGGGCACAAACAAAAGGGTCATGCAGCGCGTAACAATACTGAGCCACCCTTCAGTACTGCAAAAACGATGGTTCTGCTACAAACTGCATGTGCAGAAGTCACTTCAGAAGACTGGAGAAATGTCGGCGAGAAAACAAAGAAAATAATTTTCGATGATTTTGAACGAGATGTGAGAATAGACCACATTATCGAAGAAGAATTTATTATATCTTTGGGAGCGGACAGCAGTGATGACGATGACAACACTCGTTATAGTTCTATTAGTTCTAGTGAATAAATGCAGTTTTTCTTGGTTTAACTATATACGTGTCTTATTTTGTTTTATAAATTTTGGTTAGACAATGATGGGACAGGGATTTGATTAATAATTGTTTATTTGATTTGATTTTCGATGGAACTCAATTAAAATTACAGTACCTATACGTACTCTTTCACAATAACTGCATTCGATTCATAAATGTTTGAAGTCCGTATCGAATCATTCGATTTAATCGATGTTTTTTAGCAGTTCACCTCACTATGAAGCTAAAACTGACACATGGCAAATGTGGCCTATTAAATTGGCTCTACTTTAGTTACTTAAATTATTACTAATTTTGTAAAACGACATTTCTTTATTTAAACTTAAGTAGGTTTAAACCTACAGAAACCGTCTCATCGACAAGGGCCCTTACCCGGGGCCCGCTGGCATGGCCGCCCGGTGGGAAGGTCGCCGGCATTGTGTGTAGGAGCCTGTACGACGATCTATCTACGTCACTTACATCAGTCATTAAACCAGTGTCCTTACATACTCTCATTATTATATTCTTTTTGTTGCACTAATCCGTGCTAAGAACAATTTTAAAAACCTATTTAGAGGCTAGAGGCAGGCATGGGAGGAATTTTTAGCCTCTAAATAGGTTAATCAATGTTTCTCTAGCGCCTAACAATTACCTCTAGAAGTTCAATCTGTATTTGTATTGTACATCAACGCCAACCAAAAACAGAATTTGGTGCAGTCTGTGGTAAAGTACGGCAAAAAAGAGAAGGCAACTTGCCTATGAAAAGACATGACATAAACCCACGCCTATATCCCAGAGGGGCAGGCAGAGGACAGGGACCGCCTCTTGCTATGTTCCTAACTTGCCTAGGACGGTCAACAAAATTGGTAGGCACAAAAATACATTACATAATAATAATACATCAAATATTTTAATAATGTTTTATTTACAAATTAAAATCAAATTCAAAGGCATTATTCACTTTGAACCTGATAATACATTGTAGATTAACCTAGGCTAGTGACTATAATTCCGAGACTTATTTACATTATGTAATTTAGAAATACCTGATATATAGTTCTACATCTAATGGGTAGATTGGACCTGATAAATGTACAACTATGTATGAGAATTACAAGTCATTATAAATACTAATACCTAGTATTCATTTTAAACAACATAAATATTAGTCAATGGCAAACAGATCATACTTAAAGATTTATTAAAAGAATCTTAACATGTAATTCACTACCTACTACAAGTTTTAGAATTTTAAATGTTCCTAATTAAATAAATGATATCTAAATAATTTAGTTTGCTATGATGACTAAACAAAATTATTTTAAGTACGTTTTTATTCATTTGGTATTCAATGAAGAAAATGCAACTTTGCAATATAATATAATAGTTTTAACAGAAACAAAAGATGATCACGAATTATTTTGAATTTTTTCACATTAGGTAAAATTCTTTTTGATATTTTAAAAAATTTCAATAAAAAGTAAAATTTTGCATGCAAAGATAGCACAACGTGGCGCTCTTTAGGGGAGGGCTATGTCCAGCAGTGGACTAGTATAGCCTGACGACAATGACGATACAAAGATAGAGTCAAATATCATTGCCTAGTTATTATACCTTGAATATACTTTGCTCACATTGAAGCGAGGACTCCTAATGTTATTTAATATGAAAAGAACAAGATAAACTTAGACAAGTACTTGAACCTATGAACTCTT
The DNA here is from genome assembly GCA_934045075.1 of Yponomeuta sedellus. Lineage (NCBI taxonomy): Eukaryota > Metazoa > Arthropoda > Insecta > Lepidoptera > Yponomeutidae > Yponomeuta > Yponomeuta sedellus. Next base: position 19,703,967 of record OW203738.1, read on the forward strand.
GACATAAATTATGTCGTAACACAATGGTAGGAGTTAATCTTGTATCTGCCAATCCTCTTAGCATTATGTTACATGAACGCTGACAATGCAAGCCAGGTAACAGGTATAAGATAAGATGGATAAGAATATTCCTTATTGTATTCTGGAAAAATTGTTACAGGAACAGCAATTACCGGAGATAAAATACAATAAGCGGCCCTATTGCTAATAGCAGTTTCTTCCAGGCAACCTCAATTTGCTGAAGGTATTTCATTAGAACTAAAACTTTCGTAAGCACAACACATTGTAGACTTTTAGTCCGGATTTACTTACGGGTGTTGTTATATCGGAAAAGTCCGACCAGGTTTCGCTCCGATTCGCAGAGCTTAATCATGGTGAGCAGAGACGGAGCTCGCGTCGTCGGTTGCTTGTCTCACACTGAGCCTGGTCGGACTTTTCCGATATAACAACAACCGTAAGTAAATCCGGACTAAAAGTCTACAATATTTCATTAGAATTATATAAACACAGCAATAGCTGTTACTTGCCTCTCTTTGGTAGTCAACGAAGCAAAATCAGTACAATGTCATTCCAATGGTATAACAGGTGCACATTAAATACATGTCTCTTGCGGAAAAGATAGAATCTCAAGTTTCAGAGGTTTTACCATTGGAATAGAATAGGTAGCTAGACTACCAACAGTGTCATTGAAACAAACATTATTCTAATATGATTGAAACTTCTGCCAGTAAGGCCCGCCACTGTCTTACAATCCTCCAACCCGGACTTGGCCCCCATGGTGGAGTATTGCCTAACCTTCCTGCGATGCAGAAAGAGACCCGTTCCCTAGCAGTGGGGACATACAAGGTTGGAAATTGATTGATATTAATGTCTATTATGATTATATAGATCAGCTATGAATTGTAGAAACTCAACCTCCTGGGGCCTTTGTCATGGAAGGACAATTCATGCTTTACTATGGCACTTTGATGTACATTATTAAGTTAATTAACCCATAGATTAACTTACAGGCCCACCTATGCAATACACATTAAATTCAATAATGTATATTCATCATGGACTTATTATGTCCCCACCAAAGGCCACAGGTCTCATCCCTGAGGAACCATGGGGGCCAAGTCCGGATTAGTATATTGCATAGCCTAAACTATGAATTGTAGTTAATGTGAAACTAGCTGACCCAGCAAACTTTGTACTGCCTAACAGTCGATTCTTTATTTATTTTTATTTTTCTTTCCGTAAGAACCATCCTCGTACTTCAAGGAATAGTCTTAAAAAACTAGCGAAATCAGTTCAGCTGCTCACATTCATTGATTTATTTTTATATTATAGATTGGCCTCAGGTGTATTTGTGTAGGATGTGCCATGTTAAATTTGTGCTGTAAATCCAAAATAATAGTAGTAATAAATTAACAAATTACCTAATAGGAAATCTACATCTTGTTACTTCTAGATGTTGAAGCCCATCTTTCTCATACAAGCTTTGTGCTCCTCAATGAGGGGTCCACAATTTTCTTCGCCATTTTCTATTATACTGAAAAGAAAGAAAAGTTTTCATTAATTTGGTTTAATCATTCTATATTAAGCTTGCCAGGTAAAAAATTAAATAAGGACTGGCTAAAGACAAAATTTGGAGTTTTTAATGTCCATATTTTCTCTATAACATGTCTTGCTTGAAATGGACCCTTGTATTGCAGTACACTAAATTTTTTTTTTACTTTGAATTTAATCTTACCCCATAAGGACCTATACACAAGGATCAAGCACATTGGTACAGGGGTAAGGGATTAGATAAGAGGAAATAAAGTTTCTAGACTCCCAATAGATTCATCAAGTGCATGTGACCGGTTGACCTAAAGGTCGTGGATCAAGGATCACAATACCTACTTGTATTTTTTTTTTACTTTTGTAGAGATCCCCACTCTTACGATCCAAAAAACTCGGGCAACAAGATAAAGAGGGGTGGTTGTTGGTTTTATCTTCCGTAGTATAGTAAATTACGTAATAAACAAGGAAAACATAACCTTACCATGCGTCTCGCGCCCGCTTGGTCTCTGGGCAGGCACAGCAGGGTTTTAGTTTAGGTTTCTCAGCATTTGCCGGCGTCGGCGCTTCTGGGAGCTTTACGTCCGCAGCCTTTGCACTAGCGTTGCCCATTTTGTCACTATTTTAAGCCGGTTATCCTGATATCCTCGTGAATTAGGAAAAAAAATATGACACAGAGTATATAAACACTACGTTTTAAGAGACGGGACCTCCAAGCTTTTGTTTTGAGTTTAGCCCCGTTAGCAATACCAACCAATAGAGCAAAAATGCAATGACAAAAGTAAGTGCTACCAACATAACTTGTCTGTGCAATAGGGACGTCCAACGACATTACTACATTTATCGATATCGATAAATTATCATCCAGGGGCTCCGCAGTTAGGCAAATAAAATTAATAAAAATCAATGTTTTCAATAAAACGACAAATGAAATTAGTATTTTATTATTTATTATCAAATCACAATAATTGTGGTCAAGGCCTATTGAATTTATTTCAGCAGCTATTTGGTTTTTCTTTAGAGGTGTCCAATCTGAGCGAACTTCATCAATCGGTGGTTTGGATTCAGGTGCTGAAATCGTCAAAAAAATTAAGTTGAGTCGTTATTAATTATTAATTTGTTGGAAAACTATGCTACTTACTTATACGTACTTATACTGTACTTATACTTATGATAATTATGCTGAGATTCCAGGCCACAATAATTGTGGTCAAACCCAACTGGACCAATAGCAACAGCTGATATTTTGGCTGCTGTACAAGGTGCTGAAAATTATAACACTTTGTAATTTATCAAAGTAAACAAACACAAAAAACTTCAGCGATACATGAAAAGTCTACGTACCAGAGTTGTTTTGTGAAGCTCGACAACTAATAGGTTTTTGTATAGCTGAATCTGAAAATAAACAATTGCAAGAATAGTCCGAAAAAAAAAATAGTTTGTTCCTGTTTACCGCATAACTGCATAATTGACTATGTAACTATCAAATACATTTTTATAACAAAAATATTTTAAGATAAAATTAGTAAAAAAATATTTTAGTAATTCCAATCACTAACCAGTTT